>JBBGZY010000680.1:0-1200000 GCA_037952925.1 Lithobates clamitans
CACATCTTAATGTGCAGGAATGCTGTCTCCTATGGCAACAGTCTTTAACAGTTCCTAACACAAAGTGTAACAGTTCCTTCACTTCCACTACGATCACCTTTGTAGTTCTTCAGCCCACTGAGCCCCCAGTCTCTCACTAGACTAGATGATTCACTGCCACTGAATCACTCGAGCTCCTCCAATCTTCACGGTAGTATCTTCCTCAAGCATCACCCCCGCCTCTCTGCTGGTTCCCTAGCTTGACATTCAAGATACATCTCAAGCTTCACCCCACTGGCCTGCTCGGTCCCTGGCTTGACAAGGCTGCTCTGCAAGCGTCACCTCCGCTGGCTGGGTCCCTGGCTTGATACTCACTGAAGTTTCCCGATTCTTCACCGTCCCTGGTTGGTGAGAATGGTGCTCCGGTACTTTCTTCAGTAACTCACTGTGGTCCCTCGTAATAAGGTGGTTGGTCCCTTAGTAACAACAGCTTCCCTTCTACCTCCGACCACGACAGGTTCTCTGTCCGGCAGAACCGTCACTTCTGGTTGGACTGCAAGCTGCAGTCCCAACCCTGCGCTGTCTTGTTTCTGGATAGGCCCTCAGACAGCCTAGCAGCCAGATGTGCCTGGGATAGGCCCAATCTCCGGCCTAGCAGCCCAGGCAGTACAACACACGTCCACCCAGACAGCCGTCCAGGTAGCACAGAACACAGATCACCTGACTCCACCCAAATATAAAGGTTCTCCCAGCAGGCCAAACAATTCAAGAAAACCCCTGCCCATTGGCTGAGATACCCCATATATCCATAATCTGACCTTGCATTGCCCTTCTCATTATCTAGTACCACCAGGTACCCGGCCACCTAGTGGTAGAAGAGAAAAGTGCAACAACATCAAACTTAGGGAGAAATCAATTGATCTCTAACAATTAGCCAAGATGACAATTCCTGGCAGGTAAATTTATGAGCAACCCTACCTAAACACCAGAGTGCTACACATAGATTCTTCTGTACAAAAGCTGTCTGTCTACTATTTGCAATAGACTTGAGGACAAGTTGGATTCCCACCACTCCATATCCCAATGCACACTCCTCTATTCGCTGTAGTAAGGAGAAAGCACTGCACAGTGGGATGTAATAGGGAATCAATCTGACCACCTCTCAATTTTGCATACAGTGTACATCCAGGTTGGGGTTCCCTAAAGCACTGGAATACAAAAGTGTTCTTTTAAATATTTCTGCATCCACTGAGTAAGGAAGTCAGCTCAAAATTCTTTGTGGGCAAAAGATAAAAAGTCAGTTTAAAGCTGAATTCCAGGAATTTAGCTACTTTGTAAAAAGTGCACGCATACTGTAAGGTTAAGTTCTATGAGGTGCATGACCTCTCCCAGGAGGCTGCAGGAAGGGACTAGCCAAGCGGCGTCATCCTTGTCTAGACGGAATGAAGAGGGCATCGATAAAAAAATGGTACTCAACCCCCCCCAAAAAAAAAAACTTTAACTCGGTTACAGGCTGGGGAGAGGGATCAAGCCAGTGGTATGTGGGTGGAGCTTAAAGCACCCAGTATAGGGACCCCAGAGTGACCTCTCACTAGTGCCCCCAGGTGGCAGGCAGAGGCCGTATTCAAGTCAAATCTGTATTAAACAGCACTTTGAATTAAATGCAAGACTCCTCCAAGAGCCCACATGATGACTCTTTGTAATCTGTGGCCAAACGTCTACACTGTTGATACATGCACTACGGCCACAACTTCTGTTAGATTTCACTTCTCCCCAGGTGTGCAGCATTTCTAAGCCGGTAACGAGAAGCTTGTACCTGTCTCCACCAACCCAGAAGTCCCTTCACCTCACTCCTAGTGACTATGATCCATATGTTACTATCAGATACAGGAAGCTTAGTACTCAGAAACTCATGCTTGTTCTCCTCTCAAGGCCTCAATTCATCACTTGTGACTCCCAGGCTAGGTCCCAAAGAACTCGGTGCTGCGAGGCCAAGCACCAAACCCCTTCACTACCAGAGTCTCTGTCCCATGCCATGCATCCTGCTTCCTGGCTGGTTGACTGCATACAGAGAAATATAATATAATAAACAGGGAGCAAAAAGAAATGTCCAATAATAAATGTCCAAAAGAGCTGACAAAAATCCACCAAAAGTGTGATGATAACAGCAGACAATAATATGTGTGACTGGAACCCTTCACCATAAATCGAATGGCCTCTCACCTGGTCCCAAAGATAATCAGGCAATAATACAAAATCAGCAGGCAAGGAGATCTAAATGGCAAGGGACTCCTCCAGATGATCAGATGGCAGGTGGATGTCATAGGCATGTAATCACAAAAGGGACAGACATAGTGCTCTCCGTATTCAAATGTTTAATAGTAATCGAATAAAATCAAACTTACAAATCAAGCACTTCACAAGTGCCAGGAAACGAACATGGATACACAGTGTGTAAGCGGTGGAGCATGCGCAGTAGCAGCGGATGACGTCACGACGTCACGTTCTAGACGCGTTGCGTCCCAGTGGGCGGGGACTTCCTCAGCAGATGTCGTGACTACGTGGGCACCCGCGCTATAAAGAGGTAAGTTGTCATGGTAACACCAAAGACAACTTAGATGACGTATACCGGAAATGGGCAGACTCCGGAAGTGTCTCCACATACATCATTCCGAGCCTGTGTAGCCCAATTTAGTGTAGAAGAGGCTCAAAAAATACATGTAAAATAGTAAAAATAAATAAAACAATCTGGTGTCTGCACAAGACGAAAACAAAGAGTCTTAAGGGAACAGTGACAGAACACCATAATATCTAAAATGAAAATGACTGAAGCAATGCACAAAAATGCATGATAACTGTCATCCGCGGCCACCGACTGCTCCCCATCATAATATAATAAGAGCATGATAATGATAGTTGCATGATGTGGTAAAATGAAAACATTATTACCATAATAATACTTCTCATTATACAGACAATAAAAAAATATAAAAAAATTTTTTTTATCGATCAGATAAAAAACAATTGGTATCGAATTCTACATTTAACCCATCGGGGTGCATAACCCCTGTCTCATAAATCCAGTGGGATTCTCTTTTGCTAAGCTGCCGGATGAAGTTACCCCCTCTCCAGTGCTTAGTAACCCTTTCAATGCCCCAAAATTTTAAACACTTAGGGTTTTGTTGGTGGAAGATCTTGAAATGTCTGGACACGCTATGGGTCTTAAGACCTTTCTTGATATTATTAACGTGTTCAGCCAGCCTAACATGTAAGGGTCTTGACGTTCTTCCAACATACTGTAAACCACAGCTACACTCCAGCATGTAGACCACCCCAATAGTGTCACATGTGATGAGCTGTTTAATCTCATACTCCCTGTTAGTGACCGAGGCCAAGAATTTTTTCCTCTTTTTGATATTACCCTTGGAGTGTCTACAGGGGACACATCTACCACAGGCATAAAAGCCTCCCAAAAAGGAAAAAAGCTTATCTGAAGTTGGTACTGGGGGGTCAAGAACACTGGGTGCCAAGCGGTCCCTGAGCGTGGGGGCTTTTTTGTATATAAACTGAGGTCTATCAGGTAGTATGGGGCCTAAGACTCTGTCTTGTTTCAAAATAGCCCAATTTTTTTGAATAATTTTCTCAAATTTACGGTGTTGAATATTATAATCCAACACCATTTTGAAATTGTGGCTATCACTAGCAAGGGGCTTAGAGGATTTAGCAATCAGTTCATTCCTCTCTAATAACATGATTTTGGATACCTCTTCATCTAGTGAGGCCCTATTGTACCCCTTCTGTTCGAATCTCGAAGTGAGGACCTCAGATTGGCTGACAAAATCTTCCACAGTGGTGCAATTCCGACGCAATCTTATATATTGCCCCCTAGGGATGTTGCACAGCCAAGAACTGTGATGGCAACTCCCCAGGGGGATATAAGAATTGCGGTCGGTAGGCTTAAAATAGTTAGTAAGAGAGAACCTATCTTGCAAAATACTAATAGATAAATCCAAAAACACCACTTTTTCAGAGCTGATGGTCCATGTAAGAGATATATTTCTGGAGTTGTTATTTAATGATTGAATGAACTCATCCAACCTGGATCTCTCGCCATTCCAGATCAAGATGAGATCGTCAATAAATCTCCTGTAGCACAACAACTCGGGGGGGCGGTGGAGAAAGACAGCTTCATCCTCCCAGTGGGCCATAAAAATATTGGCCACACTGGGAGCAAAGCGGGCCCCCATGGCAACACCCCTGGTCTGCAAATAATATTCTTTGTTATACCAGAAATAGTTCCTCTTGAGGCAGAAGTCCAGGCAACTCAAGAGGAACTCCTGGTGACCACCAGAAAGGGAAGACGAAGCTAATGCCCATTCAACTGAAGTCATTGCATCCTCGTGGCCAATGATAGTATACAGTGAACCTACGTCCGCTGTTACCAAAAACGTGGAAGGCGAGCATTTTAAAGTTTCAAGAATCTGAATAATATGTTTTGTGTCCTTCAAAAATGCTGGAGTTTGCATGACCAAGGGCTGCAGAAAAAAGTCGATATATTGTCCCAATCTGGCGGATACAGAATCGATCCCATTGACAATGGGTCGTCCCGGGGGGTTAACCGTGTCCTTATGGATTTTAGGTAAGAAATATATGATGGGTGTTCGACAAAATAAAGGATCCAAGTATAAAGCCTCTTTTTTATTCAGGATCTTACGGTCTTTGCCGTCCTCAACAATGCTATGTAGCTCGTCCTTAAATGATAACATGGGGTCTTTATTAAGAACATGGTAAGTGTCACGGTCTGATAAAAGGCGGGACATTTCATTTTGGTAGTATTCTTTACTAAGAATAACCAGCCCACCTCCCTTATCCGCCGGACGGATCACAATGTCCTTTCGTTCAGTTAAAGATTTAATTCCCCGTTTGATGAACAATGGGTCAGACACTTTTTTAATATGTAACTTCTCCAAATCTTTGGAGACCATATTTTTAAAAACATCTAAATGTTTATTGTCTGAGATCTGGGGGTTAAATGTAGATCTATTGCGTAAAGTGGAGTAATTTTGTCCAGAGGGCCTAGGCCCTTGAGAGGGATGGGACAAAAAATATTTTTTCATATTCAATGTTCTAATGTATTTTTGAATACTGACATACGCACTGAATTTGTTGAGATTTTTTATGGGTGCGAATTTTAAGCCACGGTCAAGGACCTTAACTTCATCCTCACTCAGGACAGCTTGACTGAGATTATAAATCCCTAAACCTGATGTGGCCTGGGTTTTTTGTATTCGCTTCCCCCCTCTACTTCCTCTCTTTGTTTTCGCTTTAGGGGGGGATTGGGGTTTGATGGTGTGTGTGGTGCCCGGTGTCGCCAAGGTTCCTCTTGGGCAACCGGATACTGAGATGGGGGGTATCTCGGTGCCCCCCGTTGTCCTAAAAAATCATCATTATTATAACGGTGATTGTATTCTGTGAGTGGTGCATACCTATTCTGTGTAGTGATAGACTTTTCATACACAGGATAAGGACTATTTCTAAAGTGATCCTCTCTTCTGTCATTTGGGTAGCTATTCCTATAAGGGAGGGGTTCAGGGGGGGGTGGATCTCTCAGATTCTGTGGTTGTTGAGTATATGGCCTGGAGCTTCCTCCTCTCCCTCTCCCTCTTCCCTTTGTGTTTTTCCCTCTTTTGTTATTAACTTTCCTATAGCCATTTTGATTATGGTAAGGATGGGGTTCAATAGAGTAAGGGAGGTCATAATCATAAACAGGGTTCACTCTAGGAGTACCAGAAGGGGCAATATCAGTACTCGATTGAATGGTTTGAGAATTAGGGGCAGTTTCCTCTACTGTGGGAGTGTTTTGCCATTTAAAAATTACCCCTCCATTGAAATCATCAAAGTCCCTGATGAATTTTTTCTTTTTCTTATTCTGCGTCTCTAGATCCCATTTTGCAAGTTTATTTTTAAGTTCACCTGATAGTCTCAAAAACTCTTCACTATCCTTTGATGCTTCAATAGTTTGAGTAATCTCCCCAATTTGGGAGTCTAGAGCCAGCATTCTTTTCCTTTTGCGTATTAGGAGAAATTCCAACAATTCAAAGCCTCTTTTGATAAAAAAATCGCTCCATTCTGACATGGACTGAACGTCCGTGAGACCATCGTTAGGAGGTAAATCCCACCTTAACCGTCTCGGAATCAGTCTGGCGGTCAAATATTGCTCAAAAGAGGTAATGTCCCACCATGTTTTGATTTTTTTCTCATAAATATAACCCAATTTCCTGAATGATTGGGGGAGATCATTGCGGGACTCAAATGTTGGATTCCTAGAAAATACTTCATTAATCTTAATATCTCTTTGGTCAAAATACCTAAAAACATCCATACTGCAGCTAGATATATGAACGTTGTAAAACAGCAAAAATATATAAAAGTATATCAGCGCACATATGTCACAAAATATAAATGAAGCAGCTGAACACCAGGGTAAACGATCAAATCCCTCTAGGCAAATAAATAAATAAAAGGTGCAGCGCTAACTCAATAAGTGACCAAAAAGAGAAATATAATATAATAAACAGGGAGCAAAAAGAAATGTCCAATAATAAATGTCCAAAAGAGCTGACAAAAATCCACCAAAAGTGTGATGATAACAGCAGACAATAATATGTGTGACTGGAACCCTTCACCATAAATCGAATGGCCTCTCACCTGGTCCCAAAGATAATCAGGCAATAATACAAAATCAGCAGGCAAGGAGATCTAAATGGCAAGGGACTCCTCCAGATGATCAGATGGCAGGTGGATGTCATAGGCATGTAATCACAAAAGGGACAGACATAGTGCTCTCCGTATTCAAATGTTTAATAGTAATCGAATAAAATCAAACTTACAAATCAAGCACTTCACAAGTGCCAGGAAACGAACATGGATACACAGTGTGTAAGCGGTGGAGCATGCGCAGTAGCAGCGGATGACGTCACGACGTCACGTTCTAGACGCGTTGCGTCCCAGTGGGCGGGGACTTCCTCAGCAGATGTCGTGACTACGTGGGCACCCGCGCTATAAAGAGGTAAGTTGTCATGGTAACACCAAAGACAACTTAGATGACGTATACCGGAAATGGGCAGACTCCGGAAGTGTCTCCACATACATCATTCCGAGCCTGTGTAGCCCAATTTAGTGTAGAAGAGGCTCAAAAAATACATGTAAAATAGTAAAAATAAATAAAACAATCTGGTGTCTGCACAAGACGAAAACAAAGAGTCTTAAGGGAACAGTGACAGAACACCATAATATCTAAAATGAAAATGACTGAAGCAATGCACAAAAATGCATGATAACTGTCATCCGCGGCCACCGACTGCTCCCCATCATAATATAATAAGAGCATGATAATGATAGTTGCATGATGTGGTAAAATGAAAACATTATTACCATAATAATACTTCTCATTATACAGACAATAAAAAAATATAAAAAAATTTTTTTTATCGATCAGATAAAAAACAATTGGTATCGAATTCTACATTTAACCCATCGGGGTGCATAACCCCTGTCTCATAAATCCAGTGGGATTCTCTTTTGCTAAGCTGCCGGATGAAGTTACCCCCTCTCCAGTGCTTAGTAACCCTTTCAATGCCCCAAAATTTTAAACACTTAGGGTTTTGTTGGTGGAAGATCTTGAAATGTCTGGACACGCTATGGGTCTTAAGACCTTTCTTGATATTATTAACGTGTTCAGCCAGCCTAACATGTAAGGGTCTTGACGTTCTTCCAACATACTGTAAACCACAGCTACACTCCAGCATGTAGACCACCCCAATAGTGTCACATGTGATGAGCTGTTTAATCTCATACTCCCTGTTAGTGACCGAGGCCAAGAATTTTTTCCTCTTTTTGATATTACCCTTGGAGTGTCTACAGGGGACACATCTACCACAGGCATAAAAGCCTCCCAAAAAGGAAAAAAGCTTATCTGAAGTTGGTACTGGGGGGTCAAGAACACTGGGTGCCAAGCGGTCCCTGAGCGTGGGGGCTTTTTTGTATATAAACTGAGGTCTATCAGGTAGTATGGGGCCTAAGACTCTGTCTTGTTTCAAAATAGCCCAATTTTTTTGAATAATTTTCTCAAATTTACGGTGTTGAATATTATAATCCAACACCATTTTGAAATTGTGGCTATCACTAGCAAGGGGCTTAGAGGATTTAGCAATCAGTTCATTCCTCTCTAATAACATGATTTTGGATACCTCTTCATCTAGTGAGGCCCTATTGTACCCCTTCTGTTCGAATCTCGAAGTGAGGACCTCAGATTGGCTGACAAAATCTTCCACAGTGGTGCAATTCCGACGCAATCTTATATATTGCCCCCTAGGGATGTTGCACAGCCAAGAACTGTGATGGCAACTCCCCAGGGGGATATAAGAATTGCGGTCGGTAGGCTTAAAATAGTTAGTAAGAGAGAACCTATCTTGCAAAATACTAATAGATAAATCCAAAAACACCACTTTTTCAGAGCTGATGGTCCATGTAAGAGATATATTTCTGGAGTTGTTATTTAATGATTGAATGAACTCATCCAACCTGGATCTCTCGCCATTCCAGATCAAGATGAGATCGTCAATAAATCTCCTGTAGCACAACAACTCGGGGGGGCGGTGGAGAAAGACAGCTTCATCCTCCCAGTGGGCCATAAAAATATTGGCCACACTGGGAGCAAAGCGGGCCCCCATGGCAACACCCCTGGTCTGCAAATAATATTCTTTGTTATACCAGAAATAGTTCCTCTTGAGGCAGAAGTCCAGGCAACTCAAGAGGAACTCCTGGTGACCACCAGAAAGGGAAGACGAAGCTAATGCCCATTCAACTGAAGTCATTGCATCCTCGTGGCCAATGATAGTATACAGTGAACCTACGTCCGCTGTTACCAAAAACGTGGAAGGCGAGCATTTTAAAGTTTCAAGAATCTGAATAATATGTTTTGTGTCCTTCAAAAATGCTGGAGTTTGCATGACCAAGGGCTGCAGAAAAAAGTCGATATATTGTCCCAATCTGGCGGATACAGAATCGATCCCATTGACAATGGGTCGTCCCGGGGGGTTAACCGTGTCCTTATGGATTTTAGGTAAGAAATATATGATGGGTGTTCGACAAAATAAAGGATCCAAGTATAAAGCCTCTTTTTTATTCAGGATCTTACGGTCTTTGCCGTCCTCAACAATGCTATGTAGCTCGTCCTTAAATGATAACATGGGGTCTTTATTAAGAACATGGTAAGTGTCACGGTCTGATAAAAGGCGGGACATTTCATTTTGGTAGTATTCTTTACTAAGAATAACCAGCCCACCTCCCTTATCCGCCGGACGGATCACAATGTCCTTTCGTTCAGTTAAAGATTTAATTCCCCGTTTGATGAACAATGGGTCAGACACTTTTTTAATATGTAACTTCTCCAAATCTTTGGAGACCATATTTTTAAAAACATCTAAATGTTTATTGTCTGAGATCTGGGGGTTAAATGTAGATCTATTGCGTAAAGTGGAGTAATTTTGTCCAGAGGGCCTAGGCCCTTGAGAGGGATGGGACAAAAAATATTTTTTCATATTCAATGTTCTAATGTATTTTTGAATACTGACATACGCACTGAATTTGTTGAGATTTTTTATGGGTGCGAATTTTAAGCCACGGTCAAGGACCTTAACTTCATCCTCACTCAGGACAGCTTGACTGAGATTATAAATCCCTAAACCTGATGTGGCCTGGGTTTTTTGTATTCGCTTCCCCCCTCTACTTCCTCTCTTTGTTTTCGCTTTAGGGGGGGATTGGGGTTTGATGGTGTGTGTGGTGCCCGGTGTCGCCAAGGTTCCTCTTGGGCAACCGGATACTGAGATGGGGGGTATCTCGGTGCCCCCCGTTGTCCTAAAAAATCATCATTATTATAACGGTGATTGTATTCTGTGAGTGGTGCATACCTATTCTGTGTAGTGATAGACTTTTCATACACAGGATAAGGACTATTTCTAAAGTGATCCTCTCTTCTGTCATTTGGGTAGCTATTCCTATAAGGGAGGGGTTCAGGGGGGGGTGGATCTCTCAGATTCTGTGGTTGTTGAGTATATGGCCTGGAGCTTCCTCCTCTCCCTCTCCCTCTTCCCTTTGTGTTTTTCCCTCTTTTGTTATTAACTTTCCTATAGCCATTTTGATTATGGTAAGGATGGGGTTCAATAGAGTAAGGGAGGTCATAATCATAAACAGGGTTCACTCTAGGAGTACCAGAAGGGGCAATATCAGTACTCGATTGAATGGTTTGAGAATTAGGGGCAGTTTCCTCTACTGTGGGAGTGTTTTGCCATTTAAAAATTACCCCTCCATTGAAATCATCAAAGTCCCTGATGAATTTTTTCTTTTTCTTATTCTGCGTCTCTAGATCCCATTTTGCAAGTTTATTTTTAAGTTCACCTGATAGTCTCAAAAACTCTTCACTATCCTTTGATGCTTCAATAGTTTGAGTAATCTCCCCAATTTGGGAGTCTAGAGCCAGCATTCTTTTCCTTTTGCGTATTAGGAGAAATTCCAACAATTCAAAGCCTCTTTTGATAAAAAAATCGCTCCATTCTGACATGGACTGAACGTCCGTGAGACCATCGTTAGGAGGTAAATCCCACCTTAACCGTCTCGGAATCAGTCTGGCGGTCAAATATTGCTCAAAAGAGGTAATGTCCCACCATGTTTTGATTTTTTTCTCATAAATATAACCCAATTTCCTGAATGATTGGGGGAGATCATTGCGGGACTCAAATGTTGGATTCCTAGAAAATACTTCATTAATCTTAATATCTCTTTGGTCAAAATACCTAAAAACATCCATACTGCAGCTAGATATATGAACGTTGTAAAACAGCAAAAATATATAAAAGTATATCAGCGCACATATGTCACAAAATATAAATGAAGCAGCTGAACACCAGGGTAAACGATCAAATCCCTCTAGGCAAATAAATAAATAAAAGGTGCAGCGCTAACTCAATAAGTGACCAAAAAGAGAAATATAATATAATAAACAGGGAGCAAAAAGAAATGTCCAATAATAAATGTCCAAAAGAGCTGACAAAAATCCACCAAAAGTGTGATGATAACAGCAGACAATAATATGTGTGACTGGAACCCTTCACCATAAATCGAATGGCCTCTCACCTGGTCCCAAAGATAATCAGGCAATAATACAAAATCAGCAGGCAAGGAGATCTAAATGGCAAGGGACTCCTCCAGATGATCAGATGGCAGGTGGATGTCATAGGCATGTAATCACAAAAGGGACAGACATAGTGCTCTCCGTATTCAAATGTTTAATAGTAATCGAATAAAATCAAACTTACAAATCAAGCACTTCACAAGTGCCAGGAAACGAACATGGATACACAGTGTGTAAGCGGTGGAGCATGCGCAGTAGCAGCGGATGACGTCACGACGTCACGTTCTAGACGCGTTGCGTCCCAGTGGGCGGGGACTTCCTCAGCAGATGTCGTGACTACGTGGGCACCCGCGCTATAAAGAGGTAAGTTGTCATGGTAACACCAAAGACAACTTAGATGACGTATACCGGAAATGGGCAGACTCCGGAAGTGTCTCCACATACATCATTCCGAGCCTGTGTAGCCCAATTTAGTGTAGAAGAGGCTCAAAAAATACATGTAAAATAGTAAAAATAAATAAAACAATCTGGTGTCTGCACAAGACGAAAACAAAGAGTCTTAAGGGAACAGTGACAGAACACCATAATATCTAAAATGAAAATGACTGAAGCAATGCACAAAAATGCATGATAACTGTCATCCGCGGCCACCGACTGCTCCCCATCATAATATAATAAGAGCATGATAATGATAGTTGCATGATGTGGTAAAATGAAAACATTATTACCATAATAATACTTCTCATTATACAGACAATAAAAAAATATAAAAAAATTTTTTTTATCGATCAGATAAAAAACAATTGGTATCGAATTCTACATTTAACCCATCGGGGTGCATAACCCCTGTCTCATAAATCCAGTGGGATTCTCTTTTGCTAAGCTGCCGGATGAAGTTACCCCCTCTCCAGTGCTTAGTAACCCTTTCAATGCCCCAAAATTTTAAACACTTAGGGTTTTGTTGGTGGAAGATCTTGAAATGTCTGGACACGCTATGGGTCTTAAGACCTTTCTTGATATTATTAACGTGTTCAGCCAGCCTAACATGTAAGGGTCTTGACGTTCTTCCAACATACTGTAAACCACAGCTACACTCCAGCATGTAGACCACCCCAATAGTGTCACATGTGATGAGCTGTTAGGATAAGGGAGGTGGGCTGGTTATTCTTAGTAAAGAATACTACCAAAATGAAATGTCCCGCCTTTTATCAGACCGTGATACTTACCATGTTCTTAATAAAGACCCCATGTTATCATTTAAGGACGAGCTACATAGCATTGTTGAGGACGGCAAAGACCGTAAGATCCTGAATAAAAAAGAGGCTTTATACTTGGATCCTTTATTTTGTCGAACACCCATCATATATTTCTTACCTAAAATCCATAAGGACACGGTTAACCCCCCGGGACGACCCATTGTCAATGGGATCGATTCTGTATCCGCCAGATTGGGACAATATATCGACTTTTTTCTGCAGCCCTTGGTCATGCAAACTCCAGCATTTTTGAAGGACACAAAACATATTATTCAGATTCTTGAAACTTTAAAATGCTCGCCTTCCACGTTTTTGGTAACAGCGGACGTAGGTTCACTGTATACTATCATTGGCCACGAGGATGCAATGACTTCAGTTGAATGGGCATTAGCTTCGTCTTCCCTTTCTGGTGGTCACCAGGAGTTCCTCTTGAGTTGCCTGGACTTCTGCCTCAAGAGGAACTATTTCTGGTATAACAAAGAATATTATTTGCAGACCAGGGGTGTTGCCATGGGGGCCCGCTTTGCTCCCAGTGTGGCCAATATTTTTATGGCCCACTGGGAGGATGAAGCTGTCTTTCTCCACCGCCCCCCCGAGTTGTTGTGCTACAGGAGATTTATTGACGATCTCATCTTGATCTGGAATGGCGAGAGATCCAGGTTGGATGAGTTCATTCAATCATTAAATAACAACTCCAGAAATATATCTCTTACATGGACCATCAGCTCTGAAAAAGTGGTGTTTTTGGATTTATCTATTAGTATTTTGCAAGATAGGTTCTCTCTTACTAACTATTTTAAGCCTACCGACCGCAATTCTTATATCCCCCTGGGGAGTTGCCATCACAGTTCTTGGCTGTGCAACATCCCTAGGGGGCAATATATAAGATTGCGTCGGAATTGCACCACTGTGGAAGATTTTGTCAGCCAATCTGAGGTCCTCACTTCGAGATTCGAACAGAAGGGGTACAATAGGGCCTCACTAGATGAAGAGGTATCCAAAATCATGTTATTAGAGAGGAATGAACTGATTGCTAAATCCTCTAAGCCCCTTGCTAGTGATAGCCACAATTTCAAAATGGTGTTGGATTATAATATTCAACACCGTAAATTTGAGAAAATTATTCAAAAAAATTGGGCTATTTTGAAACAAGACAGAGTCTTAGGCCCCATACTACCTGATAGACCTCAGTTTATATACAAAAAAGCCCCCACGCTCAGGGACCGCTTGGCACCCAGTGTTCTTGACCCCCCAGTACCAACTTCAGATAAGCTTTTTTCCTTTTTGGGAGGCTTTTATGCCTGTGGTAGATGTGTCCCCTGTAGACACTCCAAGGGTAATATCAAAAAGAGGAAAAAATTCTTGGCCTCGGTCACTAACAGGGAGTATGAGATTAAACAGCTCATCACATGTGACACTATTGGGGTGGTCTACATGCTGGAGTGTAGCTGTGGTTTACAGTATGTTGGAAGAACGTCAAGACCCTTACATGTTAGGCTGGCTGAACACGTTAATAATATCAAGAAAGGTCTTAAGACCCATAGCGTGTCCAGACATTTCAAGATCTTCCACCAACAAAACCCTAAGTGTTTAAAATTTTGGGGCATTGAAAGGGTTACTAAGCACTGGAGAGGGGGTAACTTCATCCGGCAGCTTAGCAAAAGAGAATCCCACTGGATTTATGAGACAGGGGTTATGCACCCCGATGGGTTAAATGTAGAATTCGATACCAATTGTTTTTTATCTGATCGATAAAAAAAATTTTTTTATATTTTTTTATTGTCTGTATAATGAGAAGTATTATTATGGTAATAATGTTTTCATTTTACCACATCATGCAACTATCATTATCATGCTCTTATTATATTATGATGGGGAGCAGTCGGTGGCCGCGGATGACAGTTATCATGCATTTTTGTGCATTGCTTCAGTCATTTTCATTTTAGATATTATGGTGTTCTGTCACTGTTCCCTTAAGACTCTTTGTTTTCGTCTTGTGCAGACACCAGATTGTTTTATTTATTTTTACTATTTTACATGTATTTTTTGAGCCTCTTCTACACTAAATTGGGCTACACAGGCTCGGAATGATGTATGTGGAGACACTTCCGGAGTCTGCCCATTTCCGGTATACGTCATCTAAGTTGTCTTTGGTGTTACCATGACAACTTACCTCTTTATAGCGCGGGTGCCCACGTAGTCACGACATCTGCTGAGGAAGTCCCCGCCCACTGGGACGCAACGCGTCTAGAACGTGACGTCGTGACGTCATCCGCTGCTACTGCGCATGCTCCACCGCTTACACACTGTGTATCCATGTTCGTTTCCTGGCACTTGTGAAGTGCTTGATTTGTAAGTTTGATTTTATTCGATTACTATTAAACATTTGAATACGGAGAGCACTATGTCTGTCCCTTTTGTGATTACATGCCTATGACATCCACCTGCCATCTGATCATCTGGAGGAGTCCCTTGCCATTTAGATCTCCTTGCCTGCTGATTTTGTATTATTGCCTGATTATCTTTGGGACCAGGTGAGAGGCCATTCGATTTATGGTGAAGGGTTCCAGTCACACATATTATTGTCTGCTGTTATCATCACACTTTTGGTGGATTTTTGTCAGCTCTTTTGGACATTTATTATTGGACATTTCTTTTTGCTCCCTGTTTATTATATTATATTTCTCTTTTTGGTCACTTATTGAGTTAGCGCTGCACCTTTTATTTATTTATTTGCCTAGAGGGATTTGATCGTTTACCCTGGTGTTCAGCTGCTTCATTTATATTTTGTGACATATGTGCGCTGATATACTTTTATATATTTTTATGGTTGACTGCATAAGCACTTGACACAAGTATACCTCCATACTATATCTTTGCTAACTTCTCTGGTCCACTTGATAAAGCCCTATTCTTTTGATACGCCATGCATGTACCCCTTTAATGACTCTAGATAAGGCAGTTAAGCTGGGCAACACAATTATTTTACTAAGGTAGTTGAAGATAACAAGAAAACAGTTCTCCAAGATATTTCCACACACAATGTTCTCTAAATGCCCCTGATGCAGTGCCCAATGAGGTATTCCTACCTTAATTAGGTAGTAAAGTCCATCAAAAGTCCTTTGCAAGGCAAGAGTCCATTATTGGCAGTAAATCCATATTTTGGTAACAATAATCCATAACTATCGGCAAATTCACGACTGGCAGCATGAGTTCCTATAAGTTCATACCTCTTGGAACACCGACTGAGCTCCCACAAGGGGTGGTAATCTGGCAGAGTGGCAGCTTACAAATGTAGCAGTTCGGTCCCCAAAGAGTTTCTGACCTTTTTATATGTTATGTCCGGCAGAGTGTGGTATTCTTCAGAAAAGCCCGGGAAAACCTGGCCAGCAGAGTTAACCCTTACCTACCAAACAACACCACCTCTGCTTGGCAACATTAACTAAGCAGTGCAAATTACACAGCAGAAAACACATTTAACCCCAAAAGTATTGAATATAACCAGCACAGAAATAGCTTGGTCAGCACTTTTTTGCATTTATTCCATGTTTTTTTAAGCATGCATGCATTTAAATTGCATGGAAAACTGCATAAAAAACAGCAAAATTAGTTAAAATACACCATAACATACCAATATGCAGGTGAACTTAATCAAACTTGCTCAAAAGACTGCATGAGAAAGGGTTTTTTTTTTTTTTTGCAATAAAACCAAAACGTAAATGGAGAGTAAAGGCTGTAGGCTCACCTTTCCTTGTCTCCACAAGAGGGCTTTGTCCTCGAAATTTTCTATTGTGAAAAATTTGACGTCTCATATAACCAGCTCTCCAGCATCTGTTTCAGGATGACATGCTGTTTTACAACAGGTGGTGTCACATGACACCGCTGGACCGACGGGTTATAAATGTAGCAAATGTATTGTTTTCTGCAGGGAAACACAAAACTCCTTAAAGGGCCGTTAAATTTAAATGACGGGTTCATTGATTTAGAGGGAGTTTTTGGATAAACATGTCTAAATCATGGGAGCTAAAAATAATTGCAGATATTTCAGATAAACTTAGCTATGTTGAGTGTGTAATGGGGCCATTTTAAAAAGCGTGGCCCCCTATTTTGTATTCGACATCAAAGATGGAAAAAGGCATTCCAGTCCTTTTACATTGGCACGTAGATGCCCAATCTTAACTTATTCAATGGGCTGTTTAGTAACAATGCAAGTCTCCATGTATAAAATTCACCCAAATCGTCGTCTCCACTCCTCCAAAGACATCCTGCTCTCTAGTTCCCTTGTTATCTCCTCTCATGCTCGCCTCCAGGGCTTTTCCAGAACCTCTCCCATCCTCTGGAACTCCTTACCCCAGTATGTCTAGTCAGCTCCTACTCTGTCTGCCTTTAGGAAATCATTGAAAATGTATTTATTTAGGTAAGCCTATCCCACTTCACTTAAAGCGGAGCTCTGCCAACCGCTGCAAAAATTAAAAGCCAGCAGCTGCACATACTGCAGCTGCTGACTTTAATTAATCGGACACTTACCTGTCCTGGAGTCCAGCGATGTCGGCACTGTTTCCATCAGCTGTCGGGTGCATGCCACCTCCATTGCGAGTAAGAGAACCCGGCAGTATAGCCTTAGAGCCCTTGCACACTGGGGCGGGGGGCGGCGTCGGCGGTAAAACGCCGCTATTATTAGCGGCGTTTTACCGTCGGTATGCGGCCGCTAGCGGGGCGGTTTTACCCCCCGCTAGCGGCCGAGAAAGGGTTAAATACCACCGCAAAGCGCCTCTGCAGAGGCGTATAGCCGCGCCGTCCCATTGATTTCAATGGGCAGGAGCGGTAAAGGAGCGGTATACACACCGCTCCTTCACCGCTCCGAAGATGCTGCTGGCAGGACTTTTTTTACCGTCCTACCAGCGCATCGCTCCAGTGTGCAAGCCCTCGGGGCTTTCACACTGGGATGAAAGCAGCGGCACTTTCGGGGCGGTTTGCAGGCGCTATTATTAGCGCAATAGCGCCTGCAAACCGCCCCAGTGTGCAAGGGCTCTTACGGTTTCACGCCGGGACTACTGCGCATGTTTCAGATGATTTGTAACTTCAGATAAATTCATATTCGTTACATTCACTAAAGCCTCATACACACGATCGGATTGTTGGCCAACAAAACTGTGGACTTTTGTCCGAAGGGCGTTGGTCCAAACTTGTTTTGCATAAACATGGCACACAATTGATGGCCAACAAATACAAACGTAGTGATGTAATATGTTGTTTTTCAGCTCTTTAGTGCCACCCTTTGGGCTCCTTCTGCTAATTTTGTGTTAGTAGAAGTTTGGTGAGTGTTGATTCGCGCTTTTCATTTTGCACTTTTCATTTTGCACTTTTCAGTTCGTTTCTGAACGGCCGTTGGTCATCCAGACATGTTGCGGAATCGGAGGAGACAACGTGTTATTTATTATTGGCCTTGAAGTTATTGCTTTGACCCAAGTCCAGTCCAGGAACAGGAGGAGGAGGATTTTTTGGACCGAAAATTGGTTGCTTTATTAATCGTGATCAATTATGCCATATGCCTTTGCTGCGGGAGCTCCATGAGAAAAATCCAGATTTTTTCAGAATTATCTCCGGATTGACGGACCCCTGCTTTCACCAACTCTTGGCATTGTTGACCCCTATATTAAGAAGCAGGACACATGCATGAGACTTTTATTTTATTTTTTGTTTGAATAATAATGATTTGATTTGGTATATTTTCTATATTTTTGGATGCATAGAATGCACTTTTTGGTTAAGTTCTATTGGCAGATAGCATGTCTAATTTTATTTGTTTTCTTTTGTTAATGCACAATAAAAAAATTGTGGAGAATAATACTTGGCTATGTGTTTTACTTCAAATGACAGTTTGGTAGTAGGCAGTTACATTTAAAAAAATACAATGTAAAATTGACAAGGCCTTGTCAAATTTGTTTGCAATAACTCCATCAGTATCACCAGCAAAGCAGCTTTATTATTATCCCATTAAAGAAGAAGAGAATTGTGCGCTGCATTTCGAAAAATTCATAATTTGCCACGTCACAAATGTTAATTCTCCATTACAAATGCTAGTTTACAAGACCGACCGCTTCCAGCTCGTCCTTGCTTCCGAGCATGCATGTTTGTACTTTGGACTTTTGCCTGACGGACTTGTGTACACACGCTTGGAAAATCCGACAACAGACATTTGCCCGTGTAAAATTTTAAAACCTGCCATCCAACATTTGTCCGCGGAAAATCCGATAACAATTGTCCGATGGAGCATACAAACGGTCGGATTTTCCACCAATAGCCTGTCATCACACAATTCCCCTCGGAAAATTCGATCGTGTGTCCGAGGCTTAACAGCCAAATTTGAAAGGAAATCCCAATACCTATAATTTAATAGTTAGTTATTATTAGTTAGTTATAAGCTCAAATTTTCGGATTTTCGTTCTTATTTCCGGATTTTTCAATTGGGCCACTTTGTGTATCTTCAAGGATGAATCCCTAACAGTAATTGAGACCATGCAAAAAGGTAAAGCCCCAAGGCCAAATGTACTTACCATATGTACTCACCAGGGTTGATCTAGAAATTGCACAGAAATCGTATTAGAATAGTGGGAAAATGCAGTGCAAACACAGCAAAAACACGGGAAAAACACACAATGCAAAAACACACAATGTGTTGCGTTAAATTTAACGCAACACGGGAAAAACGTTATATATGCGTTATTAATGTGTTTTTCGAACAAAACAGTGTGAAAGTAGGCTTAAAGTCCTTTCACATGGGCGGTCTGCCCGGCGGACTCCGCTTTGCTCAGCGGGGGATCGATCCGCTGATCTCCGCTGAGCAGGCGGATGACAGGTCCGTCTCCACTCACTGTGTTGAGATGGAGCTGTCAGAGCCCATCTCTTCTATGGGGAGATTGAATGAAAATAGACCGCCTGTCCGTTTTCATCCGATCCCATCCGATCCACCAGATGGATGGAAAATAGGGTCTCCATCTGTCTGGATTTCACGGGCAAGATTGGATAGCAGCGGGTGTCAGTGGATATGTCATCCGCCGCTCAATAGGAGTGAATGGAGGCTTCGATCAGGTCCACCTGAAAAACTGATGGGTGGACCTGAGCAGAAAGCCCATGTGAAAGGGGCCTTACTAAAACTGGAGAGTACAAAAATCTGGTGCAGCTGTGGATGGTAGCCAATCAGCTTCTAACTTCAGCTTGTTCAATTAAGCTCTGACAAAAAAAACCTGGAAGCTGATTACAAATCACTCCATTGTGAACCTAGGCCTTTGTCAAGCGATTTGAGAGATCAAATCGCATGAGAAGTCGCAGCCTATTGGAGGCAATGGCACTGTTCCTATTGGTGAAACAACGATTTTGAGGCGCCGCACCGATTTGCAAAAGTAGTTCCTGCACTACTTTTGCCGATTTCAGGTGTGACTTCAATAGACATCTGTGCATGAAGCTGCACAGATATCTATCAAGTAGCAGCTGAAATCATGCTGACCTTGCTACTTTGAAATTGCGCGATTTCAAAGTAGCAGCAATGTGAACCAGGGCTCAAACTTAGGCATTATGATCCGGTTAACACTGGTCTGACTTGTGCTCTGACTTCTCATGGTTCCCTATGAGAGCCTTCTTAACTGTTCCGACTTGTGTCAGTCCAACTTTGAAAAAGGTTCCTGCACTACTTTGGTCCGAGTTGGGTGCAATTTCAGCCCAAGTAATTTGAATAGAAGTCATGTCCAAGCCGGATCATCATCTTAACTATTCCGACTTGTGGCATGCAACTTGTGCTCTGAGGATCTTGAGGGGGAACTCTATGTCAAAATGTAAAAAAAAATGGCGTGGGGTCCCCCTCAGATCCATACCATGCCCTTTGAGTCAGGTATGGATCTTCAGGGGGAACCCCACACCAAAAAAAAAAATGGCATGGGATCATGTAGGAAGACTGGGTGAAGATGGAAGCCCTATCAGTGGAGACAGCCCTCCGCTGGAGGGCTTCACTTAAGGTAAGTCTTGCATAATGTGCTAGCATGCGATGCATACTAGCACATTATGCATTTACCCTGATCTGTAGGCTGACATTTGAACCTCTCCTGATATAAGGGCTAATGCCGTGTACACATGACCGGACTTTCCGGCAGAAAAGGTCCGACGGAATCATTCCGTCGGACATTCCGATCGTGTGGGCTTCATCTGACTTTTTATTTCTAAAATTCTGACGGACCTAGAAATAGAACATGTTTAAAATCTTTCCGACTGACTCAATTCCAACCGTTTGTCTGTATGCTAGTCCGACGGACCAAAAACGACGCAAGGGCAGCTATTGGCTACTGGCTATTGAACTTCCTTTTGCTAGTCCCGTCGCACGTCATCGCGTTCTAAACAAACGGACTTTGGTGTGATCGTGTGTAGGCAAGTCCGTTTCAGTTTAACTCTGTCAGAACTCAGAAACACCGTCGGAGTCTATTCTGCCGGAGAGTCCGGTCGTGTGTACGCGGCATATGTCTGGAGGATGAAAAACATCACTATAAAATTGCCACAATTGCAGATGATGTACTATTCTTTATAACTAAACCTGAACTCTTCATTCTTAATGAACTGGATAATTATCCAAAACTCTCTAACTACAAAATCAACCTTGCCAAATGGGAATTGCTGATTATTAATATACCTACTCAAAGACTTTCCACCATTAAATCAAATTTCTTAATTAAATGGGCAGTTGAGAAGATCAGATATTTTGGTGTCAACATTAATCCGTCAATAGGAGATATCTCTAAACTTCCAAACTCTTCTTAATTCCTCTGGTACTCAATAAAAGAAAAAAAAAAAGTCACCAGTTTCCAGAGAAATAGCATATTAAAAATTAATATCTCTTCTATTAAATCTCCTACAGCCAAATTCAAACCCAGTTCAAATCCATCCCTCTTTCCTCCAGTCAGTGCAAAGTGAGTGTACTCAATATATATAAGACCCCAAGAATAAAAAGCGTAATCTTTCTCCTACCGAAGAATAGGGGAGTCTTCAGTTGTCCTTACCCCATCCACTATCATCAGGCTCTTCACTTATCAAGAATGACTGCGTGATGGGTGAAAAAACTCTTCAACTAAAGGGTGAGTAAATATTGAATAAGAAAGGTCACATATTCCCTTCCTATTGCTGTTGTGGATTCATATAGTAATTTTGTCCGCCACTATCATAATCAACTAACACCTTTCATTGTTGATGCCAGTGAAAGGAAACGCAAGATTTACACCAACCTACAGAACCAACTGTTTAGATAGGGGTCTCCAAACTTTCTTAACAGAGGGCCAGTTTACTGTCCTTCAGACTTTTTGGGGGCCAGACTGTGGCCAGTGGGAGTAGAAAATACCTTAGCATCAGTAGGAGTAAACAGTGCCCCATCATTGGTTTTAGTGGGAATAATAGTGCCCTGTTGTTAGTATCAGTGGGAGGAATAGTGCCCTATAGCTGGTATCAGTGGGAGGAATAGTGCCCTATAGCTGGTATCAGTGGGAGGAATAGTGCCTCATCATTGGTGTCAGTGGGAGGAATGGTGCCCGATCATTGGTGTTAGTTGTGGATGGAAAAGTGCCCCAAGAGCAAGATAGGGGCAAGCAAAGGAGCACATTTGGCCCCTGGGCCACAGTTTGGAGACCACTAGTTTAGACCAGTGTTTCTCAACTCCAGTCCTCAAGGCGCACCAACAGGTCATGTTTTCAGGATTTCCCTCAGATGAAACAGCTGTGGTAATTACTAAGGCAGTGAAACTGATCAAATCACCTGTGCAAAATAGTGGAAATCCCGAAAACATGACCTGTTGGTGTGCCTTGAGGACTGGAGTTGAGAAACACTGGTTTAGACCATTCCTACATAATAACACCTTCAGACTACATCACACCTTCTCTCAGGAGGGTCCAAAACTATTTCTAAAATACAAATAATGATTGAACCACCTCTACCAAGATGGCAGGGTACACAAACCAGGTACTTCCTAACGTCTTTGAAACTTTAGCTGTCAGACTAATTGTATATGTTTAGAATGAACCCTATTGCATGCCTTGTCTGTTTCATAAAACCTCCTAACAATTCCATATGTAGACTTCTCCCCTTTTTTCCTCAGAAAATAGGAAGAGGATTTGATCAAACATTTATACCAGAACAGAAAGATTATATATTATATATCACACATGGGTTCTCCCCCTCCTACAGGCCCCAGGGGTCCAGCTATAAATTACTGACCAGATGGTACAAGGTTTGCACGGCACTGAAGAAAATGTTCCCCAGGGTATCAGGGAGCTTGTGCAACAAGTGCTAATTCCCGTGCGTGAAGTGCTCATCTTCATGCTCATGTGCAGGATTGTGAGTACAGAAGCCTAACCAGACAAGCAAGGACAAGAATGCGCACTGGCGCATACGGTTGCACCCACACATCCTGGTGCTCAGCGGTCTATTTAAACCCAAGACCTGTCTAGCCTCAGTGCTGGATTGTCTTCAGCTCTAGTTCCTATATCCCAAGTTTCTGAAAGTCTGCTTCCTTGTTCCTAACCCAGAAAAACCAGGTACCCGCTCCTCCCTAAAAGTGCCAAATGTGGCATCGGAGGGGGGAGGAGGCAAACAAGCCGAGCTTCCCCTTTTGGGTGAAGCTCCGCGTTAAGTCAATTTGAATACATTATTGGATTGACTCTGCCAAAGTCTGTATTTGTATTGTTCATTTCTTAACCGCTTCAGCCCCGGAAGATTTTACCCCCTTCCTGACCAGAGCGTTTTTTGCGATCCGGCACTGCGTCGCTTTAACTGACAATTGCGCGGTCGTGCAAAGTGGCTCCCAAACAAAATTGACGTCCTTTTTTTCCCACAAATAGAGCTTTCTTTTGGTGGTATTTAATCGCCTCTGCAATTTTTATTTTTTGCGCTATAAACAAAATAAGAGCGACAATTTTGAAAAAAACGCATTATTTTTTACATTTTACTATAATAAATATCCCCCAAAAATATATAAAAAAAAAATTTTTTCCTCAGTTTAGGCCGATACATATTCTTCTACATATTTTTGGTAAAAAAAAATTCGCAATAAGCGTTTATTAATTGGTTTGCACAAACGTTATAGCATTTACTAAATAGGGGATAGTTTTATGGCATTTTTATTAATAATTTTTTTTTATTAGTAATGGCGGCAATCAGCGATTTTTATTGTGACTGCGACGTTATGGCAGACATGTTGGACATTTTTGACACATTTTTGGGACCATTGTCATTTATACAGCGATCAGTGCGATTAAAAATGCACTGATTACTGTGTAAATCACACTGGCAGTGAAGGGGTTAACCACTAGGGGACGATCAAGGGGTTAAGTGTGTCCTAGGGAGTGATTACTAACTGTAGCTGCTCCGATGACAGGGAGCAGAGATCGAGTGACACTTGTCACTAGGCAGAACGGGGAGATGCTGTTTACAACGGCAGCTCCCCGTTCGTCCTCTCCGTGAGGCGATCGCGGGTATCCCCGCGGCGATCGAGTCCGCGGGACCCGTGACCCGACTCACGGAGTTCCCGGCCGGCGCGCACGCAATAGCACGGCTGGGAATTCAAATGGACGTACAGGTACGCCCATTTGCCCAGCCGTGCCATTCTGCCGACGTACATCGGCGTGCGCCGGTTGGGAACCGGTTAAAGAATAACAAAAAAGATTGTTGGAAAAGAAAAATGAACTAAACCGGTTTATATTGTTTAGTCTGTTGGAAAGTTATAGAGTCCACAAACTATGGTATGTATCTGAAAATCGATCATTCCTGATGTACTGACGACCTATCTCATATCTTGAGGCCCTACAATGCCAGAACAGTACAAATACACCCCAAATGACCCTTTTGTGGAAAAAAAGCAGACAGTTCAAGGTATTTAGTAAAAGGCATAGGGAGTTTTTTGAAGCTGTAATTTTTTGTCACAATTCTTTGGAAAAAAAAGAAGTTAAATAAAATTTTTTTTTTTACTTTTCTTTTCTTTTTTTACATACTGTCACTGGAGCAGTATATGCGCCCCCATATGACTGGAGTGTCTTAGGACTTGTGCACACAGGGCAGTGCAGAGGTAATAGAACACCTGTCAGGTTTTCATTGCTACTGGGGATTCTCTCACTTTGGTGGGATTTACTCTCACTTCCTGTTTTGGATGTGGGACAGGAAGTGAAGAGAAATCTTCCCAATGGAACACAGATGGCAATAACAAAAACAGACAGAGGTTAGACCCCTTCTTTACTCTACCTTTTTGTCTATTGCTGCACTTTAAAGTGGTCCCAAAGACTGAGGGGTTTGAAAACCTTCTGTGTGCAGCTCCCCCCGCCAGCCCCACCTTATACTTACCTGAGCCCGATCTCCATCCAGCCCTGAGCCCACTCTCATTCCCTTCTCACAGGGCAGATTGATAACAGCGGAAATTCCTACTACCAACCACCCCCACCCCCAGGTTGGTTGTCGCTCAGTCAAATCCCCCCCGTCGCTCGCTCGTCCCCCCGCCAGGCGCATGGATCAGGGGGGTGGGCTTATGGACAGGCCGCCACTGGAGTGGGGGCAGGGCCAAGACATGCCATGGTGTCTGTTTCTATGGACACAGGCAGCACGGCTCAGGATCAACCTCGCAGATGTACCATGATAGGAAGAGATAGCAAAACGCTTGGTGTGTATGAAGGCCGTAAATGTGGTTGATTTTCTAATTATTGGCTTTAGGCCAATCAAGGTTGCTACAATTCAGGTAAATGCTCCCTAGAAGTATCATCCTCAGCTATGTACATATCACACAAGACTAGTTCTCTTTTATTCAGGCCAAATCCAGGGCACTCACTTAAAATATCAGCAAAGAGAGAGAAAAAAAAAAAAAAACCTCTCAATTCAAATCGCTGAAATCTGGGACATTTTCTGAATAAATTAAAGAATGACAAACTAAGTCTACGTTCCCAACTTTTCAATTAATCTGACGTTTATCAAATATATAGAGCTCACATGAAAACTGCTTTTGAGAAAAACTGACAGCATGCCAGTGTTATGACTTGTGATACTTTTTCAAGTTGGAAGACTCAAGCAAGTGATTAAAGGCCCGATTTTCCATCGAGCAAGTAAATATCTATAAGTTCTGTTATGCTGGCAGAACTATAAATAACGACAATAAAAAAGTCAAGCAGAAATGCTGTGGAAAAAAAGTTTATTAGGCATTTGTAACAGTTAAGGCCTATTTTTTTTCTTTTTTTCTGGTCAGCCAGTCCTTGCATCTGTGGCAGTACCCGATATTGTATTTCTAATGCAGTCTAAAATTGAAAGCAGTATTAAACCCAAAAACAAACCTTTATTATATCGCCCCTTACCAATTCTTAGATGTGATCAGAGGCGGCTCTTTAATTAGGCAAATTAGGCGGCCGCCTAAGGCCCCGCACTCACAGGATGCACAAAACCGAAACTGAAAGTTTACAGTTTTTAAAAAATATACAGTATCTCACAAAAGTGAGTACACCCCTCACTTTCTTTTAAATATATTATTCTATTGTTTCATGTGACAACACTGAAGAAATGACACTTTGCTACAATGTTGTTAAGGTTAAGAGCTTCAATCGAGCTCAAAGGTTATCTGCTGCTGTCTCTAATTGGAAAGTGTGGATATATTATCTACATCACATTCCTTCACAATGTAAAGTAGTGAGTGCACAGCTTGTATAACAGTGTAAATTTGTTGTCCCCAACACACAGCCATTAATGTCTAAACCCCTGGCAACAAAAGTGAATACACCCCTAATTGAAAATGTTCAAATTGGGCCCAATTAGCCATTTTCCCTCACCAGTGTCATGTGACTCGTTAGTGTTACAAGGTCTCAGGTGTGAATGGGGAGCAGGTGTGTTAAATTTGGTGTTATTGCTCTCACTCTCTCATTCTGGTCACTGGAAGTTCAACATGGCACCTCATTGCCAAGAAGAAGAAAAAGAATTGTTGCTCTACATATAGATGACCTAGGCTATAGGAAGATTCCCAAGACCCTGAAACTGAGCTGCAGCACGGTGGCCAAGACCATACAGCGGTTTAGCAGGACAGGTTCAACTCAGAACAGGCCTCGCCATGGTCGACCAAAGAAGCTGAGTGCATGTGCTCAGCATCATATCCAGAGGTTGTCTTTGGGAAATAGACATATGAGTGCTGCCAGCATTGCTGCAGAGGTTTAAGGGGTGGGCGGTCAGCCTGTCAGTGCTCAGACCATACGCCACACACTTCATGAATGAATGAATGAATGAAGGATTTGTAGAGCGCTGCAAATGCGAACTGAATCGCCTCAAGGCGCTAGAATGCGTTCTCTGTTGCCAGCTCTTAGAAAAGGAAGGTCTTTAGTTTTTTCCTGAAGGCCTGATGGTTTTCTTCCATGCGGATGTGGGTCGGAAGAGCGTTCCATAGTCGAGGTCCTTGGACTGCGAATCTTCGTTCTCCCTTTGCTTTGTAGCGATATTTGGGTGTGATGAGGAGGTTTTGGTTAGCTGATCGAAGGCTGCGATTGGGTGTATAGTGTTTTATTTTCTCCTGAAGATATGGCAGAGCGTTTCCTTGTATGCATTTGTCGGTGAGGCAGAGGGTCTTGAATTTGATCTGATTCTTTATGGTTAGCCAGTGTAGGCACTTTAGGGATGGTGAAATAGATTCCCAGGGTTTTTTTCCTGTTAACAGTCTTGCCGTCGTGTTTTGAATGATTTGTAAGCGCGCAAGCTGATATTGGGGTAGTCCTATGTAGAGCGAATTTGCGTAGTCGAGTCGGGAATTGATGATTGTTCCCACAACTGCCGCTTTGTCTTCTTTTGGGATGAAGGGAATGAGTCTGCGTAGGAGGCGGAGGAGATGGTGGGAACCGCTCACCACTGATCCTATTTGTGCATCCATTGTCATTCCTGAGTCAAAGATGACTCCGAGACTCTTGGCTTTGATGCTTGGAGCGATGGTCTGTCCTAGGATGGTGGGAGGTGTCCACGGGGTCTTGATTTTGGAATTTTTGTTGGCATGTAGGAGAAGAAGTTCTGTTTTTGCGCCGTTAAGTTTGAGGGAGTTGATCATCAAATTGGTCTGCATGGCTGTCGTCCCAGAAGGAAGCCTCTTCTAAAGATGATGCACAAGAAAGCCCGCAGTTTGTTGAAGACAAGCAGACTAAGGACATGGATTACTGGAACCATGTCCTGTGGTCTGATGAGACCAAGATCAACCTATTTGGTTCAGATGGTGTCAAGCGTGTGTGGTGGCAACCAGGTGAGGAGTACAAAGACAAGTGTGTCTTGCCTACAGTCAAGCATGGTGGTGGGAGTGTCATGGTCTGGGGCTGTATGAGTGCTGTCGGTACTGGGGAGCTACAGTTCATTAAGGGAACCATGAATGCCAACATGTACTGTGACATACTGAAGCAGATCATTATCCCCTCCCTTCAGAGACTGGGCCGCAGGGCAGTATTCCAACATGATAACCTCAGACACACCTCCAAGATGACCACTGCCTTGCTAAAGAAGCTGAGGGTAAAGGTGATGGACTGGCCAAGCATGTCTCCAGACCTAAACCCTATTGAGCATCTGTGGGGCATCCTCAAATGGAAGGTGGAGGAGCGCAAGGTCTCTAACATCCACCAGCTCCATGATGTCGTCATGGAGTGGAAGAGGACTCCAGTGGCAACCTGTGAAGCTCTGGTGAACTCCATGCCCAAGAGGGTAAGGCAGTCCTGGAAAATAATGTTGGCCTCACAAAATATTGACACTTTGGGCCCAATTTGGACATTTTCACTTAGGGGTGTACTCACTTTTGTTGCCAGCGGTTTAGACATTAATGGCTGTGTGTTGACTTATTTTGAGGGGACAGCAAATTTACACTGTTATACAAGCTGTGCACTCACTACTTTACATTGTAGCAAAGTGTCATTTCTTCAGTGTTGTCAAATGAAAAGATATAGTAAAATATTTCCAAAAATGTGAGGGGTGTACTCACTTTTGTGAGATACTGTATATTTTTATATATAATTGTATTATATTCCACTTTTTAAATAATATCATGAATTTAAATGAAGATGAATTCATTGCCGGCCATTATAGGCACCTTTTAGCGCAAGAAAAATGCATCCCTTTAAATTCTATATATGTCTTCACACTGGTCCGTTGTACTTCGGTTTTGGTGTTAAAAATCTTGCTTGCTGCATTTTTGATAATTAAAATAAAAACGCACCAAAAACGCACTTCCCTGTTGAAATGTATTGAAAATGCAGCAAGAATGCATGAATAACGCACCCGTGTTACATTTTTGAAGCAGTTTTTGAGTCACATGATCTATGAAAAACGTACCATAAGCACAGTAAAATCACGGTAAAATCGCAGCAAAATTTTGCAGGTTTTCGGCGCCATTATCAGCACCATTTTCTCTTGTAAAAATATCGATAACACCATTTTCGACCGATATTTTTCAGCTGCCGAAATTTCTGTGCGTCTCTAGTTGGTGCTATATAAATCCTGTATAATAATAATAGTAATAATAAATACAAGGTGAAAGCAGAGTAAAAAAGACAAAAAAGAAAGAAAACAAATACAGCCACCACATCTAAAAGAACTGGTAAGCTCTAATATAATACATTTTTGATTTTGGGTTTATTATCGCTTTAAAGCAGAACTTAAGTTTCCTTAAAAATTTTTTTTTAAATAATAATAATAAAAAAAAAAACAGCTTTTGCTACAATCATCATCTTTAATCACAAGCTGTCCCCACTAGGTGCCGCCAGTCTTCCAGTTTCATTCAAACCAGGCTGTTCTAGACCCACCTTCAGGGGGCGCCATCATTACTCAGCCTGGGCTCCCTGCACTGCTGGACTGATTGGTGCTCAATTATCAATCTTTGACAAGCTGAGTCCAAAAGGAAGGACCAGTTATTGCCACTGCCACCAAAGAAGGGTGAGGACCTGTAACATCCCTACACCTACCTGATGAGTGCAGGAAAAAGGTACGGTATGTACAGGGTTGGGGAAATGGAGTTCCTACTAGGTCAGACTTGAAACTGAAGTATGGGTTTCTTTACACAGTTAACTTCTTCAAGCTTCTTCAAGTTTGTAACTCCACCATGGAAGCAGATAATCATGGTAGCAGTTGTTGCTACTACAGTGAACCTTGCCGTCTTCCTAGTCCGATGCTGCATAGTGATCACAGGGGGTATCTCATTCCTCATTGTCTCTGAAGAAAGACCACATTGTGTTTTTTTAATGAATTTTGTCACTCAGTTTGACAGTTCAGTCATGTGGGCAGGGCTCTGTTGATCACACGGTTGATGACCAAAATAACCCCCCCCCCAAAAAAAAACCCTGCGCTATATGCAAAAAAGGTTATTGAAGTAGAAACACATGAAAGCAACGCTTGCTTTTATATAACCCCTTATCGCCGACCTCACACAAATATGCAGCCCCACTAGACTGGGCTTTTTTCCATGGAGCCGCATATTTGTGTATTTCCCTTTGTGATCCTAGCACAGAGACCAAGCTCTCGCCAAAAGCCCGGGTCCCCTAATCACGATCGGGATTCTGGGTCACCTGATTGGTGTCATGTTGTGAGTTCTGCCTGTCTGCTGATTGTCCCTTTCCACAACTTCCTGGATTCCCAGCATGCTTTGCAGGTTCTTCTCAATTTCTAAGGACTATATATCCCATGGTACCTTGCTGCCTGAAAGCAGTGATTGCTGTACTGACTCCCCCTCCTGAAACTCCTCCTCTCTGCACCTATGTAGCTCAAAAGGCAGGCTCTGTGAAATGTGTGGCACAGCAGTGCCTCCTACAGGGCATAGTGACTACGTGTCACAGAATTCAAGGAAGGAAATGTCTGGGGATCTGCACAAAATAACTTTACAAACTTCAGGATCTTTCAAGATCATTCAAGATAGTTCACAATAAAGGAGTAGACTAGAAATAATTGAAATTCGACGTGGAAATAAATATATGATTTTACATTTTTATCATTGATATGCTTTAATTGCAAATCAGCTATTGGGATCTGATTTCAGCACTCATTACAGGGGAGGGAATCAGTTGCTCTATAGGGGTGGCCCCGCCTCTCCTCCTATCCAGGGGCACAGGGGGCCACACGGACCCCCTGGAGCATGGGCCCAGGTCAGTGGCAGCTCATGTTTTTTTTTTTGGGGGGGGGGCGGCAATCAACCAACCCCTCCACCAGCAGACTTATCCAACAACACCCCCCCCTGTGCGCAGGCTGCCAGCGGCAAGGGCGCACACAGCCACCCCAACCCCCCCTCATCCAGCACCCGCACCCGCTGCCTGCCCGGCACTTACCACATCTTAGTGGCGGGACAGGCAGCAGATGAATGGCAGCTAGATGTGTCCTGGGAGCGGTTCTGTTTCCTTTCATAGAGAGGCTGTGCGTCTCTTCTCTCCTCCTTGCAATGCGTCCAATAGGATCACCTGTACTGTCAGCCAATCGGGTCACGGGTACCAGATCCGCTTCTCGACCTTCTCGATTCATTCGCTGTTGCAACACAACCTGTGTGGGCTCAGGATGCATGCTCTGCGACCTGAGCCCACCCAATTTTGAAGCCTATTAGAGCCTATGGCTCTAATCAGGTGCTTCAAAAATACACCCCCAAAGCTGTAATTCATATGCCCAGTGGCCCGAAAGGGGCCGTACACATGAATAGGGGGCGGCCGCGACGACCGTGGATAGATTCATGCTATGCATGAATCTATCCACTGCATATAGGGGTGGAGAGGGTGGAGAGGAGAGAGGAGGTGGGGCCCAGGCACCCCTAATGGACGGGCCGCCACTGGCCCAGGTCAAAATTGCGACTTCTGTACATACATACGCCTCTGCTCCTAACTGTACTGGTTTTGGCAGCACCTTCCCAAGATCGAAAACCCTGGTGTCCCGTGAATCTGGGCTGAGTTCTGACAAGTTCCAGCACCTGGCTCCACTAAAACAAAACCAAGGAAAATTCCCAGCTCAACTCACCAACCAGTCTGCTACCAACCGAATTATCTTGTCTAACAGTTTGTGTTAAAAACGGGGGTTTAGTTAGCAGACTTTGCAAATACATGTGTAAGCTGCAGAGCCGCTCCAAGGCACAGCAATATTTCTGCAATCCTAACTCTTGTAAACTGCATGGTTTAGGAGATATTTACCATATACGCTTGCGCCGCTGTCAACGTTTCTTCACTAGCAAGTGCCGTAACTGACGGCTCCCGCATGCGCACGCGACTCCAGCCAGTCCACGACCCCGGAAGGAAGAGGGGCAAAGATGGATGCGGCCACCAGCGGGGACAACGTGGGCTTTGTTTGGAGGTAAGCGCCACATAATGGGCTAGTATGGGATGCATACTAGCCCATTATGCTTTTACTTTGCAGGGGGAAAAAGAGGAAGTAAAACCCATCAGGGTTTACTTCCTCTTTAAAGTGGTGTATGTAAACCCTAACTGCCGGTTCACACAGGGGCAACACGACAAGTTAATGTGAGAGATGACATCACTAAGGGAGCTAGGGAGGAGGTGGAATCATTATGGGTAGAGCTCCAAAGGGATGAAGCTAAGGGGAAAATAATACTGGGAGTATGCTTTAGCCCCCTAACCTGAAGGAGGAAGTGGAGACGGATCTCCTATCACAATCTGGATTAGCAGCAAGGATGGGAAGTGTTATCATAATGGGGGATTTTAACTATCCAGACATAGACTGGGCGGAGGGAACTGCTCATTCATCTAAGGCTCACCAGTTCCTAAATGTCTTGCAGGACAATTTTATGGGTCAGATGGTAGACGCACCAACTAGAAATAAAGCGTTACTGGATCTACTGATTATCAACAACACAGACCTGATCACGGATGTGGAAATATGGAGCAATTTAGGTAACAGCGATCACAGGTCAATTGGCTTCATTATAAATCACACAAATAGGAAACATAAGGGGAATACAAAGACACTGAATTTCAAAAGAGCCAACTTCCCTAAACTACCTGCTAGAAGGCATAAATTGGGATAAAATCTTGGGAACAAAGAACACAGAGGAGAGATGGGTTTGCTTTAAGAGCATATTAAATAAGGGCATTAGTCAATGCATCCCATTGGGTAATAAATTTAAAAGAGCAAACAAAAATCCTGGATGGCTTAACTCCAATGTAAAAATGCATATAAAAGCAAAGGAGAAGGCCTTCAAAAAATATCATCATCATCAGCATTCACACTTTATAAAGAATGCAACAAAAAAAGGAAGGGTGCAATAAGGACGGCTAAGATAGAATTCTGGATTTTGCTGGATAAAAATCTGGCTTTTGCAAAAGCATTTGACACAGTTCCCCATAAACGTTTACTGTACAAAATAAGGTCCGTTGGCATGGACCATAGGGTGAGTACATGGATTGAAAACTGGCTACAAGGGCGAGTTCAGAGGGTGGTGATAAATGGGAAGTACTCAAAATGGTCAGGGGTGGGAAGTGGGGTCCCCCAGGGTTATGTGCTGGGACCAATCCTATTTAATTTGTTCATAAACGACCTGGAGGATGGGATAAACAGTTCAATCTCTGTATTTGCAGACGATACTAAGCTAAGCAGGACAATAACTTCTCCGCAGGATGTGGAAACCTTGCAAAAAGATCTGAACAAATGAATGGGGTGGGCAACTACATGGCAAATGAGGTTCAATGTAGAAAAATGTAAAATAATGCATTTGGGTGGCAAAAATATGAATGCAATCTATATACTGGGGGGAGAACCTCTGGGGGAATCTAGGATGGAAAAGGACCTGGGGGTCCTAGTAGATGATAGGCTCAGTAATGGCATGCAATGCCAAGCTGCTGCTAACAAAGCAACCAGAATATTGGCATTCATTAAAAAGGGGAACAACTCCAGAGATAAAACGATAATTCTCCCACTCTACAAGACTCTGGTCCGGCCTGGAGTATGCCGTCCAGTTCTGGGCACCAGTCCTCAGGAAGGATGTACTGGAAATGGAGCGAGTACAAAGAAGGGCAACAAAACTAATAAAGGGTCTGGAGGATCTTAGTTATGAGGAAAGGTTGCTAGCACTGAACTTATTCTCTCTGGAGAAGAGACGCTTGAGAGGGGATATGATTTCAATATACAAATACCGTACTGGTGACCCCACAAAAGGGATAAAACTTTTTTGCAGAAGGGAGTTCAACAAGACTCGTGGCCACTCATTACAATTAGAAGAAAAGAGGTTTAACCTTAAACTACGTAGAGGGTTCTTTACTGTAAGAGCGGCAAGGATGTGGAATTCCCTTCCACAGGCGGTGGTCTCAGCGGAAAGCATCGATAGTTTCAAGAAACTATTAGATAAGTACCTGAATGACCGCAACATAGAGGGATATACAATGTAATACTGACACATAATCACACACATGGGTTGGACTTGATGGACTTGTGTCTTTTTTCAACCTCACCTACTATGTAACTATATAACTATGAAAAAATATGGCTGCTCCCATGTACTTAAATAATCACAACCTACTCTTATGCCCCGTACACACGGTCGGATTTTCCGATGGAAAATGTCCGATCGGAGCGTGTTGTCGGAAATTCCGACCGTGTGTGGGCTCCATCGGACATTTTTCATCGGATTTTCCGACACACAAAGTTGGAGAGCAGGAGATAAAATTTTCCGACAACAAAATCCGTTGTCGGAAATTGCGATCGTGTGTACACAAATCCGACGGACAAAGTGCCACGCATGCTCAGAATAAATAAAGAGATGAAAGCTATTGGCCACTGCCCCGTTTATAGTCCCGAAGTACGTGTTTTACGTCACCGCGTTTAGAACGATCGGATTTTCCGACAACTTTGTGCGACCGTGTGTATGCAAGACAAGTTTGAGCCAACATCCGTCGGAAAAAATCCTAGGATTTTGTTGTCGGAATGTCCGAACAAAGTCCGACCGTGTGTACGCCCTATTAGGCTCCATTCATGCTTGTACGACTCCAAAGTCATGCAACTTTGACGCAACTTTGGATGGGTGCGACTTGGATGCGACTTTGGCTTTGACCAATGATAATGGACAACTGTTGCACAACTGTCGCATGTAAAACATTCAGATGCGACTTTTGAGAGTTAACATTGAAGTTTATGGCCCTCAAGTTGCATGAAAGTCAGACCAAAGTAGTGCATGAACTACTTTGAAGCTGCTGTGAATTTAAGTTGCATAGATATGAATGGAACTCACTGGATAACATGGAGTGAAACTTGTCATGCGACTTCCCCGAAAATAATGCCTACCCTGAAAATAAGACCTAATGTTATTTTCCAGGAGAGCTGCTATATACCGTAAGCTCTCCCCCGAAAATAAGCCCTAGTTTAAAATGCCTGTAAAATCCTGTAATCCACTCTATTTTCTGGAGTATATAAGGTACAATGTGTGTGTGTTTCTATAATATAATTGTGTCAAATACTTTTTGTACGCCCCCCCCTCCCTCCTCTGCAGTGCTCAGAGCGTGGAAGAGTGCTCCCATGGGTCATGGAAGTACCAAACGGCGCTATAACGAAGGTATTTAGCACATTTATATTATAGAAACACACAATGTACATTATATACTATTGTAATAGAGTGGATTATAGGATTTTACAAGCATTTTAACTTGGTTCACACTGGGGATTCCTAACAGGCAGGGAGGGAGAGGTGGAGAGAAGACAGCACATTACATCGTAAGACCTACCCCGAAAATAAGCCCTACTGTGTCTTTTGTTGCCAAAATTAATATAAGACCCGGGCTTATTTTCGGGGAAACATGGTATTATCACACATTGATAAGGTATTTTCATCTATCTGATCTCTTTTACATGTATATAAAAAAAATAAATAAATGGACCAGTCTTTATGTACCCTTTAAACACAAAAGTATCCAAATGGCTTGACAGAACATTTGTTCTCAGTAGATGGGCTTGGCTTCTAGCAAATAAAAAGAATTAACATGTTTCTGTACTCTGTACTGTGTTAGTGTTTGGTTTACTGTTATCTAGTATGACTTAATAGTCAGGAAGGTCTATCACTAACCTTGATATCCTTGAACTGTCCAAAACACAGCAATGTACCAACTGCATTCAATGCACAAAAGTCATCTGAATAGAAGGTGATATGGAGAGGGTGACAACACACACGCTGACTGATAATATCCGGCATTGTTCACTGTACTTAATTTGGGCATGTGATTCAGTGATACCCACCCGAAGCAAACCACTTTTGAAAGATAAGAAGGAGTCGTTGACCTCTAGAATAACTGCCAGGTCATTCACATGGCTGCAGAGGTGTAAAAAGTATAAAAACTCAAAGTAACCTGAGTATATCCAGCAAGAAGAATTGGGGGGGATGCGAGTAAGTTTAACAGAAAAGGGGGGGGGGATACAGATCAGAACCCCATGTACAGGAGCTCCCCTGAGAAATGAATGGTAATCTAATCAGGGCTAAATTTCGTTTTCTTGGTACCCTAGGAAAACATGAATGATATGATTTTTTTTTATGGTGAAGTAGCTATGTAGATTGGGGGGCCTTTGGACTTATGCACCCCTCTTACAGTCTTTTGGCACTTTTTCATTGGCCCCCTTCATACTGCACAACTTTTTGTGTGACACCATCTACCGGAAAGTATAATTACACAGACTGTGAAGAATGAATTAAAATGATTGCTTAAACCAGCTTTGTAGTGTGGATGGGGCAAAGTCCAAACATGACACCTAGGCTCAAGGTCACCCCGACAGCTAATAGTGGGTAGCGAACCCATATGCCCCGTACACACGATCTGACTTTCCGACAACAAAAACCATGGATTTTTGTTGGAAGGTTGTTGGCTCCAACTTGTCTTGCATACACTCGGTCACACAAATGTTGGCCAACAATTACGAACGTGGGAATGTTGTGACATGCAAGACGTACGACGAGCTGAGAAAAAGGAAGTTTAATAGCCAATGCGGCTCCTTCTGCTTGATTCCAAGCATGCGTGAACTTTTGTTGACTTGTGTACACACGATCGGAAATTCGGACAACAAAGTTTTGTTGTCGGAAAATTTGAGAACCTGCTAGCCAACATTTGTTGGCAGAAAGTCCGCCAACAAATGTTAGATGGAGCATACACACAGTTGGACTTTCAGCCACCCAACAGAATAACTTTGTGAGTTACAAAAGTATATTCTACATTTAAAAGACTTCACGTATAACTAAATGCAAAACGTAATTTTAGAACACCTTTCAGTTGTTATTGAAGTCTGTGCCCCTGTTAGCACCGGTCGGTGACGTCACAACGGGGGTTGGGGCCACCAGGGGACCGTGTGTATGCAAGACAAGTTTGAGCCAACAGCCTTCATACAAAAATCAATGGTTATGTTGGCAGAAAGTCCTATCGTGTGTACGGGGCATAAGGGTTTTCTTTTAAATAACAAACATATCATACTTAGCTCCACTGTACAGCTCGTTTTGCACAGAGTGGCCCCGAACCTGCTCTTCTGGGGTCCCCCAGCGGCTCTTGCGACTCCTCCCCACATCAGATAACCTCCTAGGAGATGCGCTCTCCCGGGGGATTACCTTGCGGGTGCGCTCCCGAGTCCAGCATTCGGCATCCATAGAGGCAAAATGCAGGACTCGGCTCCGCCCCCAGGCGCCCGCATCATTGAATTTGATTGACAGCAGTGGGAGCCAATGGCTATTCAATCGAGAGCCGAGAACCCCGGGCAGAGAATCAGCGCGTCTCCGTGGGTTAAGTTCCAGGGCTCAGGTAAGTAAAACAGGGGGGCTGGGGGGCCGGTCACTGCCAGGTGTTTTTCACCTTAATGCATAGGATGCATTAAGGTGAAAAAACATGTAGGTTTACAACCCCTTTAATATACAGATCATCCACAATCTGCCATTCTTTGATAATCACCAACTGTCCTGTCCTTGTTTTCCAGGTCTTTGAAAAGTGCCCCAAGTTATCTGTCTCTCTTTTGGAACACTGGCTAAATTGTATAGTAACATTCCCGATTTTCTATATTTTCTGTGTTTGTGTTTCGTGTTTACCATTTTTTCAGATATTTTTTTTTTTTTTTTACATAATTTATGTTGATTTTGCCATTTTGAAGTTACTAATGTAAAGAAAGGTATTAAAGCGAAATAAAATTGTTTTATAATCTAGTCTAGAAGGCATTGCGTGCTAGGAGTGAAGATCCTCTGAGACGTTATCTTCATTAGCAAGCTTGGGTACAGAGCCTCATCAGCAAGTGCTTCAGGTGAAAATGGTTTCTGCAGCTTGCCCATTCAAACATAATAGAGGTTACAGAATGGAATGGAAGACCTCAGCCCCAAAACATAGAATAATAAATACTCAAACAAGAGCCTAGCCATTGTCTAAGATAAAGGAGGAGAGAATTCCTTTGTGTTACTCTGTTGGAGGAATGTGAAGCAGACATACATGATTAAATCAAAGTGGAATAGCCCAGCACTTGTGCAGCTTGCTCTGTTTTTTTATGTTAGCTATGAAACACTGTAGAACCATACTAATTATGTATTAGATCATTGCAAACTGCATAAAATAACGAGGGCCAAACACAGAATAGTACAGTCTAGAGCAATATTCGCAACCTTTTTAACATAGAGGAACCTTTGAAATAACTTTCAGGACTCAGAGAACCCCTTGTAGTAATTACTTCATCTACTGCTCATAAAGTTCTGTTACTTTTGAATGAACAGTAATTTAAGATACAAGAATAAATAAAGTAATACGAAATGTAGAATTCTTAGTGTATTTGACACCCAGGGCTGCTATATACAAGTGTTCCCCCACATAGGTGGTCAGTAGGGAAGTGCCACCTAATATTCATGGTCATTTTAATGTCTTCTTACATTGGCGGTCAGTGTAGTATCACCTTAACATTTGTGAACAGTGAGGAAGGCCTCCTTGCATTAATAGTCAGTGGAGAAGGGCCCCCTTAGATTGGTGTTCAGAGGGAGAAGGATCTCCTTACATTGGTGGTCAGAGTGAGAAGGACTTGCTTTTATTGGTAGTCAGAGGAAGAAGTGTCTCCTTACATTGGTATTCAGTGGAGAAATGTCCCCTTACATTGGTGGTCAGCAGAGGGAGAAGGGCCCTCTTCCATTGGAAGTCAGAGTAAGAACCACCCTTACATTGGTAATCAATGGAGAAAGGCCCCCCTTAGATTGGTGGTCTGAGCAAGAAGGACGTCAACTATCGAAATCGAAATTTACTTCCTTGTGTGTGGCATATCGATTAAATGGGATCATTCTGATCAGAAGAGTTTGATCGGAAAATAAATAGATCAGTTATCTAAGCATGTATGACCACATAAGGTTCACAGTACCTGCCATAATTCCTGAATCTATTTCTTTCCGCATAGGAGTGTTGGGGATGCCCACCTTTGTATGCTTCAGCATCTCATGTTGTTGCCTTGTCCATACTTTAAACAAATTAAATATCCATCATGGAGAGAGACGGTGTTAGGAAACAGAAATTCAAGCAAAATAGATTGCACAAATCGACTCAAATGGGAATATGCCTTTGGGGTTATTGGGAAAAAATGTTGCACTCTTCCCACTGACCTCCAAGTTAATAGTAATGTGCCCCCCCCCCCACTGTCCATTAATCTTTAATTGGTGGTCAACTGGAAAATGCCCCTTACACAGGCAGCCAAATGAGATCCATAGGTGTCAGTATAGGAACTGACACTTGCCTGCCAAAACAGCTAGCTCCCCCATTCAGAGTACCATGCTACAAACAAACTCTGCCAAATTACATCAGTGCCAAAACTTTGCAGGTAATATTGGGCCTAGCACCCACCACCCAGCACTAGGTACACCTTTGCATTCAGAACACACACTATTAAGGCAAGACACGCTGTAGAAGACCTTTAATTTTGGAAGAACCAAAAGTTTCAAAAGACCTTCAAGATGTCAGAGAAGTTGACAAAATCCACGAGGTTACACAGAATAGGACTTAAAAGCCTTGGGTGAGAAAGTGCTGGGTTTTCTCACCAAAGATCCCAGTACAACAGGGTGCTGAAAACATGTGATTAAAACATCCTGCAACACTTATTTTAAAGTGAATCTGTGTCAAAGCTATAGATATTTAAGTGCTTGCATATTCTAACTAGCATTACATAAACTTTAATAATAATTCTCTGGTCTGTGTAGCTGTCTCTAGCGGTACCCCTGTAGGGGCTGCTGGTGATTATGATCCATCTCCCACCCCGCACAGCCAGGCACACAAATTTCCAGACACACGTTAGTCAAGAAACTGTCCTTGTACTTTGTTTTGCTTTTTGTTTTATAAGGGGAATAGAACTTGAATGGGGATAGGGTGCATATGGGATGCCCACTTGAAGAAAGAAATATAGGGACTGAAACTATATACGCTAGCACTGTTGTTGGGGTCTGACACTGGCCCAGTCAGACCCAAAGCAAATGCCCTTTGCAGGGAGGGACCACAGGCCCCTATGGTGTAGCAAAAATAGGTAGTCCTAGTGCTACCTGTCCCTTATGTGGCTACTGCTCCCAGTACCACCTCTTCAGGCCCTGCCAGCCCTCCTGGCTGCAGATGCCTCTTCCCACTGCCCGTGTCACCACAGTCCACTCCACTGGCTCTGCACCCATCCCAGACTGCTCCATCCCAGTACTCAGGCATGCCTCCCGTCCTTCTGACTGTGTGTCACTCACCAGCCCTCCTGGCTGTTGCTGTTGCTCCTAGAAACTTGCCCGGCCCTTTTCTCCCATTGTCCTCTCCTTGCTCTCAGTGCCTCCTGTCCAGGACACCTCTGTGTGTCTTGAGAGGGTCCTGTCTGCACCCGAGCTGTTGTGGAAATTTTATTAAGCTATATTTAATATGTATTTTCACAGTGTCTCACAGTGTTAGTTTTACTTCAGCCCACTGGGCAGACTGGTGCTTTTAAAGACTCGTTTTGGTAGTGGAAAGCTTCCTGTGGTTGCAGGGAAGTGTTTGCAGAGTGGGGATATGCCAGCGAAGGGGTTATGGGAGGGTTGTACGCTCGTGTCACTCTGTGTGTCTGATCAACACTTGGGGAGGCTATGGCGTGTCTCTGCAGATAATCTCTCATCCTCAGGAATGGTAGTATAATCCGGGTATGCATTGTTCTCTGTAAAAGGGGCCTAAATCAGCAGCTCAGTTCAGCTCCTATCTCCTAGAGGTAACTCAGAAGCTCAGTTCCCCATGCTCTCCAGTCTCAGTAGTGGCTCAGCAGCTCACCCTGCCCCCCCCCCCCCCTTGTGGTGGCGACTCAGCTCTGTCTGCTTGCCCCTATCCATGGTGATAGAGACTGTCAACTCTCCTTGCTCCCCCTCCCAGAAGTGCCTCGGCAGCCTTCTAATTTCTAATGTAAACACCAAGCAGGAGCTTGGGCGGGTAATGCAAGGTGAACCGAGCTGCTGAGAAAATTACTTCAGTGCTTCTGATGTGAAATTGAGGATAAATTACTCCACAGTGCCTGCAGATAACGAGGTCGGTCAGGCTTTATTTTACAGCTTTTTTTTTACTAGTTGTTGAGAATATGTTAATGCTTGAAAATCCACAGCCTGGTTACTGATTTGTAGCAAGGTCTTTTACCTCTTTTGGTCTAATGAGAACCTCCAGGGCCAAAGATAGCTGACATCCTTCAATATGTGGTGGGTTGTCAGGCATAGTGGGTGCAAAGATGGTGAAAGTCATTGGGCGCCAGACACTTCTTGGATGTAAAAGAGGTTTTATTTCTTTTAACAGTCCTTTTTATATATTTTTGGGAGAAAGAGGGTTAGGGCCAGGACACCCTTAGATAGTGAACTGAATTTGCAGACTACGAGACTTCAATAGGAGGACAGACGTGCAGGGAAAGGCCCCAGCAAGAAGCCACATCTGCACTCGCAGGAATGCTGTCTCCTATGGTAACAGTCCTTTAACATTTCGGAACTCAAGCATAACAGTTCTCTCCGCTCCACTACTACTGCTCCTTGTAGTTCTTCAATAATGAGCTCCCGGTCTCTCACTAGACGCTCTGATTCACTGACTCTGAATCCCTTGAGCTCCTCCAAGGTTTTGCGGTGGTATCTCCCTTAAGCGTCACCCATGCTTCCCTGCTGGGTCCCTAGCTTGGCACTCCAGATACTTTTCAAGCTTCACCCCTGCTAACTGGCTCAGTCCCTGGCTTGACACACAAGACTGCTTTGCAAGCGTCTCCTCCGCTGGTTGGGTCCCTGACTTGATCACTGCCTGAAGATTCTCCACCGTGCCCTTTCGGTGAGAATATGGTTCCGGTACTTGCTTCAGGTACTCACTGTGGTTCCTGGTAAAGGTGATTGGTCCCTTCGTGGTGAAAGCTTCCTTTCTACCTCCGACCACTGACAGGTTCTCCGGCCAGCAGAACCATCACTTCTGGTTGGACTGCAAGCCGCAATCCCAACCCTGCGCTGCTCTCTCACTTCTGGATATGCCCTCACACAGCCTAGCAGCCAGATGCCCCCGGGATAGGCCCAATCTCTGGCCTATTATGACACACGTCCACCCAGACAGCTGTCCAGCTCTCCCAACAGGCCAAGGGATTCAAGAAAACCCCTGCCCATTGGCTAAGATACCCATATACCCATAACCTGACTTTGGGTTGCCCTTCTCGTATTTAGTACCACCAAGTACCCGGCCACCTAATAGTAGAAGAAAAAAGTGCAGCAAGGCCAAACTTAGGGAGAAATCAATAGATGCCTATCAATCAACCAAGATAACTACTCTTGGCAAGTAAATTTGTGAGGAGTTCCCTGCCTAAACTACAGGGTGCTACAGATTTAGGGAACAGTAGAAGGGAATAATTAAGGCAAGTATCAGCCATGAATGGGCTTGCCTTTTTGGGAAGGGGGTAGAGCCAACACCTTGCACCCAGCTTCGAGCAGACTCCTCAGCTGTAGCCGTAAGTGCACATGCACTGCTGCAGCTTTCAAAAAATTGAAAGGATAAAGACAGTTTAAGAATAAGCTCACATTTTACTAAAGTAGTTGAAACTACCCCAAGATTGTGTCCTCCTGAGGTCCTTCCTCCTTTCCTCCAGTGATAGGCAGTCCTCAGTGCTGCAGAGAATGGTGCTAACTTTTTGGCCTCTGCAGCATTTTCTGCAGCATTGTATTGAACTTTGAACTGACATGGTGCTGCACCTCTCAGGGGTGTTTCTTTTAGGCTGGCCATATATGGTGTTAATTTCTTTCCTGCAACCATGGGATGAAGGAAATTTGCATGATTCCCCCATCAACACAGACAGTGCTGACAGGGGAATCAACAATTGTCATCTGCTGTCGGGGGGGGGGCGGCCCGCTAGCGGTAATCGTCAGAGAATCCGGTGTGCTGGATGTACCCAACTTGATCGAACGATCAACTTGGTACATTTAGCCTGCCCAATAATGCCTTGAATCTTGCCCGGTTCCTGCCGATATTCAAACATGTATGGCTGGCCTTACAGCCTGGGCTCTCATGAAATGGGTTTAATGATGCTGGGGTTCAAACCAGAAGAGGACAAGTGACTGGCAGTGAAGGAGGAAGTGGAGAGCATCACTTAAGCACAAAGAAAGTGGTTGCTTTCCAGACTGGAGAAAAAGTGGAGTTGTGCTTTACCTTTCAACTGATTTTTTTTCAGCAGTTGAGATGCCAGTTGTACTGTCTAACACAGTCTTTGTCAACCTTCTTGACATAGAAACATAGAAAAGTGATGGCATAAAAAGACAGAGTAGTCAATCGAGTCTGCCCATTCTTACTCTAGGAACCCTTGAAATAATTTTCAAGTGTAGGGGAACCTCATATATTCAATTCATTGGTGGCCATTTTGAAGAATGCCCCTTTCCCTTACATTCATAATCAGAATGCCATCTTAGAAACAATTATTGGTGTTGTGCCACTGGCACATTTAGGTGTATTGGCCCAGGACTATTCAGACACCCTCAAAGTCTATCAGTCACAGCACAAGGAACCCGTAGCATCTTCTGGAGGAACTCTAGGGTTCCACTGAACCCTGGATGAGAATGGCTGGTCTAACATATAGAAAACAATCCACAAACCTACATAAAAATATGTATATAATGTAGAAAATAGGTAAAAATGAGCAAGTAAAATGTGATAGTCACCCAAAAACCATAATACAAGTTCCACAATACAAAAGCTGATTGCAGTTGCTCTTTAAAACAATCATTTGCTGAAGCTCCTTTTTAATATGCTCTTTTCTAATCCTTGTGTATGCAAGCTGATTTTTCATTTAGATCTTTGAAAAAAGACACTAGCTCTTTGTGAACTAATATTATTCTTTTATCTTCTGAACAATCAAATACTTCCTTCAATAACTAACAAATCGATGCATGTAGCCACCATTGGAAACATACATTTGTCATGTTGGACACTGATTCACAATATTCTAAGAGAGCTGGAGTAATTGATAGGACTGATAAATGGATAACGCCCAATATGAAAATCCAATATCCTGAGCTATTATTACTAAAACACCAGGAGAAAATGGTTACTGATACAAAAGATATGCAGAAATGAAATTCTCAATTGCAACGGTCGTATGTATAATAGATGGGCTTAGTTAACAGGGGAATTAAGACTTTCCTTTTATTGGTGTGACAATAGGTCATCTGATGGCTTCATTTTTGTCACATAAACGGAAATGTTGATTTATTCTTGTGACCCTTCAGGATCTGTGCATTCTTCATCCCCCTGTACGTGTAATAATTGGAAATCTAGTATTTATGCTCAGTGCACTCTTTGAATTGTATGATTTAAAATGAGATACCAGTTGTTATTGGTTGTGTTACATTGAGGAGATTCTCTTTCACTTGTCCTGAAGACACAATAGGATGAGAGAGAAAATCTTTTTATTAAAGGTCACATTATACATGTGCCCAAAAAATGTATTGAAGTACACAAGGCATATGCAGTATGCCTCACTTGCATGGGCTGCTCTATGCGCGTTTGTCATGGCAAAGAAGGTCAAGGACTACATTTTGGCCCTGAGCCAGGTGCGTTTTTCATCCAAAATTGTCTCGGGTTTGAGGTGCCATTAACAATGAATGGTACCCAAAGGCTTGTGTGTTTTGCCATGATTTTAGCACCGACAGAATTCATAGTTACATAGATAGTTACATAGTAGGTGAGGTTGAAAAAAGACACAAGTCCATCAAGTCCAACCTATGTGTGTGATTATGTGTCAGTATTACATTGTATATCCCTGTATGTTGTGGTCATTCAGGTGCTTATCTAATAGTTTCTTGAAGCTATTGATGCTCCCCGCTGAGACCACCGCCTGTGGAAGGGAATTCCACATCCTTGCCGCTCTTACAGTAAAGAACCCTCTACGTAGTTTAAGGTTAAACCTCTTTTCTTCTAATTTTAATGAGTGGCCATGAGTCTTGTTAAACTCTCTTCTGCGAAAAAGTTTTTTTTCTATTGTAGGGTCACCAGTACAGTATTTGTATATTGAAATCATATCCCCTCTCAAGCGTCTCTTCTCCAGAGAGAATAATTTCAGTGCTCGCAACCTTTCCTCATAACTAAGATCCTCCAGACCCTTTATTATCTTTGTTGCCCTTCTTTGTACTCGCTCCATTTCCAGTACATCCTTCCTGAGGACTGGTGCCCAGAACTGGACAGCATACTCTAGGTGCGGCCGGACCAGAGTCTTGTAGAGTGGGAGAATTATCGTTTTATCTCTGGAGTTGATCCCCTTTTTAATGCATGCCAATATTCTGTTTGCTTTGTTAGCAGCAGCTTGGCTTTGCATGCAATTGCTGAGCCTATCATTTACTAGGACCCCAGGTCTTTTTCCATCCTAGATTCCCCCAGAGGTTCTCCCCCCAGTGTATAGATTGCATTCATATTTTTGCCACCCAAATGCATTATTTTACATTTTTCTACATTGAACCTCATTTGCCATGTAGTTGCCCACCCCATTAATTTGTTCAGATCTTTTTGCAAGGTTTCCACATCCTGCGGAGAAGTTATTGCCCTGCTTAGCTTAGTATCGTCTGCAAATACAGAGATTGAACTGTTTATCGCATCTTCCAGGTCGTTTATGAACAAATTAAATAGGATTGGTCCCAGCACAGAACCCTGGGGAACCCCACTACCCACCCCTGACCATTCCGAGTACTCCCCATTTATCACCACCCTCTGAGCTTGCCCTTGTAGACAGTTTTCAATCCATGTACTCACCCTATGGTCCATGCCAACGGATCTTATTTTGTACAGTAAACGTTTATGGGGGACTGTGTCAAATGCTTTTGCAAAATCCAGATACACCACGTCTACGGGCCTTCCTTTATCTAGATGGCAACTCACCTCCTCATAGAAGGATAGTAGATTGGTTTGGCAAGAACGATTCTTCATGAATCCACGCTGATTACTGCTAATGATACCGTTTTCATTACTAAAATCTTGTATATAGTCCCTTATCATCCCCTCCAAGAGTTTACATACTATTCATGTTAGGCTAACTGGTCTGTAATTCCCAGGGATGTATTTTGGGCCCTTTTTGAATATTGGTGCTACATTGGCTTTTTTCGAATCAGCTGGTACCATTCCAGTCAGTAAACTGTCTGTAAAAATTAGAAACAACGGTCTGGCAATCACTTGACTGAGTTCCCTAAGTACCCTAGGATGCAAGCCATCTGGTCCCGGTGATTTATTAATGTTAAGTTTCTCAAGTCTAATTTTAATTCTGTCCACTGTCCTCCCATGGAGGTGCTTCCTGTGTTGTGTCATGAGGATAAACACTGCAGTTTTGGTTACTGAAGCCCCCCAATTCACTTTTGAAGACTGAGAAGAATAAATTCAATACCTTCGCCATCTCCCCATCCTTTGTAACCAGATGTCCTTCATCATTCTTTATGGGGCCAATATGGTCTGTCCTCCCTTTTTTACTGTTTACATACTTAAAGAATTTCTTGGAATTTTTTTTGCTCTCCTCCGCTATGTGTCTTTCATGTTCTATCTTAGCCGCCCTAATTGCACCCTTACATTTCTTGTTGCATTCTTTATAAAGTCTGAGTGCTGAGGATGATCCCTCAACCTTGTATTTTTTGAAGGCCTTCTATTTTGCTTTTATATGCATTTTTACATTGGAGTTAAGCCATCCAGGTTCTGGCTAATGCCCTTATTTAATATGCTCTTAAAGCAAACCCATTTCTTCTCCGTATTCTTTGTTCCTAATATTTTATCCCAATTTATGCCTTTTAGCAAGGTTTGTAGTTTAGGGAAGTTGGCTCTTTTGAAATTCAGTGTCTTTGTATTCCCTTTATGTTTCCTATTTGTGTGATTTATACTAATTGACCTGTGATCGCTGTTACCTAAATTGCCCCGTATTTCCACATCCGTGATCAGGTCTGTATTGTTATTAATCAGTAGATCCAGTAATGTTTTATTTCTAGTTGGTGCGTCTACCATCTGACCCATAAAATTGTCCTGCAAGACATTGAGGAACTGGCGAGCCTTAAATGAATGCGCGGTTCCCTTCGCCCAGTCTATGTCTGGATAATTAAAATCCCCCATTATGATAACACTTCTCATCCTTGCTGCTAATCCAAATTGTGATAGACCTGTCTCCACTTTCTCCCTCAGGTTAGGGGGCCTATAGCATACTCCCAGTATTATTTTCCCCTTAGCTTCATCCTTTTGGAGCTCTACCCATAAGGATTCCACCTCCTCCCTAGCTCCCTCAGCGATGTCATCTCTCACATTCACTTGTACACTATTCTTGATATATAGGCATACCCCTCTCCCTTTTTTACCCTCTCTATCCTTGCGGTAAAGGGTATACCCTTGAATGTTTGCCAGCCAATCATGAGAGCTGTTGAACCAGTTCTCTGAAATTCCCACAAAATCCAAATCCTCCTTGTACAACAGTATCTCTAGTTCACCCATCTTGTCCGCAATGCTCCTGGCATTGGTGAACATGCCACATAGTTTGGACCGGTCGCATATTGTCCTCGTATTGGGTGTTTCGAGATTGCAACTAGGACTTGCTACTATACTTACCTTGTGTTTTTGTGCTTTGGTCAACCTACCATTAATGCCCCCAATACTACCCTCTGGAATATCTTCCACGCTGACTATCTCTACCTCTGGACCCTCCCCCCCATCGCCTAGTTTAAAAACCCCTCTAACTTTTGGCCATCTTCATTCCCAGCAGATCTGCACCCTCCTCATTTAGGTGCAGTCCGTCCCTTCTATAATACCGGTTATCAACTGAGAAGTCGGCCCAGTCCTCCAGGAACCCAAACCCCTCCTTACTACACCAGCTCTTCAGCCACTTGTTTACTTCCCTAATCTCCCTCTGCCTTTCTGGTGTGGCTCGATGTACCGGTAGTATTCCTGAGAATACTACCTTGGAGGTCCTTTTCCTCAATTTAGCTCCTAAGTCCCTAAAATCGTTCTTTAGGACACTCCATCTGCCTCTAACTTTGTCATGTAATACCGCGTACAAACGAGCAGACTTTCTGGCAGACTTGGTCCAGCGGACCGGATTCCGTCCGACAATTCGATCGTATGTGGGCTCCAGCGGACTTTTTTTCCCAAAAGTCAGACGGACCTAGAAATAAAACATGTTTCAAATCTTTCCGACGGACTCGAGTCTGGTCGAAAAACCAGCTCGTCTTTATGCTAGTCTGGCGGACTAAAACGACGCTAGGGCAGCTATTGGCTACTGGCTATCAACTTCCTTATTTTAGTCCGGTCGTACGTCATCCCGTATGAATCCGTCGGAACTTGGTGTGATCGTGTCTGTCAAAGTCCGTTCGTTTGAAAGTCCGGTGGACTTACGCTGCAAAGTCCGTCGGAAAGACTGTTGGTCCTAGTCTGTCGAAAAGCCCGCTCGTGTGTACGAGGCATACGTGTAAATGAGGCTTTAAAGCAACCTGCCAAGTAAAAAAAAAAAAGTTCCTATTTTACCTTTTGTTAACCATTAGAATACCCTACTCAGTTCTAAATAAATCCTTCTTCCTCACATTTTTTTTTATTTGTATTTGTTTTGGTGTTTAATTTTTTTAGCCTTGTATTAATTGAAAAAAAACTTTTATTTGTAATTTTGTAAATAACTTTGCATGCTTTGTGCCAGAATTATAATTTTAATGTTATTTAAGGTAGGACAAACCCAAAATGTTGCTTTCCTGACAGACTCCATGGCAGCCTACGTATGGGTTAATCCAGCCTCTCATACCTCATAGGACCCCAATCCCATAAATCTTTGCTTCTAGTCAGAGACCGTGTTCCTTTTTTGTCCTCCTCCTAGGACCAAGGTGTAGTAATACCTTACGAAGTTTATTGATCCAGTCCTGGTGGTTTTGCACATGAATGATGGTGATGGCAGTGTCTTTCTGGAGTCCAGCTTCCCCAGCTATTAGTGGGGCGGACACGGGTGATTTAAAGCGATGCCTTGAAGATCTTACTAGCCAGTCATTGGCTGGAAAGCGGCAACATGGCCAAACGTCCCAGCTAATAGCATGAGGCCTCCTCTTATAATACCCCAGTCGTGCAGTGATCGTTTACATGCTCCCAGTCCCAGGACGGATCTCGTCCGTGCCGTGGTGGTAATGTATGCTTTTTTTTTTCGTACATGGCAGCCTTTTTTGTGTGTGTTTCGTTTGTCTGCTGAGGCTCCATGTTTTGTCCATGGTGGCTGGGACGCATCTGCGTTCCAGTCCGCCGCTTCCCGCTCTGATTGCGCAGCTGCGAAGTCTTGATTGAGATCGAGGCTTGGTTCGCGCCTGCGCGATCTGGGCAAGATGACGGCGGTCGCGCATGCGCGCGAGCGCCGTAGAGCGGCGTCAGTCACAGCGCAGGTAGACGCGATAACGTCATCAACAGGCGGCAGATTCAAATAGCTGTCAGAAACAGCTATTATTTGGGTTGCTTTTCAACGCTCAAGCAGCAGGCTTCCCTGTGATCATATCTCTGGCATCTAAGGTAGGGGATTTAATGCTCTTTACCCAACTGTTAGATTGTGCCTTTTCTATTTTAAAAGCTGTCATTTATTATTATTATTCGCCTAGTGGCATGTGTCATGCTCTCTTCGGTTACAGCTAAATGCACCCTGTGGTTACGCCTGTGGGTTGCAGACCCTGCCTCTAAACAAGCATGGTGTAGGATTCCATTTGAGGGATCCTCACTCTTTGAGAACAAACTTGACTCTGCCATTACCCGTGCTACTGGGGGTAAATCAGGTTTTCTTACCCCAGGACCGTCGTCTCCTGAGCCAAAGAAGAGCTCAACCCAGGCAAGAACCAGAGCGTGCTAGAGATGCTTGCAGCTACAGGCCTGGCCGTGAGTTTAGAAAAAACTGCAAGAGAAGTCAACCTTCCGGCCAAAAATCCTCAAAGACAGCCCCATCAGGGGGACGGGAGGCTTCCAAGTCCTTTTAATATGGGGCCTGTCCAGACGGAGCAAGTCGGGCTCGTTTACTCCATTATCAGCACGTCTGGGCCTTGATTCAAGACTACTGGACCGTCAAAACGGTCTCCTCAGGTCATACTTGGGTATTCAACAGTCCACCCATACACCAGTTTGTTCCTACGATCCTTCCACATTCAGAAGAAAAGAAACAAGTCCGTCTGTCTTATACAGACTCCCTGATGGCTGAAGGCACCGCCATTCTGGTTCCAACCGAGGAAAGATTTCAAGGGGTTTACTCCACCCTTTTCATGGTCCTCAAAAAAAAATGGCTCCTGGAGGCCAGTCATCGATTTGACACACCTGAACTCCTTCATCAAGAAGGAAAAGTTCAAGATGGAAACACTGCTAACAATACGTCAGACAATACAACCAGGCGACTGGCATGTCTCCATAGACCTGAAAGACGCCTACTTTCATGTCCTGATTGCGAAGGAATTTCAGAAATATCTTCGTTTCGCAGTGGACAAAATACATCTTCAATTTACATGTCTCCCGTTCGGGCTTACAACATCGCCATGGGTATTTTCGAAGCTCTTACTGGCTGTCGTAGCTCTAATCAGGGTCAGAGGTATCCGGTTACACTACTATCTGGACGATCTACTTTTACTTTCCCAAGACAGGGAGCAACTGTTGATACTTCGAGATCAGGTCATCTTTACTCTGACAGAGTTCGGTTGGCTGTTGAACAAGGAAAAAAGCCATATAGAGCTGACACAGTCTAATATTCCTCTGAGCCCAATTCAACACGGTGAAGAGCACCATCTCCTTGCCCCTAGAGAAAATTCCGGTGATCCGCGACAGAATTCATCTGGCAATGTCATCATCTCTTCTCAGAGCCTCACAGTGCCTCAAGATAATCGGTACAATGGTGCCCACAGCCCCCATGGTGAAATGGGCACAATGGAAGATGCGGCCTTTCCAGAAGGGTTTTCTCCAACAGTGGGATCCGGGGTCTCAAGACCATCTTGTCAGGATAAGCCCTTCTATGCGGGAGAGCCTCCCCTGGTGGCTGCAGTGGAAAAATCTCCTCAATTGCCATTCCATAACACCTGTCTCCTGTAATACGGTGACAACTGATGCCAGCAACAGAGGTTGGGGAGCTCTCTGTCTGACGGAGGTAGCCCAAGGCAAATGGGATTTCCCATCCTGAGGTGTAGTCTCGAATGTCCTGGAGCTCCGAGCTGCCTTTCGTGCTCTACAAGCTTTTCTCCACTTGACAGCAGGGGCCTCAGTTCTCCTCAGGCTGGACAATATGACAGCAGTATCTTATATCAAGAGACAGGGGGGCACCCGCAGTCTCTCCTTACTGAAGGAAGTAAGCCCGATTATGTCCTGGGCCCAGGCGAACTTGACAAATCTGACAGCGGTTTACCTTGCTGGCATTCAAAATGTCCAGGCAGACTTCCTCTCAAGATTTGCCCTGGACAACAACGAATGGTCTCTACAAACCGAAGTGTTCAACTGGATTCTGTCTCTGGGAATCTTGCCGGAGGTAGACCTGTTTGTCTCCCCGTACAATTTCAAACTGAACAAAATACTACACAAGATGTCGTTGTCCCCAAGCCTTCGGAGTGGATGCCCTGACGGACCAGTGGAGGTTCCACAGGGCTTATGCCTTTCCCCCAGTTCCGGTCATTCTCAGATTTTATATCGAGGCTCAGGTGGGAAGAAGCCGAAGTAGTGGCAGTTGTTCCCTATTGGCCCAACAGGCCATGGTTTCCGCTCCTGATGCAGCTCAGTTACCGGGATCCTGTTCCTCTCCCTTCCAGACCAGATCTCCTGTTGCAGGGAACGTCTCTTCACCCATGCCCATCCCATCTCCATCTGATGGCTTGGTTCTTGAGAGGGGAAGGCTGGAAGCGCTAGGATGTCCAAGTACAGCTATTGCTACTTTACTGAATGCCAGAAGACCAGGTACCAACAAAGTTTATCAAAGAATCTGGTCAAAGTTTGCGGACTATGTTTCCACCACTGACGGTTCCTATAATGATCCAAAGATACAAGATATTCTGGGCTTTTTACAAACAGGCCTAGATCTGTCCTTTTCAGTAAGTTCTTTACGGGTTCAGCAAACCGAGGTTTTCTAAATGGGACCTTCCTTTTGTCCTGGATTTCTTCTCAGGTAAAGAAATTTAACATATGGATCAATCAGCTATTAAAGATCTTTCTCTCAAAGCTGTCTTCCTAGTAGCCATAACATCGGCTAAGAGGGTCTCCGAGATCAGTTCTCTAGGATTCAAGGAGCCATTCCTTACTTTCTTCCCTGATCGAGTAGTCTTCATTCCTATGCTAGGATCAAATCCTAAGGTAACATCTGTATTTCACGAGAATCAAGAGATTGTTCTTCCAACTTTCCGGACAACTGAAGACTCTAATATTCATCCTTTAGTTGTTGAAGTGTTAAAGCAATACTTAGAAGCCACAGCTTATTTTTGGAAATCCGATCATCTGTTCATTTATTTCCACGGAAGAAACAAAAGATTGCGTGCTTCTTACAGAACCATCGCAGCTTGGATTATCCAAGCCATCCAAGGGGCTTATAAGGCTAAGGGTTTGGCTCCTTCGGAGGCAGTTAACGCTCATTCTACCAGGAGCATTGCTACATCATGGGCAGCTTCCCGTCATGTATCCCCGGAAGTGATCTGTAAAGTGGCCTCATGGTCGTCGATTAACACATTTATGACGCACTATTGCGTAGAACCGGCTTCTCTGTCTTCGGTTAATTTTGGTTTGCATGTCTTATCTGTTGACTGTGTCAATTAAACCTTTTTTTATTTAACCAGCAATTGCCCACCGGGGGGTGTATGGCTAGTTATTTCCCATACGTAGGCTGCCATGGAGTCTGTCAGGAAAACAGAAAATTTATATCAAATACTTACCGTAATTTTCCTTTCCTGATGGACTCCATGGCAGCAGGAGTTCCCTCCCATTTGCTGGAGTAGGCTAAGTTACGGAACACGGTCTCTGACTAGAAGCAAAGATTTATGGGAGTGGGGTCCTATAAGGTATGAGAGGCGGGATTAACCAATACATAGGCTGCCATGGAGTCCATCAGGAAAGGAAAATTACGGTAAGTATTTGATATAAATATTCCATTTTCAATCCTAGGGACAATGCTTACTGAATGTTTTAACCCCACCCTATTGCATCCAATATTTATATATACCGTATATACTCGAGTATAAGTCATTCCGAGTATAAGTCGAGACCCTAATTTACCACAAAAAAATGGGAAAAACTTATTGACCCGAGTATAAGACGAGGGTGAGAAATGCACAGCTACTGTAAGTGGAAAAAGAGGGTCAACAATGCCCATCTGCAGCTGTATACCTCCCTGTGTCCTGTGCATATGTGTCATGTGTCCTGTGCATATGTGTCATGTGTATATGTACCTGTGTCATGTACCTGTGTCCTGTGTATCTGTCAAGTGTATATGTACCTGTGTGCATGTGTCTGTGTGTGTGTGCATCTTACCTGTGTCCTGTGCATCCTCTGTGCGCCGCTCTGCACCGATCACCGAGTAGTATTCGGCGGCCATTCACTGTTCAAAAGCCGCACCGCCTCCTCGTCCAAAAAACTCAATTTCCCAGCAGTCAGCGGTCAGCCAATCACGGACATTCTCTCATCCTCATACCACGAACGAGGATGAGAGAATGTCCGTGATAGACTGTACACTGACTGCCTATCACAGACAAGGAGGCGCGGCTTTTGAACTGTGAGAGCCGCTGCCGAGTAGATTGTATCACACGCTGGTCGCCGTCTGCCTGCATGACACGCTGATCATGTAGGCAGACGGCGGTGACTCGTGTATAAGTCGAAGGGGGCACTTTCAGCCCCAAAAACGGGGCTGAAAAATTTGACTTATACACGAGTATATATATATATATATATATATATATATATATATATATATATATATATATATATATATATATATATATATATATATATATATATATATATATATATATATATATATATATATACACACACACAGTATCTCACAAAAGTGAGTACACCCCTCCTCACATTTTTGTAAATATGTTATTATATCTTTTCATGTGACGACACTGAAGCAATGACATTTTGCTACAATGTAAAGTAGTGAGTGTACAGCTTGTATAACAGTGTCAATTTACTGTCCACTCAAAAAAACTCAACACACCGCCATTAATGTCTAAACCTCTGGCAACAAAGTGAGTACACCCCTAAGTGAAAATGTCCAAATTGGACCCAAAGTGTCAATATTTTGTGTGGCCACCATTATTTTCCAGCAAGGCCTTAACCCTTTTGGGCATGGAGTTCACCAAAGCTTCACAGGTTGGAGTCCTCTTCCACTCCTCTATGACAACATCACGGAGCTGGTGGATGTTAGAGACTTTACACTCCTCCACCTTCCATTTGAGGATGCCCCACAGAGGCTTAATAGGGTTTAGGTCTGGAGACATGCTTGGCCAGTTCATCACCTTTACCCTCAGCCTCTTTAGCAAGGCAGTGGTCATCTTGGAGGTCTGTTTGGGGTCGTTATCATGTTGGAATACTGCCCTGCGGCCCGGTCTCTGAAGGGAGGGGATCATGTTCTGCTTCAGTATGTCACAGTACATGTAGGCATTCATGGTTCGTTCAATGGACTGTAGCTCCCCAGTGCTGGAAGCACTTATACAGCCCCAGACCATGACATTCCCACCACCATGCTTGACTGTAGGCAAGACACACTTGTCTTTGTACTCCTCACCTGTTTGCCGCCACACACGCTTGACACCATCGGAACCAAATAAGTTTATCTTGGTCGCATCAGACCACAGGACATGGTTCCAGTAATCCATGTCCATAGTCTGCTTGTTTTCAACAAACTGCAGGCCTTTTTGTGCATCATCTTTAGAAGAGGCTTCCTTCTGGGGTGACAGCTATGCAGACCAACTTAATGCAGTGTGCAGGTTATGGCCTGAGCACTGACAGGCTGACCCCAACCCCTTAAACCTCTGCAGCAATGCTGGCAGCACTCATATGTCTTTTTCCCAAAGACAACCTCTGGATATATAACGCTGAGCACGTGCAGTCAACTTCTTTGGTCGACCATAGCGAGGCCTGTTCTGAGTGGAACCTGTCCTGTTAAACTGCTGTATGGTCTTGGCCACCGTGCTGCAGCTCAGTTTCAGGGTCTTGGCAATCTTCTTATAGCCTAGGCCATCTTTATGTAGAGCAACAATTGTTTTTTTCAAATACATTCAGAGTTCTTTGCCATGAGGTGCCATGTTGAACTTCCAGTGACCAGTATGAGAGCGTGATAGGAATAACACCAAATTTAACACACCTGCTCCCCATTCACACTTGAGACCTTGTAACACTAACGAGTCACATGACACCGGGGAGGGAAAGTAGCTAATTGGACCTAATTTGGACATTTTCACTTAGGGGTATACTCACTTTTGTTGCCAGCGGTTTAGACATTAATGGCTGTGTTGAGTTATTTTGAGGGGACAGTAAATTTACACTGTTATACAAGCTGTACACTCACTACTTTACATTGTAGCAAAGTGTAATCTCTTCAGTGATATCACATGAAAAGATACAATAAAATATTTACAAAAATTGTAAATTGCAATTGTATCTGTTATATACGTTTTATTCACTTTAAAACCCTGGGGTCGATTTACTAAAACTGGAGTGCAAAATCTGGCGCAGCTGTGCATGATAGCCAATCAACTTCTAACTTCAGCTTGTTCAATTCAGCTCTGACAAATAACCCTCCCAAAAAAACTGGAAGCTGATTGGTTTCTATGCAGAGCTGCACCAGATTTTGCACTTTCCAGTTTTAGTAAATCAACCCACTGTCTTGGATTGAAATCTTAGATGGTGCCATATGGCACACGTACAATTTAGCTTGAGCTAATGTGCTCTGTAAACTTTTTTTTTTATGCAAGGGGTAAGGAGAAACTGGAAAAATGTAAAAAGGAGGTGGATATAAAAATACGGTAAAAATAAAAAAAAATAAAAATTTTGCAAAATTTCATATTTACCAAACAAAAAATCAAAAACACATTTAAAAAAAATATATATTTTTTTAGTCCTGTGCATAATACATAAAGAAAATGTGTAAAACACCTACATTTTAAAATGTCAGTAGATTCCATTTAAAGACAAACCATTTTTTTCTTAGTTCTTTTTAAGTTCTTTAAAGTTGTTTATCCGGTTCCCGACCATGTCACGCAGATATACTGCAGCATAATGGCTCTCCTGGGTGAAATCCCGTATGGGTACGTCCTAACTTTTTTCGGCCACTGCATAGCGGGGGATCCAATGCGCGTGGCCGGCGGGCACGATCACCGCTGGCCACGTGCGATCATGTGCACGAGCGACAGCACGGGGATGTGTGTGTGTAAACACACACATCCCTGTGTTGACAGAGGAGAGGAGCCATATCGTTTGTTCCTACTAAGTAGGAAAAATAATATGACTCCTCTCCTAGTCAATCCTATCCCCATACAGTTAGAACACAATGAGGTAACACACATTAAACCCATTGATCGCCCCCTAGTGTTAACCCCTTCCCTGCCAGTGACATTTACACAGTAATCAGTGCATTTTTATAGCACTGATCGCTGTATAAATGCCAATTTTCCAAAATTGTGTCAAAAGTCTCCGATCTATCCATTGCAATGTCGCAGTACTGCTAAAAATCACAATTAAAATGCCATAAAAATGCTATAAATCTTTCCCATAGTTTGCAGACACTATAACTTTTGCGCAAACCAATCAATATACGCTTATTACAATTTTTACCAAAAATAGGTAGAAGAATATATATTGGCCTAAACTGATGAAGAAATTCTTTTTTTTTTTTGGGGGGGGGGGATATTTATTATAGAAAAAGTAAAATATATATATATTTTTTTTAAATTGTCGCTCTTTTTTCAAATAACACCAAAAGAAAGCTCTATTTGTGTGAAAAAAAGGACGCAAATTTTGTTTGGGTACAGCGTCGAACGACCGTGCAATTGTTAGTTAAAGCCAAATTGTAAAAAGTGCTCTGGTCAGGAAGGGGGTAAAATCTTCTGTAGATAAAGTGGTTAAGTTAAATCTCAATTCCAGCCTTTGGGCTTAAGCTACCATTCCTTAGCTTCCCAGCCATGTGTTAGAAAAAAAATGAAGACGCACTGCCCACCCCATACGTGCTCTCAGTGAGGTCTGACACAAATTATGCATTTTCTATGTGTTCTTCTTTGTTTTTTGTTTTGTTCAGGGCTTACTAATTAAGGCGACTGAGTTTTTGCAGTGAAATACAGATCTTTCTTTAGTGCCTAATACATTGTCATAAATACATATTCATTCAAAGCAGACGTTGCACTCAAAGCAAGTTCCACCTTAATCAGTGCCGGCCCAAGACATTGTGCTGCCTGATACCAAGAATGAAATGCTGCCCCCCCCCCCAAAAAAAAAAAAAAAGTCACGCCCACCAAAATGCCCCCACATTCATTATTTTATATCATGGTAACTAAAGTGAACCTGTCATGGCTCTATACATGTAAAGGAGTATAAAGAGGACCTGTAAAAATACAACCCGCGGAGATGATCAAATACCACCAAAAGAAAGCTCTATTTGTGGGAAAAAAAGGACGTAAATTTTGTTTGGGTGCAAAGTTGCACGACCGCGCAATTGTCAGTTAAAGCGATGCAGTGCTGTATCGCAAAAAAAATTATTGAAGTGTAATATTTCTATTATTACATTGTTATATAAAATAAAATAGTTCAACTCACCATAATGCAGAATCAGTGGGAGCCCTGAGCGTGTCACTTGCCAACGTCACCTGCCTTCAGATGCGGATTGTCACTTGCCACGACGCCACCCGCCACACATTGCGGATTGCCACAACGCCACCTGCCACACATTGCGGATTGTCACTTGCTACGACTTCACCTACCACACATTGCGGATTGTCACTTGCCACGACGCCACCCGCCACACATTGCAGATTGCCACAACGCCACCTGCCACACATTGCGGATTGACAATTGCCACAACTCCACCTGCCACACATTGCGGATTGTCACTTGCCACAACGCCACCTGCCACGCATTGCGAATTGGCACTTGCCACGACTCCACCTGCCACACATTGCGGATTTTCACTTGCCATGACTCCACCTGCTACACATTGCAGATTGTCACTTGCCACGTCACCTGCCACATGTACCGGATTGTTGCTTGCCATGTCACCTGCCACACGTACCAGATTTACTTTTGCCACGTCACCTGCCACACGTACCGGATTGTCGCTTGCTACGTCACCTGGCACACATTGTGGATTGTCACTTGCCACTGCTGCTGATCCCACTGTGAGGAGCCCACTGTTCTGCTGAAAAAGGTCCCCCATCGGATAGTGTCCACCCTGCACTGCGCTTGCGCAGTACGGAGGACAAAGGAGATGCCGAAAGTCTCCAAACATCAACAGCGGGAGCGTGTGGCACAATGTACTCTGAAGCGCAGGCGCCGTGTAGAGCTCATAAACAGCTGTTCATGTTCGGAGACTTAAGGCGTCTCCTTTGTCCTCCTTACTGCGCAGTACAGGGTGGACAGAATCTGATGGGGGACCTTTCTCGGCGGATCCTCACAATGGGATCCGCAGCGGAGCGGGCGGAACAGGCTGGCTGGTGGGCGGCAATTTGCCGCCCCCCCTGAATGTGCCACCTGGAACCATGGCTCCATCAGGTCCCATGGTAGGGCCGGCCCTGACCTTAATGCCGCGTACACACGATCGGAATTTTGGTTGGAAAAAGCTATGATGGTTTTTCCGATAGGATTCCGCTCAAGCTTGTCTTGCATACGCACGGTCACACCAAATTCCGACCGTCAAGAACGCGGTGACGTACAACACGTACGACGGGACTAGAAAAAGAAAGTTCAATAGCCAGTGCGCCACCCTTTGGGCTCCTTCTGCTAATCTCGTGTTTATCTTGTGTTAGTAGAAGTTTGGTGAGAGACGAATTGCGCTTTTCAGACTCGTGCTTTTCAGATCGTTTTACTGCTGTTCAGTTTGTGCTTGTGGGTTTGTTTCTGTTTTTCAGTGCATGCAGTCAGTTCGTATCTGTTTTTCAGTGCGTTCTTGTCTGCTCGTTTCTGATTTACAGTTCGCTCTTCACAGGCGTTGATGTTCTTCAGTGCGTTTTGTTAGTTTGTTCTGACCAGCCGACCATTTTGAAGCCATGTTGCGGGTACGTACTCATCATGGAGTTCGTGCTATGCGGGGGCTTGGTGTTGGGGTTCTTGCTTTGACCCAAGCCCAGTCCATGAACAGGGCGGGGAGGAGTTCATGGACCAAGAATTGCTTACTCCAGCGTTGCCTTCCTCTTTATTTTGTTATCAGCCAGAATAAATGTAGATTTTTTTTATATGAAAATACTTGCCTATGTGGTTTTCTTCAAAAAGGACAGTTTGTTTGTGAGTAGGCAGGTACATTTCAAAAATACAATGTCAAATTAACAAGGGACAACAACCAACCTCCTTGAGCTTTAAAAATACAAGATAATAATGTTGTTGTGGAAACTTGACACAAACAAACAAAAAATAAATAAATATGGAGATTACTAGAAAATAATTTAAAAATAATCAAAAAAACAGGAGATCTTGATTAAAATAATAAAGAAAAATGACTCTAAAAAATAATTCTAAACATTATTATGGAGATCTGGCTTTAAAAACAAAAAAGATTATTCAGGAGATCATGAGAAATAAGAAATACGTTTGTGAGAACTCACAAAAACTGTGATTATAAGCAGCAAAACAAATTCATTCTTCTAGCATTATAAAGAACAAAAGAATGCACTGCATTAAAAGATCCAAAAATTTACAGCATGACGAATGTGCTATCTCCATTACGAACGCTCATTTTACCAGAACGAGCGCTTCCGTCTTATACTTGATTCTGAGCATGCGTGATTTTTTGCGCATCTGAATTGCATACAGATGATCGCATTTTCGGATGGGAACTTTTCCTGACCTAAAAATAGAGAACATGCTCTCAATCGTTTCCGCCAGCAAAAGTCCGATGGAGCATACACACAGTCACATTTTACGACCAAAAGCCCACATCAGTCTTTTGCATTTCCGATCGTGTGTATGCGGCATTAGTGTTGATCTTTCTCACTTGCAAAAAAGCCGTATTAAATTTGCAAAAGAAAAGTGTGCATGGGGAGAGGAAGTTAGGTAATATACGTACCTTTTCATAGGCTTCCATACTACAGGGGGTGATGTCAACATCCTTATGGTGAAATCTCATGAGATAATGCCATAGCATAGTGCAGGTTTGGGCTGCCTAGTTTTTCGCCTGAAGGATGTTGACATCACACTCACCTAGGTGCCACAGGCAAAAACCAAAGGAAAGTTAATTATACTATCTACCTTTTATACCCCGCAGGCTTTTTTTTTTTCAAGCTTAAAGCAAAATTTTAGCATGGGAAAGGGGGCCCACACTAAATAGGCAGACTTTGCTATTTTAGTACAAGGTGCACTGTATTGCAAGCATTAAAATATGGTGTAGCCAGCATGTACAGAGGTGAAAATAAGAAATAATAATAAAATTACTTTTGAATAAACATTACAATAATACGTCCAAATATGCACTCCCTGAAAATATGCTTAAATCCCTTTACAATACCAGGAATTATGAACAGTTCATGTATACCAGTAAACACACATACTGTATCATTATTGTACCTCTGTCTGCCTTTGTCACCTCTTTATCATCTTGGCCTATTAGCTCGCACCTGGTGTCTTCCCATTGTGTGTCCCGCTGCTGGGAGATTCAGAACATTTGCAATTCTAAACAACCTATCCCTCGTGCGCCAAAGCATACATTTTCCTCGGCGAGTTCCCTCTTACCTATGCTTTCTTCTTTGTGTTCTGCACAGAATACTGTATTGTGTGAAATGTTTTGGTGGAATAATAGAAACGCATTACTTATTTATAGACTGTCGTGTAAGATGGTATAGTTTGTTTCATAGCATTGAGGTTTAACATAAAATGCACAGCTGGAATCATTTCTTTATATTCTTTCAATCGTTAAAGCAATGGTTATTTTGAAGTAATTCTTCATTTGTAGAGGGAAGGTGTTTAACCTTTGTCAGATGAGTTATGTTGGAAATGTGTTAACCAGCTTCAAGACTTCTTATTCTAGATTAAAAGGAAACCTCTAGGAGAATAAAGGTTAAATATCCAAAAGTGAAAAACTGGCAGAAAAATAACTAATGGTCTTGAAAGCTTTTTTTGCATTTCAGCAGGAAATGAGGCCGGTGGAAACTAGGAATTCAGAGGCCCACAGCAAAATTGTGTAGGCCCATGTCACACTTGCGAACCCATCAATTGCAAGAACTGGGCAGTGAAAGAATCACTAGAATATGCAGGGAGAACACTAGCCTGCTTGAATATGTTGCCCCCCAGGGGTGTGGCTAGAATTGTAAAAGGCCTTGGGTATTTTTGAACACCCTGAAAAGCCCTTGTAGGAAAACAGAACCTAAGCATATTCGCTTCACTACATTGCTGGATGGTATGTGGAAAAGTACCCACTGGATTGCTGGTGAAGTTCACCTTACAATGGTGGTCTTAGGTGAAGTGTCTCCAATGTTAGTAGTTGGGAGGAGCTAAATAGATCATTGGTGTCAGTAGTTGTCAGCAGTCTACCACCCTGTACGTCTCTGCTCTTGACTGTATGTTTGGATTTTATTGAAATAAAGATGTCCTTATCCCAGAGTGCGGTTATCCAGGATTTCTTTCTACCTCACTGGTGTCAGTTGTTACTTACCTGGGAGAGGACTTACTCTATGTCCTGTGCCACCTGCTCTTGCTCTTCTAAATTATATCAGCACAAGAACTATGTAGACACTATCAGGCAGAAGATCACAGGCACCTTGACGTAGCCAGTCCTAGGGTACTCAGCAGTACACTTTGGACACATGCACCAGGTGCCAAAGTCCAGTGATGTCCATGTTGCTCCAGCATTTAGCTGGTGAGGGAACAAAATAAGCAAGTAAATGAGTGTTTCATGTCCCTGTTGTGTTCTCCATAGCTACCACTGGTTTGACATTGGCCTTACTGTGATATAATGCCCAAGATTTTGAGCATCCCCCCACTCCCCAATCCTAGGGGGTGATATAAGCACCTCTGACACTTGGAAGCACTGGTATTTGAACAGTAAGATTAATAATGGATTTTTGTGAGTTGGGTTATTGTGATCAGCAAGAGATGATTGTGGTTTAACCCTACACTGCAATGACTCTCTTGAGGACAGCCATAGATCTCCCCATTTGTTGTTTTCAGGATGACCACGTTCTTTAGCTAGCCTAAGTTTGTTTTGGCCATCTGTTTCTCTTTGGACTCTTTGACTGGCACAAATAAAACATTTAAATATAATAAGGTTGGATTTGTGTTTCTTTTTGTTTATGATGCCAACCATTATGTATTATGTGTTACAATCTTAATCTGGGGTAATAATAGTTTCTTTGCATCTTCAGAGCTGCCAGATCAGTCTCCAACTGCCCCTCTCTGTTGTAAGAGCTTGTCTCAGTCCCAGCCATATCCCTGATCAGTTTTGGTCAGTTGTTGTTGCCATGAAGTGCAGAAACACCACAGCTATCCCATCACCAGACACTAATCCCAACTATTTTCCAAAAATGGTTCCAATTCTACTGGGATATCTGGTGCAGAGCTTGCTATCTATGTCAGTTGGCAGTGGGATGGTGCCACCACTTCTACACTCCACTAGAGAGGTCTTGTTAAAATCCTAACACAGGCTCAATATTAGGGATGAGCTTCTTGTTCGAGTCGAACTCATGTTTGACTTGAACATTGTCTGTTTGGCCGTTCGCCGAATATCGAACATTATGGGCCATTTGCGCCAAATTCGAGTGGCGCGTCACGGCCCATAATTCACTGCGCCATCACAGTGCATTCGCAGTTTTCTCCAGATTTTGAGATCCATCAGCATATTGACTGGTCAGGTGTGCGTTGGGCTATTTGTAGACACCTGAGCATAGTTCTGGGCTCCACCCTCCCGAGGAGTCCAGGCAAGCAAGGGAGAAGTGTGCATGTCTGCACAGGTCTGTCAGAGTAGACAGAGGGTCCAAGCCTATGGGCTGGAAAAGGAAGCTGGAAAAGAGTGCTGAGGTACTGGGTTTACAGGAACTCTGTTATAGAGCCGAGAAGGCTGAAGCATAAGTCTGAGCAGCAGTGCTGCTAAAGAGAGCCAGGTGGCTTGGTATTTTTGATTGAACTTACATTGTTGCTGTGGAAAGCTGAAACCCCTGTGTGGGCAACACTTCTGTTATCGGACATTTTCTTTCTTTAATAAAAGTGGGCCTACAAGCCCTTAAAACTGCATATCTGGCGTGGACTCAGCTCACTGGTAAGCTCTACCTTTAAGCTAAACCAACCCCCGATGTTACAATATATATATATATATATATATATATATATATATATATATATATATATATATATATATATATATATATATATATATATATATATATATATATATATATATATATATATATATATATATATATATATATATATACTGTATTCAGTTTAGCTAGATCTCACTTCAGAGTGTTCCTGTTATTCTTGCTGCAGTTTATTAAGTCAGTGTACTGTATACTGGGCTCAGTGTGCAGGTAAAGCTGACTGCAGACTATTCCTGTTCTATTCCTAATAATACAGGCAGTTGATTGAGCTAAGCTGCAGTTTATTAAGTCAGTGTACTGTATACTGGGAACAGTGTACAGCTAGAGCTGACTGCAGACAATTCCTGTTCTATTCCTAATAATACAGGCAGTTGATTGAGCTAAGCTGCAGTTTATTAAGTCAGTGTACTGTATACTGGGTGGCCAAAACAGCAGCCGCTTGGGCACCACATGCTTGCCCAGACATATGACGACCTGCCATGCAGTCCGTTGGCAAGCATACATAAAAGACCCACACCAAAGAACAAAGCAGACCTCTCCTTGCTCCTCATCAGCTGGGATCTCCAATCCCACTATACCTTCAGTCCTCTCAGAAATTTGCACTGAGAGGAATGAAGGTGTAGAATTAGGTGTGTCACTGCCAAGTACTTGCAGGCAATCTGCTATCAGTACACCAACGTCCGATTGTACCAGGCAAATTTCCCTGCCCCAGCTGCTGCACCGCAGAAAGAAGTTTGCTCCAAGCCATCCACATTCCCAGTGGTTAAATGCTAGCTTGGGTAAATTGCTAGCACTTAAACTGCTGCCTTTTCAGTTGGTAGACTCTGCCCCCTTCCATGAGTTTGTGGAATGTGTGGTTCCTCAGTGGCAGGTTCCCAAACGCCACTTTTTTTCACGGAAGGCGTTTCCGGCTCTCTACCGGCATGTGGAAGTCAATGTCTTGGCCTCGCTGGACAGGACGGTCAGTGGTAAGGTGCATATTACCGCTGACTCATGGTCCAGCAGGCATGGACAGGGAGGTTACCTATCTTTCACAGCCCACTAGGGTACTCTGCTGGCAGCTGGGAAGGATGCAGGACAGGGTGCAGTAGTGTTGGAGGTTGTCCTGCCACCCCGCCTCCAAAATGCTACTAGTGGTGATTCTGACACACCTCTCTCCTCCATCCCCTTCTCTGCTTCTTCCTCCATGGCCTCTTCCTGCGCTGATTTGTCCTCGGAACCAGCGGTGCTCTGTAGGCGTTCAAGGGGCTACGCAAGCATGAAGGCAAAAAGATGCCATGCGGTGCTTGAGCTGGTGTGCTTGGGGGGCAGGAGCCATACTGGGGCAGAGATTCTGTCAGCTCTGCAGGGGCAGGCTCAGAAGTGGTTGTTGCCACGCCAGCTTAAGGCAGGAATGGTGGTTTGCGACAATGGCACCAACCTCCTCTCCACCCTCCGACAGGGACACCTGAACCATGTGCCCTGTTGGCTCACGTCCTTAACTTGGTGGTGCAGCGGTTCTTGGGCAGGTACCCGGGCTTACAGGATTTCCTGAGGCAGGCCAGGAAATTCTGTGTGCATTTCCGCTGGTCATATAATGCCAGTGCTCGGCTGGCTGACCTCCAAAAGGAATTTAACCTGCCCAAGAACCGCCTAATCTGTGACATGCCCACCAGGTGGAACTCAACATTGGCCATGCTGCAGCAGCTGCACAAGCAGCAGAGGGCCATCAATGAGTACCTGTGGCTGCGGATCATGATGTCCTTAGTGACTCAGAGGACTCCGGACCGATTGCCTCAGCAAACCTACGCTGCATGGCCTCCTTGATCCTGCAAAGCCTGTGGAAGGATCTTCGTGTTCGTGGTATCAAGGAGAATGATCATTACTGGCTGGCAACCCTATTTGATCCACATTACAAGGGTAAGGTTGCGGACCTTATCTTGCCATCGCAGAGGGAGCAGAGGATGAAACATCTTCGGGAGGCCTTGCAGAAAGGTTTGTTTGTGGTCCTGGACAACGTGTGGCTCAGGCTTTGGTCAGTCACAGAAAGATCGGTGGAGAAGGTGGTCGTCTGACCGATGCATTCAAACTATTTTTTAGTCCGCAGCCCCAAGGTATGATCAGTTCCAGCAACCATCGCCAGCGTCTGATTTACATGGTGCAGGAATACCTAGGGGCAAGATCTGACTTGGACACCTTTTCCACCGAAAATCCTCTAGGTTACTGGGTCTTGAGGATGGATCACTGGCCAGAGCTTGCACAGTATGCAATTGAGCTACTGGCCTATCCTGCATCCAGCGTTCTTTCAGAATGCACATTCAGTGCTGCTAGAGGCTTTGTAACCGATCACAGGGTGCACCTGTCCACCAAATCGGTCGATCGGCTGACCTTCATAAAAATGAGTCTTGAGTCTTGGATCACCAGCTACCAAGCACCTGATGCTGATGTAACCAAATTTTTTTTTTTAATGTGAGATCTCTTCAAGACTGCCTATGCTGATGCTGAGTGACTATCCTGCTATGCTGAGTGACTATCCTCTTCCTCCTCAATTTTCATGCTGATAGCTTGTAAGAACATTTTTGGTTCTGGGCACCGCCACCAGTGGCTAAGGCCCAATTTTTCTGCCCCTGTTTAACAGGGGCATGTAATTACAATTTTTGATTCAATACTTTGCAGCAGGGCTAGTTCCTGCGCTCCAACTAGAGTATCTGTGAGGGGTTGCAGTGTTGTGACACCAGCACCAGTGCCTAAGGCCCAATTTTTCAGCCCCTGTTTAACAGGGGCATATAATTACAATTTTTGATGCAATGCTTTGCAGCAGGGCTCATTCCTGCACTCCAACTATAGTATCTGTGAGGGGTTGCAGTGTTGTGGCACCAGTGGCTAAGGCCCAATTTTTCAGCCCCTGTTCAACAGGGGCGTGTAATTACAATTTTTGCTGCAATATTTTGCACCAGGGCTCAATCATGCGCTCCAACTAGAGTTTCTGTGAGGGGTTGCAGTGTTGTGGCACCAGCACCTGTGCCTAAGGCCCAATTTTTCTGCCCCTGTTCAACAGGGGCATGTAATTACAATTCTTTTTTTTTTTTTTTTTTCATATTTATCTATTAATTAACCTATTAGGAGATGGGCAGATCTCATCACCTGAAGATCCTGCAAAGTAGGCAGATTCTCCAAGGGGAATTAAAAATTCATCTCATACTAAGTGAGAAAACCAGGCATCACCCCAGTTTGTTATTTTCCTTACTCATTAGTTTAAAGCAGGGGCGTGTAATTACAATTTTTGCTGCAATAATTTGCACCAGGGCTCATTCATGCGCTCCAACTAGAGTTTCTGTGAGGGGTTGCAGTGTTGTGGCACCAGCATCTGTGCCTAAGACCCAATTTTTCTGCCCCTGTTCAACAGGGGCATGTAATTACAATTCTTGATCTAATATTTCACAGCAGGGCCTGTTCCTGCACCCACCAAGAGTAACTGTGAGGCCTTACAGTGTTGTGGCAACACCACTACACCGTCCACCACCAAAGGCCCAATTTTTCCGACCCTGTTCAGGGGTATGTAATTACAATTCTTGATCTAATATTTCACAGCAGGGCCCGTTCCTGCGCCCACCAAGAGTAACTGTGAGGGCTTACAGTGTTGTGGCAACACCAACACCTGAGGCCCAAATTTCTGCAGAGTATATAGGGCAGGCACCTGCTTTCAAACATCCAACTTACAAACAACTCCTACTTTCAAACAGAAGGAGACAACAGGAACTGAGAGGAAATCTACCCCTAGGAAGGGAAATTCTCTCCTGTAAGAGTTCCTTGTTTCACTAAAAACCCCAAATTTTCAAAATACAATTGTCATTGGGACAGAAAGTGAGGTGAAATCCTCTGAACAGGTGCACAGACGGCAAAACAAAGGTTACAGGGGTGATGATAACCCTTCCCTATGTTTTCCAAAAAGCTTAGAAATAGATTTTTTGGCTGGAGCTACACTTTAAAAATGTACCAGTTCAAAATTACAAACAGATTCTACTTAAGAACAAACCTACAGTCCCTGTCTTGTTTGGACCGCCTGTATACTGCTGTTCAGAGTATATAGGGCCTGGGGCACAACACCTTTCCTTTTTTTATTTGGGTGCGGGGTTCCCCTTAATAACCATACAAGACCCAAAGGGGCTGGTAATGGGCTGGGGGGGGGGTTCCCATGCGTTTTTATGCAATGATTTTCATCCATATTGTCGGGACCAGACATTACATTAAAGCCGCAAGCATGTCATTCTGTGCAGGGACAGTTCTAAACACCGGAAACACGCGCTACTTTACAGGCATACTATAGGCACCCCCCAGGCACGATATTTAAAGGAATATTTAACTTTTATTTTTTCACTTTAAGCATCATTAAAATCACTGCTCCCGAAAAAATGTCAGTTTTTAAAACTTTTTTTTGCATTAATACATGTCCCCTGGGGCAGGACCCGGGTCCCCAAACCCTTTTTAGGACAATAACTTGCATATTAGCCCTTAAAATTCGCACTTTTGATTTCTCACGTTTGAGTCCCATAGACTTTAACGGGGTTCGAAAGTTCACGCAAACTATCGGTCCGTTCGCAAGTACTGGTGCAAACCGAACCGGGGGGGTGTTCGGCTCATACATACTCAATATACCAAAATACCAGGATTAAGTTTGATCAAAAGGAAATATCTACAAAAACATGTCCTTTAAATTGAGGTTTAGTGGTGAAGAATAGATAAAAGCGTATGTCAAGGGAAAACAAAAAAAAAAAACATGTACAGTTGTGCTCATAAGTTTACATACCCTGGCAGAATTTATGATTTCTTGGCCATTTTTCAGAGAATATGAATGATAACACAAAAACGTTTCTTTCAAGCATGGTTAGTGTTTGGCTGAAGCCATTTATTATCAATCAACTGTGTTTACTTTTTTTAAATCATAATGACAACAGAAACTACCAAAATGACCCTGATCAAAAGTTTAAATACCCTGGTGATTTTGGCCTGATAACATGCACATAAGTTGACACATAGGGGTTTGAATGGCTATTAAAGGTAACCATCCTCACCTGTGATCTGTTTGCTTGTAATTAGTGTGTGTGTATAAAAGGTCAATGAGTTTCTGGACTCCTGAACAGACCCTCGCATCTTTCATCCAGTGCTGCACTGATGTTTCTGGATTCTGAGTCATGGGAAAAGCAAAAGAATTGTCAAAGGTTATGCAGGAAAAGGTAGTTAAACTGTATAAAACAGAAAAGGGATACAAAAAGATATCCAAGGAATTGAGAATGCCAATCAGCAGTGTTCAAACTCTAATCAAGAAGTGGAAAAGGAGGGGTTCTGTTGAAACCAAACCATGGTCAGGTAGACCCACAAATAACTTCAGGTGAAATACAGGACTCTCTGAAAACATGTGGTGTGGCTGTTTCAAGATGCACAATAAGGAGGCACTTGAAGAAAGATGGGCTGCATGATCGAGTTGCCAGAAGAAAGCCATTACTATGCAAATGCCACAAAGTATCCCGCTTACAATACGCCAAACAGCACAGAGACAAGCCTCAAACCTTCTGGCACAAAGTCATTTGATGAGACCAAAATTGAGCTTTTTGGCCACAACTATAAACGCTTCATTTGGAGAGGAGTCAACAAGGCCTATGATGAAAGGTACAATGTGAAAGTGGAAACTCCTGCGCTGTCGGGGAGGGGGGCCTACGTTAAAGGACACTGCTGCAACACCTAAGTACTGATCCAAGGCAGGACAAATGAGACAAAAGTGGGGGATGATGGTAGTTGCGCTGTGATGAAGGGGGGGGGGGGGAGCTTCAATGATGACTAAAGTGGCAAAGAGAACTAAAAAAGCAGAAACGGGCCAATGCATGAATGGATCCTACATGCTAAAAAAACATGGTGGGGATGCAGTGCAGTACAACGTAGCTGATCAACATGACTATAATGTTGCAGGCAGACAAAGCCTAATATATAAAGGTAATTGTGAAACAGTGACTGCTTGAATATAACAAAGCAAAAATGCATATACTAACACAAATAGGATGAATAATGACACAATGCAAAAAAATATATAATGCAAGAAAAAAATATATATAATGCAAGAAGCCCACATATATTTTTCTTGCATTATATATTGCCTGCCTCCTCCTAATTTAATTTCCTGTGTCCCCCGCGCTCCGCTGCCATGTCCAGTGTTTGGCGCCCTGTGATTGGGCGTATGGGGGTCATGTGCGGCGTGGGGCTAGCCTATCCGCAATCACGGTTGCTCCTGAAGTCCCGCCTCCGCACATGACCCCCATACGCCCAATCACAGTGCGCCGGGAAACACTGAATATGGCGGCCGGAGCGCAGGGGAGACAAGCACTGGAGAGTGTGAGCCGCCAGGGCCGCTGTCTTCTCCTCCTCCTCCTATTCTCCAGACCGATGCAAGACAAGAAGGTGAGGAGGGGGGGCGGGGGGGGGAGAGAAGAGACAGGCGCCGTATATGTAGTGTCAGTATAGGAAGATTAGGCAGGACAGTATAGTGTGTAGTGTAGTGGTCAGTGTAGTGTAGTGGTCAGTGTAGTATAGTGGTCAGTGTAGTATAGTGGTCAGTGTAGTATAGTGGTCAGTGTAGTATAGTGGTCAGTGTAGTGTAGTGGACAGTGTAGTGTAGTGGACAGTGTAGTGTAGTGGACAGTGTAGTGGTCAGTGTAGTATAGTGGTCAGTGTAGTGTAGTGGTCAGTGTAGTATAGTGGCCAGTGTAGTGTAGTGGACAGTGTAGTGTAGTGGACAGTGTAGTATAGTGGTCAGTGTAGTGGTCAGTGTAGTGTAGTGGTAAGTGTAGTGTAGTGGACAGTGTAGTATAGTGGTCAGTGTAGTGTAGTGGACAGTGTAATGTAGTGGTCAGTGTAGTGTAGTGGACAGTGTAGTGTAGTGGTCAGTATAGTGTAGTGGACAGTGTAGTGGACAGTGTAGTGTAGTGGACAGTGTAGTGGTCAGTATAGTGTAGTGGTCAGTATAGTGTAGTGGACAGTGTAATGTAGTGGACAGTGTAGTGTAGTGGACAGTGTAGTATAGTGGTCAGTGTAGTATAGTGGACAGTGTAGTGTAGTGGTCAGTGTAGTGTAGTGGTCAGTGTAGTGTAGTGGACAGTGTAGTGTAGTGGTCAGTGTAGTGTAGTGGACAGTGTAGTGTACTGGACAGTGTAGTGTAGTATAGTGGACAGTGTAGTGTTGTAGTCTGTATAGTGTAGTGGACAGTGTAGTGTAGTGGACAGTGTAGTGTAGTGGACAGTGTAGTGTAGTGGACAGTGTAGTATTGTAGTCTGTATAGTGTAGTGGTCAGTGTAGTATTGTGGTCTGTATAGTGTAGTGGTCAGTGTAGTATAATGGACAGTGTAGTGGTCAGTATAGTGTAGTGGACAGTGTAGTATTGTAGTCAGTATAGTGTAGTGGACAGTGTAGTGTAGTGGTCAGTGTAGTATTGTGGTCTGTATAGTGGTCAGTGTAGTGTAGTAGACAGTGTAGTATATAGGTCAGTGTAGTGTAGTGGACAATATAGTGGTCAGTGTAGTGTAGTTCTCAGTGTAGTGGTTAGTATAGTGTAGTGGTCAGTATAGTGGACAGTATAGTGGTTAGTGTAGTGGTCAGTGTAGTGTAGTGAACAGTGTAATGGTCACTGTAGTGTAGTTCTCAGTGTAGTATAGTGGACAGTGTAGTTCAATTATATTTGAAATTACAGTTACAAGTTAAAAATTATATACAATTTTAGAAATTGGGTTTATTTCCACTTTAAACACTTAAAGACTGCCCATCGGCTCTATTGCGCGAAACAACGTACTTGTAGGTCGTTTCATGCAACAGATAGTGTGGACGTGCGCACGCCACCAGTGGTGCGCACGCACGCACGCACGCCTGCTGCATGGAGGAGGAGCCAATGCACGTGCCCAGCGATCTCTGTGTTCTTCCTGTCAGCACATCCCCCACACATTAAGAAAGCACCAACAGGGAACACATTTAACCCTTTGATCGCCCCTGATGTTACCCCCTTTCCTGCCAGTGTCATTTATACAGTAATCAGTGCGTTTTGTTTTCACTGATCACTGTATTGGTGTCATTGGTCCCCAAAAAGTGTCACTTATGGTGAGATTTGTCCGCTGCAATGTCGCAGTCACACTAAAAATCACTGATTGCCGCTATTACTAATAAAAAAAAAAAAAAGAAAAGTCCATAAATCTATCCCATAGTTTTTAAACGCTATAACTTTTGCACAAACCAATCAATATATGCTTATTGGGGTGTAGTGCACTGGGAACAAGATTAGATATTTTTTGGGTATATTCTGGTGTCACTTTGACTTTGGATAGAAGTAACGGGTGCGTAAAAATTGGTCTTTGGGTGTCGGTGGCGCCTTCCCACCCTAACCCCATAGAGGTACTCTTGATGAAAGCAAGAATTGGCCTTGCTGTAAAAAATTGCAATGATATGCACCTGTCAAACAGGTGCAGAAAAATTGGTGTTAATTGTGCCCATTAAACCTATACCAAAAACATTCTTCCAGATTAAATGATTGAACACCCTCAAAGCTAGGCAGCCTCAAAGTCCTGCAGAGATTCCACATCCCAAAAAGACTTAATCAGTGACATCGGCATCAGGGGCTTCATAGCTGGTGATCCAGGACTAATTACTCAATCGGTCCACGAAGTCTGTGGACAGACGCATTCTATGATCAGTAACGAAACCTCCTGCAGCACTGAATGCTCATTCTGAAAGCACGCTGGATGCAGGGCAGCCCAACAACTCAATAGCATACTGGGCAAGTTCTGGCCAGTGGTCTATTCTCATGACCCAGTAAGTCAGTGGATCATCAGCTGGAAAGCTCTGCATCTCTGTTTTGGCCCCGAGGTAATCATCACCATGTGATGCAGACGCTGCCAATGGGATGTGGAAGCTGACAGCCCTGGGTGGCGAGGACTAAAAAAAATCCAAAATGCCTCACTTAAGTGGATGGCTTCTCCAACGCTCCTCTCTTGACCAACAGAAGACTCAAAACTACGTTTTCCACGACACTGTAACCTACTGGAGTCAGGAAAAATGTTCAATAAAATCCGCTTTAACGTGTCCTCAAGAGATTTTATCTTCTGCACTCTCTGTGGGGACAGGATGAGTTCTGAGACCTTCCCCTTATAACGGTGGTCAAGTAGGGTTGCCAACCAGTAATCATCCTTCTCATTTATGCCACGTATTCTTGGGTCCTTTCGCAGGCTTTGAAGCATGAGGTTGCCCATGCGCCTCAAATTTGCAGAGGCTTGAGAATCAGACTCCTCGAGGTCACTCAGGATGACAGGAACTCGAACTTCCTCCTCCCAGCCATGTACTACTCCCAAGGGTCCAGGGGTCGGAAAGCCATCGCTTGCAGATTGACGCATGTCTTCCTCTTCTTCGAAGCCTATGAAAGTGCCAGAATCCTCCTCCTCATCCTCCTCCTCTCTCTCCTCCTGTGTGTTCTGTGACATAGGAATGATGGTGTCTGGATCAAGTGGGCCTTGAGAGAAAAGGAAGTCCTCCTCTTCCTCCTGCTGCTCTGCCTCCAGTGCCCTGTCCATAATGCCACGCAGAGTCTACTCCAGCAGGAACACAACAGGGATTGTGTCACTGATGCATGCACTGTCACTGCTCACCATTCTTGGGGCCTCCTCAAATGGTGACAATACATGCATGCATCCTTAATGATCAGCCATTGGCCTGGGGAAAAAAAGCAGACGCGGCCTGAGCCTTTTGTGTGCCCTACTGGCACAGGTACTCGTTGACGGCCCTCTGCTGCATGTATAGCCAGTGCAGCATTCCCAAAGTTGAGTTCCACCTGGTGGGCATGTCACAAATCAGGCGGTTTACGGGCAGGTGTAATTTCTGCTGAATTTCAGCAAACCGAGCACAGGATGTGTATGACTGCCTGAAATGGCTACAGAATCTTTTGGCCTGCTTTAGTACATCTTGCAACCCTGGGTACGTACTTAGGAAATGCTGCACCACCAAATTGAGTCAACTTTCCCTGTCTAAGGGCAGACAGGAAGTTTGAGCCATTATCAGACACCACCATTCCTGGCTCCAGCTGGCGTGGTGTAAACCACCTCTGGGCCTGTCCCTGCAGAGCTGCAAGAATCTCTGCTCTGGTGTGGTTCCTGTCCCCCAAACACACTAGCTGAAGCACTGCATGGCACCCTTTAGCCTAACTCTGGGACTAGCCCTTTGAACGCTTAGGGGGTACCTGATGTTCATAGGACAATTTTGCAGAGGAGGGCATGGAGGTGGAGGAGGAGGGGGTAAGAGCTTACAGGTCTGACATTATAACCACTGGCTGTATGGAGACATGGGGGCACAACAAGCTGCAGCACCGAGACCTGTCCTGCATCCTTTTGAGTTGCAAGCAGCGTTACCCAGTGTGCTGTGAACGAAATATATCGTCCCCGCCCATGCTTGCTGGACCACGTGTCAGCAGTAAGGTGGATTTTACGGCTGACTGCCTTGCTCAACGATGCCAGAACATTAACTTCCACGTGATGGTAAAGAGATGGAACGGCCTTACGTGAAAAGTAGTAGCGACTGGGAACCTGCCATTGTGGTACAGCACATTGTGTGAATTCATGGAAGGAGACAGAATCCACCAGGCTGACAGGCAGAAGTTGGAGAGTCAACAGCTTTACAAGCTTGCATTCAGACGCTGAGCATGTAGGTGGCAGGGACTGTATTTTTTTTTTCCGCTGCAGCAGATGGGGCAGAGAAATTTTCCAGCTACAGTCTACAGCTGGTGGTGCGCTGCTAGGACCTGGGACACCCTGTGCTATACCATCATCCCTGTCAGTGGAGACTGCTGAACGGTAATGACTCGGTATAGCAGGGGCAGACTGAAGTGGGTAAGAAGGAGCAGGATGGACAGATTTGTGCCCCTTTTGTGTGGCTTTTAGGTGCTCTTGCCAACGGGCTGAGTGGTTGGACATTAAATGCCTTGTTAGGCATGCGATACCCAAATGGTTGGTGTTTTTGCCACGTTTGATGTGCCTGAGACACAGTTTGCAGATAGTAACAGTGCGATCTGCTGCAGATGTGCTGAAAAAGGCCCAGACAGCTGAGCTTTGAGGAGTGGGCCGGGGGATAACAGCAGCAGAATGTGATAGAATAAGGTGGCTGCTCTCTACTCTTTCTTGATGTCGGCCTCCTTGGGGTTGTGCCGCCTCACCTTCAGTTTCCTCCTTTGCTCTATCTGCCACCCAAGTCACAACAGTGACATCATCATCATCATCTCTAGCTCCTCCATCTTCATCATTACCACTGGAGACAACTTTGCAATACGCTGCGGCTTGGGGAACATGAATGCCAATTTGTCTACCAGTGTTCCTCCCTCTCTCTAGGCTCATGTTCCTGTCATCCTCAACCTCAGGACCAACATCTGAATCCAGTAATGGCTGGGCATCATCAAGGAGCAAGTGGCTGATGCTGTGGTCAAATAACTCAGCTGACTCCTCAATGGCTGATGTTGGGGCTATGGCAGGAATAGATGTGGACAGAGAGACAGGTTTATCTACTCTGGCATTTGCAGGGGACTGCACACATGTCTCTACTTTCATGACACAGGATGAGGAGGATGAGGAAGGTTTAGCAAGCCAGTCCACCACCTCCTCTACATGCTGTGGCTGGATAGCACGGGCAAACTCACTAAACAGAGGAAATGATGCCCTGCCTAAGGACTGACCACCACGTCCACCTTTGCCTGTGGACACATTTGTTACTGGCCCCCTTATAGTGCCAAGGGAACATTTGCTTTTCCGTGTTGTCCTTCCAGACATTATTGGGAGGGAGGGGGCGGTGCTTATAAGCAAATGTAAAGAAGAAGTTAAAATCTGTACGTAGATGCACTTTAATCAATGTAAAGAGATGTTTGGTGCACTTTAATTTGAGTACTCACACTACACAGGCACACTCCACGGATACACTATATTATACTGCAATATAATGCGCCAAACGTACAGTGACACACAAAACTATATGGCGTTAAACTGCCAGTAACGCACACAGAAGTAAATGGTGTTAAACTGGCAGTAACGAACAAAACTATATGGCGTAAAATTGGCAGTAATGCACACAGAACTATATAGCGTTAAACTGGCAATAACACACGCAAAACTATATGGCGTTAAACCATCTGGAGAAAATCTGCATAGATAAAAGGGAGGAGGAGGGTGATCTCCAGGATCTATAGAGTGCTAAATGAGGGGACAGGGCCGGAGATACCGCCATGCATTGAGAAGTGGGAGAGGGAATTGGGAGCACCAGCAAATCAGGTTGAGATTAGGCAATTAGTGAGGCGGGTTCAGGCTACTTCGGTCAATAGCAATATAGTAGAACTAAATTACAAATGCTTGGCCCAATGGTACATCACCCCCGATAAGGTACATAAATGCCAAAGTGAAAAATCACAATTATGTTGGCGCGGGTGTAACAAAATAGGGACTATGGCCCCTATTTAGTGGCATTGTCCTGAAATAATACTGGGGGGAGATCAGGCAAATAATCAGAGTGATAACAAACATAGAGGTCCCTGACGACCCGTGGGGGTGCTTATTCCACGGGATAAGAATGCCAACTAAGCAATACGTAAAAATGTTGCTCCCGCAACTTTTAAACGAGGCTAAAAGCCTTATACCCAGACACTGGCAGGAACCCGAAAAGCCCACCATGAAGAGCTGGTGCAATAAAATAAATGAAATTCAATACTTAGAATATCTTAGGTTCAGCGATGGAGAGGAAATAAAGGAATTTGAAGAGAAATTGTGGGGATGGGTTGATTATAAGCAAACAATAAGATTCTCAGAAATAATGGGAGCATAGGTTAAAAACCATAGTAGAGGAAGCATAGGATGGACACGTATCGGGAGAGGAGGATCCGAGGAAAAGAATAGGATAGATTTCGAGCAAGAAAGGAAGATGGGGAGGGAGAGGGATAGAGTGGGGGGGGGCGGCTTGAGGGGGGGGTTCGGGTTCGGTGTGGGGGTTTTTGTCATGAATGTATTAAGAAATTGTGTATATTAATGGTACAGCGAGGTTAGATCCTCGATGTTATATTTTTGATACAGAAAAATCAATAAAGAAATAAAGATAAAAAAACTGTCAGGAACGCACACAGAACTATATGGCGTTAAACTGGCAGTAACGCACACAAAACGATATGGCGTTAAACTGGCAGTAATGCAAGCAAAACTATATGGCATTAAACTGGCAGTAACGCACACAAAACGATATGGAGTTAAACTGGCAGTAACGCACACATAAGTAAATGGCGTTAAACTGGCAGTAACACAACCAAATAGAAGGTATTCAACCGTCACTACACTGACGCTATCTGAACTGTCCCTACTCTAGCTATACACAAATGTCAAGATTACTGACACGGTCTCACTACACTACACTGAAACTAGCTGAGCTGTCCCTACTCTACACTAATGTATGTATGAATGACACGGTCTCACTACACTACAGTGAAACTATCTGAGCTGTCCCTACTCTAGCTGCACACTATGCAAACTGAATGATGGTCCTCCTCACTACACTCACACAATCCCTAGACTGACACTAAACTAATATTCTACACTGACAATTGAAGCAAACTAGCACAGTATAGCACACTAAATAACTGATAGCACTGAACAGAGCCCTGTTTTATCTCTCTCCATGCCAAAATCACACTGAAAATGGCTGCCATTGAAAGAATACTTTTATACTGTGGGGCGGGAATGAGCCATGATTGGATAAAGTCATCATGACAGTATCCAAACATGACTCTGACAGTGCTCTGTGCCCTGATTGACTGAAGCTTTCTCTGCTTCAGCCAATCAGGGCTTGCAATGCACTGTTCAGTGCCGCAATGCATTGTGGTCGGTTCGGGAGGCTGAACAAACGGTCGAACGACCCGTTTGTTCTGCTGTTCGCCGAACAATGAAAGTTCGGCCCGAACTTATGCTCAAGCCGAACCGTTTGCCCATCCCTAGTTATAATCCTCCGTTACTCTATCCAAAATGAAAAAAAAAAAAAAGGTTTTGCCTATAGTTCTACATTAAGGCATTGATTCTTCCTAGTTATTTTAACACCAGGTTCAGCATTTTCACTTGATGAAATGTATTTGTTATGGTCCATTCACACTTTAATGCTTGTGACAATACCTGTTGTACAAAAGCAGGTTAAAATGTATTTTCAATTGCACTCTGCTGTGGCTTAAAAGGATTCCAATCCACTGACTACCAGCTTGACCTGGTGATGGTTTATCTTGACTTGTTCTTTTTTTCCTTATTTTTTTTTTCTACTTTATTGTTATATGTACCAAAACAAAACAAAAAGGAAACACAGAGATACAAAAAAGATACACACAGAAAAAAAGTAAAAAATAAAATAAACTAAACAACCAAAACTCAAAGAAGAAAACATCTAGGAGCCATTTAAAGCCAATTGTACTTATAATGCCCCGTACACACGGTCGGATTTTCCGATGGACAATGTCCGATCGGAGCGTGTTGTCTGAAATTCCGACCTTGTGTGGGCTCCATCCAGACATTTTCCATCGGATTTTCCGACACACAAAGTTGGACAGCAGGAGATAAAATTTTCCGACAACAAAATCCGATCGCATCAATTCCGACCGTGTGTGGCCTGTTCCGACGCACAAAGTGCCACGCATGCTCAGAAGAAATTCCGACACAGGACAGCTCGTTCTGGTAAACTTAGCGTTCGCAATGGAAACAGCACTTTCGTCACGCTGCAATGTTCAAAATGGTTTAATACAGCGCACTCTCTTCTTCTTTATAATGTGACAAGAATTAAGCAGTTTTGATGCTCATATTCACACACACTTCTCACAAACTTCTTTCGTTACTATTTATCGGGATTCCCTCAATATATTTTGATTTCTCACATCTGACAACATTTTTTTTTTTTTTTTTTGACTTTAACGTAGATTTTTTTTTTGTGTTTCTCTTTTTTAATTTTGTTTTTTGGTGATTTTGATTAGTACTCCCGAAAATGTTTGTGTGTTTTTTGTGACAAGTTCCCACAACACCATTGATATGTTGTTCTATTTAATCTGTAGGAGATTGTTTGTTGTTGTTGTCCCATGTTAATTTCACATTGTACTTTAGAAATGTACCTGAATCGTCACCAACAAACTGTCCTTTTTGGATGAAAACACACACAGGAGAGTAGAATTTTCCTAAAAAATTTTTATTAAGGAGTCACAACTATAAACAAAGAGGGAGGCAATGCTGGAGAAACTGCAGAAGTGGGCGAAGCCTTGGACCCCCAGGGCAGACATCAATTATTTAAAAGCAAAATTGGTGGCCTGAGGAGTCCTTATCTAAGGGAGGGCAGTCTGGTCCAGAAGTCCCAGAGATCCGGAAAGCAGCAGATGACATCTGTGTCCCCAGGCTGTGGTCATACAAGAGCCTGCATCTTTTGTCAGACCAGACTGAACCCAGGGTCATCACTCTTTGGTCTTCCTTCCACGCTTCCTTCCAGCCTTTGGCTGTGGTGGTGGAGTTGTGGCAGCAGGAGGAGGAGGAGGATCGTCGATCTCAATGACATCCGTCTTGTGTGTCAGTTCCCCACTCTCCCCCTTACGTAGGACTTTATAAATCAGGTCCTCAGAGATCTTGCGTTGGCCCTCCTGCATGCCCTGCAATTTGGTGGCAGCCATGCAGGCAAAGGCCTCTTCAGGACTGGGGAAGGCTCTGAGGGACGCAGAAGCCTCCTGGATCAGCCTGTATGCTGAATCCTGCACAGGACTGGGAGTCATCTTCCTGGCTCGTTTATGTGGCAGGCGGAGGGGAGGAACCTGAGACTCAGTCAGGCTGCGACTTGTCCCAGGCTTCTCTTGGCTGACACTTAGCCCCGCCTCCTCCTGGCTGACACTAATCCCCGCCTCCTCCTGACTGCCACTAATCCCCGCCTCCTCCTGGCTGCCACATTCCACAACCTCCTCCTGGCTGAGGTCTTCCTGTGTATGAAAAAGGGACATAGTTTTAGTATTGTTTTCATCAATCACACACAATTTTCACCTCCTGACTGCTGCAAATTGAATGTTAACAAATATAACTGACTATCATTCTGAGCTCAGCATTTTGCATTCTTGTCCCAATTTTGGGTGCCCACTACTGTCTATTGATATGTAAAACACTTTTTTTAATCAGCAATTAATGATCAATAATAACATCTAGTAAACATCATTTATTTATTGCCCAGAAATCTGGAGAACAATGCTATACCTGACTCCAGCTGGGCTCCTCCACTTCTTCCTGGCTGGAAGGCCCAGGTTGGACATCGGAAGCCTCAGCTGGGATGGAAGGAAGCGTGGAAGGAAGAGTGGAGAGGGATTCCCTGACTTCAGTGTGGTCTGACAGAAATCACAGTCTCTCGTAGTACCACAGCCTGGGGACATAAACGTCATCTGCTGCAGCTCCGGACCTCTGGGAATCTGTGACCTTCTTGCGCTCCCTCAGATATGTGCTCCTCAGGCCACCAATTTTTGCTTTTAAATAGGGGATGGTTGCTGTGGGGACCACCGGCTTCACCAACTCCAGCAGTTTCTCCAGCGCTGCCTGCCTCTTCTGTTTGTGGTTATAGTGGGGGTGTCTCACCTGCCACAGACAGGGCAGCTCCCTGTACTTGTCAATGAACAGGGGCAGGAAATTGTGGTCGTTGAACCCATCCATTTTCTCTACAAGACACAACACAAGACAAACCCTAATGTCAGGCCAAACTCCCCTAATCTTGTTACAATATAGGCTTCCATTTCGAAGCAGTATAGGCCCAAGTTTAGATCCTACCTTCGTTAGCACGATCGGCGTCTCCGATGCTCCTTCCTCCGCTCACAGATCGTACGTAAGACACGCTCGTTACGATTTATACACACTGCGCATGCGTATAACTCCGCCCGCCCCTGACGTTCTTTCTATTCTATTTCCCGCCCCTTTTCGTTCGGCGCAGTGGAGGAAGAGCACATGGCGGATAGACAGCAGGATCGTGCTAATTACAGCAATGAGGAGGAGGAGGAAAGGCCAGAGCCTGAAACGTCCCGATCCAGAAGGAGATTAAAGGACTCAAATATGTCCTTTGGGGAGATGTTGGAGATGGTGGACATCCTGAAGAAGGCCGACTATGATGGAAAGTATGGGCCTTACCCCAACCCCAATATACGAAAGGCCAAGATCATGGCGAAAGTGGTCAGGAGTCTGCACCGGAAATTCGGGGTACGACGGTCGAAAGATCAGCTCAGGAAGCGGTGGTCGGACCTGAAATTACGAGAACATGAGCAGTACAGAAAGATCCGGAGAGTGCTGCAAAAAAGTAAGTATTTGTGCTGTGTTCCTATTCTTTTTGTGTTTATTACGTTCGTGCTGCTCCATGTGCTTTTAGGAACTGTTGTAGAGTTTAAAATGTCAACTTTCATGTTCATGGGCACATTATTCATTCGGATCACACATTTTCATTTCGGACGATAAAATACCATTGTTTAGGCCATATGCATTTGGCCACCATTTTGACGCACTATACTTGTCTTCAAAGAATTGGGTTGTGTAGATGGCTTTGTTAATAGAATGAAATGCAAACTAGATTGTGTGTAAGGAGAGGACACTCAGCAGCTGTTTTCACATCTGGACACTGGAGCACTAGTGTGGCACCCCAGAACACCATTTTTATTAGGGGGGCCACACAGGTGCTCCAGTGTATACTGTAGGGGGGTCTCCATCTGTGAAGCTTGTACCAAACAGGTAAAGTATTGCAGCTTGACAAAGGACACTAAAAAAGCTACATGTTGGAACTCTGCTAAAATAGATCATTGTACCCCACTTCCAAGCAATGTTTCATCCGTTATAGTTCTGACATTAAATATCTGTGTGCTAATTATACCATTTTTGTTTTACATAGGGGAGAAAAGACTCGGAGGACACCCCTCATCCGAGGAGACCAGAGCCCCCCCCCTCTGGAAGAAGGGAAAATCCCCCCAACACAAGATGAGCAGGAGGAAGAAGACGTGGTGGAAATTGTCACCACAACAGGTGAGTGTCTGTGACCACAGGCTCAGATAAGAGATGGATGGCGGCATTTTTTTTAGACCTAATTTATTTTGGGTTTCCTCTCTTTGTAGGTGATCATGAGGTTGTGGATGAAGATCCTTTTACATCCGAAAGTGCCCAGATCCTGATCAGGGAGATCATGGGGTGTAATTTACAATTGGAAAACATCAAGCAAAACATTAATGATGTTATTCCAAAATATAAAAACATCATTGATGTTTTGGGGCGAGTTTAAAGCCCCTCCAAATCACTTTCTTCTTTTGTGTGCTACAATGTGCAAAATGTTTTTGTGATTTTTCCCAAAGCCAAATTTGGAGGATGCACACAGTGTGTCAACATGTGCTATCTGCCATCACGGGAGATCAATTGGCGCGTTTTGGGGGTGCAACCCCTTCCTCAATAATAACGTAGCGGTGAGGAAGGGCTTTCTCCCCCAAAACACGTCCCTTGATCCCCCCTGATAGCAGATAGCACATGTTGACATTGGGAAATTGGTGTGCATCTTCCAAATTTGGCTTTTCCAGGGGTGATTTCCCCCCATCAGAACGCAATATCAAAACACAGTTCCTAAATACTCATGTCTGATATTGCCTTCCAGTTCTACCAAATGTGAACTTTGTAAGATCAAGATTTGTGTCTTTCTTGTTGGTTTTACACAGGCCTGTTTTCTATAAAATGCACATTTTGATTTTGGATAATGACACCACAAAAATTGTTATACAACAAACATGTTGGTTTGTCAGAAAAACCTTTGGTAAATGCACATGTGATTGTGCAGGTATTAAAAAGATTGTTCATCAAGAATGTGTGGATTATTGTCTCAACGCTGCAACACTTTTGGGGTGATGTAATTGTTGTTTTGTGAGAAAATGGGGGTAATTTCCTAAGGGCAAATCCACTTTGCACCACAAGTGCAGTTTCAGTGCAGTTGCAAGTGCACTTGTAGTGAAAAGTGTCTTTGCATTTAGTAAATAACAGCCAACAGTGCTTTGTATAAGGTTACACAATCACGACATTTTCTGGACTCCACACATTTCTGTCAGGGTCAGCTCAAACAAACATAAGCAGTACATGTCCACAAAGAAGAGCCTGGGGGGAGATGCCTGTTGAGAACTTGAGGTCCTGCAGGCTTCTCCCTGTGGCCAAATGCCGCAAGGTAGCGACCAACCTCTGCTCCGCAGTGATGGCTTGCCTCATGCAGGTATCCTGCCTGCTGATATAGGGGGTCAGCGAAGCCAACAAACTGTGAAACACGGGGTCCGTCATCCTGAGAAAGTTCCTGAAATCATCAGGATTATTCTCACGGATCTCACAGAGCAAAGGCATATGAGAGAACTGGTCACGCTGAAGCAACCAATTCTTGGTCCATGAACTCCTCCCCACCCTGTTCATGGACTGGACTTGTGTCAAGGTCAGGACCCCAACACCAAGCCCCCGCACAGCACGAACTGTACGAGGAGTACGCATACGAAACATGGCTAGAAAACAGTCGGCTGCTCAGAACGAAGTAACAGAACGCACTGAAGAACAGCAAGACCTGCGAAGAGCGACCTGAAAAACAGCAACGAGCAGGCAAGATCACACAGAAAACTCCGATACGAACTGACTGCACGCACTGAAGAGCAGATACAAACCCACAAGCACAAACTGAACGGCAGAAAACGATCTGAAAGCCACGAGTCTGAAAAAGCGCGAATCGTCTCTCACCAAACTTTTACTAACACGAGATTAGCAAAAGGAGCCCAAAGGGTGCCGCGCTTGGTTCTGAACCGGCCTTTTCTAGTCTCGTCGTACGTGGTGTACGTGACCGCGTGGTTGTCGATCGGAAATTCCGACAACTTTGTGCGACCGTGTGTAGGCAAAACAAGTTTGAGCCAACATCCGTCAGAAAAAATCCTAGGATTTTGTTGTCGGAATGTCCGAACAAAGTCCGACCGTGTGTACGCCCTATAAAACTACCTTAAAATGGTATTTAACACAAAATAAAACAATTATTATGTTGCAGCTTACCAGTTCTTAGGTGTGATGGCTGCATTTGTTTTATTTTCTTAGCCTTTACCACTGACAGGGGTGCTTACATAGTGTGTTCATTAAATGTATGTAGTTTGTATTTCTGTATATGGGTATATTTTGGGTATATTCTTATATATGTGCAGTACTATATATGTATAGATAACCCATTCATTTATATTATTAAATGGTGAAAGTAGCTACAGGTAAATAGATGTAGATATTGATCTACATGATGTGCGCATACCCAGTGAAATAATATAAATTATTTACACATACGTATTATATGTTTTAAGTTTTAAAGATTAATTTCGCCACAACGCCTATAGCAGCTGTTTTTATCCTTTTAAATATAGAGAACCCCTTGAAAGGACTTTCATGTCTAGAGAAACCCCTTGCTAACAATTATGATAGGTACAGCATCCAGGACATTAGCATGAACAGTACATTGTGTCTTTTAGAAGAAGTAAAATAAAAAAGAATGTGACGTACATAGTGTAGTTGACAACTAGGGTTGAGCCACTCGACTAAATTATTTTCAGTAATATTAATGAAATTAAATAAACAATAATAATGGTTGAAAAAGAAATACAGATTCTGAAAATTGTAGTGTTCCTTTACACTGGTGGTCAGTGTAGTGCTGCCTCACATTGCAGGTCAATATTATGTCCCCTTACATTAGTGGTCATTGTAGTAACCCAATATATTGGCAGTCACTGCTTTGCCTGTCCCCCTCCCACCTTGGTGGTCAGTGTATAGTGCCCCCCCCCCCTTTTTTTGTTGGTGGTCAGTGTAGTAGCCCTTACATTGGTGATCATTGTAGTGCACTTTCACATTGGTTGTCAGTATAGTGCCTCCCCCCCTACTTTGATGATCAGTATAGTACCACCTTACACTAGTGGTCAGTGAAGTGCTTTGTTATTTTGGTGGTCAGTGGAGAATGCCCCTCTCTTAGCTTGGTGGTCAGAGGAGAATGCCCCCCTCCTAGCTTGGTGGTCAGAGGAGAATGACCCCCTCCTAGCTTGGTGGTCAGTGGAGAATGCCCTCTCTTCTAGCTTGGTGGTCAGTGGAGAATGTCCTCCCTCCTAGCTTGGTGGGCAGTGGGGAATGCCCCACTCTTAGCTTGGTGGTCAGTAGAGATTACCCCCCTCCTAGTTTGGTGGTCAGTGGAGAATGACCCCCCCTCCTAGCTTGGTGGTAAGCAGAGAATGCCCCCCTCCCAGCTTGGTGGACAATAGAGATTAACCCCCTCCTAGTTTGGTGGTCAGTGGAGATTGCCCCCCTCCTAACTTGGTGGTCAGTAGAGAATAACCACACCCTATCTTGCTGGTCAGTGGAGAATGCCCTCCTCCTATCTTGGTGGTCAGTAGAGAATGACCCCATCCTAGCTTGGTGGTCAGCGGACAATTACCCCCTCCTAGTTTGGTGGTCAGAAGAGAATGATCCCCTCCTAGCTTGGTGGTCAGTAGAGAATACTCACACCCTAGCTTGGTGGTCAGTGGAGAATGCCCTCCTCCTATCTTGGTGGTCAGTAGAGAATGACCCCATCCTAGCTTGGTGGTCAGCGGACAATTACCCCCTCCTAGTTTGGTGGTCAGAAGAGAATGATCCCCTCCTAGCTTGGTGGTCAGTAGAGAATACTCACACCCTAGCTTGCTGGTCAGTGGAGAATGCCCTCCTCCTATCTTGGTGGTCAGTAGAGAATGACCCCATCCTAGCTTGGTGGTCAGCAGACAATTACCCCCTCCTAGTTTGGTGGTCAGAAGAGAATGATCCCCTCCTAGCTTGGTGGTCAGTAGAGAATACTCACACCCTAGCTTGGTGGTCAGTGGAGAATGCCCTCCCTCCTAGCTTGGTGGTCAGTGGAGAATGCCCTCCCTCCTAGCTTGGTGGTCAGTAGAAAATGCCCTCCCTCCTAGGTTGGTGGTCAGTAGAGAATGCCCCTATCATAGCTTGGTGGTCAGTGGGAAAGGGCCCCATTACCTTGGTGGTCGCTATGAATAGAGAATGCCCTCCACTGCTTATTGCTCAAGGACCCTCTAACAACCTTGGGAGGAAACCTAGTCAAGAAAAGCTGACCTGTATCCACAGAGGTGAATAAATGCTTGTTGTAAAATGCTTTTACTGCTTGTTCAGAACATATTAATACTTAAATGTGCCTTGTCTGGGCACATGTTCACTTTAAGTATGTTTTCTGCCAATCATAATCATGCCTTTGATTGAGCAGGTTAGGGAGGAGGGTATTTTTATTTTCGTACACAAATAAATTGTATAGTTGTATAAATCTCCTCAAGCACTTGGATGAAAGATCGGTCCTCTGTTTTCATAATTGCTGGATATTGGAAATGAACCACCTGGTGTAACTGGAACAGTGTAGCAGATACAAGAGATAGCAAACAGCACTGACTGGTTACATGTCCCTCTGGCACTGGGCTGTTTCCAGTTCAAGGCTCTGTACCCCGGGGGTGCTGCTTGTATGGCTCATTGAACCCTAACAGCAGCAGGTGGGATCCTATATCACAATATAGAACTGTCAACTAGACAGGCATTACACTTTACAATTTACTATGTGTTACTGGCTACGGTAAAATGCCATGCCACCAAACCAGCCTCTGTATATGACATTATTGTCAAATTTTTAGTACAATGCATGGCAACGTTACCTACAAAGGAACTAAAGGGATGTTTTAAACTTATGGATTTTTTTTAAGCAGTGCTACAAACAAAACAAAAAAGAAAAGAAAAAAAATACAGTTGATATGGTAAAACAGAAATGAAACTTAAAACCAACAAAAGACTAAAAGCTAAAGGCACACAGAAAGCAAAAAAAAAAAACTAATTAGGGTTACAAGTGGATTAAATGGACTAAATACACAGATAAAACACATATAAGAGAGCTGTTTTACCTGACAAAGGTTTTGTACTTCTGTCCATCCAGTGATGAGATTTACACAGCTCTGCCACACAGCACAGCTCTGTTTGCCAGAGGAGATTGGGATTTTTCTCTGCTGAAGTTCAGTAATGCCCTGTACACACGATCGGACATTGATCGGACATTCCGACATCAAAATCCATGGATTTTTTCCTGACGGATGTTGGCTCAAACTTGTCTTGCATACACACTGACGCACAAAGTTGTCGGAAAATCCGATCGTTCTGAACGCGGTGACGTAAAGCGGGTACGTCAGGACTATAAACGGGGCAGTTGCCAATAGCTTTCGTCTTTTAATTTATTCTGAGCATGCGTGGCACTTAGGGTTGCCACATCATCCCTTTAATCCAGGACACATATTAATTACACAGGTTCTGAGGCTGATTTAATGCAGATAAGGCACCAAGTGAGTTTAATTACCACTTTAATCAGCCACAGAACCTGTGTAATTAATGTGTGTCCTGGATTAAAGGGATGATGTGGCAACCCTAGTGGCACTTTGTGCGCTGGATTTGTGTACACACGATCAGAATTTAACCGATCGGATTTTGTTGTCGGAGAATTTTATATCCTGCTCTCAAACTTTGTGTGTTGGAAATTCCAATGGAAAAAGTCAGATGGAGCCCACACACGATTGGAATTTGCAACAAGACAATCCGATCGCACTTTTTCCGTGGGAAAATCTGACCGTGTGTACAGGGCATTACGCTTACAGGCTATGTCCCACCCCAAGCCACTCTGCTCTCCTCTCCTATCAATGTGCTTAGTTTACTGCCACAAATGCTGGCACATCCCTGTACTGATCACTCTGAATCAACAATAAACCCTTTACAGAGGTCAGTCTGTTAAAGGTCATTTGTGAATCTACTTGAGTTCTCATAATACCATCCTGACCAAAGCGGAGCCTTTGGCTCCCTGAAACACCTTAACTGTTTTGTGTGATCTTGCTAAGGAACCATTTAGCATCTTGGACTCTTTCATGCTTTTGCCTTGTCACTCCATAGAAACAAACAGTGCGGCTCGGTCTGAGAGAGACCAGTGCTGCTGGGGAACAGATCTTGAGAAAATGCATTAACCAGTTAAAGACCGCACACTGCACATATACTGCGCCAGGGCAGCTCTATTGCGCGAAACTACGTACCTGTACATCATTTCAAGCAACAGATACCAGAGGCACCCGCGCCCGATGCGTGCTGTGGGAGCGCTCAAGTGGGTCGCCGGGCCACCCATGATGGCTTCACAGAGACACAGAACTGGGAATCTGCCTATGTAAAGAAGGCGGATCCCCGTTCTAACAGGGGACAACATTGAGATCTGCTGTTCCCAGTGATCAGAAAGAGCTATCTCTGTGATGTTCCAGTGAGCCCAGCCCCCACACAGGTAGAACACACCCAGGGAACACAGTTAACCCCTTGATGGCCCCCTAGTGTTAACCCCTTCCCTGCCAGTGTCATTAATACATTGATCCGTGCATTTTTTTTTTGGCACTGATCACTGTAATAATGTCACTGCTCCCTAAAAAGTGTCACTTGGGGTCAGATTTGTCTGCTGCAATGTCGCAGTCCCGCTAAAAATCGCAGATCGCTGCCGTTACCAGTAAAAACATAAAAAATAAATAAAAGTCCCTAAATCTATCCCCTATTTTGTAGACGCTATAACTTTTGCGCAAACCAATCAATATACACTTATTGTGAATTTTTTTTTTTTTTTATCAAAAATATGTAGCAAAATACATATTGGCCTAAGCTGATGAATACATTTTTGTTTTTTTAGATTTATATTTTTTTGAATATGTATTATAGCAGACAGTGAAAAATATTTTTTTTTCTACATTGTCTGTCTTTTTTATTTTATAGCACAAAAAATTTAGCAGAGGTGATCAAATACCACCAACAGAAAGCTCTATTTGTGAAAAAAAAGGACATCAATTTTGTTTGGGTACAACATCACACGACCGCGCAATTGTCAGTTAAAGCAACGTATTGCAAAAAATGGCCTGGTCATTAAAGAGGAAGTAAACCCTGATGGATTTTACTTACTTTTTGTTCCCTGCAAAGTAAAAGCATAATGTGCTAGTTTGCATCGCATACTAGCACATTATGTGACATTTACCTGCAAACAAAGCCCGCGCTGTCCCTGCTGGAGGCTGCATCCATGTTCGCTCCTCTTCCTTCCAAGGCCACAGACCCTGACTCTGTGACTGGTCAGAGTCCCGTGACGCCACTCCCATGCATTTGCGCGGGAGCCGCCAGTCACGGCACTCGCTAGTGAAGAACGGCACGGAGGGCCGTTTCTTCACAGCGCATGTGCCAATGACATCATCGGCACAGTGCAAAGTAAATATCTCCTAAACAGGGCACGTTTAGGAGATATTTACTGTACCTATAGGTAAGCCTAATTATAGGATTACCTATAGGTACAACTTGATAATGGAGGTTTACAAAAAAAAAGTATGCCTTTAGAACCACGTTAAAAAGGTTGTAAACCCCTGAGAAAAAAAAAACAACAAAAAAAAACAGCCTGTAATCAAAGACATAATGAGCTATTATGCATCACATACTAGCTTATTATGAAATACTTACCTTAGAATGAAGCCCTCCAGTGGCGCCTACACACCACTGAGACAGCTGACATCTTCCCAGGTGTTTCTTCTCGGTTCATGGGCGCCAGCACTGTGAGTGGCCAGTGCCGCAATTAACTCCCGTGCATGCGCGTGGGAGCCGCCGTTTATGGAACGGGCTCTGAAGGTCCAGCACAATAAGCCAGAATTTCAGAGAGCATGCGCTGATGAAGTCATTGGTTGCATGCACTCTTAACATGTCCAAACGGTGCAAGTTTAGGAGATATTCACAGTACATACAGGTAAGCCTTATTATAGGCTTACCTGTAGGTACAATTAAAAAATAAGACTTTACTTCCTCTTTACATCCTGTAAGTGTCGAGGTGGGACCGCTGTGGATCGGAATTGTTTTTCCAGCACATCCCACAGATGCTTGTTTGGATTGAGATCTGGAGAAGTTGGAACCCAAGTTTGTGTTCCTCAAACCAGCCTTGAATCATTTTTGCAGTGCGGCAGGACACATTATTCTGCTGAAAGTGGCCACTGCCATCAGGGAATACTGTTTTCATGAATGGGGTGTACTTGGTCAGTACCCCACCAGTCTATGGACGCAGGATTTTCAAACAGGCAGGTTGAGGGGCTCCAGTTTATTTGCTTATTTGGGAGGAAACTGGCTTTTCAGTTTCCTCATTATTCACCAAAATCCGTTTTGGGACCTGGAGCCCGGGGATTTCGTAGCGATCCGGGTGGGATGAAATCCCCAGTCCTGGGTCCGGGTTTTGCTATCCACCAGCATACTGACTGGTTAGGTGTGTGTTGGGCTATTTGTAGACACCTGACTATGGTTCTGGGCTCCACCCCCCTGAGGAGTCCAGGCAAGCAAGGGAGAAGTGTGCATGTCTGCACAGTTCTGTTTGTCAGAGCAGACAGAGGGTCCAAGTCTGTGTGCTGGAACAGCAAGGAAGCTGGAAAAGAGCTTTCAACACATCAGCATCAGGGACAACATATTTACTTGCTGGCTAATATATTCCACCAACTTTCAAATACAATTGTAACAAGATAATCAATGTTGTTGACATAACCTGATCAGGGCTTATCTGTCTGTCTGTCTGTCTGTCTGTCTGTCTGTCTGTCTATTCTAAATTATATATATACATATACAGTATCTCACAAAAGTGAGTACACCCCTCACATTTTTGTAAATATTTTATTATATCTTTTCATGTGGCAACACTGAAAAAATGACACTTTGATACAATGTAAAGTAGTGAGTGTACAGATTGTATAACAGTGTAAATTTGCTGTCCCCTCAAAATAACTCAACACACAGCCATTAATTTCTAATTACCTGGAAACAAAAGTGGGAGTACACCCCTAAGTGAAAATGTCCAAATTGGGCCCAATTAGCTATTTTCCATCCCCAGTCTCATGTGACTCGTTAGTGTTACAAGGTCTCAGGTGTGAATGGGGAGCAGGTGTGTTAAATTTTGTGTCCTCGCTCTCACTCTCTCATACTGGATACTGGTCACTGGAAGTTCAACATGGCACCTCATGGCACTCTGAGGATCTGAAAAAAAATGATTGCTCTACATAAAAGATGGCCTAGGCTACACGAAGATTGCCAAGACCCTGAAACTGAGCTGTGTCACTGTGGCCAAGTGCGGCTTAACAGAACAGGTTCCACTCAGAACAGACCTCACCATGGTTGACCAAAGAAATTGAGTGCACATGGTCAGCATCATATCCAGAGGTTGTCTTTGGGAAATAGACGTAGGAGTGCTGCCAGCATTGCTGCAGAAGTTGAAGGGGTGGGGGGGTCAGCCTGTCAGTGCTCAGACCATACGCTGCACACTGCATCAAATTGGTCTGCGTGACTGTCACCCCAGAAGGAAGCCTCTTCTAAAGATGATGCACAAGAGAGCCTGCAAACGGTTTGCTGAAGACAAGCAGACTAAGGACATGGATTACTGGAACCATGTCCTGTGGTCTGATGAGACCAAGATAAACCTATTTGGTTCAGATGGTGTCAAGCGTGTGTGGCGGCAACCAGGTGAGGAGTACAAAGACAAGTGTGTCTTGTCTACAGTCAAGCATGGTGGTGGGAGTGTCATGGTCTGGGGCCGCATGAGTGCTGCAGGCACTGGGGAGCTACAGTTCATTGAGGGAACCATGAATGCCAACATGTACTGTGACATACTGAAGCAGAGCATGATCCCCTCCTTTCGGAGACTGGGCCACAGGGCAGTATTCCAACATGATATGGACCCCAAACAGGGTTAAGGCAGTGTTGGAAAATAATAGTGGCCACACAAAATATTGACACTTTGGGACATTTTCACTTAGGGGTGTACTCACTTTTGTTGCCAGCGGTTTAGACATTAATGGCTGTGTGTTGAGTTATTTTGAGGGGACAGCAAATTTACACTGTTATATAAGCTGTACACTCACTACTTTACATTGTAGCAAAGTGTAATTTCTTCAGTGTTGTCACATGAAAAGATATAATAAAATATTTACAAAAATGTGAGGGGTGTACTCACTTTTGTGACGTACTGTGTGTGTGTGTGTATATATATATATATATATATATATATATATATATATATATATATATATATATATATATATATATAACTGTATATACAATAAATGCAAACTATATATATATATATATATATACACTATATAGTGTCTGTATGTGCAACCTTTTTTATTTGAGCACAGACATTATTTCAGTTCTACTATATTCAGCTTTCTGACTGCAGCTCAGCTTTAATAACATGTAACTCATAAAATGGATGTGTAGCAGTTGTATGCTTTATGTCAATTTTTTATGAAACTATATTTATGCTATAAAAGAATAATGCATACTGCTGTGCTATCTTCTGGAGCTTTGTCCACCCAAATAAAGATTGATGAATGGTGGAAACGAGAGTACCATCTGGACAGAACTAGAATACGCTGTTATATTTCTGTTTTTAACTTCCTCTGTGTAAGCAGCTCATTTGTATCGGTATATTTATATGTAACTATTATTGTTTAATTCCACATTTTCCACCAGCTGATTGTTATCCTTCATCTCCGTTCCATGGTGTCCCAGTTTTTTTGTGCATTATTTATCAGGAGACCCCCGGATGCAGCCTTTAATTGGGGTCCGCTGGGACGGCTGCAGTAGGAGCAGTTGGTGGTTGTGTTATGTTTTCATTTTATGATTTTGTTCAGCAATTTTTTTTATTTTAGCAGAGGGATGGAAGTGTTTCATTGCACTCTCCGATGCTTCCTCCAGTAATAGCAGAACTGCTGGATGAAAGGAAAGGAATAAGGAAGCCCAGATCATGTGAAAAAATTCAGAACCTTAAATCATGCTTTAAAGCTCAACTTTGGGCAAATAAAAAATGATACCTTGCTGTGGAGCTGTGTTTACACTGCAAGGGTTAATTGCTTGTTTATGTCTAGGGTAACAATAAAAGGAGACATACTTACCCAATCCTCTGCTTTTCCCTGCAACAAGACCAGTCCTCACAGCTTCTGCACTCCTGCGTTCTAGCAGTCTAAGGTCCTGGCATCATGAAGACCAGAGCAAGATCCATAGCCCTGTTCTGGACATGATGATGCCAAGGAACAGTCCACTGTTAAATCTTGGAGGAGCGTTGCCTGCCAGGGATGTGGAAGGTTAGATAAGTAAGACTGTTTCTCCCCTCCCCAAGACAAAATGAACATTTTAACCGCTTCCCGACCAGCCGCCGCAGATTTACTGCGGCAGAATGGCACGGGTGGGCGAAGTAACTTACTTCGGGCACGTGGCCCCCTAGGCGGCCGAGACAATCGGATTCGTTTCAGAACAGGTCAGTCTCCAGGCCCAGGTCAATGATTTCTGGCCTGGACCTGCTGATCGGTTCTGACGAATGAAATCCTCCCCTGCCTGTGTAAGTGTAAACACAGGCAGGGGAAGTGATGCCATCTCCCCTCGTGGAACTCTTTTCCGTTCCAGAGAGAGGAGAGAGGACATCCAAACATAAGTTGCACCAACACTCCATTGACAAAGTACACATAGGCACACATTTCACCCCCTGATCACCCGCCGATCACCCCCTAGTTAACCCCTTCACTCCCTGTCATTGTGTCACCCAGTGCAGTTTTCATATTTTTCTTTGATCCCTGTACTGGTGTCATTTGTGACACTAATCAGCATTAGGGTACCTAGTAGTAGCCCCAGAAAGGTCTAGGGACCCCCTAAACCCCCCTAATAAAGGTTTAACCCATTGATCACCCCCTGTCACCAGTGATCACCATATTAGTGTTACGGGTGACGCTGGTTAGTTAGTTTTTTATAGCGTCAGGGCACCCGCCATATATTACCCAATAAAGGTTTAACCCCCTGATCACCCGGAGGGTGATATCAGTTAGGTTTTAGCGTCAGTTAGTGTCTGCGTCGCCCCAGGCAGCGTCAAACCAGTGCCAGTAGCGGTAACACCCACGCACGCACCATACACCTCCCTTAGTAGTATAGCATCTGTAGGGATCGATATCTTTGATCTGATCAGAACTATAGTAACATCCCCAATAGTTTAGGGTTCCCAAAAATGCAGCATAGTGGGATCAGCCCAGATACCTGCTAGCACCTGCGTTTAGCCCCTCCGCCCAGCCCAGCCCAGCCCACCCAAGTGCAGTATCAATCGATCACTGTCACTTACAAAACACTAAATACATTACTGCAGCATTTGCAGAGTCAGACCTGATCCCTGCGAATGCTAATAGTTTTTTTGGTAGCATTTGAAGTAGTCGCTGACAGTCAGGTGCTCTTTTATCCCGTGAGTCGCACTAGTGTACCAGTAAATTTAGAGGCAAAAATATCCGATCGAAGATACACTAGTGAAGAGGCCTACACGTTTCTGAGCATGACAGATGAGAGTGAAGAGGAACTCACCCATCTGTCAGATTCAGGCTCAGAATACGAACCTGTAGACAGCAGCGGCACCCTGACAGATAGCTCTGACGATGGAGTAGTGGTCCCTGCCAAGGTCAGGTGTACCCGACCCCGTTCTGCTTTTGTTGAGGTGCAAGGACAGCAGGGCTCTTGTATGAAGCAGAGAGCCAGTACTAGTGCCGCTCATCCTTCTGGTGAACTGGCAAGCGCCTAGTACATCCTGGTCGTACATCCAGCACTGCAGTATCACGTGGTGACGTGGCGAGTCCCATAAGTGCAGTTTAAGCTGGTGAGATGGCTAGCACAACTAGTGTCCCGCAGCCACCAAGAAGACAAAAAGAGGCCAGTCGAGCCCATAGTGCCCTTCCTGCTGCATTTTCCAATCCGAATTGGGAGCCCACCACTTCTGCAGCCCCCGTACTTCCCCCATTCACTGGCCAACCCGGAATTCAGGTGAAAAAAGTTGATTTTACGTCACTTGATTTTTATTTGCTGTTTTTTACGGAAGATCTCTTTAGATCTATTGTGGACCAATTTGTATGCTGGCCAATTCATCGCCGCTAATCCCCAGTTGACCCTGGCTAGAGATTGAAGACCTATTACGGTCTTCGAATTTAAGACCTTCCTGGACCTATCCCTCCCCATGGGCATAACTAAAAAAGTGAGTTGCGGTGGTCCACTGACCCAATTCACCATATGCCCTTGTTTTCTGCCTCCATGACCAGGACACGATACGAGCAGATCTTGCGGTTCATGCATTTCAATGACAATGAACTCTGTCATCCTAAGGGTGACCCTGAATACGATCGGCTCTACAAAATTCGGCCCCTCAAAAACCACTTCAGACAGCAGTTTGCAGCCTTGTTTACTCCAGATCAAGTTGTCTGCATTGGTGAGTCCCTGATTAAGTTTTCTGGCCCATTTCATTCAGACAGTATGTTCCCAACAAGTGTGCCAGATATGGGGTCAAGATGCAAAAGCTCTGTGACAGGGCAACAGGCTATACATGTAGTTTTATGGTTTACGAGGGAGAGATAGTTACGTAGAGCCGGAGAACTGCCCAGGCTACATAGGGAGCGCTGGTAAGATTGTGTGGGACTTGATGTCACCCTTATTCGGAAAGGGGTACCACTTGTATGTGGACAATTATTACATGAGCGTGCCACTTTTTAGTCACTTGTTTGATCATGGAATTGCCGCATCTGCCACCGTGCGTTCTAATCGCCGGGGCCTACCCCAGCGGCTTGTAGATTCTCGTCTTAGGCTGGGGGAGAGAGCCTGCTTGAAGTGTAATAATTTGCTCGCTGTGAAGTGGAGGGACAATAAGAATGTTTTTGTTCTTTCCTCTCTTCACGCAGACACGACGGTCCAAATTCAAATGACGACTGGTGTTTTGGAGAAACCCCTCTGTGTCCACGAATATAACCTTAATATGGGAGGGGTGGACCTCAATGACCATTTGTTGGCACCGTACCTAATTGCCCGTAAGGTCAGACACTGATATTAAAAAGTGTCTGTATATTTATTCCAATTGGCTCTGCTGAATGCTTATGTGCTATACAAAGCTTAAAGACGAACTGGATCCTTCCTTAAATTCCAGGAAGAGATCGTCGCAGCCCTTCTGTTTCCAGACGGTGCTGTGGCCCAACTTCATGCAAACTAAAAGTGTCAGAAAGGGCTTTGTCTTCAAAGTGGTTAGAAGAGTGGGTGATGTGTGACATAAGCTTCTAATGTTGTGCATAAAATGCCAGGACAGTTCAAACCCCCCCCAAATGACCCCATTTTGGAAAGTAGACACCCCAAGCTATTTGCTGATAGGCATGTTGAGTCCATGGCATATTTTATATTTTGCCACAAGTTTCGGGAAAATGACAAACTTGTTTTTCTTTTTTTTCTGCACAAAGTTGTCACTAAATGATATATTGCTCAAACATGCCATGGTTATATATAGAATTACACCTTTTATAACTTTTGCGCAAACCAATAAATATACACACATACATATATATATATATATATATAATATATACAAATATACACTTATTGACATTTTTTTACCAAAGACATGTGGCTGAATACATTTTGGCCTAAATGTATGACTAAAATTGAATTTATTTTCTTTTATAACAAAAAGTAGAAAATATAATTAAAAAAAAAAAAATTGGTCTTTTTCCGTTTATTACACTAACTGACCCCCATGCTACACTAACTGACCATTATACTACACTAACTGACTCCCATGCTACACTAACTGACCACCATGCTACACTAACTGACCACTATACTACACTAACTGACCACCATACTACACTAACTGACCACCATACTACACTAACTGACCACCATACTACACTAACTGACCACCATACTACACTAACTGACCACCATACTACACTAACTGACCCCCATGCTACACTAACTGACCACCATGCTACACTAACTGACCACCATGCTACACTAACTGACCACCATGCTACACTAACTGACCACCATGCTACACTAACTGACCACCATACTACACTAACTGACCCCCATACTACATTAACTGACCACCATACTACACTAACTGAACCCCATACTACACTAACTGACCCCCATACTACACTTACTGACATTCTCTCTCCCCCCCCCGGGCCAGTAACAGGACTGTCACGAGGGAGTCTCACTCACCTTCGTGTCTGGCTGGCCTGCATCAGTCCGGAGGAGGAGAAGACAGCGGCGGCTCACAATGCTTCTCTCCCCCACGCTGTAGCTGCCATGTTCAGTGTCCGGCGCAGCGCTCTGTGATTAGGCGTATGGGGGTCATGTTCGGAGGCGGGACTTCAGGAACAATCACAGACAGGCCAGCTCTATGCCTCACGTGACCCCCATACTCCCAATCACAGGGCGCCGGACACTGAACATGGCGGCCAGAGCCCGGGGACACAGGAAGATAAAATTAGGAGGAGGCAGCCAGTGACACATACTGGCCTGGCGCCCCCCTAAATGTCAAGCCCGGGGCCACGGCACCCCCCACGCTAGGAGCTCACTCACCTGCCAACTCCTGCTGACTGGCCCGCCCGCACACTCCTCGCTGGGCCCTGACTGGCCTGTTCATCACACTAATTTCTCGGAGGGGGCAATTGCCCCGTTGCCCCCATCCCCCCCTGGATCCGCCCCTGACATGCACACTCCATAATCTTGTGAAAAGCTTTCATAGAAGAGTGGAGGTTGTTATAGTCACAAAGAAAAAGCCAACAAAATATGAATGCCCTTGAATTTGGAATGAGATATCCAACAAACTCATATTGGTGTGATGGTCAGGTGTCCACATACTTTAGGTCATATATTGTATTTTGTTTATTATAAACTGTACAGGCCTAAAAATGTGCATTTTATTTAGTCAAATATGTAATATTGCACTTAAATATTCATATTTATCACTTGCAACCTGCTGCTGGTTTGTTCTAAGATAGCGTCTCAGCTTTCTGCAGTGTTTTGCTATAGCTGTTATATGTGTACCCATTAAGTTTAAACTAGAGATAAAAGGCAAACTGTTTGTGTGTATGTATATATGATATACTGTATGTGGTTTGATCATTAGCTAATAGATCCCAGATGTCTCAGTAAAGAGTACCTGTCACTGCCTATGCTATCACAAGGGATGGTGTTCATTCCTTGTAATAGCAATAAAGTTGTTAAAAAAATTAAAGAGACAGTGTAAAAATAAAAAACAGCGTTTGCACCACACATGTGGGGTATCGCCATGAACGTTAAAATGAGAGGAATAATTCTAGCACCAGACCTCCAGTGTAAGCTGATAGCCTGTAAAGGCTTATAAAATATCATGTATGGAGATTTTTCTTCCCGACCGCCTCACGCAGATATACTGCAGCAGAAGGGCACGTACAGGCATATTAAGGTACCTGTACGTTGCCCTTCAAGAGGCGGCTTGCGGGCGTGCGCGCGCCGCGAGCTCCGTGAGTGTGATCAAGGGTCCAGCGGACTTGATGTCCGCGGGGATACCCGCAATCTTCTCAGGGAGAGGAAGAATGCTTGTTTACATCAGCATTTCCCCGTTCTGCCTAATGACACTGACACTGATCCCTGTAATCGGGAGCGGTGATCAGTGTCATGTCACACATAGCCCATCCCCCCCCCCCACAGCTAGAATCACTCCCTAGGACACACTTAACCCCTGCAGCGCCCCCTCCTGGTTAACCCCTTCACTGCCAGTCACATTTACACAGTAATCAACTGCGTTTATGACCCGGAAGGCAGTCACTCTAAATAGATCATGCAGTTTAATCAATACCTTAGTTCCAAAACCAAGTAATACTAACTCTAGTATGTACTAGCTGAAAATCAAATTGCTTGTACTAAGTCTTAATATCAAACATAGTAATTCTTCATGTTTATAGCCAAAGCCATTAATCCCTTTGCACTGTTACAGCTATAGCACCCTAGACGCGCTGTACTTTTCAATAACTGAGTGTTGTAAGTATCATCAAACTCAACACTAGAGGTTATCTTGTATAGTTAACCAGCTGTCCCAATACTTATGATAGGTATGCATTCTGCCTTCCTTATGCGCTAACGGTTTTCCATAAGGCTTTGTGATTTCACTCTGGCAATAACTTCGCCAATGTTGGGAGGAGTAGGTGACTTCCATTTTTTTCGCTATAGAGATGCGTACCATCACTTTCCTGAGTAGGGTGGGAAAAGGATTCTATCCCCAGGCTTAGTAAAGCTAGTGCTGGAGAGGGCGTACAGATAGTATCTGTGGTTTTCGATAATAGGGAGAATACATCCTTCCAGAAGGTGTGTAGGGCTTTACAATGCCACATGACATGTAGGAGGTTGCCCTTGTGATGGCATTCTCTCCAACATAGTAGTGATAGTGTGGGGTCTAAAGTATGGAGACGCATGGGAGTCAAGTACCACCTGTGGAGCATTTTATGTGAGTTGTCCCAGTAGTCAACACATGCTGAAGAGGTGCTATTGTTCTTTATTGCTAGTAGCCACTGTGGTAAAGTGAAAGACATTTGCAGTTCTGTTTCCCATTTATAAATTGTTGGTAGTTTATCGTGGGAGGTATGGAAGTTACAATATTTATAGCACAATGATATGCCTTTAGTACTGGGTTTGTGTTTGTTCAGTAGAAAATTCCAAATGGAAAGTGGGATTTTCATATTCGGGAGTGGGTGTTTTTGTGTGTAGTGATCAATTTGTTGAATCCTAAGGATATCTAGGGCAGTTGGGTTCACTATATCTTCCGTAGAGAAGCGGATGCCTTTTTGTTTCCAGGGATGTGTGGAAAAATTGTGTATAAGATATTCATAGGTTGTTAGGGGTATATTAAGCTTACAGAGTATTTCATTAGGGAATTGATTTCTAATCAATAACGACCAGGCTGTTTGTGTTTCTTGTATGGTAGGGTAGGGTGGAGTAAAGGGCTTGTGATGGATAGTAGAGGCCATTAACAGTGCCGTCAGGTCGTGTCCCGGTGTGATCTCACGTTCAATGTGAGACCATAGATTGTCCTCCTGGCAAGAGAACCAGTATTTCGCTTGGTCCAGCAAAGACGCTTGATAATAAGCTTGGGCGTTGGGTAGTCCTCCGTAATCAATGCATTCTTAATCGCACTGATCGCTGTATAAATATGAATGGTCCCAAAATAGCGCCAAAAGTGTCCGATCTGTCCGCCATAATGTTGCAGTCACGATAAAAATCGCTGATCGAAGCCATTACTAGTAAAAAAAAAAAAAAATTATTAATAAAAATGCCATAAAACTATCCCCTATTTTGTAGCCGCTATAACTTTTGCGCAAACCAATCAATTAATGGCTTATTGCGATTTTTTTTTTTTACCAAAAATATGTAGAAGAATACATATCGGCCTAAACTGAGGGAAAAAAAATGTTTTTTTATATATGTTTTGGGGATATTTATTATAGCAAAAAGTAAAAAAAAAATGCGTTTTTTTCAAAATTGTTGCTATTTTTTTGTTTATAGCGCAAAAAATAAAAACCGCAGAGGTGATCAAATACCACCAAAAGAAAGCTCTATTCGTGGGAAAAAAAGGACAACCGCGCAATTGTTAGTTAAAGCGACGCAGTGCCGAATCGCAAAAAGTGCTCTGGTCTTTGGCCAACCAGATGGTTCGGGGCTTAAGTGGTTAAAATGAGAGGAATCATTCTAGCACCAGACCTTCTGTGTAACTCTAAGCTGATAGCCTGCAAAGGCTTATAAAGTGTCATCTATGGAGATTTTTTAAGTGCTGTACTGTGTTTCCCCCAAAATAAGCCCTGCCTGGGTCTTATATTAGTTTTGGCAACAAAAAACCCAGTAGGGCTTATTTTCGGGGTAGGGCTTTAACATGTTCTGCCTTCTCTCACCATCTACCTCCCTGCCTGTCAGGCGAGTGGAACTAAGTAAAAGTGGATGTAAAAAATACCAAAATGCACCATATTACACAATGCAAACCATGAATTTCTCTGCAATCTATCTGTGATAAACACACTGTTACAGCACCGTTACCCGCCGATCCTCTCTTTCCGCACTGACCTTAATTTTCTGGTGCAGTCCAGGGCACACTCCGAGCATTGCAGAGGGAGGGGGGCTTGAGATCCCCCGCTGACAGCTGAGCGCCAAGCGGCGCCGAACAGAAGGCATTAATCACACATGTATCACTGCAACAAACGGTACACAGTTCACAGTATATACGGTAACACTGCAATAAAGTACACTTTTAAACTAGGGCTTATTTTTGGGGCAGGGCTTATATTGCAGCCCTCCCTGAAAATCACAGTAGGGCTTATTTTCGGGGTAGGTCTTATTTTCCGGGAAACACGGTAGTTACAGTAGGTCATGTATTTATTTGGCGTAACATCATCTTTTATATTTTACCAAACAATTGGGTGATTATATTGTGTTTTTGTGCATCAAAGTTCACTGAAGTATATTTTTTGAAAAACTGCTGCGTAAATACCGTGTGATATAAAAAAATTGCAACATTCACCATTTTATTCTCTAGGGCCTCTGCTTAAAAAAAAAAAAAAATATATATATATATATAATGTTTGGGGGATACTAAGTAATTTTCTAGAAAAAAAAGCAGATTTTTACACATAGGCCTGAGGTCAAGTAGAGCTAAAGGTTACAATTTCAATGCAAGAGCTGTAGTTGTGTTTTTTGCACGTTCCAAAAATTATTTTAGGCCCTAAGATGACTTAAAACCCTCAAAACATTATATATTTTCTGAAACAGACACCCTGGAGAATAAAATGGTGGTAGTTACAATTTTTTTTATGGAACATGGTATTAGTGGAACTTTATCAAGTGCAAACTTTCAGTAAAAAATACACTAAATTTATTTTAGTGTACACAAACACAATATATTACCCAACTGTAAAATATAAAGGATGAGGTTGCTCCAAGTAAATAGATATAAAAAATGTCAAGTCCTAAAATTGCCCTAAAATTGCCTAAACCTGTGAAATAGCAACAAACTTCAGTGTCTATCTATCTATCTATCTATCTATCTATCTATCTATCTATCTATCTATCTATCTATCTATCTATCTATCTATCTATCTATCTATCTATCTTTTTATAGGGTTTTAAAAGCCCCTATAGGTCATCAGTTTAGCGTTAAAGAGGAAGCAAACTGGCATTTTTTTATGACCTTCAAATTTAAGGCCATAATGTGCTAGCATACTAGCACATTATGTGAAACTTACCTGCAAACGAAGCCTTCGATCAATGCCTTGTCCCCGCTGCAGGCCACATCCATCTTCACCCATCTTCTTTTCTGAGTCCACGGACTCCGGGTGTGTGATTTAGCCGCGTGACATCACGCACGCGTGAGGAAGCCGCCATTCACGGCACAGGAAACTGAAGGAGCTGCACGGGCGGCCTTTCCTTTAGAGCACATGCGCCAATGACGTCATCGGCTGAATATACAGTAAATGTCTCCTAAACGGTGCATGTTTAGGAGATATTTACAGTACCTATAGGAAAGCTTTATTATAGGCTTACCTATAGGTACAAGTAATGGATCAGCGTTTACTTCCTCTTTAATTGTGAATAATAGGCCTACAATTATTGCTTTAATTCTGGCATGCCTGGCTATATGTAACATGTGTAGCGTAATCAATGTTTTCGTATGAAGGTGTATGTATGGATGTGTTTACATATGTGTGTTTATTTGGGGGTGGGGGCTCAAAAGTGTATTTAGGCAGGCAAGTTTAGGTGCTTGGATGTAACTTTATTTTTCACACTTTTTTATTCACTAAACTTAAAGCAGAACTAAAGTCTCCATACTTACCTGTTCAACGGCCATTTGTCCACGCCAGCATCTTCTTCTGCGTCTCGTTCTTTTGGGCTCTTTTTGGCTGAGGGGGGGTGATGTCACTCGTGGGAGGTCGTCATGAGACTGTCATCCCGGTTCTCGGAGACCAGCCTGGCACTGTAAGCTGAGCTGCGCATGTGCAGCTCAGTTTACTGTGCTGGAGAAGACAGCGAGCAAGCAGGTGGAGGCATTTTATTGCAAAAGAGACACTGCATGTCTCTTCTTCAAAAGAAGCCTGCTTGCTCGCAGTTTTTTACAGAAAGACTTTAGTTCTGCTTTCATTTCACTGATTTCATCAGTGACAGGTTCTGTTTAATATGGCTGCTTCTCCTTTTACTGTCCAGTGGTCAGCTAGGGGCAGGTCCAGGATGAACTGGGCTCAAAGCAAGTGACTTAAATGATGCTGAGCACTAGACTGATAACATCTACTGGAAGAAAAAATACTGCAGGGGAAATCTCTGGATTGAATGTAAATTTTGCAGCAAAAGCTAGTTATGTTAATTCATATTTTAATGGGCTAGTCATTTTTACATTGTGATTTGGAGTTGTGCTTTAAATATCCTCTCATGCCACTTAACAAACCTGTTGCCCAGTGGCAGCTGGTGAAGTTTTAGGATGGGGGGGCAGACCCCGCCCCTCCTTTTTGACCCCTCCCACTTCTCATAAGCCCTACCCCTTATATAATCCATCCACTCTGTCCCCTGTATTCCACTTGCTTCCACCCATAGTGTCAGGAGTATACAGCCCCAGCATCACAGGACAGAGTGAACAGCCCCAGAATCACAGGACAGAGTATACAGCTCAGCATTACAGATCAGGGTATATAGCTCAGCCTCACAGATCAGGGTGTACAGCTCAGCATGATACAGTTTAGGGTATATAGCTCAGCATGACACAGATCAGGGTATATAGTTCAGCATGACACAGATCAGGGTATATAGCTCAGCATGACACAGATCAGGGTATATAGTTCAGCATGACACAGATCAGGGTATATAGTTCAGCATGACACAGATCAGGGTATATAGTTCAGCATGACACAGATCAGGGTATATAGTTCAGCATGACACAGATCAGGGTATATAGTTCAGCATGACACAGATCAGGGTATATAGTTCAGCATGACACAGATCAGGGTATATAGTTCAGCATGACACAGATCAGGATATATAGTTCAGCATGACACAGATCAGGATATATAGTTCAGCATGACACAGATCAGGGTATATAGTTCAGCATGACACAGATCAGGATATATAGTTCAGCATGACACAGATCAGGGTATATAGTTCAGCATGACACAGATCAGGGTATATAGTTCAGCATGACACAGATCAGGGTATATAGTTCAGCATGACACAGATCAGGGTATATAGATCAGCATGACACAGATCAGGGTATATAGTTCAGCATGACACAGATCAGGGTATATAGTTCAGTATGACACAGATCAGGATATATAGATCAGCATGACACAGATCAGGGTATATAGATCAGCATGACACAGATCAGGGTATATAGCTCAGCATCACATGATTGGGTATGTAGAGTGAACAGAAATTAGCTTTTTGCATTATTTGACAATAGAAGTGAAAAATTCACACGTTTTCAGTGAGATGAGATTCTTAACTTCTTTGGTAAATTAGGCCAAGCAACAGTTTGTAATTACACTAAAAAAATTTTCAGCAACTATTTCAGCCATGTACTATTAAATCATTTATTTTCCTTATCATGAGTCCATCTGAAATAATGTAATATATACAATCTCTCTGAACCTACCAATCCGGCCGAGAGACTCTGAAAGAACACGCCGCTCGGGCTGTGCGTTCCAACCATGGAGCCGCGGCATCACTTCTGGCTTCCCACTGGCTCAGAGAAACCGGAAGTGACCCCTTGGCTCTGAGGAAAGCACCAACCATGTTCTATGACGGTGTCAATAGAACACCCTACCACAAGGAGAATGACTGTAGATGGGAGTGTTGCGGCACATTGCTTTGCGCCACAAGGACTCACATAAGCAGACAAATAAAGGATCTCACCTGCAATCATGTGATTGCATAGACATCACGCTGCCCATAGTGCACTGTGTCCGGCGCCCGTACACAGTGCACTCAAAGGACCTTTTTTTTTTTTTTTTTTAAAGGAACTTTTTTTTTGTGAGTAGCTTTGGGGGGGGGGGGGGTGACGCCCGTGCGCCCCCTATGGACAGGTCGCCACTTCTGCTCTCCATAGCAGAGAACAAGCCACACACTGGAACAAAAAAGCAAACCCTGCCATGTACCTGGTACTGTTGTGCTTCTAGAATGGGCTGTGTATGTTCTACAAATTTGTAATGCGATTATGCTTGTACCCATTTTAAATTGAAATAATGCTTCTAACAAAGAAAAAAAAAGTGTTTTAAATTCTCAATTTCCATTCTTGCAGCAAGCGAAGGCTTTCATCTCTTAATGCATGCATACGTACGCCGTGTATTAGAAATGTTTTTTCGTTAACAGAAAATGAGCATTGATAAGCGGAGGTAAAATACAATACATGAGATTAGTTCCTTTCAGGTTCCATTTATAGTGCAGTGATTTGTATCTGCCTTGTTATTATCTGCCATTATTTGCATAAAGTCATTGCACAACAATGAACTTAGATATGGGGACTTTTTTCTACTACCTGAGAATACATGTGACTCTTGTTGTGTTCAAATGGGAATCTACTGGCTGCTCAAATTTAAAGTGACACGAAAATCTGGCTTTACAAAAATCGATTAAAGTTCATACCGTAGTTATATGGTTATGTAGCACTAACTCACGGTGGAGCTGCTGATTTTTAGCGGGCTGTTACCGCTACCTTTTTCCCCTGTAATTTCAGCAGTACCGGGTCTAGGGTCCCGTTTAGCTTACTGTCAGACAATGTAGGCAACAGTCACTTGAATATTTTTTCCAATGCTTTAATGGGAGATAACTGGAAGAAGTAGCAGGAAAGAGGTAGAAGAAGAGTTGCAGGGAAGTTCAAATACCTTTTTCTTGGGGTAGCATCAAGGAATTTAAATCTTTAGGATGGATGTATCCTCTGCTTAGGATTAAATCTTTGCCCGCCCGGATAGGTTTCTCTCACTAACCTAGCAGGCGGTACACAGCACGAACAAAAAGAAAAGTCTCTGCCACAGACTTAAGTGAAACAAAACTGTACGATCCTCTGCCACAGGATGTAGTAGTTTTTGGTGAACAGCAAACAGTACCAGAACCTTTAAGCCGACCCGGCAGTACTTGTGCGGTAGTGTAGTTTAGGATAGGTCCTCCAACCGAGTCAACAGGCCCTTCTTAAGACCAGCCTTGCATGGTCCCTTCCAAGATGGGTCCTCCCCTGGATCTTCCCGATTGTCTGGCTTCTTCCCGCAGGACAGGCAGCACAGGACCATCCCAGCTTTAGCAAGCCCCAGACAGACTCCTGGGCCCAACTGCACGGCTGCCGCAACTCAACCCTCCAAGCCGGAGGGCTACGAGGTAGAACTCCCTGACACATACCTCTAGGCCAGGAGGGCCACGAGGCTAGAAGAACCCCCCGAAAATGGCGTCTGTCCCATAAATACCCTCTCCCAGAATGCAACTCAGAGGACCACCTCCGCCGAGTTATCTCTGGGGCAGAAGAGCACTCATACACTTTAGCTTGTTGCTTTTCCAACACTGGCCCATGATAACAATGATACCCACAGGCACAGAGTGGAACTGCACGCAACAAAGCCAAGCTGGAACAGAGGCCAATCTAACACTAAATTGAATCTGAACTATGTACAGAACAGATGACCCACTAAATTTACCTATAAGCGGTAGATTGAAAAAAAATCTACCAGCGCTACATTTACATAGTTAGTCTGGTTGAAAAAGACACAAGTCCATCTAGTTCAAACAATAAAAAGGAAAAAAAAAAGTAATGCCCCGTACACACGGTCGGATTTTCCGACAGAAAATGTGTGATAGGACCTTGTTGTCGGAAATTCCGACCGTGTGTGGGCTCCATCACACATTTTCCATCGGATTTTCCAACACACAAAGTTTGAGAGCTTGCTATAAAATTTTCCGACAACAAAATCCGTTGTCGGAATTTCCGATCGTGTGTACACAAATCCGACGCACAAAGTGCCACGCATGCTCAGAATAAATAAAGAGATGAAAGCTATTGGCTACTGCCCCGTTTATAGTCCCGACGTACATGTTTTACGTCACCGCGTTCAGAATGATCGGATTTTCCGACAACTTTGTGTGACCGTGTGTATGCAAGACAAATTTGAGCCAACATCCGTCGGAAAAAATCCTAGGATTTTGTTGTCGGAATGTCCGATCAATGTCCGACCGTGTGTACGGGGCATTAGTGTTTTAAAAACTCATAAACGTCCCTTCTATATTGCTCTCAGCCTCCTCCAAATCTCCTAATTCCTTTTCTTTGCTGTCGTGATCTGACTTCCTTTTGGAGGGTTGCTACATACATTCCCCATGGTCCCACTGTATGTAGGAATATAGCCATCCTTACTTGCTCCCCCCAAGATGGACTATGGATTATGGGCACGATTCTGCCTGCGATTGCAAATCTCTGCAAAACGCGTGACGTGTGTACGACACCATCTGTTTTTGGTGATTATGCTGAAAGTGAGTTCCGGGGCCCGCAGGAAGTGGGCCTACCTCCAGCAACTCGGATCTGCCAGGGAGAAGCTTGGGATGTTACCATAGCAATGACAGAATATTTAGAGGCTCGGCTGAGGTATCCCACCCATCTGCTGAGGAAGACCAATCAGAGGTCAATACGCGTGCAGAGGGGAGGATCCGAGCCCGTGACGTCACGCAGCCACGGTGGTGAGCCAGCGGACGCTCTCATTACATACAATAAGCGAATGTTTGTTTTTTATCTAGTAAGTGTCCTCTTTTAGCGGGGTTTAAATAAATTTTATAAAGCAGAGAGCACTATGTCGGCTGTGTTTTTAATGAAATGATAATACGAGTCCCTTGAAGTGGAGGAATATCTAAGGAGCAAGGCTGTGTAGTGCTGGAGATCAATTCCCTATCTATGAGATATACATTGGGTGTAGTGGAGATTGCGAAAGGGTGAAAGTGAACAGCTGATTCCCGATAAAAAGGAAAGCCGCTCGGGGAGTGAGAAATAAAGAGTTTGAGTCTACCTGACTCATCCTTGAGGTGAGCAGATAAAGTAGCTGGTGGTTGTGTGCACAAGCAATAAGAGCTTTTATAAAGCATGGTGATCAGGGGCGGACTGACCATTGAGCCACTCGGGCACTGCCCGAGGGCCCTGGGCCACTAGGGGGCCCCATCAGGGTTGCCAGCCTCAGTAAAATCAGGCAAAGTATGTATAAATCTGTGGTTTTTTTTACATCTGTCTGTGTATACTATGTGTACATGTATGTGTATACTGTGTGATTGTATACTGTGTGTGTGTATACTGTGTGGCCCCATAATCTCTGATTGCCTGGGGGCCCCATAATCTCCTATTGGCCGGGGGCCCCATAAGTTATCAGTCTGCCCCTGACGGTGATAGGATATTAGCACTGAAGTACAATTATCAAGATTTACGTTGATTTATTGGACTTTTTTCATGGATTTCTAATTACCGGTATATTGAATTTTCACGTATAATTTGCACAAAGTGTAGTATTGAGTTACCACTGTAGTAGCGCTGCACTGTATGTGAATGTTCTTGGGTACACACACATATATATATATATATATATATATATATATATATATATATATATATATATATATATATAGATATAGATATATAGATATAGATATATATATCTATATATATATATATATATATATATATATATATATATATATATATATATAGATATATAGCTATAGATATATATATATATATATATATATAGCTATAGATATATATATATATATATATATATATATATATATATATATATATATATATATATATATATATATAAATATAATATTGCTTTTTAAAGTTTAGTGAATCCACTTATGCCCCATACACACGATAGAATTTTCCTACGGAAAATGTGTGATAGGACCTTGTTGTCGGAAATTCCAACCGTGTGTGGGCTCCATCGCACATTTTCCGCAGGAATTTCCGTCACAAAAAATTTGAGATCTGGTTCTCAAATTTTCCGACAACAAAATCCGTTGTCGGAAATTCCGATCGTGTGTACACAATTCCGATGCACAAAGTGCCGCGCATGCTCGGAATTCAAGCAGAAGAGCAACACTGGCTATTGAACTTAATTTTTCTCGGCTCGTCGTATGTGTTGTATGTCACCGCGTTCTTGACGTTCGGAATTTCCGACCAACTTTGTGTGACCGTGTGTATGCAAGACAAGTTTGAGCCAACATCCATCGAAAAAAAAAAAACATGGATTTTGTTGTCGGAAAATCCTATTGTGTGTACAGGGCATTAGAGTGTACAGCAGCTGTGTGTTTATATATATGCAAGAGAGATTATTCCACTAGATTAATAATTAGAGTGGCGCTGATTGCCTCACATATCCGTGCGTATGAGTTCTATTCATCCTGAATGGTGCCCCAAACACAATGTGATTTTGCCATGATTGTTGAGCAACAAATCCCACTAGAATTTAGGTAAAATCACTGTGTAAAAACGCACTTAGTTCAGGGCCAAAGTTTGGTCACTGAGCTTCTTTTGCATGGCAAAGACTCTAATGCCCCGGTCGGATACACACGGTAGGGTTTTCCGTGGGATTTTCCGACGGAAAATGTTCGATGTGAGCTTGTTGTTGGAAATTGGATGTTTCCCGGCATCCAAATTGCATGTCAGGAGAGTGTGATTGGCTGTCAGTGGAGCCGGTTCACACATCTCCGGGATGGCTGCGGAGTGAATTGCACAGTCCTGTGCGTCTTCTGGTCCATTTCAGGTCCGAATACAGCCAAAAATTCGGAGCGAAATCGGACCTGAAACGGTAAACAGGGATGCACCGGACCCCTGCTGTGAGCTGCTCCGCACGGAGATGTGAACCCAGCCTAAGTGGGTGTGCCCACCTTATAGTAGATGTGAATCCTAAATGAATGACAATTATTTTAATAAAGCATTGTGTATAGTAACTGTAAATTTTAAAATAAAATACTTGGTTTCAAACTTTTTTTTTTTCATATTTTTTGCATCACATTGAACAGAATTCCTCTGGGTGGGCTTCCTGATGGTGAGAGCACTAGACCTCGCCTGTGTAATCTGTGTTTAACCACTTTAATACCGCGCTATAGCCGAAAGACGGATTCAGCGCAGCTCTCTAGTTCTGGGAGGGTGTCCATCGACGTCCACCCAGAACCGCGCCCCCTGGGACGCGCATTGGGTGCACCCTGTGACCACTGCCACAGCGGCCCTTTACCATGTGATCAGCTGTGTCAAATCACAGCTGATCACATGTGAACAGACTTGCCAGTTATAGACAGTCCTTTCCTCATGTGCTGTGTCTGTATCGTATTTTGAGATTTTATTAAATAAAATTGTTGGGACTTTATATGAGACAACGACTGCTACAGAGTATGTCTCCATCACTGAATCATATAGAAAAAAGAGGGGAAAGGGGAATGGGGGGATGGTGGGACTTTATATGAAGCACAACACGAAAATCAAATGAATCAATTAGTTGATAATATTTAATGGTGCACATGGATGCATGTGGGACAGTAAATAACATGTAATAAATAACATAATGAATACATATAAATGTATACACACACATAAGTGTTCCTACATAGTAAATAATATATATTAAAATGTATTAAATGTAGCCCAAACCTGCATGTAGACATGATTGATTGCACACACATGATAATGTAAAATTGATTCAAATTTCTTCAAGGTAGTCTCATAGTAGACGCATGGTAGCTGTGACAATACATTGATATATAGATCTATGCACGATAACTTCCACTCATCAGGAGAAAATGCGATATAGGTATGTCTGTAATAAAATATAAATACCAAATAATATAGTAACTAAAATAACTGGAAGAAGGGGGGACCACAACTTAATTCCAACACTCTTACCTATACTCTTACCTATAAGTAAGCTACAGTATTCAACAACATGGGTAGCATTAGTAGCTGGAGGCACTATGGGAACATCATCCCCGGAAACTGAGGATGATAAATAAAAACAACTTGACTACTTACTAAGTTGTTGATCTGATCCAGGTGTTCAATGCAGAAAACTGAGCTGTAGTATTGAGTAACAACTGGTAGATGCTGAAGGCTCAATACTGGTCATCACATTTAAGAATCTAGTGGGTTTAGAAAGAAAAAAGATTATTCACTTACCGACCGCCTCACGCAGATATACTGCAGCAGAAGGGCACGTACAGGCAGATTAACGTACCTGTACGTTGCCCTTTAAGAGGCGGCTTGCGCCCGCCGGGTGCTCCATGACTGTGATCGCGGGTCCCGCGAACCCGATGTCCGTGGGGATACCCGCGATCTTCTCACAGTGAGGAAGAACGGGGAGATGCTAATGTAAACAAGCATCTCCCCGTTCTGCCTAGTGACTCTGTCACTGATCACCGCTCCCTGTAATCGGGAGCGGTGATCAGTGATGTGTAACACAGCCCCTCCCCCCCACAGTTAGAATCACTCCCTAGGACACACTTAACCCCTACAGCACCACCTAGTGGTTAACTGCGGCTGCCATTCACATTTACACAGTAATCAATGCATTTTTAATTGCACCGATCGCTGTATAAATGTGAATGGTCCCAAAATCGCGCCAAAAGTGTCTTATATGTCCGCCATAATGTCACAGTCGCGATAAAAATCACTGATTGCCGCCATTACTGGTAAAAAAAAAAATTGTTAATAAAAATGCCATAAAACTATCCCCTATTTTGTAGACGCTATAACTTTTGCGCAAACCAATCAATAAACGCTTATTGCGATTTTTTTTTACCAAAAATTTGTAGAAGAATACGTATCGTCCTAAACTGAGGAAAAAAAATGGTTTTTTTTATATACTTTTTGGGGGTATTTATTATAGCAAAAAGTAAAAAATAATGCGTTTTTTTTTTTCAAAATTGTTGCTTCTTTTTTTTTATAGCGCAAAAAATAAAAACCGCAGAGGTGATCAAATGTCACCAAAAGAAAGCTCTATTTGTGGGAAAAAAGGACGTCAATTTTGATTGGGTGCAACGTCGCACGACTGCGCAATTGTCAGTTAAAGCGACGCAGTGCCGAAAAAAAAGTGCTCTGGTCAGGAAGGGGGTAAATCCTTCCGGGGCTGAAGTGGTTATACTTTGCCTAATTTAATGAACATTGCCGCCCAAAGGGTTACAGGCACAGCAAAAGATATGAGGATGGCTAAGTATAAATTCTGCCCCACTATCCAGGGGCTTCCAGTTTGAGATACTGAAACCAGATAGTGATGTTTGAGAAAGTGAAGAAATTCCAAAAAGCACTGTTTTCTAAAGTTCGAAAATATAAATAAAGTCCTTTTAACAGTATGCACAGTCCTTGAGGTGTTGGCATGAATACACTAATGGAAGTGATTAATTAACAATAGTTCATTTGACTATAGGTGTGAAGTACACTGTGCCAACAAGGATGACTGCAACTATAATATATCAAGGTAACAGTCAGAACAAGTGTAATTAGAACATAGAAAATAAGTTCACCACAGATGGCCTCCGCTTTAAAGTGGGCTTGTAAGCTTAATAAATGTATTCTTGTTCCAGGAAAGCTTCAAAGGTAGGTACAAGATCAGGAAACCTATTATGCAAAAAAGATGATAATAATAATATAATAAATATATATAAATAAAAAAAAACTACACAATGATACAAGATGACTTACTATACATGGCTTTAGACTTGGCTGTCGGGAGAAAAGGAAAGTGGTAATGTGTTCAACTAATAAGACTGCAACTTCTCTGGTAGGGTAGAAACTGAATATAAGCATCCTAGGTTTCTGAAAATAGAAACCATGATAACTCAGAAAAATTCTAATCACACCCACACTTGAATCCTTAAATATATGACTTGCAACTTACACAATTTGTGGACAACAAACTTAAACAACATAGATCAAATAAAGTGCACCACTCAAAAAATATATATAAATAGTCTGTATGTGACTAATTACAATAACATTTTCCAAAAGTCCCAATAAAGAACCCAGAAATTGTGAACACCTCTAATGTGCTTGAAAGACAAGCTTAAGTGTTATCATTCCAACCTTCTACCTCCGGTGAATATAAAAAGCCTCTTACCAGTATGTATTGCCCCTCTACAAATCGAGTGGTCAAATTGTGCTTGTTTATCCAAGCTTTCCAGGACTTGTACGTGACATGGAAATTTATGGATAGGCAACTCCTATCCTCATATTGATTGTGGTTCCAAATTAATAATAACTACTGCAGTAGGGAACAGACACAAAAGATACACTCCGCATCGTTCCAAATAACTGTTCTGCTTTATTATGACGCAATTGAAGGTTTTTATATACATGATTACGTAGGTATCACATTAATATTACAATTGTATGTTTATGGTAACAAAAGGGGCGTAACATAGGCAGACTATTTCTAATCAGGACTCGAAAGAATGCAAACATGTAATGAAAACATTATAAGTGCCGTGTGCACAGTGAGGGCAGTGTGTAATACATACAAAATAGAATACAATTATATACAGAACTTACAAATTTCCTTTACATACGCAATCTGGGTTCCACAGCTTACACCAGACCTTGTTCATTCTCACAGGTTTAGCTGGGTCACATTAACATACCTGGTTCTCCCTCCTCAACGGTCCGGAGGCATCCAACTCCCATATATGTTTAACTCAAAAAATGCAAACATAACAGTTTCATGTACTATAAAAAAAAATCCAGCTTTTATTATAAATAAGTATACACTCACATGGTAGTAGAAGAGATATGCATATCGTAAAATCCAAAACAAATCCACAACAAGATGGCCATGGTCCTCAGTGTGATGAAGTTACACGTCACGTAACTCTGCCTGTAACGTGTGTAGCTTATCCAAACTCTCCTAATTAAATACACAGTATATATAGGAAACGAGTAGTATTGCAGCCATTTCTAGCTAGCAAGCTTATTAGGATAATAAAATCCCTGGCAAAAATTATGGAATCACCAGTCCCTGAGGATGTTCCTTTAGTTGTTTATTGTTGTAGAAAAAAAGCAGATCACAGACATGGCCAAAAACTAAAGGCATTTCAAATGGCAACTTTCTGGCTTTAAGAAACACTAAAAGAAATCAAGAAAAATAATTGTGGTGGCCAGTAACAGTTAGATTTATAGAACAAGCACAGGGAATAAATTATGGAATCACTCAATTCTGAGAAAAAAAATTATGGAATCACCCTGTAAATTTTCATTACAAACACTAACACCTGCATCAGATTAAATCTGCTTGTTAGTATGTAGGTAAAGAGGGTAAATCATCACGCAGTCTTGCACAAGATGATGGTTGTTCACAGTCGGCTGTGTCTAAAACATGGACCAAATACAAACAACATGGGAAGGTGGTTAAAGGCAAGCATACTGGTAGACCAAGGAAGACATCAAAGCGTCAAGACAGAAAACTTAAAGCAATATGCCTTGAAAACAGAAAATGTACAACAAAACAAATGAGGAACAAATGGGAGGAAACTGGAGTCAACATCTGTGACCGAACTGTAAGAAACCGCCTAAAGGAAATGGGATTTACATACAGAAAAGCTAAAAGAAAGCCATCTCTAACACCTAAACACAAAAAAACAAGGTTACAATGGGCTAAGGAAAGGCAATCGTGGACTGTGGATGATTGGATGAAAGTCATATTCAGTGATGAATCTCGAATCTGCATTGGGCAAGGTGATGATGCTGGAACTTTTGTTTGGTGCCGTTCCAATGAGATTTATGCAGACGACTGTCTGAAGAAAACATGCAAATTTCCAGTCAATTATGATATGGGGCTGCATGTTTGGTCAAGGCACTGGGGAGATGGCTGTCATTAAATCTTCAATAAATGCACAAGTTTACATTGGAATTTTGGACACTTTTCTTATCCCATCTATTGAAAGTATGTTTGGGGATGATGAAATCATTCATCAAGATGATAATGCATCTTGCCATAGAGCAAAAACTGTGAAAAAAATCCTTGAAGAAAGACACATAACCACTTTAAGACCAGCCTTGTTTTGGATTTTAGGTGTTTACAAGTTTAAAACAGGTTTTTTTGCTAGAAAATTACTTAGAACCCCCAACCATTATATATTGTTTTTTTTCTAACACCCTAGAGAATAAAATAGCGGTCATTGCAATACTTTTTTTTGCACCGTATTTGCGCAGCGGTCTTCTAAGCGCACTTTTTTTGGAAAAAATTAACTTTTTTGAAAAAAAAAATAAGACAACAGTAAAGTTAGCCCAATTTTTTTTTATATTGTGAAATATAATGTTACGCCAAGTAAATTGATACCCATCATGTCACGCTTCAAAATTGCGCCCGCTCGTGGAACGGTGTCAAACTTTTACCCTTAAAAATCTCCATAGGCGACGTTTAAAAAATTCTACAGATTGCATGTTTTGCGTTACAGAGGAGGTCTAGGGCTAGAATTATTGCTCTCACTCTACCGGTCGCGGCGATACCTCACATGTGTGGTTTGACCACCGTTTTCATATGCGGGCGCTACTCACGTATGCGTTCGCTTCTGCGCGCGAGCTCGTCGGGACAGGGCGCTTTAAAAAATTTTTTTTTATTATTATTATTTATTTTACTTTATTTTATTTATTTTTTCACTGTTTTTAAAAAAAAATAAAAATTTGGATCACTTTTATTCCTATTACAAGGAATGTAAACATCCCTTGTAATAGAAAAAAGCATGACAGGTCCTCTTAAATATGAGATCTGGGGTCAAAAAGTCCTCAGATCTCATATGTAGACTAAAATGCAAAAAAAAAAAAAAAAAAAAAAAGTCGTTTAAAAAAATGACACAAAAAAAATTGTGCCTTTTAAGAGAAGTGGGCAGAACTGACGTAATGACGTCGCTCCGGCCGTCACATGGTATGGAGACGGGTGGGGGCCATCTTAGCCTCACTCGTCTCCATACCTAAGCAGGGAAAGGACCCGATCGCCTCCGCCGCTACCGACGGCTCCGGTAAGCGGCGAAGGGTGCGGGAGAGCGGCGGGAGGGGGGGTGGCCTCTCCCGCCGGCGATAACGGTGATCTCGTGGCGAACCCGCCGCAGAGACCACCATTATCATGTACGGAACCGTCGGCCCTAAAGATGGATACCTCGGTTGTGGCAGCAGCTGCTGCCGTTACTGAGATATCCATCTTTAAAAAAAGGACGTATATTTACAATGGGCGGTCCGGAAGTGGATAAGGTCAATGTCATGGCCTGCAAACAGTCCGGATCTCAATCCAATTGAAAATCTGTGGTGGAAGTTAAAGAAAATGGTCCATGACAAGGCTCCAACCTGCAAAGATGATTTGGCAACAGCAATCAGAGAAGGCTGGAGCCAGATTGATGAAGAGTTCTGTTTATCACTCATTAAGTCAATGCCTCAGAGACTGCAAGCAGTTATAAAAGCCAGAGGTGGTGCAACAAAGTACTAGTGATGTGTTGGAGTGTTATTTTGTTTGTTTGTTTTTCATGATTCCATAATTTTTTCCTCAGAATTGAGTGATTCCATAATTTATTCCCTGTGCTTGTTCTATAAATCTAACTGTTACTGGCCACCACAATTATTTTTCTTGATTTCTTTTAGTGTTTCTTAAAGCCAGAAAGTTGCCATTCGAAATGCCTTTAGTTTTTGGCCATGTCTATGATCTGCTTTTTTTCTACAACAATAAACAACTGAAGGAACATACTCAGGGACTGGTGATTCCATAATTTTTGCCAGGGTTTGTACATCCATTAGTACAGCTGCAGGAAAGTGTTCCTATTACTTTAGCTTTAGGCACCGGAGACTCCTTTTATTGCATCAGCCAGCAATCGACAAGCATCCCACCTATCTACCCTTGTCCTTAGGAATGAGTGGAGTAATTTTGGTGAATTAAAATTTACTGATTTCACTGTCAGCAAAAAGTGGAAATGTTACTTTTTATTTATTGAGTTGCTTAGGCATATTAGTTTTAAAAATAAAAATAAAATATTTAAACAGTATGTGTTATTTTCTTTGGGGAATGTATTTAAGGTCGTTTTTTAATCTTCTTATTGAAGTTTTCACTAATATAAGACATTTTAAACTCTAGAGGGTTGCATCCATGCTGGGAGGTCCCTGGTAAAAATAATAATAATATAATAATAATAATAATAATAATAATAATAATAAACTCTTACATAACATACCATTCAGTTGGTTCATGCATGGCATTTGCAACAAGTAAATTTTGTCAAAAAATAACAACTTCAACAAACTCGCCATGCCTCTTACTAAATGCACTAAAGTCTACTTTCCAAAAAGGGGTAATTTGGGGTATATTTGTAATTTCTTGGCATTTTGGGACCTCAGAAAAAAATGAGATAGGCCATCAGGACATTAGGACTGATCAATTTTCAAATATATATACCATAGTTTATAGACGCTATAACATAACTTTTACACAAACCAATTAATATACACTTTTTGGGATTTGGGACATGTAGCAGAATACATTTTGGCCTAAATTTCTGAAGAAATTACATTTTATTGAACATGTTTTATAACAGAAAGTAGAAAATATAATCCACCCTCACAATTTTCGGTCTTTTTTTGTTTATATAATAAAAAATAAGAAAACCCAATGGTTTTCAAATATCATATATAATTTGCATATAGCTTTACGGAGCTCAAGTGATTAATTAGTGGACAAAAAAAAAGTATTATAATTTGTAATTTTGAGTCTTGGTGATACCCCCTCCCCAACCTTGGTGGCCCAGTTCAGTGCCCCAGTCACTGGCCTATTATGGTACATAAGGTGTGTGCATAGGTTGCTCACTATAGTTGCTCACAGCAGGAGTTAAGAAGGGATGTCAGTTTTACTGCCTAAATTACCGGCAGTGAGAATGAGTGAGAATTAGCCATAACAGTTTTGCTAAACAAAGTATTGTCATGATTCTCAGATTGACTAGGTTATGACGAATCCTGGCAGCAAGTGCTGTGAAATGAGAACCATACTGAGACTGTTCTTATTTTTGGGTTATATAGTTTTGCCAAAAAGGCCCACAGACTGCTGGGTCACACTGTGTGCATTTTAATGCTGGTTACTGGCAGCTAAACAGACACAGACAATTGTAGCTTGACACCACAACAAACATGACATTTTCTGAGAGTGCTCGCCGCCTGACACAAAGTAGAGCAGAGCGCATATTATCGCTGGTCTACTCCACATTAATTATAGACTGTTCAGCTACTTAAAGCAAATAGCAGAGTACCGTACATCAGATATACACTGTAGACAGGAATACGAGATGTTTTGGAAACCTCCTGCATTATCTTATCCAAAAAAAGAATTTGTAGTTAAAGAAATGTTTCTGTTTGTGGTACTTTATATAAATGGGGAGCATGTTGACTCAACGCTCAGCACTGTGGTCATGCACCATTAGGATCCTGATTTAAATTCTTTCCAGGAACACTAAAGCCATAGCAGTCTATATTGTAGCTTTGGTGCTTGGGAATAGGAAGGCCCTGTGAGGTCGCCATTACTGTTCTCCCTAGAGGTCCCTAAACTGTGCTTGGGGAACTCCTCACACAACGAGAGAACAACAGTGCTTTTTTTTAAATGGAACTGAACCGCCAGTTGGGTGGGGGTGGGGGGCTTGTCCTATAATTTGCAAGTTTGTATATAGCAAAGGTACCTAATAGCCTTCTCTTCTACGGTGCTGACAGGTCCTCTCTTACTCTGCCCACTCGATCACTCTATTGCTGTCATCTTCTCCAGCACATCCTCTGACTCAAGGGGATTTTTTTTTTCTACAGCCATTGGGTAGCTGCCAATGATGTAACACACATGCTGAGGTTACATTGCCTTGGCATCTGGCTCTATTCTTTGCATCTTACAGATGCCAATGAAGGGCCAAGAGTATATTGTGCTTGCACCATTTATGTGCCGCAGGCTTTGTACACAAAATGAGCAAACAGTGTGGCCAGGCAATGGGAAAGCTAATAGAATTTTAGAATACATTGCTAGAGGAGTCTCCAGTAGAAGGAAGGAGGTCCTGATTCCCCTATAAACTGTAGATCTTTAGTGAGACCTCATTTAGAATACTGTGTCCAGTTCTGGAGACCTCACTTACAAAAAGATATTGATAAGACAGAACTAGTCTAGAGACGGGTAACCAACATGGTGAAAGGTCTGAAGGATAAAACAATTTAGGAGGAACATGATATGTATGGTCTGCACACTGCACTCACTGTGTACACAGCACTAATAATGTTTTCATTACATGTTTGCATTCTTTTGAGTCCTGATTAGAATTAGCCTGCCTATGTAACGCCCCTTGTTACCATACAAGTACAACTGTAATATTATTGTGATACCTACGTAATCATGTGTATGAAAACCTTCAGTTGCGTCAAATAAAACAGAACAGTTATTTTGGAAAGATGCTGAGCGTATTTTTTTGTGTCTGTTCCACACTGCAGTAGTTATTACTAATTTGGAACCACTGATCAATATGAGGATAGGAGTTGCCTATCTGCAAAATTTACAGAACAATGATACCTAACACCTTGTCTGTTCCTAAGATCACCACCATTCATTTACTTTACTTGGGTGCTTCTGCACCAATTCTATTTATAGTAGGTGCCACCGATATTGTATCAATCTCGGCGCTGTTAGCGCTGAGATTGACACCTGCGAGCCCCGTCGCGGAAGCCAGCGCAGAGCTCTGTCGCTCCTCCCGTTCGCCGCCCCTAATGGATTCCTATGGATGCGCGACAACTCATGGGGGCGGCGAGCGCGAGAAGCACAGCCTCGCAGCTGTGATTTCCAGCGCGATCCCGTTGCGCTGGAAACACAATATCGGCGGCAGGTACTGTAAAAGTAATTTATTCCCTATCTCATCACTGGGGAATGTACAGGAATATACAGTGTCATGCCTCTTCATCACTACTGTGTCCAGCAGACATCGGCAGCGTCAGCGGAATCGGGCATCGCCAGTGGGATCGAGCATCTCCTCCATTCCTCCATCTCGGCGGCCGTGAGTCTCCTCCGCTCCTCCTAGGCATCCAATAGGATCGCCTGTCCTTTCAGCCAATCGGGTTACAGGTCTCAAAACCCACTCCCTGATTGGTCGGGAGGAGGATCAGTGTTACAACAGCGAATATTCATTCGCTGTTATAACACACCTGGGTGTGCTCCATTTGTATTCTATGAGCCCCAAGCCAACCCTATTTTGAAGCCTATTAGAGGCTCTGGCTTAACCTCCCTGGCGGTATGATTATGTCAGATTTTTGCGTCTCAAAGCGGTACAATTGTTTTGCATAGAAATTTGGCGTTTTATATTGTAGGTCTGTAATTCTTAGCGATAACACACTTAAATCTGTCCAAACAAGAGTCTAGTAGATATCCTGGGTATGATAAAGTTTGAAACACAAAATCAACAGAGCCCGGCACACAGGACATCGGGGCGGAGGACAGAGCCCGCGGACACAGCGGGGGGACATCGCAGGATCCTGGGGACAAGGTAAGTACACTGCACCAGGATCCTGCAATGCAATCCCAAGTGTGGCTCGGGGGTTACTGCTAATGGTACTGAAAATTAACCCTGGGCCACACTTGGGAAAACCGCCAGGAAGGTTAAAAAAAACACCCACCCTGCATTGGAATCCATGGGCCCGGCGTCTTGAAAGGGGCCGGACACATGGATAGGGGGGCGGCCATGGATAAGGGGTGGCGCCTGTGCATCCTTAATGTACGGGCCGCCCCTGATTAAAAAACCCTTTTCCCATGCAGCTTTGTTTTACGTTTTATTTAGGTTGTTACAGGATGTCTTTAAGGGAGCTGGCTGGGCATGAGAACAGAGGGCTCCTATTTGGCTCTAGTTCCCCTTTTGAACATAATGTAAATTCACATGAGCACTGGATCTCACAAACAAGCCTATTTTTCATCCCTGATCTCTTTTAAACAAATCTTTTACTTTCTTTTGCCTTAAACTAAATCAAGAGATGTGTGAACAGGGATTTTGGATGGTAACAGGATAAGCCCAGACAATTTACTACTGCATCATTAATGGGGATATCTCCGGCAAAGCAGCTGAGCTTACCTGGACCATGACCAATAATGTATTTGAAGACATTAGAGACGGAGAGCTGAGTTAGGCTGCAATCCCAGATCAATCTCCTGAATGCTGAAGTTCGTGTTGATGCGCAGAAGAGCCTGCAGCTTCTGGAAGTGAAAACGCTTACAATAAAGACGAAGCATAAGAGCTGGTTTTTAAAGGAGAGGAAAAAAAGCTTGCTGAGGTTTTTTTTTTTTTCAGTTGCTCCTTTTAAAGCCTACTCAATTCAATTTCACTTTTTAAGTTACCAAATTTGTGACTATATTTCTGCTATTCTACAGGGCTCTACAGGGCTGCTGTTAGAAATCACAGGGCCCCGTATAGACCACCTGAGAGCCCTTTTCCCCTTAAAATATCAAATGATATTTTTGCAAAAAATGCCATGGCCACGATGCTATGTTTCACAGCCATTGCAGGAATTATACTCACATATATCAAGATCTAATCAATTCAAAAGCGATGCTCTGCAAGCGCCCCACAACCGCATGTAAAGCATGTGGTTCTGGTGCGCTAGTGCAGGGTTAATGCAGGCAAAGCTCATTTGAACAAGTCCCTAATTTTTTTAATTATTTTTTAGCATTTTAGATTTTGTAAATACTTTTTTGCATTTTTAACTACCCCTTGTTGGGGGCCTTGGTTGAAATATCAGGGGTCTAAACACACCCCTGATGTCTCACATTTGACAACATAAATTCCCCAGTCCCTCTCTCTGCAGCCTCAGCTGCGCTGGACAGTGAATGAATAGGAAGCGCTCTGAGGCTTCCGGTTGATTCACAAACTGCAGCATAGTACACACATAGTAAACACAATTTACTATGCTTAAGTGATGAATGGATACAGGAGTGATTGGTATCTATTGTTGACTGTGTTCATTCAGGGCTAGTAAATATGATATATTTAATGCCCCCTGCCCCAAACCCTCGCTCTCCGTCCTGAAACAACCCCCCTGTGTACCCACCGCAAGAATAAAGGAGGGAAGATGGCAGCACTGCGGGGAGGAGGGGCACACAGGGGAGCCTGACAGCAGGTGGGAGGGGGGACACATCCTAGAACCAATCCTCCTGCAGTGGAAAAAAAAGGGCAGAAGCTGGCAGTGCTGCAGAGGGATCCACAAGAGTCACAAGTGTTAGCATTAAGGCAGTACAACTGGCCCTCCTACTTGGCAGGTGCCCAGGCCCCCCTTTTGAACTGATGGGGCCCTGGGCCTAGTACAGAAGGGCTGGCTGTGCTGCCTTATCAGCGGCCCTGGGTGCTATATTGATATCTCCATGATGTCTCGAACAAACGCTCCTTCAATATACAGCACTTCTGTCCTTTATGAATAAATAATACTGTCCATTATGTGACTAAAAATTACCAAAAATACATTATAGTTTTCCCATGCACAAAAAAAACAATAAGAAATGTATTAATGTGCATAAATAAATAAAAAGCCTTAAGAGTTATTATTAGTGTGCAACAATTTATGAAGTGACTTGTGTGCTTGTCTGACAGTGTAAAAACTGGTCCAAAATATACTTTCATTGCAATAGAGTATAAGGCAACACATTAGTGTCTTCAACATGATTACATGCATCAAACTCTCCCTGTGCAGGTTGAACTCACCAGATTTCTGAGACCCCTTAAACTAATAAGCAGGCCAAACACACTTGGTTTATTTATAGGGGGGGGGGGGGGTAATACTGCCTTTGGCTGAATCCCTGGGTCTGAAAAGCTTACCTCTAAAGTACTGTGAGATACATCATTGCCTTATGTGTCCTCATTTCCAGCACAAAACAAAAAAAAATAAAAAAATGGGGAGCTTAGGTTCTTTTAAAATCGCCTCACTGCAACCTGAATGGTTGTACTGTTGCACTGAACTCACAAGCCCTACACTATGGAGCCAGTAAAGCCATAACTTGCACTGATGAGGGCTAAGAAGTCTTAATGGTTGTACTGTTCATAAGGAATATCTCATATTTAGTAGGTAGCTGTATAGGGTACTTCGATTTGATCTTCATGGTTAAAACAAGCAAGCTGTGAAATATACACAAGACTAAAGTAGAACTTCAACTTTGTTTGGATTCCCCTCTTCCAATGTATGCAAAGTATTCACAACATCTACCTACCATCACCATACTGCAGAGCTGTCCTGGCTTCCTCCTTTGTTGTGTGCCATCAGTCCTCTTCCGGCAGAACCACATATATGTCATTTCGTGTGACCCCAGTCTGTCATTTACATGCCCCCTATGGGGTACACCATAATGCAGGCAAATGACTGGCGCCCACACATCATTACTTGATCACTGCTCAGTCCATGAAGATCGTCTGACCCCTTGCCTTCATCTGAGGAAGAAGAGGAAGCTGGACCAGCTACAAGACTGCAGGAAAAAAAAGATATATACTGGGGTTGATTTACCAAAGGCAAATGGGCAAATTGACTGTACACATTGCAAGTGCAGTTGCATTCATTTTCCCCAGAGCTTAGTAAATGTGGTAAAGCTCCACGTGATTGGGTGATGATTTCTATCATCCAATCATGTGCAAGCAAAATGCTTTTTTTTTTTAATTTTACTTTTCACCTTAGTGGCTATTCTTTGCAAAGTGAAGCTTTACCACATTGGCATTTACTAAATAGTGCAACTGCACTTGCACAGTCCATTTGTCTTTAGTAAACCCACCCCACAATGTGTATTTTTATATATGTAGGAAGGCCAGTATGGTGGCCTGAATTTATGGGAGGAGCCCGGGGGGCTATTTAAGCAGCCCGCTCACCTGTGGTGCTTGTCGGTTTCCTGTGCGCGATATACGTCACTAGGCCGACTATTCGAATACCAGCGTCCGCAAGTTCTTGCCTCGCAAGTTCCCGTATTCGTATTTCCGTGCTCAAAACTTTCGAAGTCCGTGTTTACCGTTCGTAGTTCGTACCACGCGTCTGGCTTGGCTGTCGCAGGTAGGGTCCCGTCGGACTTTGTTTTACGTTTCATATCATGTCACTAAACCGTGATTTCAAATTTACGTATCACTCGCATTTTACAAACGTAACCGCATGTATATCACTCGTACTATCGTTATGTTACCATTTCGCCTTACTCGAGAAAACCACCGCGACGCAGACATCGCTTCATTTCTAGCATGTCGGTAATTTAATATACGTCTGTAGACAGCCACAGCGAGTCGCAATTCTCAAATCTATCGGATCAAGTCAGTTCGATGCCAATCATGTCTCATTTCTAAAACATTTCTAAAACTCATTTCTAACATTTCAAATCATTTCAATCATTTCTCATTTCAGTCACCTACCGCGCTCCGATTCGAATCCAGTCGCACCTAAAAGATGCACCAATTCGCTCCGGTGTGCCCCAGTAGTTACGGCCTCATTTCAGTACATGCTCCAGAGTTACGTTATTTTCAGTCATTCGTACCTCTGTCATGGTTATCATTTCATTACCACGTATCACGTTCCGACATGAATTCAGTCGCATGGAAATGCACCGATTCGTCTCGGCGTGCCCCAGGGTTGGCCACATTTCAGTACATGCTCCGGAGTCCGATTCGTAGTCGCTACAACAGCACTACCGATTCGCGCCTCCGTCATGGCAAACGATATGTTACACCTAATTGTCTTTTTTGTTCACGGTAGAATGTCAGCCTGGTCTTTTGTCACTTTACACCAGTGCTGAATAGGTTAAGGCAGATTCCATAACAGTTTTGGCATGCTACTGGAAGAAAGAGGCAAGCGTTGAATTTTCTGCTTAGCAGCCGGACCAATCCTTTGGCAGGGGGAGGAGTCACCTCACTGCAGAGGAGGATACGCGGTCAGACGTGTCGCCATCTTGGATCGACGTGCACTCTGTCCTGCCTCTTTTGCAGAACATTCTCACTGTAAACAGAGGAGGCGCCCAAAACCTGAGGCACATGTCAGTCACCTACTGCTACACTAAACCACTCCCCTGTCCCAGATCAGAAACAGACAGGCCTAGCTCACAGCTAGGCCTACCTAAGTTTACCTGCTCTGGCAGTATACACAAAAACCCACTACTCTAGCACCTACCGACAGGTAGAGGGTGCTAGATTTTGAAAATTCAGCATGTCCTTGTCTTCCATGTCTGAGGAAAGTAGCCTCAGTCTCCTGGAAAAGGCTGAGTCATGTCTCAAGTTTCTGTGTTGCCTGTGTGAAGTTTGCAACCTTACAAGTTCAAGTCTTTAGTCCCTGGAATCGGTGACTAGGGAAAAACAAGTTGTTCTTTACTGTGTGCTTGTGAACTACAAACAAGTTGTTGTTACTTCAAAACCAAGGAAAATACCTGTTGGACTTTGGGATGACAGAGCCAGCAAGATGTTCACACTAAAGTTTGTACCTACTGAACTTTGAAGATACAGAGGCAGTATGATTCTTCAAAGAGATGACTTTGTGTTGGTGAAAATGAAAGTGGTTTTACACTATGTGAGCCCCTTATATTTTTTTGGTACCTATGCCTCGGGCTATTGGAGTGGCTGTTGACGAGATGACCCCTAGTGGACACCGCTGCTAATCCCCATTCTTGGCTCTAAAGATCTCTGCTTGCTGTGATCCTCTGTAGTGGGGGGTCATGGCCTTCTGGTAAGGAGTAACCCCTTCAACATCTGGTGGTGGACCCCTCCTAGTTAACACAGATCTTTATTTATCACTTGGATTTTTCTCAACCTTAATACATCACAAAAATTGTTTTTGGTGATTTGGACGTTTCATAACGCTTCATTGATGTTTATTCTGATGGACCTTTTCACAACACCCGAGTGATGCTTTATTCTATGGACTTTTTATATAAATTTTTTTACTGAGTTTTGCACACTGATTTATGTATAATCCTTCTATGAATTCTTTCTTCACTGTAAAGTATATATTGTGTTCATTAATACTAGCGCAACCTCTTATTTTCCATATGCTTTTTCACAATTGATGTTTTTGTGAGGATTGCAGCTCTTTTTTATTGTATTTTATTTTGTACTTGGTTTTTAGCGCAGTTTCTTCCACCATTTTTCCTTGTTTTATTTCTTGTTTCTTTGTAGTAGGCTTACTACGGACTAATTTCTTCTCTGAACGGGGAATGAATGCCATTTTCAGTGGGAACGCAGGGTAGCGAAGTTCCGACACCTCCAGCCCTGAATGTATGCAATGACAAATGGGGTGCTGGGGTGTGCTAAATGGTCTATTGATGCGGGCTGCTGGATGGATCTATTATTGCTGGAGGAGATCTATTTTTGTGTGGCAGTCTATTGGCTCTGTGGCGGTCTATTGTTGCTGGTGGGGGATTTATTTTTGCGGGGGGGGGGGGGGGTTATGTCGCTAAGGGGTCCGTTGTTGATGAAAGGGATCTACTGTTGGTGGGGTCTATTGTTGCTGGCTTCTGGAGAGTCTATTGATACTGGCTGCTGGGATACCTGTTGTTGCTGCCGGGGGTCTGTTGTTGCTGGGGTGGTATTTTGTTGTGGGGGTCCATTGCTGCTACAAGAACCTATTCTTGCTGGGATGTTTTATTGCTTAATTATGCTGGGATGAGGGCTCTGTGGGGGGCCAAACCATCACTTCCAGGACTCCTTGTTTTTCTTTAGATAGTTCTTAATGACATTGGCTGTATGTTTGGGGTCATTGTCCTGCTGGAGAATAAATTTGGGGCCAATCACATGCCTCCCTGATGGTACGGCATGATGGATAAGTATCTGCCTGTATTTTACAGTATTGAGGACACCATTGATTCTGGCCAAATCTCCAACTCCATTTGCAGAAATGCATCCCCAGACTTGCAAGGAACCTCCATCATGCTTCACTTTTGCCTGCAGACACTTATTACTGTACCCTTTGGTGAACACATTGCCTCCTGATACAGTTGTGCTCATAAGTTTACATTTCTTGGCCATTCTTCAGAGAATTTGAGTGATAGCACAACAACTTTTAATTCACTCATGGTTAGTGTTTGGCTGAAGCCATTTATTATAAATGAACTGTGTTTACTCTTTTTAAATTATAATGACAACAGATACTAGTCAAATGACCCTAATCAAAAGTTTACATACCTCAGTTCTTAATACCTTGTATTGCCCCTTTTGACATCAATGACAGCTTGAAGTCTTTTGTGGTATTTGTGGATGAGGCTCTTTATCTTCTCAGATGGTAAAGCTGCCCATTCCTCTTGGCAAAAAGCCTCCGGTTCCTGTAAATTCTTGGGCTGTCTTGCATGAACTGCACATTTGAGATCTCCCCAGAGTGGCTCAATGATATTCAGGTCAGGAGACTGAAATGTCCACTCTAGAACCTTCACTTTATTCTTTAATAATATTTAGGTCAGGAGACTGAGATGTCCACTCTAGAACCTTCACTTTATTCTGCTGTAGCCAGTGACAGGTGGACTTGGCCTTGTGTTTTGGATAATTTGTCATGTTGGAATGTCCAAGTACCTCCCATGCGCAGCTTCCTGGCTGATGAATGCAAATGTTCCTCCAGTATTTTCTGATAACATACTGCATTCATCTTGCCATCAATTTCGACCAATTTTCCTGTGCCTTTGTAGCTCACACATTCCCAAAACATCAGCGATACACCTCCGTGTTTCACAGTAGGAATGGTGTACCTTTCATCATAGGCCTTGTCGACTCCTCTCCAAATGTAACATTTATGGTTGTGGCCAAAAAGCTTAAATTTTGGTCTCATCGCTCCAAATGACTTTGTGCCAGAAGGTTTGAGGCTTGTCTCTGTGCTGTTTGGTGCATTGTTAGCGGGATACTTTGTGGCATTTGCGTAGAAATGGCTTTCTTCTGGCGACTCAACCATGCAGCCCATCTTTCTTCAAGTGCCTCCTTATTGTGCATCTTGAAAGAGCCACACCACATGATTTTAGAGAGTCCTGTGTTTTATCCTAAGTTATTTGTGGGTTTTTATTTGCATCCCGAACAATTTTCCTGGCAGTTGTGGCTGAAATTTTAGTTTAGTCTACCTGACCGTGGTTTGGTTTCAGAAGTCAGAAACGCATTGACCTTTTAGACACACACACACGAATTACAAGCAAACAAATCACAGGTGAGGATGGTTACCTTTAATAACCATTCAACCCCCTGTGTGTCAACTTGTGTGCAAAATCACCAGAGTTGTAAACTTTTGATCAGGCTGATTTTTGTAGTTTCTGTTGTCATTATGATTTAAAAAGAGAAAAGCACAGTTGATTGATAATAAATGGCTTCAGCCAAACACTAACCGTGAGTGAAAGAAATGTTTTTGTGTTATCATTCATATTTTCTGAAAAATGGCCAAGAAATCATAAATTCTGCCAGGGTAAACTTATGAGCACAACTGTATAGTCAAATATTTTAAATTTTAACTCATGAGTCCTGAGAACATCCTGTCATTTTTCTACACCTCAGCTCTTAAAGGGGTTGTATCCTATGCATTAAGGTGAAAAAACTTCTGGCAGGGATGACGGCCCTCCAGCCCCCCCCCCGTTTTACTTACCTGAGCCCCTTCATCCCCTCAGCGGAGACGTGCTCTCCCTCTCTGCTCTTGATTGGATAGATTGATAGCAGCCATTGGCTCCCGCTGCTGTCAATCAAATCCAATGACGCGGGCGCCAGGGGGCAGGGTCGAGTCGGGCATTCGTGTCTATGGACGCAAATGCTGGACTCGGGAGCGCGCCCGCACGGTAACCCCCCGGGAGAGCGCTTCTGCTAGGGGGTTTTCTGATGCGAGGAGGAGCCGCAAGAGCCGCTTGGGGACCCCAGAAGAGGATGATCGGGGACACAGTGGAGGTAAGTGTGACATGTTTGTTATTTAAAAAAAAACACAAAGGTTTACAATCACTTTAGGTTTTCATGCATAGTTGTGACGCTTAGCTTTTCCACGTTGGACATATGGCTTTTTGGCCACAATTATTCCATGAAGACCAATTCTGGCCAGACTTCTCTGGGCAGTAGATGGGTGTACATGGGTCTCACTGGTTTCCACTAGTTCTGTGCTGATGGCACTGCTGGACCTTTTTCGATGTCAAAGGGAAGTAATTATGATGTGTCTTTCATCTGCTACATTAAGTTTCCTTGGCTGACCACTGCGTCTACAGTCCTCAACATTGCCAGTTTTGTGCTTCTTTAAAAGAGCTTGAACAGCACATCTTGAAACTCCAGGCTGCTTTGAAATCTTTGCCTGGCAGAGACCTTATGAATGCAGTATAACTTCCTCGTGTGCTCAGCCTTGCCATGGTGTATGACCTGTGACATGAAACTGTCTTCCACAACCTCACCTTAGTAGCAGAATTTGGCTGTTCCTCACCCAGTTTTAAGCCTCCTACACAGCAATTTCTGTTTCAATTAATGACTGTGTTTCAACCTACATATGACAGTGATTATTATTAGCACCTGCTTGGTATAATTGGTTAACCAGTTGACATCCGCGCTATATCCGAATGACAGCTACAGCACGGACCTGAATTCCCGGGAGGCCGTCATATGATGGCCTCCCCTGTGCACGCGCCCTGCGTGCGCCCTACAGGGCGCGCGTGGAGCGTGCTGTGATCACGAGTCACTGAGACTCGGGTGATCACCGATCCGAGTAAGGGGCCAGTCGCGGCCCCTTACCATGTGATCAGCTGTCAGTCAATGACAGCTGATCACATGATCAAAACAAAAGCTCTGTGATCGTTTCTTTTTTCTCCTCGCGCTAACAGCGCGAGGAGAAAAAGAAGCAGATCACGGCTCATCATCTGCCTCAATTGTGCCACTAGTACCCCCTGCCAGTGCCACCTGACCTTGCCACCTGCCAGTGCCCACAGTTACCACCTATCAATGCCCACCAGTGGTGCCAATCAGTGCCACCTAGCAGTGCTGCTTATCAGTGTACCAGATCAGTGCCCATTTTTGCAACCCATCAGTGCCCATCACTGCCACCCATCAGTGCCCATCACTGCCACCTATCGGTTCCCATCAGTGCCGCCTCATCAGCGTACATCAATGAAAAAGAAAAATTACCTTTTTTAAAAAATTTTATAACAAAATATAAAAAAAAATTTAAATTCGGTCTTTTTAAATTTTTTTAACAAAAAATAAATACCGCAAAGGTGATCAAATACCACCAAAAGAAAGCTCTATTTGTGGGAAAAAAATTATAAAAATTTCATTTGGGTACAGTGTTGTATGTCCGTGCAATTGTCATTCAAAGTGCGACAGCGCTGAAAGCTGAAAATTGGTCTGGATAGGAGGGGGGTTTAAGTGCCCAGTAAGCAAGTGGTTAAACAAACACCTGAAATGAAACCTACAAAATCCTTTTTTTTGTGCAAGTGTACAAGTGTGCAAGTGTAATACCCCGTACACAGGATCGGACTTTCCGCCAACAAAACCGTGGATTTTTGTTCGAAGGTTGTTGGCTCAAACTTGTCTTGCATACACACGGTCACACAAATGTTGGCCAACAATTCCATGGGAACGTGGTGACGTACAAGACGTGCGACGAGCTGAGAAAAAAGGAAGTTCAGTAGCCAGTGCGGCTCCTTCTGCTTGATTCCGAGCATGCGTGAACTTTTGTGCGACGGACTTGTGTACACACGATCGGACTTTCCGACAACAAAGTTTTGTTGGCGGAAAATCTGAGAACCTGCTATCAAACATTTGTTGGCGGAAAGTCCTACAGCAAATGTTCGATGGAACATACACACGTTCGGACTTTCCGACAACAAGCTCACATCCAACGTTTCCCGACGGAAAATCCGACAGTGTGTACACGGCTTAAGAATTGATGCTGGTTTGAAGCCAAAGGGTAGTCACACCAAAGATTGATTTGAATTAGATTTTACTTCTCTTTGCTCACTTTGCATTTTGTACATATATATATATAAAATACAAAACAAAACATTATATATATATATATTTGACAAAAAATACTGGGGGTGGGGGAATAGGCAGGTGGGGTGGGGGGTGGTGGGATACATTCTGGCGTCCTTTTTAAGCCTAATAAATTACTCAGAATAAATTAAATTACTGACGTATTTTCTTTCATGAATAAAATATAATCATAATATTAACTTCCTTTTATGAACTTGCAAAGGAAAAGAGCCACAGGCTTTCACAGTGGCAATCAACCTTATTACAGCTCCTATCTTATCAGCGCCGTTTCATGTGTTCCGTTTAAAGATTCTACAGATTAGAGAAAAAATTTAAACAAAAATTTTTATTTTTTTTTCCTCTTGAGATGATAAAACTTCATGTTCAATGAAATGGCTACATTTAAAATGTTCTTGTCCCAGCCTTTAATGATAAGATTTACAAAAATTGGAACACGTAGGAGAAACTACAGAGCAGTGAAATGTCTCTAAATCTGGTATAACATTACAGACACAAGTGGCCTTTTTTATTAGAGTACTTGCAGAGTAGACATGTGCGATTTGGTTCGTAACAAATAGATTTTCGTACGAATTTGTTAGTATTTGTATATTCGGATCAATTCGAATATCCAATTAGCTGAAAGAACCAAAATACGACAATTACGAATAAGCAAAATAACGAACACGCGAAACAGACAAAACTTACAAGAAAACAAACGAACTTACGAAAAAATACGAAACTCCGAAACAGTAAAAGAAAGAGAATGACATCTATAACGGATGATTTACATTTCGTATTTTCAATTCTTTGTTCGTAATTTCGTATGTTTGTATTTTAATTAGTGTGTTCGTAATTTCATTTCTTCGCGTGTTCGTAATTTCGTTTGTTTGTGTTCCCGAATCGTTCTTTTGTATGGACAGTGTAAGTGTATCTTAATATGTATGTTTGTAATTTCGTATGTTCGTAATTTCGTGTTCTCGAATCGTTCTTTCGAATGGGCAGTGTATTAGTGAGTGATGTATCTTACTTAATATCTTTAGCCAATCAGCTTCTCCCTTTTGTGTCTGAGTCGCACTGCATTCCTGAATCTTTTTAGATGCGGTTGAGGAGGAGACGGAGTCGGGTCTGGTGACTGAGGGAGTGGACTGCAGTAAGTACAGGACTTATTAGAAAAGTAAGCATAGGATTATTATTCTTTATTTCCTACGAAAGTACGAAGCAACGAAAAAGAGAATCTCACAAAAGTAACAATTACTAAATTACGAGTAGTGTACGGAATAAACGAAAATTATTATCTAACAAAATTACGAATTTCGGATCAAAGAAAATTAGACTAACGGAATTACGAATCATTTCGTATCAACGAAAATATAACTGTTAAGAAAATACGAACGAGTCCGAATATAAAAACTCACGTCTTATGAAATTATGAATTGTTACGAATCAACGGAAACGTAAAGAAACAAAATGTAACAATTTTTTTTTGTTGTGCACATGTCTATTGCAGAGTGTAAACCACAAAAAGAACAATTAATCAAAACAAACAAACAAAAAAAATGGATGCATACATACAGTTCATGCATACAGTACATATAAAAAAAAGTTAGAGGGATAAGACAGACCATTTATAAGTGCCAGGGGTGCTTTCAATGATTAGTCCCATTATCGGTCTTCTAAAGCCAAGAAGGTAGTCTACAAGGTTTAGGAGTGTGTCTATGGGAATGTTTGACCATTCTTCCAGAAGGGCATTTGTGAGGTCAGGTGTTGGATGAAAAGGCCTGGCTCACAGTCTCCACTCTAATTCAATCCTATCGGGTTGAGGTCAGGACTCTGTGCAGGCCAGTCAAGTTCCTCCACCCCAAACTCGCTCATCCATGTCTTTATGGACCTTGCTATGTGCACTGGTCCAAATCATTTGCTGGAGGGGGGATTATGGTTTGGGGTTGTTTTTCAGGGGTTGGGCTTGGCCCCTTAGTTCCAGTGAAGAGAACTCTTAAGCCATCAGCATACCAAGACATTTAGGACAATTTCATGTTCCCAACTTTGTGGGAACAGTTTGGGGATGGCCCCTTCCTGTTCCAACATGACTGCGCACTGCTCAATTTTTAGTCTTTTTTAATTTATATGGCAAAAAATAAAAAACCCAGTGGTGATCAAATACCACCCAAAGAAAGCTCTATTTGTGTGAAAAAATTATTTAAATTTAGTCTGTGTACAGGGTTGCATGACCGCACAATTGCGAGTTAAAATAGTGCAGTGCGAAATAGCAAAAAAAGGCCTGGTCATCAAGGGGGTGAAATCTTCCAGTGCTAAAGTGGCTAATAAACTCGGAGAGTGCATAATCTGGTGCAGCTGTGCATGGTAGCCAATCAGCTTCTAACTTCAGCTTTTTCAATTGTGGGTTACTAAACCCACAACAGTAAAATCAGTCTGTATATGCAGTAAAGCATGCTTGTTATACTCACTGTGGAACCAAAGGTGTTAATCCTTCGCATTATGTAAAAAGGCTGTTTGATCCTCCCCTTCTTTTACTGTCAACAATCCTTCTTCTGATAGTACAGAGCCTTTGGAGTCACTATGCACGTGCTCAATTTGGTGTGTTTTGCTAGAGAGTTGTTTTTTCTTCTTGGGAGGGTGCATCAACAGGGCCAATCAGCACTGTCCAGACTAGGGTTGCCACCTTTTCTTAAAGTTAAACCCGAACACTTTATCGGCGCACACAATTTTTTTTTTTTTTTTTTTTTTTTTTTTTTTTTTTTATAGTATAAACTATACATACTGTATATTGTGCAATTAAATAACTTTTATAATCATATGAAGTTAATCACAAGAGACCCCTTTTACATCAGAGCCCACAGAGTTCCCCTTTTACATCTGAACTCGCAGACTTCCCTTACACTGTAAGGGGGGACTGTGCAGACTCTGATGTAAGGGAGAACTCTGGAGACTCCAACATAAAAAAATAATTGTGTCACTTTAATTCCTATTACAAGGAATGTAAACATCCCTTGTAATAGAAAAAAAGACCTCAGATCTCATATTTACACTAAAATGCAATAAAAAATAAATAAATAAAGTTGTGTCATTTGAAAAAATCAAAAATTATTTTTTATTTTTACACTGTTCTTTAAAAAAAAAAAAATTGTGTCACTTTTATTCCTATTACAAGGAATGCAAGCATCCCTTGTAATAGAAAAAAAGACCTCAGATCTCATATTTACACTAAAATGCAATAAAAAATAAATAAATAAAATTGTGTCATTTGAAAAAAATCAAATTTTTATTTTTTATTTTTACACTGTTCTTTAAAAAAAAAAAGAGGGGCGTGGCTAGCTGCGGACAGTAATAGCTGCTTGAGAGCGGAGCTCCTCGACATCGGGACCTACAGCGGCACGGAACGGCTCTCCAGGAGACACACAAACACCCCAGCCTGGCGACAGACATCCCACACAACCGGATGACCATGACTAGGAAACGTAAAAAGAACAGAAAACCGCAGAAAATTACGGAGTTCTATCCGTACCGGCAGGAAGGAGGTAAGCAAGATGGCGCCAGCGCCTCCTCAACCCCAGCATGTAACGCTCGCTCCCCGCCATCTGCATCCACCTCCAGCAGCAAGCACGGAGGCTCCACCAAGAGCCCACAATCCTGCCCTAATACACCACAATCAGCAAGCCCGGCTAAGGCTAGATTTAGGCTGGATGAACTGCCAGCAAGAATTGAGAAATTCCCCACCACTAATCAGCCTGAGTTGGACACAGTACTAAAAGATATGCTGCGTTCATTGCGCAGCACTATACAGGCAGACATGGTGAATTGTATGCAGAAGTTTCACACAGACATTCAGGAGGTGGAGGCCAGAGTGGATCACATCGAATGTAAAATGGGGGAATTCGCATCCACTATAAACGGCTTAGTGGATGCACAGGAGGAGAATGAGGACAAGATGGAGGGTATCAGGGCGAAAATGGCAGACATGGAGGACAGGAGCAGGACGAACAACATGAAAGGTAGAGACATCCCTGAGTCTGTCCAACAGGGTGACCTGAGAGCCTATGTCTCTACCCTCTGACCATGCTGGATGTCACTATAAATAGGATCCATCGCCTCCCCAAACCCTCATACCTCCCCGATCAAGTCCCAAGAGATGTGATCCTGAAATTACACTTTTACCACGCTAAAGAACAACTCATGGCGGCCATGCGTTCCAAAGAACGCATAGCACCCCAATATCAACATTTGCAAGTTTATGCGGATCTGTCGCAGTATACATTGAAAAAAAGGAGAAGCCCGGTCACCATCACCAAGGCACTCAGGAATCATCAGATATCCTACAGGTGGAGGTACCCGACCAATATCACTATCACCAAAGATGGGACCACACATGTTGTGACATTACTGGAAAAAGGCCTATCCTTGCTCAAGGAATGGCAAATTGTCCCTGACTTGGACAATAACTCCAATCAGCCGAAAAAAGCTCAACCGGTAGAGTCAGAAAGGAGAATGGTCACTGCAAAAAACTCTAAGAAACACGCCTGAACCTTGGGGGTGTGTCCAGGAATTTCAAGTCCTGGGGTGGAGGGGAAGCCTCTTACCACAGACTTAACCCCTTAATTACTATTGAGCAGTAACCTGCTGCATACAAGTATACAGATAAACTGTTTTGACCCAGGTTGTTAATCCTGGGTCCAACATGTTCCTTTTTTCTCAGGAAACTGAACTCCAGTTGTGTTCTATGTTTTTTATTGTTATGTTTTTTCCTATCATTTTTTCTTCCTATTCATCACAGTCCGCTCCAACTAACAAACGGCACCATCTTAAGCGCCGCATTCAGGAATCTTCACACGATCAAAACACGCGCCGGGAGAGCAGCAGTAGAGACATTACAACCCTCCACATAAGCACTGCAAGTCTCTCGATAGGACCACCTACGGGGCATCTTCAAAAAGTGAGTACTGTACCTTGGCCAAACTTCTACACACCCTTTTCATTACAATAGACATCCTTTGGCCACTGGTAGGAACACTCGCCTCAGGATTCTCCTCTTGAAGCCTCTACAACATTGCATCTTTAGACCGTTCTCATGGGGGTGACTTTTCTTTCTATTAACTCGAAAGGCCTCAATCACCCAGCTAAACGTAAATCATTGTGGTCTGAAGCCTTGCAATTCAAGAGTGACATCTTGTGCGTGCAGGAGACACATTTCTGCGCTACTGCACAGCCCAAATGCTCACACAAGAGCTTCCCCTATGTTTTCACCACAAATGCCGAGACAAAGAAAAGGGGGGTCCTTACGGCAATCAGAGATACAGTTTCATTTTAATTACATGAAGAAATTAAAGACCCGGGTGGCAGATATCTCATCTTAATTTGTGAAATAAATTCTACTATGTATACAATTGCAAACATATACACATCCAACTCTCGTCAACTCAAATTCCTTAACAAACTGTTGAAAAAAATAGACTTGCTCAGAAGGGGAGCCCTGGTAATATGCGGAGACTTTAATCTTGCTCCAGATAAAACAATAGACACAACCTCTATATCTACTCGTAGGGGCCCTGCTTTTCTTAGCACAATACATCAACACAGCTTGTTTGACGCATGGCGATGCTACCATGCGCGAGAAAGGGACTATACTTTTTTCTCTTCACCTCACCGTTCTTACTCCCGCGTTGATCTCTTTCTAGTGGACCAACGCCTCTAATCCCGGACTACCAATACAACTATAAACACTATTACGTGGTCGGACCTCGCATCTGTGACTCTCACTATTGCTGACTCCCTCTCATCTGGGGCCCCCCCGATCTGGAGAGCAAACTCACTCCTCCTACAAAGGGAGGATACTAGAAAAATCCTAGAAACCCATCTGAAGAACTATTTTGCTGACAATGTAGGCTCAGTAGATAACTATTTTACCATGTGGAACGCCCATAAAGCGTTCATACGCGGCATTTTTATAACATTCGGAGCAGGGGTAAAGAGGCAGAGGCAAAGGGTCATAAAAGAACTTACTTACGGCATCCATGTTCTAGAAACCCAGAACAAGCAGAATCCCTCGCCCTCCCTATCACACGAATTATCACAAATTAGATATGATCTCAGACTTTGTCTCATGGAGGACTTTGAGAAGTCTACCAGGAGACTAAAAATGACTTATTATACCAATGGCAATAAAGCCGGGAAGATTCTCGCCAACCGCCTGCGTGGCTACAATTACAAAGCTAGAATTCCTTATATAGTCCACCCTACCACTAATAAAAAACATTACCATCCTAAGGATATTGCGGATGCCTTCAGTAACTACTATGGAACCCTCTACAACTCAGAGAAAGATCCCCTTACTCACCAAACCGACCCGGAGCTCATTGCGGGCTTCTTAGCCAAATTGTCCCTTCCCCAACTAACAGCAAACCAACTTCAACAGCTAAATCTGCCCTTCAGCCCTATGGAAATCAACGTAGCAGTTGAATCGCTTCCGCCCAGTAAGTCCCCTGGTCCGGACGTATTCATAGGGAATATTACAAAACATTCAAGCAGATCCTGTCTCCCCACTTGGTTCGCTTATTTATTGATGCTGTTGCCTCTTCCTCTTTCCCCTTAGAGATGCTCAAGGCGCTGATAATAACACTACCCAAGCCAGGGAAAGAACCAACAAAAGAATTTCTGGCCTATTAACCTCCTTAATACCGATTTGAAATTATATGCAAAGTTCATCGCACAACGGTTGGCGGATGTTCTCCCTGATCTTATTCACCCTGATCAGTCTGGGTTCACTAAGGAACGCCAGACTTCAGATGCCACTAGGCGACTAATTAATATCATTCACAACGCAAACCTAACGGGAACACCTTCTCTGCTCCTGGCCTTGGATGCGGAGAAGGCGTTTGACCGTATACATTGGGGGTATCTGGCCAAGGTTCTAACGGCTTTTGGTTTCACAGGCCCTATTTTCTCTGCTATCATGGCCCTATAGGCCAGCCCGACGGCCCAGGTGTATACATCTGGAGTCCTTTCAACCCCGTTTACTATTACTAATGGGACGCGCCAGGGCTGCCCGCTTTCGCCATTGATATTTAACCTGTTGATGGAGCCCTTGGCGTGCCACATTCGTAACCATCCCCACATCTCAGGGATTAAAACGCATAACTCCTCACACATAATCGGACTATTTGCCGATGATGTTATCTTAATGCTCACGGATGTGGAAAAATCCCTGGCTTCGGTACACCATACTTTACAAATGTTTAGCCACTTATCCTATTATAAAGTGAACGAATCCAAGTCTTATATACTGAGTTTGAATGTTCCTACTGCAGTACAAAAAAAAAAAAATGTGTCACTTTTATTCCTATTACAAGGAATGCAATAAAAAATAAATAAATAAAATTGTGTCATTAGAAAAAAATCAATAATTATTTTTTATTTTTACACTGTTCTTTAAGAAAAAAAAATGTGTCACTTTTATTCCTATTACAAGGGATGTAAACATCCCTTGTAATAGAAAAAAAAAGACCGCAGATCTCATATTTACATTAAAATGCAATAAAAAATAAATAAAATTGTGTCATTTGAAAAATCCAAAAAAAAATAAAAAATGGCCCTTTAAGAGCTATGGGCGTAAGTGATGTTTTGACGTCGCTTCTGCTCTGCAATGGTATGGGAATGACCATCTTCCCCTCACTCATCTTCATACCCAGGAAGGAGAAGCATCCGATTGCCTCCGCCACTACCAACTGCTCCAGTAAACAGTGGAGGGCATCGGAGAGCGGCGAGAGGGGGGGCCCCTCTTCTGCCACCGATAAAAGTGATCTTGCAGCGAATCCGCTGCAGAGACCACTTTTATTGGAAACTGGACCGCCCGCTGAAGAAGAGGATACTGGGGTTATGGCAGCTAGCTGCTACCATACCCTGTTTTCCCCAAAATAAGATCTAGCGTGAGTGTTGGTGATGGCTGCAATATAAGCCCTACCCCCTAAATAAGCCTTACCCTGTTTCCCCCGAAAATAACCCTTACCCTGAAAATAAGACCTACAAGGGCTTTAACTAGGACTTATTTGGGGGGGTAGGGCTTATATTGCAGCCATCACCGACAATCACGCTAGGTCTTATTTTTGGGTAAACCGGGTAGCAACTATATTCCTCTTCAATGTTAGGATGTATATTGGCGTGCGGCCTTTCCGGAAGTGGTTAAGCTTTGACAAAAAAAATCTGGAAGCTGATTGGATTCTTTGCAGAGCTCCACCAGATTTTGCACTCTCCAGTTTTAGTAAATCAATCCCCTATATGGTGGCGCTGTTGTTTCTTTTGTTTTCTTCTAGTGGTAAGAAGCATTCATACTTGGGGTTTACATAGAATTTAAAGGTTTCTGAGTGAAATCACTCAAGTCGCAGCATAACCCCAGGTCATCAAATTGTTAACAAAAGCCAGAATTGCAGCAAGATAAAATTCCACGCAAGCTACTGAATTGCAAACAAACTGTGAAAAAAAGCTCAGTAAACAAGTTAGTGATAGAATGTTGAATTTCACACATTTTAAATGCGTTAACAATGAGCAAGGCTAGATATTTATAGCTAACATCTGTTTATACTATTTCTCTTCTGTTTACCCAGAGTCATGCTTGTCACTGAATTTTAGATGTCCCCATTTCCATCTTATATATTATTCACAACCGCGTGTATATCTCTAACATGTCTGTTAAAGAATGGTTATAATTGTTGGTGGGCCATGTACCTAATGAATTGTGAAATAACTAATACGCTAATCAAACCTGAACATGTATGTGATAAGCAACCTGCTCTCTTGTATCTAAATTAGAATTAGAAGTGACTCAATTATGGTGGAAGTCAAGACAAAGGGTCAGGGTTGATCTGACCTGTAGAATAATGGATGTGCTATGATAATGTGGATGATGGAAGGAACACATTGTCATAGAACAAGACTCATTCTAATTAATATTCATTTTAAATGTGAATGTACTAAAATAAGGGCGTCATACAACATTTATAATAATTAACCGCTTCAGCCCCAGAAGATTTGGCTGCTGAATAAGTGGACCATTTTTTGCGTTCGCCACTGCATCGCTTTAACTGACAAGTGCGCGGACGTGCGGCGCTGCACCCAAACAAAACTGACGTCCTTTTTTTCCCAGAAATAGAGATTTCTTTTGGTGGTATTTGATCACCTCTGCGGTTTTTATTTTTTACGCTATAAATAAAAAGAGATCGAAATTTTGAAAAAAACACAATGGGGGTTATTTACGAAAGGCAAATCCCCTTTGCACTGCAAGTGCACTTGGAGGTGCAGTCGCTCTAAATCGAAGGGGTAGATCTGAAATGAGGGGAAGCTCTGCTGATTTTATCATCCAATCATGTGCAAGCTAAAATGCTGTCTTTTATTTTCCTTGCATGTCCCCCTCGGATCTACAGCGACTTTACTTCCAAGTGCACTTGCAGTGCAAAGTGGATTTTCCTTTAGTAAATAACCCTCAATATTTTTTACTTTTTGCTATAATAAATATCCCCATTTACAAAAAAAAAAATCAATTTTTTTCTCAGTTTAGGCCAATATGTATTCTTCTACATATTTTTGGTAATAAAAATCACAATAAGCATATATTGATTGGTTTGCGCAAAAGTTATAGCGTCTACAAAATAGGAGATAGATTTACAGGCATACCCCACTTTTAAGTACACAATGGGGTTTATTTATTAAAGCTGGAAAGTGCAAAATCAGGTTCACTTCTGCATAAAAACCAATGAGCTTCTAACCCCAGCTTGTTCAATTAGGCTTTGGTAATAAAACCTGGAAGCTCATTGGTTTCTATACAGAAGTGAGCCTGATTTTGCACTTTCCAGATTTAGTAAATAAACCCCATTGTGTACTTAAAAGTGGGGTATGCCTGTATAGCATTTTTATCATTTTTTTTTTTTTTACTAGTAATGGCGGCGATCTGCGATTTTTATCATGACTGCGACATTCTGGCGGACACATCAGACACTTTTGACACATTTTTGGGTCAACTGACAATTATACAGCGATCAGTTCTATAAAAATGCACTGAGTACTGTAACAATGTCACTGGCAGGGAAGGGGTTAACACTAGGGGGCAATCAAGGGGTCACTGTGTTCCCTGGGAGGTGATTCTAACTGAAGGGGGAGGGGATTGTCTAGGGGAGATGACAGATCGCTGTTCATACTTCGTATGAACACACAATCAGTCCCTTCTCCCCTCAGAGAACCGGGAACTGTGTGTGTGTTTACACACACAGATCCTGGTTCTCGGAGTGTCACAAGCGATCGCGGGAGCCCGACGTTCATCACGCCCGCCGGGCACTCACATCGACTGCAGGCGCGCGCCCCTAGTAGCCACAGGGCAAAGCAACGTTACATAACGTCGTTTCGGCCAGCCGTGCCATTCTGCCGCAGTAAAACTGCGGCGGCTGGTCGGCAAGTGGTTAAACCCTAAATTAAAAATAAAGCACATAAAATGTCCCCCAGTCTCAACGTATGCAGAATAAAATGCTCATTTTACTGGTGGTTTATGAAATACAGACAAATACCACAGTTTTCCTCCTCTCTGCTTCCAGTTTCTGAACTGTTATGTTGTTGCCACTCTTGATGATGTCACCATGTACAGATCAGGACCTGTGGCCCCAGCCGGTGTGACCCTAGCTGGCCTCAGCTTGATAATAACACAGCCAAATACATTAGCCATCTGGTTGCCATAGATTTCTACATTTTTTAAAAGTTATCCAACCTACACAGATAGAGTGGAAGGTCAGAAAAATGGATTCTTTGACAATCCTTTTTTTTTTAAATTATTCTCTCTTTATTACATAGTTACATAGTTAGTCAGGTTGAAAAAAAACACAAGTCAATCTAGTTCAACCGATAAAAAAAAAAAAATCATACCATCCCATATACACAATCCTATACCCACAGTTGATCCAGAAGAAACACAAACCCCTAGCAAAGCATGATCCAATTTTCTACAGCAGGGGAAAAAAATCCTTCCTGGTCCCCTGAGAGGCAATCATATATTCCCTGGATCAACTTTACCTATATATGTTAGTACCCAGTTATATTATGTACACACAGGAAAGAATCCAGGCCATTTTTTAAAGCAATCTACTGAGCTGGCCAGAACCACCTCTGGAGGGAGTCTATTCCAGGTTTTCACAGCTCTTATTAGGAATTAACCTTTCCGTATTTGGAGATGAAATCTCTTTTCCTCTAAACATAAAGAGTGCCCCTTGTTCTCTGTGATGACCTTAAAGTGTGTAACTCAACGCCAAGTTCGCTATGTGGACCCCTTATGTATTTATACATATTAATCATATCCCTCCTTAATCTCCTCTTCTCAAGAGAGAATAGATTCAGTTCCTCTAATCTTTCCTCATAGATGAGCTCCTCCATGCCTCTTATCAGTTTGGTTGCTCTTCTCTGCACTTTCTCCAGTTCCCCGATATCCTTTTTGAGAACTGGTGCCCAAAACTGAACTGCATATTCCAGATGAGGTCTTAATAATCATTGGTACGGGGACATAATGATATCTCTCTTTCTGAAGACCATACCTCTCTTAATACAAGAAAGGACTTCTCTCGCTTTGGAAACCTGAGCTTGGCATTGCATGCTATTATTGAGCTTATGCTCTACCAGAACCCCCAGATCCTTCTCCACTATGGATTCCCTCAGTTGTACTCCCCCTAGTATGTATGACACGTGCATATTCTTAGCCCCCAAGTTGATAACTTTACATTTATCAACATTAAGCCTCATTTGCCATAGTTGCCCAACCAAACAGTGCATTGGGGTCAGCTTGTAAGTTGGAGACATCCTGTAAGGATGGTTTTCCACTGCATAGCTTGGTGCCATCTGCAAAGATTGAAATTATACTTTTAATCCCAAACCCAATATCATTTATAAAGGTATTAAAAGTAAGGGAAGTAAGGGTCCCAACACAGAACCTTGGGGTACACCATTGATAACCTCAGACCATTTTATATTTTATCAAATACAGCATAAAAAAAATTAATAAATACCACCACATAAAAAAACATGTACCTTTACATATTAATCCTGTATTCCATTACTATTTAGATATTTCAATCCTATCTAATCAACCCCCCCCCCCAAAAAAAATCCCGCAATTATACATTCCATTACTGCTTTAATTAATTGATCCACTGTTCTTTTCGCCATTTCTATTGTATCCAATACTCACTTCCCACCCTTTCTGTGTTTGACAATTCTAATGTCCTCCATCAGACATCCTTTCCCCCACTATAAGCAGGCTTAATGATTTGCAGTGCTTTAGGATGAGGCTCCATATTCAGTAACCAATGCTATTTAGGGCTGAATAACAGATACACTATAGATAAACATGTTTTTTCAAGCCTCTTGTACAATATTTTTATATTCGTATTCAGTAAATTATGTTTTTTTTGGGTTTTTTTTGTATTTTGAGACTGAAATTTTGGTCTTACAAAGCAGAATGACTCATGGGTAAAAATGGGAGGGAGAAAGATGTGATCTTGTCCACCAGTTCAGGAATTTGCCACCAGTATGTAGAAATTAAGAGGACAATACTACTATGTCCACACTTCTTTGTTATATCTCTAGCATAAAGGCGATGGCTACGGATCCCATTTATTTAAGCGCACCAGGATATTATACCACACAGGGTCCTATCTACCATGAGGCAAACAAGGCATTTGCCCTGGGTGGCATTTTCAAGAGGAGCAGAGTCGCCCCCAGGCAAGTGACACTATGAGCAGTCGCTCTGTATAGACCTGTGTACAGAATTGAATTCATGTTTCCGTATGAATAGACTGGCAGTTAACTCTCTAGTCCGCTCTGGAGGATGTCAGAGCACAGCACTGTATGATATGTGGGCGGGTCTGCTCCCGGTTGCTATGGGAGATGGAGCGCTAGGGAGTTAGCCAGAAGATCGGCCCCCTTGCTACCGGAGTACCTGTCACCTTACCAGGTACCACGCCTAATAACTGGTTGCTTGTAGCTTGTTCCTTTGCTTGGTTACCCATAGCAACTACACTCCTCCACTTGTGTCCTCGCAAGTTAACCCTCTTGTATTAGTGTTGCTTTATAGTGCAATTAAAGACCCAGGTTCCTTTGGCCAGAACCAACATGAATCTCTTTGAGTAACTTCAGACCAGGCTCTAATGGTTAATGCAACTAGTGTACAAATGCAGCATGAAATTACAAACTAATATCGTCCTGTCCCTAATCTCAACTAAGATAAAGATAGCGTAGTGGCCCAAGCATACCTCCGTGAGGTGAGAGTCAAAAATGGCAATGTCCATGGCTTGGATGCTGTCCGTGATTCCAGATAGACCCAGCTTCCTTTGGAATATGGCAGAACCAACATGCACCCCTTTGAATACTTTCCAACCAGGTTCATAACAGATTCATTACAGACCTAACTAAGATAGTGTAGTGGCCCAGGCAAACCTCCATGAGGTGAGAGTCCATAATGGCAATGTCCATGGCTTGGATGCTGTCCTTGATCCCTGATTTCTTTAGCACCACACTTGCGCTCAGGTGAGTCTATTGCCCTGTACACACGGTCGGATTTTCTGACGGAAAATGTGTGATAGGACCTTGTTGTCGGAAATTCCGACCGTGTGTAGGCTCCATCACACATTTTCCATCGGATTTTCCGACACACAAAGCTTGAGAGCAGGCTATAAAATTTTCCGACAACAAAATCTGTTGTCAGAATTTCCGATCGTGTGTACACAAATCCGACGTACAAAGTGCCACGCATGCTCAGAATAAATTAAGAGACGAAAGCCATTGGCTACTGCCCCGTTTATAGTCCAGACGTACGTGTTTTACGTCACTGCGTTCAGAACGATTGTTTTTTTCCGACAACTTTATGCGACTGTGTGTATGCAAGACAAGTTTGAGCCAACATCCATCGGAAAAAATCCATGGATTTTGTTTTTCGGAATATCCAATCAATGTCCGACCGTGTGTGCAGGGCATATGATCCATCTATACCCAGTTCCCATTCTCCAGAAAGCTCTCGATGTTAGCTATCCCCTTTTTTATATAAGAGGTGGGCTCACCAAAACAAAAAGCCCGGGAACTGAGCTGAATATTTTTAACCCTTTACCCAGCCTGGGCTGGTGGCTGGACAGCTATCTACACACACATTTCCAACCTGCCTACAAGCTTCTGTAGTACTAGCAGCATTTTTGAACTCTGTGTATGTGCACAAGTTGGGATGCCAGTGAATACACCAGAGAGAGGCAATTGCTAGGTGTTCCTTGAAATTATGGGTGGTTTGTGATTCCATAAAAGGGTGAGGATAGAATCTTGTAGGGACCATCCCCTAAAACAGTGGCATCCCTAATCTAAATTTATTTTTTTTGCTAGGCAATAACTAACCTGAGCACTAATGAGTGTTGTTCTGCTTTTGTTTGGTTCCCCTAAGCACAGTTTTGTTGTTTGCTTCTTCCTGTTGTTGGGGTTTGTCCCTAGCAGTTGTGTGATAAGATACCATAATTCTGGATTGTGAATAACTATGTGTCTCTGCAAACAACTAGGAGGTTTATTGCCAATGGTGAACACTGGGGAATGATTAAAATTTCTGGGGTGACCTAGTGAAGTATATGAAGAACATAGTGAAGCTATGTTCCTTCTAGGTCTTTGCCTGGGGAGTGTGTGTGTTGCTGTTGTGTCCCTCCTGGGCCTGCTATCTGGAGATGTAAATATTGAAAAAGGGGCCCAAGTCAAGGGCCTGTAAGCTTCCTGCTGTCATGCGGAAGGGTACATCCAGGGTTGCAGGTGCAGGAAGGTAGCTATCTGAAGGAAATGCAAGGAGTGAAAACTTGACTGCTAAAAAATGTCCTGGATAACTGGGTAAATGTTACTGCTGGTATACATTGCAGTGTTTAGAAGTACATGTGCTGCATTATACCTGTTTGACAGTCTAAAGCGGCCTTTCTCAACCTTTTTCAACACAGAGGAACCCTTGATATAACTTTCCAGGGTCAGAGAACCCCTGCTAAAAAAATAACCATATCTACAACTCATGATACATTAGGGTGAGGGTCAGTGGGAAGAATGCTCCTTACACTTGTAGTCATTGGGAAGAATTATCCCCTAACAGGTACCTGAAAAGAGCACTGGTGTGAGTAGGAACTTATCTTAGAGGCAGAAATTGCTCATTGCCCAAGAAACCCTTAGCAACCTCTGGAGGAACCTTAGGATTCCATGGGACCCTGGTTGAGAAACCCTGGTGTAAAGGGAAGAGAATGCTGATCCAGCTTAAATTTATTTTTTCTGTATTGACTGTAGGTAGAATCTGAAGTCTGCATTTTGTAACTTTTCGAGTATGCTGTACTCCAATCCCCTTCTCCCTGAATGTATTGTACTTAATAAACTCTGTTAAACTTCCAAAAGTTTCCACCCTACAAAGAGTAAAGGATTCTGAACTATAGTTTAAAATGCTAGCTAACCGAGCCACCTGGGGGTTCCTGAACAACTTCTATGGGTAAGGGGTTGCTGCAATCAATTATTGTAAAATTTACTTTTGGGGACATACACCTGTGAGCTCGCCAAAACATAGGAAACACGGTAAGAATATTATGTCAAATATATTTATGTTCCACATAGGATCCAGGGGAAGTCTAGACCAGGTTTCGAGATAGTCCTTAAGTCTGAGTATCACACAATTAAGGGCAAAGGTTCTTTAACCGCTTGCCAACCGCCTAACGCAGATATACTGCGGCAGAAGGGCTCGTACAGGCAAAATCACGTACCTGTACCTTCCCCTTTAAAAGGCGCCCGCGGCAAGCTTCGTGAGTCGGGTCGCGGGTCCCGCGGACTCGATCGCCGCGGGGATACCCGCGATCGCCTCACGGGGAGGAAGAACGGGGAGATGCTGATGTAAACAGCATCTCCCCGTTCTGCCTAGTGACAGTGTCACTGATCACAGCACCCTGTCATCGGAGCAGAGATCAGTGACGTCACACTCACAGCCCATCCCCCCTGACAGTTAGTAATCACTCCCTAGTATTGATTTAACCCCTCCCCGCCCCCTAGTGGTTAACCCCTTCACTGCCAGTGTCATTTACACAGGAATCAGTGCATTTTTATAGCACTGATTGCTGTATAAATGACAATGGTCCCAAAAATGTGTCAAAAATATCCGATGTGTCCGCCATAATGTCGCAGTCACGATAAAAATCGCTGATCGCCGCCATTTAAAAAAAAAAAAATTGGCAAAAAACTATCCCCTATTTTGTAAACGCTATACTTTTGCGCAAACCGATCAATAATCGCTTATTGCGATTTTTTACCAAAAATATGTAGAAGAATACGTATCGGCCTAAACTAAGGAAAAAAATATTTTTTTTATATATTTTTGGGGGATATTATAGCAAAAAGTAAAAAATAATGCGTTTTTTTCAAAATTGTCGCTCTATTTTTGTTTATAGCGCAAAAAATAAAAATCGCAGAGGTGATCAAATACCACCAAAAGAAAGCTCTATTTGTGGGAAAAAAAGGACGTCAATTTTGTTTGGGAGCCACGTCGCGCGACCGCGCAATTGTCAGTTAAAGCGGCGCAGTGCCGAATCGCAAAAAGTGCTCTGGTCAGGAAGGGGGGAAATTCTTCCGGGGCTGAAGTGGTTAAATCTAAGCACCCTGTTGTGTTCTATGGCTGCACTTCTCCATACTGTATGCCTTGGTTCCACACACACCTGGCCGGCTCTTGGGAGTATTAATGAATATCATAACATTGATGACACCCATTACTACAGGCAATGTTGCTGCAAGTATGATTTGAAACTTCAGCTGCACATACTAACACATTATAGAGTCAGATTTTATGTAATTACATCTCTCTGTAGGAGTAAAGGAAATAACTAGACCTTATTTCCAAATATGTTGAAAGGGTATATAAGAGGATTTAGCAATGTGAAATGACTTATGGTAATTACAAGATATATATGCCTCTGCTTTGCTTCTTGTAAGCTGCCTCTGTTTCGTTTTTCCTTTCTATTATGTAAAAAAAAAAAAAAGAATATTTCCCCAATTTAATCTGTTTGGATATTCAGGTTCTTTGGGCTGCTTTAATGGCCAACTAAAAGCGAGACTGCAGGCACATTAGGTACTAATAAGCCAAAAAGATAAATATTTGGCTCTGGGATGCTCAGAACAAAAAAACCACGGACAGCTGGCACCCCGATCATTTGTTACAATTAAGCTTTTTTACTCCAGCCGCTTATTTCATTCCTCTGTAAATAACAATAGCGTGAAATGGTATTTTTTTTTAATCTTTTTTTTTTTTTTTTACTTTGTATAGGAAACTTAGAATGGAAACAATCTCTGGTTGAATAAAAAAATGACTTTGCAATGCATGGGTTTCCAATTAGAAAATGTGATTAGATTCTTACTTTCAATCTGAAAACTCCAAATAATATACGCTGTTTGATCTGCTAACTAATACTAGTAAACAGCTGCCGTTTAATGTCCTTTGGGAAGCTGATGCAAACGGCTTTTGGGCTTGAATTATTAGGAATTAGGCTGTGCAAAGTCTTTTAACCCATAAAAAGCAGCCTTCTGTTTACCGTAGCCAGGCTGAAAAAAAAAAATGATAATCAAATGAACAACAAGAATAAAAGTGGGCAGATGTTCTAATCCACCTCCACTCTGCTTTGCTTTTATTGAGTGCCGGTTCACACTAGACGCGGCACGACTTGCAGGTCGCCTCACCGAGGCGACCTGCACACGACTGCCGGGGCGACTTGCAAGACGACTTCTGTATAGAAGTCTATGCAAGTCGCCCCCAAAGTAGTACAGGAACCTTTCTTCTAAGTCGGAGCGACTTGCGTCACTCCGATTAGAACGGTTCCATTGTACAGAACGGGAGGCGACTTGTCAGGCGGCTAGGTCGCCTGACAAGTCGCCCCAGTGTGAACCGAGCCTGACACTTTAACCGCTTGCTGACCGTATAACTTACATATAAAGGTGGCCCTGCTGTGCTGGATCACGTACCTAGTAGGTGACCCTGCATTCCCGGATCTGGGGCGCACATGCGCACCGCCAGCGCTGTGGGCCGTGGACTCGATGTCTGCTGGTACCCGCTGACACAGGCAGAACGGCGGTCTGTCTATCTAAACAAGGAAGCTTGCCATTCTGTCAGTACAGAAGGAATGGGTCCTGTGTCTGTGCAAAGCAGGGGCACCGATCCATGGCTTCCCCTAGTACAAGCACCTCCCCCACAGCACACAAACACCAGCTAGGCACAAAGTCAACCCTTTGACCAGCCCTGATGTTAAAGTGGTTGTAAAGTCAGAAGGTTCTTTTATGTTAATGCATTCTATGCATTAAGATAAAAAGCCTTCTGTGTGCAGCAGCCCCCCTTGGCCCCCCTGATACTTACCTGAGGTCCCCCTCTGTCCAGCGATGTCCACGAGTCCCTCGGCTGTCCAAGATTCCCCCTCCTGATTGGCTGAGACACAGCAGCGGCGCCATTGGCTCCCGCCGCTGTCAAAGTCAGCTAGCCAATCAGGGGAGAGAGGGGGCGGGGGTCGGGGCTCTGTGTCTGAATGGACACAGGGAGCTGTAACTCAGCTCGGGTGCCCCCATTGCAAGCTGCCTGCTGTGGGGGCACTAACCAGGAGGGAGGGGCCAGGATCACAGAAGAGGGACCCGAGAAGAGGAGGATCTGGGCTGCTCTATGCAAATCCACTGCACAGGTAAGTATAACATGTTAATTTTACAGGAAAAATAAATGAGACTTTACAATCACTTTAACCCCTTCCCAGCCAGTGTCATTAGTACAGTGACAGTGCATATTTTTTTTAGCACAGATCACTGTATTAGTATATAATAAAAAATTCTGCGCTAGAAACACATAAAATAAGCAGCAGTAAACAGTGCGACAACACCTAATCAGAATAAAGAAAAATAATAAACTGCGCTAAACAAAATGATTTTTTAAAAAGATAAGGTGGAAGTGTGGCCTACCACCAGCAAAATATAAGTAAAAATTAAAACAGTAATCAACAAAACAAAAAAAAGTCCAAATCTTCAAAATTGGTATGATATTCGGCTTAATTGTAGGTAATGATCCAAAATGAGATATAATTGCCCTTACCAGAACTTCAGTGATAACAAGCGGATGGCATCAAACCCTGCCAGGGCTCTGTATTAGTGTCACTGGTTCACACAAAGTGTCAAAAAGTTCAGTTAGGTGTCCGATTTGTCCGTTGCAATATCGCAGTCCTGTCACTGGTCCCTGCTATTACTAGTAAAAATTAAAAAAAAAAAAAAAATGCCATAAAAATATCCCCTATTTTGTAGATTCTATAACTTTTGTGCAAACCAATCAATATACGCTTATTGGGATTTTTTTTTTTACCAAAAATATGTAGCAGAATACACATTGGCCTAAACTGATGAAAAAATTAAATTTTTTAAATTTTTTTTATTGGATATGTTTTATAGCAGAATGTAAAAAAATGTTGTTTTCCTTTTAAAAATTGTTGGTCTTTTTTTTGTTTATAGTGCAAAAAATTAAAAAAACACAGAGGTGATCAACTGCCACCAAAAGAAATCTCTATTTGTGGGGAAAAAAGAACCCAAACGTTATTTGAGTACAGCGTCACATGACCGAGCAATTTTCAATTAAAGCAACGCAGTGGCCTGGTAAATCTTCCTTAGGGCAAGTGGGTAAATCAATTTATTTATGTAAATATGATTGTTTCGCCACTAATGAATGTTTGGTGTAAGTCACATTTACTCTTTAAAAATATGCCTGTTTGTGTTCTGCGATATCATGGGTTCATCCTCTATTAGATTTGTATTGTAAACTAAAAATGTTACATAAATAGTGTTTATTATCCTGTATATCTCTGACTCCAAAGATGTGTGCAGTCATGGCAGAAGTCCCAGCCTGAGAACTCATTCTGAGTCAGTGTCACAAGAAAAGGGAGTTTGGGACTTTAGATGAGGCTATTGACTTTGACCAATAGCGCATGTGCGCGAAACATGTAAGTCACGGCGACAGAACAGCGGACGCTTACACAACTGACTTTAGGACACCTTTCCCCTTCATCCCCGGCACAGCCGTGATGTCACAGAAGGTGCGCTGAGAATATCGACCCTGCTCCTGGTTGTTCCCTTTGGGGCCGTTTACATAACACAGGTTGCCTTTCTATCCTGCTGACCACCATCCAGCCGTGGCATCCACCTGGAGCTGGCAGGTTTTGCCAGCAGCCAGTACGCTCCCCCTCTGAATTTTCTCCCCTCCATTTCCTTGGATGGTGATTGATGTTCAAACCATCTCCAGGCAAGCCTCCCGGATGATTGTTTCCCCCTTATCCACTCTGAGGTCACTGGTAACGTTTACTACCATTTATTTTAAACATTGAATGTTCAACCATTTTTTTTTACTTTATGGAATAAATAGCATTGTTTATGCATACAGTACTACTTTGGAATTTATTTGATCATTCTTTCAGAGCGCAGCATTTTGTGTTATTTTTTGTATTGACTAGTGGAGGTTAGGTTGTAAAAACATTTAATTGGCATAGATGGATGTATAAATACATAACAATGATGCAAAGACAGGAGAGACTAATTTCTGGCCCTGGTTCCATACTCACCACATACCAATGTACTTCATCTCTTGTAAGTACCCAGGATTGGTGACTTTGCCTGTTCCTTAGACATGTGCAATTAGTTGAGTACGAATCGGAAATTTGTACGAATTTCCAGAAATTCGTACATTCGTGAAGATCCGAAATACGAATTTTTATGCATATGAATTTTGTACGAAATACGAAACTTCATTTACGAACTTTGAATTTAAATTCCGTTACAACAGAATCGGACAAAATAAGAATGTTCGTTAACCACTTCATTACCAGGCACTTAGACACCTTCCTGCCCAAGCCAATTTTCAGCTTTCAGCGCTGTCGCAATTTGAATGACAATTGCGCGGTCATACAACACTGTACCCAAACACATTTTTTTATCATTTTGTTCCCACAAATAGAGCTTTCTTTTGGTGGTATTTGATCACCTCTGCGGTTTTTATTTTTTGCGCAACAAATAAAAAAAGACCGAAAATTTTGAAAAAAACAAGTTTTTCTTTGTTTCTGTTAAAATTTTTTGTAAATAAGTAAGTTTTATTCTTCAATGACGGGCACTGATAAGACGGCACTGATGGGGACCGATGAGGTGGCACTGACAGGCACTGATGATGGACACTGATAGGCGGCACTGATGGACACTGATAGGTGGCACTAGTATGCGGCACTGATGAGGACTCATAGGCGACACTGGGCACTCATAGGCGGCACTGATGGGCACTTATGGGTGGCACTGATGGGTGGCACGGATGGGCACAGATGGGCACTGATGGGCACGGATGGGCACTGATAGGTGGCACAGATGGACACTGATGGGTGGCACTGTTGACACTGATTGGTGGCACTGATGACATTGATGGGTGGCATTGCTGGGCATCACTGATTTATAATGGTGCCAGTCAGTGCCCATTTGTGGGCACTGATTGGCACAGATTGGGCACAGACTGGGCACATTGGGAACATGTGGATGGCCATGGGGTACATACCTGGCCATCAACATGTTGCATGCTTCCCTGGTGGTCCTGGCGGCTCCCCTGGTGATCTAGTGCGGGTATCCGAGGGGGGGCTGCGCTGATAAACAATCAGCTCAGACCCCCCCCCCCCCGTCTGTGAGACGTGAGTGAGGAAAAGCCGATCAACGGCTTTTCCTATTGACATCGTGATCAGCCGTGATTGGACACGGCTGATCACGTGGTAAAGAGCCTCCTCCGGAGACTGACACACCGCTCCAGCGATCGCTGCGATGCGCGCCCCCACAGGCCAGCGGCGCCTGTTATCCTGAAGGACGTCATATGACGCCCAGTCAGGATAACTGAACCACCTCCGGCCATCAATCTGCTATAGGCCGGGCGGGAAGTGGTTAATTATCCGTTATGATGAAGTTAAAAACCGCAGAAAGTCAGCACAGCACAGGGATGGTGGGAGCCCCTCATAATGATAAATTCATCATAACGAAAAGTTAACAAACCTAACGAAAATTCGTATTTCGTACGAATCCAAATTGGATTTCGGACACAAATTACAAAATACGAATTAATTCTAATAAGAAACGGAACGAAACAAATTTATTGACGGCGCACATGTCTACTGTTCCTGTTACTTTCAGTGCTATAGTATGCCCTGTTTTTTTGTAGATATTATTAAGCATCTTCCCCTGAAGAAATGTCTTTACACAAAACGCCTCGGGCATTCAGGATGCAGTCATATGCCTGCCAATAGGAATTAATTTAGATCCACTATCTACAACCAATTATGTTTATACCATTTACATTACCTTTTACAAGATTGCAATATGCTGCCCAGATGAAATATGTGTGTATATATGAAATTTTCTCATCAATTCATTCCATATCTTATGCTGCGGAGCCAATATGTAAGTAATAATGGCCAATCTCTGTGTTCCGGTGCACTGGAGAAGTTCCACACCACCTACAGTGGCTGAATGGCTCAAAAGAGTCGATAGAACGGCAGAGATGGAAAAACTAATTTCCCAAGCGAAAGACAATCCGACAAAATTTAGTACTACATGGGCATGCTGGCTGCACTTTACAAATTCCTCGCCGCAGGCCAATCCACCCGGTGACCCATCCTCTCAGCCATGATGGATGCTGACCTGTCTCAGAAGCGCCATAGTGCCTGGCATATCACGCTATCTCTGTCTGCCCTTACCCTTCCTCTCACCCAATTGCTCCTCACTGATCCTACTTAGGCAATCCCCACATCTGCTCAATTTGACACCAACATGTCTCCTGGTTCCGGCAGGAGAACACACCCCAACGGTCTCTGCATTCCTTACTCCCCCCCACTCCTGGATAACATAATACTCCAACAGAGCTTTATCTCAATCATATGGTTAAAGAACAGGTTTAAACCACATACATTGTTACTCATGGTCCTCACCCGTTCACAGTTAGATCCCTTTAGGGGTGAACGGGTTCAAGGGTGGCCTTGATCGGTACATAACATTACTCCGATTGGACCCCTACACCCACACCCACTCCTTCTCCCTCACACGGAGATGCTTAAAGATCCTCAGTTAATACACTTGTTAATGTACTCCCACTTTACCATAAGCAGACTTTACTGGGTTGGCATTTCCCCTGCACCACTACTACAGAAGTAACCTAGTAGGAGGCTCAGTTTGCCGCGTTTTGAACTCGTTATTACATTTCTGTCAGATATGTTGATTGTATGACTTTTTGCTTGTATTAGCAGTTTCTGTTTCAATGTTCACCCGACAACTGTGATTTTATGTATATCTGAAAAATTTTAATAAACATTTATTGAGAAAAAAAATGTATGTAATAATGTATTCTTTATGTCCATACCATGTGTGTATATATATGAAATTGCCCTTTTATCTGTATTTGCATCATTGTTATGTACAGTATCTCACAAAAGTGAGTACACTCCTCGCATTTTTGTAAATATTTTATTCTATCTTTTCACGTGACAACACTGAAGAAATTACTCTTTGCTACAATGTAAAGTAGTGAGTGTACAGCTTGTATAACAGTGTAAATTTGCTGTCGCCTCAAAATAACTCAACACACAGCCATTAATGTCTTTACCGCTGGCAACAAAAGTGAGTACACCCCTAAGTGAAAATGTCCAAATAAGGCCCAAAGTGTCAATATTTTGTGCTGCCACCATTATTTTTCAGCACTGCCTTAACCCTCTTGGGCATGGAGTTCACCAGAGCCTCACCTGCCCCTGGAGTCCTCTTCCACTGACGACATCACGGAGCTGGTGGATGTTGGAAACCTTGCGCTCCTCCACCTTCCATTTGAGGATGCCCCGCAGATGCTCAATAGGGTTTAGATCTGGAGACATGCATGGCCAGTCCATTACCTTTACCCTCAGCTTCTTTAGCAAGGCAGTTGTTGTCTTGGAGGTGTGTTTGGGGTCATTATCATGTTGGAATACTGCCCTCCAGGCCAGGCTCCGAAGAGAGGGGATCATGCTCAGTATGTCACAGTACATGTTGGCATTCATGGTTCCATCAATGGACTGTAGCTCCCCAGTGCCAGCAGCACGCATGCAACCCCAGACCATGACACTCCCACCACCATGCTTGTAGGCAAGACACACTTGTCATTGTACTCCTCACCTGGTTGCCGCCACACACGCTTGACACCATCTGAACCAAATAAGTTTATCTTGGTCTCATCAGACCACAGGACATGGTTCCAGTAATCCTTGTCCTTAGTCTGCTTGTCTTCAGCAAACTGTTTGTGGGCTTCTTGTGCATCATCTTTAGAAGAGGCTTCCTTCTGGGATGACAGCCATGCATACCAATTTGATGTAGTGTACGGCGTACGGTCTGAGCACTGACATGATGACCCCCCACCCCTTCGACCTCTGCAGCAATGCTGGCAGCACTCATACGTCTATTTCCCAAAGACAACCTCAGGATATGACGCTGAGCATGTGCACTCATCTTTGTTGGTTGACCATGGCAAGGCCTGTTCTGAGTGGAACCTGTCCTGTTAAACCGCTGTATGGTCTTGGCCACTGTGCTGCAGCTCAGTTTCAGGGTCTTGGCAATTTTCTTATAGCCTAGGCCATTTTTATGTAGAGCAACATTTATTTTTTTCAGATCCTCAGAGAGTTCTTTGCCATGAGATGCTATGTTGAACTTCCAGTGACCAGTATAAAAGAGTGAGATCGATAACACCAAATTTAACACACCTGCTCCCCATTCACACCCAGAGACTTGTAACACTAACGAGTCAGATGACACCGAGGAGGGGAAACGGCTAATTGGGCCCAATTTGGCCATTTTCACTTAGGGGTGTACTCACTTTTGTTGCCAGCGGTTTAGACATTAATGGCTGTGTGTTGAGTTATTTTGACAGCAAATTTACACTGTTATACAATCTATATACTCACTACTTTACATTGTAGCAAAGTGTCATTTCTTCAGTGTTGAACAAGATATTTGGGGGGCACACCCTATACCCTATACTACACCCTATACTACTATATGGTGCTTAAGCCCACTTACTGCAACAAAGTACCCCATTGTTAGTGGGTCCTTCGCTATCCATAGAATTGGAGATCCTGCTTCTCTGAACCATGGGAGAAATACATTCCTCTGTATGGGAGAACTAAAGAACTCCACCTATGACACAGGTGGACACTAATGAGAGGCAATGATGAGGAAGTGGGGTGCTCCTGCTCAAAAGGATTTGGTCAGAATCCATACAATAGACAAACAAGATATTTGGGGGGCACACCCTAAAAGATGCATTAAAGATGGTGCAGCCATAAGACCATAAAACAGTAAAATAAAAAAATACAGTGCACACATGCAAAAAAGACATTTACCTCCTGCAAGGCTATTTAAAACACCTGAACAATTTCAAAAAATATGGGTATTTTGTGACACCATATTACTATTATTTCTTCAGTGTTGTCACATAAAAAGATATAATAAAATATTTTAAAAATGTGAGGGGTGTACTCACTTTTGTGAGATACTGTATTGACATCCATCTATGCCAATTAAATGTTTTTACAACCTAACCTCCACTAGTCAATAGCCTCATCTAAAGTCCCAAATTCCCTTTTCTTGTGTATCTGAACCAGAGATGGAGGCACATTATTATGTGCCTCATTTAAAGTCCCAAATCCCCCCCCCCCCCATGTTTTCATTCTGAGTCAGTGGCTCACCAAGGGGTAAGGGAAAGATAAGGATGATAGAAGCAGAATCTTGGACCTTTAACCCTTTTGCTGCCAGAGTCGTTTTTGCATTTTTTTGCACACATGTTTAAAAAATAATTTTAGGCCTGAAGATTATACAAAACCCACAAACTATATATTTTCTGAAAGCAGATACCCTAGAGAATAAAATAGTGGTAGTTGCAATTTTTTATGTCACAGGGGGATATTACCACAAAGGTCTAGGAAACGCAAGGGCAAACAACTGCAATAAATTACCCAAATATTTGTTAAAATATAAAAGACGAGGTTGCTCCGAAAAAATAGATACCCAATATGCCAAATCTTAAATTTTTGTGTGCCCCTGAAATGGTATCAAACTTTGGTACCCTATATTTTCTATGGGCTTCAGGTATCAGTTTAGTATTACGGAGGAGATCTTGTGTTTGAATTATTTCTCTCACTCCAGCATGTGCGGCGATATGTAGCATGTATATCACAATCGACAATTTCACGCGTAGGCAACCCTGATGCATGCGTTTATGTTCGTGCGTGTGTATATGTGGGGGTGAGGGGGGCCTCAACATTTTTGGGGGGGGTTTTATGTGCTTGGGTGTAACTTTATTTTATTGAAAAAAATATATATGTATATATTTTTTATTTACTTACCGTAACTTTGTTTTTTTTTTTCATCACATAGGGGACAAGCAATCCCCAATGTGATGACCTTTTTAGGTGACAGGGTCTTTTTATTGAGATATGCAGGATCTTAAACATCCTGCATGTCTCCCCTGTACTCCACTAAATGTTTTGTAGATCACTTTGCAAAACATTATTTCCCAGCTGAGCTAGCCGGGGACACCGAGAGCTTGACCTGGAAGTGACGTCAGAGACGTCGCTTTCTGGGTCACAAGAAGAAGGGAAGGTGAGCAGACGTGTGTCCGCTCTTCTCCTTCCCCTCAACCTGCACCCACCATGGAGATCTGGAGCCCGGAAAGCATGGCAGGGCATGGTGGCGCCGGGTTCCGGGGTGTGTGCGAGCAATCGGCAGCAGTGGAGCCACCCGAATGCTCTCATCTGACATTCAGGAGTTTTCCTGTCAGTTTCACACACAATCTCAGTGGCTGCAGCCACTGGATTGTGTGTGATGCCCCCCCCCCCACTGTTAGGTCCGTACAAAGTGGCAAAAGGGTTAAAGGAAACATCTCATGTTTTCACCTATGAAAGACTTTGCCACTAATGTGTTCTTAGGGTTATAACACATTATAAGATGGAATGATGGTCCCGGATTCGAGAAAAGATTCTTATACAGGCAATTTTTTTTATAACCCTTCTGGTTCAATAGCTTAGGGGAGAGGTCTCACGAGGTGTGGTGACGGAATCTGTGAATTGATTTGGATGTAGCCTTAAAGTGGAGTTCCACCCACTTTTACAACTCTTCAGCATCCCTCACTAAACTGTGTACTGTAAACAAATTGGATATTTTTTTTATTTTTTTTCTCAGCACCTACTGTATATCTGCTGTATTCATTATTCACTTCCTCCTCCCTGGCCGCGGCCCAACGCATCATTTCCTGTTTGCAATGCCTTCTGGGAAGGGGCGGCAACTTCCTCCTGAAACTGCCGTTGCTATGGAAACCTGACCTGAAACCTATTACACTGCTTGTGCTGCACTGAGCATGTGAGAGATCTGCAAGGATGAGATCCAGGAAGAAATACAGTCTGGCTTTAGATGCCCACACTTAAGATGGCCACGGCGTGCTGTAAGTTTATAAAATAACAAACTACTGCTATAAACTAACAAAACAGACCTTAGTTTACAGACTAACTTTACTAGAATACATTAAGCTTGTGTATTATAGGGGTATTTTTATTTAAAAAGTATAATTTCGGCCGGAACACCACTTTAAAGAATACTCAGAGTCCTCATAATTTCTTTGGACATACATTTGTGCATATATACGATTATTGAAGACAGGCTGGGTGGAAGTTTTCTTATCCTATGTAGCGCTGCTAATGCTATAGGATATTTTATTCATTTATTTTAAGATATTTTAAGGCATACAAGTTTTATAATTGTGCAATTTATAGTAGCTGCTTTTGTGTTCATTTAAAACCATTTTTAAACATTGTTTACCTTTATCAGTTATATCTATGTGTGCTGGGAGAGAGGTATCTTTGAACTAAGGATGATTGATCCACTTGTGCTAGTTTTATCTTGCATATGGAATTGTTCCAAGATTTTGGATATTTTCTGTGATGACTGAGATAATAACTTCCATCTTCTTCTCTCTCTATTTGGATTCCCAGATAGTAGCTAATGTTCCCTAGGTGTTCGATTTCAAAATTTTCTTTCAGCTTGTGAACTATCTGTTTGTAATCCCCTTCTTGTTTAAAACAGGTTATAATGTCATCAACATAGATAAGAATGTATATCTATCTGTCTTCTTGATTCCTGGAGTAAAGACAGGGATCTGCTTTACTTCTTGAGAATCCCTCTCTGGTAAGTACTTTGTTCACTTTCTCATTCCACATCCTTGCATATTGCTTAAGACCGTAGATGCTCTTCGGAAGTTTACACACAAGATTGTCTCCTTGCTCAATACCCGGTGGTTGCTAAATGTAGAGCTCTTAACATCTAGGTGTTTGACTTGCATGCCTTTCCCGGTTGCAACACTAAGAAGCGATCTGATGGTGGAGTGTTTTACAACGGGATCGAATGTTTCATCGTAATCTTCATCAAATTTCTGGGAGTAACCCTTGGCCACTAGTCTGGCTTTTTATTTGTAGATATTCCCTTCTGTGTCTGACCTTACTTTGAAAGTCCACTTACTTCCTATAGTTTTGCGGTTAGGAGGGAGCTCTGTGAGTGTCCAGGTTTTATTTTCTTGAAGTGACTTTAATTCTTCTTCTGCTGCCTGTCTCCATTTATTGGCTTCACGTTTTGCCAGTTTTTCTATGTCTTCCCAGTATGATGGTTCAAGCATGCTGTGTGTATGAAAGCTTGTGGGGTGGTATCCCCTTTGTAGTGTAAGTGGATCTTCTGACTTTAGGTAGTTCAGCAGGATCTGGTGGGGGAACTTGATTTAGGCGTTGTGAGTTCCACCTCTTGTTCTGAGTCCTGCAAAGGTTTGCTTTGGTCGACCTTTTCTTCTGGTTTGCTGGGTATATTCACTTCACAGCTTTCAGGGATTGGTGTTTCTGATGATGGGCTCTCATCAAAATAAACACTATGGCTTATTGTCACTTTGTCAGTCTTTGGGTGTAGGATTCTGCAACCCTTAGTTTGCTCACTGTAGCCTACTAGAATGCCCTATATGGCTTTGTTTTCAAGCTTGGATCGCTTCTCACATGGAATATAGGCATATGATTTACATCCAAACACTCTGATGTGCCATATGCTAGGCTTTGAGCCATGCCACATTTCAAATGGAGTACTTTTAATGACTCTTGAGGGTGGTCTGTACTGTAGGTAGGTTGCAGTCATGACTGCTTCTCTCTAGTACATGTGAGGTAGGTTGGCATCCGGCAACATGCACCTGGTCATTTCTATAAGAGTGCAATTTTTTTCTTTCTGCTACACCGTTTTGTTCAGGAGTGTATGGTGTGGTTGTCTAGTGTACTATTCCTTGTCTCTTCGGGTATGAGGCTACTTTTTTGCTTATGTATTCTCCCCCATTGTTGGTGCGTAGTATTCTTGGTTTCTGTTGGAATTTGTTGTTAGACATGGCAACAAACTCTTGAAGTTTCTCTGATGTTTCAGTCTTGTGTTTCATCAGATAAGTGTTTGTGTACCTGGAATATTAATCAATGAAAGTCAGTAGATATCTGTTCCTGCCTACTGTGGTAGTTTTCATTGGACCGCATACGTCACTGTGTATGAGCTGCAGGGGGTGGCTAGTTTTTCGTTGAGATGCCTGTGGAAGGGGAGCACGTGTGGCTTTTGCTTCAATACAACACTTGCATTTCATGAGCACTTTGCAAGGCATTATTGTCAAATCTTCTAATAAACCTCTCTTTATAACAGGTGTCTCAAACTGGTGGCCTTCCAGCTGTTGCAAAACTACAAGTCCCATGAGGCATTGCAAGGCTGACAGTTACAAGCATAACTCCCACAGGCAGAGGCATAATGGGACTTGTAGTTTCGCAACAGCTAGAGGGCCGCCAGTTGGAGACCCCTGCTTTATAATGTCCTGTATAGCTGCTGGACTTCTATGCCCCAACAGCCTGTGCCATAAGTGAATACATTTGCTGTGTAGGTTATTAAAGACTATATTGGCTTGCTGGTCTGTGGTGATGAGCCTGTATAAGGTGATCATCCAGCTTTCCTTTTGCGAGGAATTGCTTATTATTGTGAATTGTGCATTAATTACCCTGGAACTTAACTGTAATGCCCTGTACACACGATCGGACATTGATCGGACATTCCGACAACAAAATCCATCAGATTTTTTCTGACGGATTTTGGGCCAAACTTGTCTTGCATACACACGGTCGCACAAAGTTGTCAGAAAATCCAATCGTTCTGAACACGTTGACGTAAAACACGTACGTTGGGACTATAAATGGGGCAGTAGCCAATAGCTTTCGTCTCTTAATTTATTCTGAGCATGCGTGGCACTTTGTGCGTCGGATTTGTATACACACGATCGGAATTTAAACGATCGAATTTTGTTGTTGGAAAATTTTATATCCTGCTCTCAAACTTTGTGTGTCGGAAATTCCGACGGAAAAAGTCCAATGGAGCCCACATATGATCGGAATTTCCGACAACACAATCCGATTGCACTTTTTCCATCGGAAAATCCGACCATGTGTACAGGGAATGAGACCGTTGTTTGCAAGACTTTTCACTGATAAAAGGCTGCCTCCTAGTTTTGGAACATACAGAACTTTCTTTACAAGGATACTCTGCTAGCCTTGTGGTGTAATGCAGTTCCGGAAACAATGTCCTTTACCTTCGGCAGTGATGCTTTTTGTGTTTGCTAGGAAAACTTTGTCTTTTGGCCTATAATCAGTGTTTGTAAAGAAGGTCTCACCGCTAGTCATGTGGCTTTTCGCACCTTAGTCTATGCACCAGCTACATGGCTTGCCACTCTCTGTGTTACTTTAAAGGTGCCACTCCATGATGTGTCTTCAGTTTCCTTTGTGGCTGCTTTGACTCTTTTTTTTTTTATGGATAGCTCTAGCTTTCGCTGCTCGGCTTTCCAGATAGAACAGTCCTTTTTTAAGTGACCGGTTCTTTTACAGCGAAAACAGGCCCTGCTTTCTTTGTTGTGCTTTGTGCATCTTAAGCATCTCAATACAGTGCACTTACACCCCCCTTCGTGCCCAGACCAATTTTCAGCTTTCAGCGCTCTCACACTTTGAATGACAATTACTCAGTCATGCAACACTGTACCCATATAAAATTTGCGTCCTTTTTTTAACACAAATAGAGCTTTCTTTTGATGGTATTAAATCACTAGTGGGTTCTTTATTTTTTGTGCTATAAATAAAAAAGTCCATACATTTTGTGAAAAAAAAATGCCTTTTTCTTTGTTTCTGTCATAAAATTTTGTAAATTAGTAATTTTTCTTCATAAATTTTGGCCAAAATGTATACTGTCAAATATCTTTGGTAAAAATAACCCAAATTAGTGTAAATTATTTGGTCTTTGTGAAAGTTAGAGTCTACAAACTATGGTGCCAATCACTGAAAATTGATCACATCTGATCACACCTGATGTACTGAAGGCCTATCTCATTTCTTGAGACACTAACAAGTCAGGAAAGTACAAATACCCCCCAAATGACCCCTTTTAGAAAGTAGACATTTCAAGGTATTAAGTAAGTAGCATGGTGAGTTTTTTTAAGTTGTCATTTTTTCCCACAATTCTTTGCAAAATGAAGATTTTTTTTTACTTGTCATATTAACAGGTCTTTTCTCTCACAGAGCATATGCATACAACAAATTACACCCCAAAATACATTCTGCTACTCTTCCTGAGTATGACGATACCACATATGTGAGACTTTTACACAGCCTGGCCACATACAGAGGCCCAACATTGAAGTAGCACTATTAGGCGTTCTACGGGCATAAATGACACATCTCATTTCTCAACCACCTATTACACTTTTGAAGGCCCTGGAGCATCAGGACAATGGAATTGCCCCAAAATTACCCAATTTTGGAAAGCAAACACCCCAACGTATAATCTATGAGGTATAATGAGTCTTTTGAACGGTTATTTTTTTCCAGAAATTTTTTTTACACAAAGTTGTCCACTTATCAGATATTTCCAACACATAGCATGTAGATAGCAAAGATGTCACCCCAAAATACATTCTGCTACTCCTGAGTATGGCGATACCACATGTGTGAGCCTTTTACACAGCCTGGCCACATACAGAGGCCCAACATCCAAGTAGCACCATCAGGCGTTCTAGGAGCATAAATGACATATATCATTTCCTGGCAACCTATCATTTTTGAAGGCCCTTCATATTTGTAACACATAGCATGTACATACCAAGAATTACAATCCAAAATAAATTCCATTGCGGAAAGGGTAAAAAAAAAAAGAAGCATTGCCTGTGCTTTCAGTAGTATCCACAGAGGAGAGCACTGGTCCAGGCATCAGGCAGGGATGTACTTAGCGACAGCAATAGTAATTATCCAGGCAGCAGGCAGGAATATTGTGTACAGTCAACACAAGGATATTGTCAGCACAGCACAATCCATAGAAATTGTCCAGGCAGAGACAGCCAGCACAGCCATAATATTAGTCCTGGTACACTGTTACCTGCAGACACTCATTATTGTACAGCTCTCCAGCCCTTCATAAACATACTGCCTCTTTTTTATTATTTGCATAGTCCAGGTAGCGGTGTGGTCCATTCATGCGGCAGGCAGAGGCATGATGGTAGTAAGTCAGCAGCAGGCTGAGGGCCGCAATCAGGTAAGACCTGTGCACAGGGGCACAGGGGTAGAGGCTTCGACCCACCCAAATCTCTATGAAGCCTCCAGACTCCAGACCCTAATCTGGAAATTCTGAAACCCGGAGAAACAAAAAAAAATTTTTTCTCCATCCGGAAAAACAATTCTGGAGCCCCTCACCTATGTGAGACCCCTGTGTACTACAGTAGCAGGGCAACAGATCAGTCCAAGCGGTAGGCAAAAGCATAGTCCATAAAACAGGCCAGGGTCAGTTCACGTGTAAGCAGTCCAAGCGGTAGGCAGTAGCGTAGTTGATAAAACAGGCCAGGGTCAGTTCACGTGGAAGCAGTCCAAACGTTAAGCAGAGGCATAATCACAAAACAGGCCAGGGTCAGTTCATGTGGAAGCAGTCCAAACAGTAGGCAGAGGCATAGTAAAAAAAAAACAGGCCAGGGTCAGTTCACGTGGAAGGCAGTGGCATGGTTATTTGGGGAAGCATGGAAAATGGTCAGCACAGCTGATGGAAATGGTTAAAAATATGGGCTAATAATTTAGGTATGTATGATAAAGTTGAAAGCATTCACCAATGCAAAGGCCAGGTTGGGAGGGACACTGGGGACAATGGTAGCTGGTATCTTTTCGTAATCCTCTTTTGCTGCACACGTGACATTTTTTTTTCCATCTTCGGCCTGCTTCAGATGGTGGAATGTGGAAGGGGACGTGGCGCTCATGAAGTCGGCTAACATCATCAGAGCGAAAAAAAGATTTGGGGTTGGGACTTTATATGAGGAAATAACTAAGATTTACCTCCATCCCTATTCATTTAGAAAAGGCAAAAAGAGGGTGGGACTTTATATGAGGCACACTGCTACATAACATAATATGAACCAATCAATGTAAATATTACTATTTATTAAATACAAAAAGGCATACATGACATAGTAACATAGTAAAATTAATAAAATTGCATAATATATAGTGGGTAACATACATATCTTATATAGCAATCAATATATAGTACATATTAAGCTTACAATAAAAACTCAATAGACCTAGAAATGCAAGCCTGATTGTAATGGTAGCATATAACTCAATAATAATAGATTGGTGCATAATAATATTTGATAGTAGTCAGGTAGAATGGTAGAACATGGGAGAATGTGACGTCGCATCATAGGAAAGCTCTACGCGTTTCGTGGTTAGTATACCACTCGTCAGGAGCAGATGCAGGGTTTGGGCTATATCTAGGATAGATAACCAAGATAGATAGAGTAAAAATAATATATATAAAAAAGAAAAATATACAAAATTGGAAGGAAAGAGGGGGAGCAGACAAGGATCCCAACCACTCTTACCTGGTCGTGTAGACTAATAGATTTGTATATGGTAACCATAATGGAATAATACTAGATATGGCGTTAACCCCGGAAACTGAGGTAGTGTAACCCTGAGGCAAGGCATTGGCACCAGCAGCCATAGAAAAAACATGTAGATATGGATCTCCAGTACTTAAGTTATAGTGTATGGTAGAATAAAATAATATGCTGTAGTTGATTCCAAAAATGTTTTTCCTGTAGAGATAAACATAGGAACAGTGAGCTAATAGCCACTAAGTGCTGGAGAAAGAAAACACCTGAGTGAGTAGAATGCTCAGTGAAGTGAAAAGAAAAAAAGAGAAAAATAGTGAGGACCGTGTGTGAAACAATTGCCCTAAAGCTGGTGGTAACTGAGCATAGTAGCCCATAGGATAAGAATATGTGAGAAAGGGTGAAGAGGTGTGTAGGAACCATATAGGTTGGGTGTAAAAGGGTGACGGAGTAAAGCAGGAGAGTGAAGTGGATGGTAGAGTGACAAACGAACAGGTAAAGAGCGGGGGAGAAAGGTGGCTGGAAATGATAAAGGATAGACAAGAGAAGCCAATGGTAGGAAGGGTGTACATACCAAGAATAAAGGCGCGGTGCATAGAAAGGAAATGGTGGCCAATGGACTCAGGGCAACCACCAACGGCACGCTGCGTGAAGAGGGAGGGTGGCGCCATCGCCTGAGCTCAATCCAGTGCTCGGCGTTGAGGCGCCAAAACCTCCCTCATATACACGCGGAATGGACAAACCCGTCAGCGTCATGACATCATGTTGGCGCCATGACGCAGGGCGTGTGGGCGTGGGGTTTATCCACAGCGGGATCGCCTCCCCCGCCCCTCGGGATGGAGAGAGGAAGGGGGGCACCTGGTGCGGGTCGCAGTTCCCGGGGACAACGGAAGTTGCTCGACCCTGGCCACAGTGTGTAGCACTGTGTAATAGGGATTGGCTAGGCTAGGTCACAAATCATATGGAGGGTAAAATGGTGTAACAGTGTGCTTCCATCCCTGATATTTGAAAAAAAGATTTGGGGTTGGGACTTTATATGAGGAAATAACTAAGATTTACCTCCATCCCTATTCATTTAGAAAAGGCAAAAAGAGGGTGGGACTTTATATGAGGCACACTGCTACATAACATAATATGAACCAATCAATGTAAATATTACTATTTATTAAATACAAAAAGGCATACATGACATAGTAAAATAGTAAAATTAATAAAATTAATAAAATTGCATAATATATAGTGGGTAACATACATATCTTATATAGCAATCAATATATAGTACATATTAAGCTTACAATAAAAACTCAATAGACCTAGAAATGCAAGCCTGATTGTAATGGTAGCATATAACTCAATAATAATAGATTGGTGCATAATGATATTTGATAGTAGTCAGGTAGAATGGTAGAACATGGGGGATTGTGACGTCGCATCATAGGAAAGCTCTACGCATTTCGTGGTTAGTATACCACTCGTCAGGAGCAGATGCAGGGTTTGGGCTATATCTAGGATAGATATCCAAGATAGATAGAGTAAAAATATTATATATAAAAAAGGAAAATATACAAAATTATCCTATGGGCTACTATGCTCAGTTATCTTATCCCAAATCTTTTTTTCAAATATCAGGGATGGAAGCACACTGTTACACCATTTTACCCTCCATATGATTTGTGACCTAGCTTAGCCAATCCCTATTACACAGTGCTACACACTGTGGCCAGGGTCGGGCTACTTCCGTTTTCCCCGGGAACTGCGACCCGCACCAGGTGCCCCCCTTCCTCTCTCCATCCCGAGGGGCGGGGGAGGCGATCCCGCTGTGGATCGACGCCACGCCCACACGCCCTGCGTCATGGCGCCAACATGATGTCATGACACCGACGTGTTTGTCCATTCCGCGTGTATATGAGGGAGGTTTTGGCGCCTCAACGCCGAGCACTGGATTGAGCTCAGGCGATGGCGCCACCCTCCCTCTTCACGCAGCGTGCCGTTGGTGGTTGCCCTGAGTCCATTGGCCACCATTTCCTTTCTATGCACCGCGCCTTTATTCTTGGTATGTACACCCTTCCTACCATTGGCTTCTCTTGTCTATCCTTTATCATTTCCAGCCACCTTTCTCCCCCGCTCTTTACCTGTTCGTTTGTCACTCTACCATCCACTTCACTCTCCTGCTTTACTTCGTCACCCTTTTACACCCAACCTATATGGTTCCTACACACCTCTTCACCCTTTCTCACATATTCTTATCCTATGGGCTACTATGCTCAGTTACCACCAGCTTTAGGGCAATTGTTTCACACACGGTCCTCACTATTTTTCTCTTTTTTTCTTTTCACTTCACTGAGCATTCTACTCACTCAGGTGTTTTCTTTCTCCAGCACTTAGTGGCTATTAGCTCACTGTTCCTATGTTTATCTCTACAGGAAAAACATTTTTGGAATCAACTACAGCATATTTTTTTATTCTACCATACACTATAACTTAAGTACTGGAGATCCATATCTACATGTTTTTTCTATGGCTGCTGGTGCCAATGCCTTGCCTCAGGGTTACACTACCTCAGTTTCCGGGGTTAATGCCATATCTAGTATTATTCCATTATGGTTACCATATACAAATCTATTAGTCTACACGACCAGGTAAGAGTGGTTGGGATCCTTGTCTGCTCCCCCTCTTTCCTTCCAATTTTGTATATTTTCCTTTTTTATATATAATATTTTTACTCTATCTTGGTTATCTATCCTAGATATAGCCCAAACACTGCATCTGCTCCTGACGAGTGGTATACTAACCACGAAACGCGTAGAGCTTTCCTATGATGTGACGTCACATTCCCCCATGTTCTACCATTCTACCTGACTACTATCAAATATCATTATGCACCAATCTATTATTATTGAGTTATATGCTACCATTACAATCAGGCTTGCATTTCTAGGTCTATTGAGTTTTTATTGTAAGCTTAATATGTACTATATATTGCTATATAAGATATGTATGTTACCCACTATATATTATGCAATTTTATTAATTTTACTATGTTACTATGTCATGTATGCCTTTTTGTATTTAATAAATAGTAATATTTACATTGATTGGTTCATATTATGTTATGTAGCAGTGTGCCTCATATAAAGTCCCACCCTCTTTTTGCCTTTCCATCATCAGAGCGAAGGTCTTGTGGAGGGGGTCTTTGTTGATAGATGAGGGACGTGACAACTTCTTCTATGAATTTTAGGAAGGGGGTGGGGCTTTCTGTGGATTTGGTGTAGACTACGTGGGAATTATAAATGGCCAAATGGATGAGATAAATTGCTACCTTCTTGTACCAGAATCGGGATCTCCTTATTGACAAATAGGGCTAAAATACTTGATCATTGAAATCCACCCCCCCATGTAGAGATTATAATCTTGGACACATGTTGGCTTTTCAATGGGACCTTGTCTTCTTTGAACCTCAATTGTAGTATCGTCATGGATGGTGGACAACATGTGCACGTCCCTTTTATCCTTGCACCTCAAGGCCAGCACTTCGTTGCATCTCAATGTTGCTCTTTCCCCCCTTCGCAGCTTTTTGTTCGCTAGAGATTGTGGGAAGCCCTTCCTATTCTTCCTGGAGGTTCCGCAGGCCAGGGTTTTTGTGATGTATAAGTGTTTGAAAAGGGGCAGGCTGGTGTAGAAGTTGTCAAGGTATATGTGATATCCTTTGTTCAAAAGTGGGTATGCCAGGTCCCATACAATCTTTCCAGTTGTGCCCATGTAGGCCGGGCACTCAGGGGGCTGGAGCTGGGAATCTCTTCCTTCATATATGCGGAACGCATACAGATATCCCGTGGCTCTCTCACAGAGCTTGTAAAATTTTTCTCCGTATCTGGCCCTTTTTCTAGGAATATATTGCTTTATTCCTAGCCGGCCTGAAAAGGGTACCAGTGACTCATCGACACATATATTCTCATCGGGGAAATAGAGTTTTGTAATTTGTTGGGTAAACAAAATTATCAGTGGGCAAATTTTATATAACTTGTCGTAATTTGGATGATTGCAGGGAGGGCACTGGGTATTGTCACTAAAATGAAGAAAGCGCATTATCATCTCGTATCGGGACCTGGACATTATGGCAGAATAAATGAGCATGTGGTGAATAGGGTTGGTGAACCAATAGGTATGTCCTTCATTTTTTTTTGTAAGCCCCACGTTTATGGTGAGGCCCATAAACAATTTGATCTCCTCCAAATTCAGATCTCTCCACTCAAAGAGACGGACATATGATGATTTGGGGTTGTTGGCAATATACTGCTGGAATATAAATTTGTCTGGTCCACAATGAATTGCAGCAAAGTGTCCGGCAAAAACAGATTAAAAAAATCAATCGCTGTGAAATTTTGGGTGTTGGCCTGCACACCTAGCTGTGCGGTGAAAGCGGCAATAATTGGTGATTCAGAGTCAGAAGGCAGCCATGTTGGGTTGGCAAGACCATCTAGCATGTATGTAGAGGCCCCAGCTCTTGGGGGACGTGACACTCCAGTAGTTGGGAGATTTGAATCTCCTGTGCTGGTACTCAGGCGTGATTTGGCAGCACTGGTATTGGGCCTGGGCATTTGTCCTGGGGCCTATTGCTGGCGGTAGCGCAGGTACTGGGCATTTGTTCCTGGGGCCTATCACTGGCAGCAGCACTGGTACTGGGGCTGGGAATTTGTTCTTGGGGCCTATTGCTGGCGGCAGCTCTGGTACTGGGCCTGAGAATATTATCCTGGTTTCTGGCAGCTGCCTGGCTTCCAGAGTGCCGTGCCCTTTTAGGAGGAATCCATTCTTCCTCCGAATCATTTGCCGATTCACTATTCTCAATCGGTTCAAATGCCAAATTTGATTCGGAATCAGAATTGGAATCTGATGAGAACTCCCCGCTGCTCTCATCAGTCACTGATGGGTGACGGGTGATGGCTGACGGTCACTGATGGGTGATGGGTGATGGCTGATGGTCACTGATGGGTGATGGGTGACAGGTGACGGTCACTGATGGGTGATGGGTGCACCGCTGACCGTCACTGATGGGTGATGGTAACAGGTGAAGGTCACTGATGGGTGATGGTGACAGTTGACGGTCACTGATGGGTGACGGTGACAGTCACTAATAGGTGACGGTGACAGGTGACAGTCACTGATGGGTGCATTACTGATGATCACTGATGGCAGTCTCTTATGTGACAGGTGCACTTTATGGGGTGACTGTTGGGTGACAGATGACAATGGGGGGGTGATGGGACAAGTGTTTGCGCAGTTCAATACAGACACAGATCGGTAACTCACTGCTCCTGGCTCTTCTCTCCTCACACTGGACACTGGTTTGTGAGGAGAGAAGAGCTGGTAACAGCTACTTACCGCTCTGTGTTTACATTTAGTGATCGGCTGTGAAAGGATCACAGCCGATCACGTGGTAAACAGCTGCTGGCCAATGGCTGTTTACCAGCATTGGTGACGAGCAGTGTTCCCGGGAACACGTTGCCACCGATGTGCAAGCGCAGCGTGCCCGCGCGCATGCCCTGGTCACAGTGGGGCAGAACTATCTGATAAAGTCACAGCCGATCACGTGGTAAACAGCCATGACCAATGGCTGTTCATCCCCCTCATGGAGTCTCCATGACACGCCGCCACTGAAGGAACAGGTATGCGCGCGTGCGATCGCGCGTATTCCCTGTTTAAATGGAGGACCGTCATATGACTCCCTCCCAGAACAAGAGCCGCGCCGCCTGGCCGTCAAATGACAGCCGGCAGACGGCAAGCGGTTAAGAGCTTTGTCATCCTGGTGCGTATTTTCTTTCCTTCTGTCATATTTATCAATTAAATTGCCTTTGACATAATCTAGTGTTAGCTGCTGCCCTGGTCTGGTTTTTAAAGCATTAATAGGAGCAGTATATGTCTCTGGAAGGCTGCAACAATATGATTATCTTCGATGTCCTCTCCAATAGCACGCAGCTGCTTTATGATCTTGTGGACAGATTACTGGGAGGGGCTGGGGAAGACCCGGCTGTCATGGTGCACGTTGTCACCAATGACAAAGTCAGAGGCAGATGGAGTGTCCTAAAGAACGATTTTAGGGACTTAGGAGCTAAATTGAGGAAAAGGACCTCCAAGGTAGTATTCTCAGGAATACTACCGGTACATCGAGCCACACCAGAAAGGCAGAGGGAGATTAGGGAAGTAAACAAGTGGCTGAAGAGCTGGTGTAGTAAGGAGGGGTTTGGGTTCCTGGAGGACTGGGCCGACTTCTCAGTTGGTAACCGGTACTATAGAAGGGACGGACTGCACCTAAATGAGGAGGGTGCAGATCTGCTGGGAATGAAGATGGCCAAAAAGTTAGAGGGGTTTTTAAACTAGGCGATGGGGGGGAGGGTCCAGAGACAGAGATAGCCAGCTCAGAAGATATTCCAGAGGGTAGTATTGGGGGCAATAGTGGTAGGTTAACCAAAGCACAAAAACACAAGGTGAGTATAGTAGCAAGTCCTAGTTGCAATTTTGAAACACCCAATATGAGGAGAATATGCGACCGGTCTAAACTATGTGGCATGTTCACCAATGCCAGGAGCATGGTGGACAAGATGGGTGAACTAGAGATACTGTTGTACAAGGAGGATTTGGATTTTGTGGGAATTTCAGAGACCTGGTTCAACAGCTCTCATGATTGGCTGGCAAACATTCAAGGGTATACCCTATACCGCAAGGATAGAGAGGGTAAAAAAGGGGGAGGGGTATGCCTATATATCAAGAATAATGTACAAGCGAATGTGAGAGATGACATCACTGAGGGAGCTAGAGAGGAGGTGGAATCCTTATGGGTAGAGCTCCAAAGGGATGAAGCTAAGGGGAAAATAATACTGGGAGTATGCTATAGGCCCCCTAACCTGAGGGAGGAAGTGGAGACGGATCTTCTATCACAAATTGGATTAGCAGCAAGGATGGGAAGTGTTATCATAATGGGGGATTTTAATTATCCAGACATAGACTGAGCGGAGGGAACCGCGCATTCATTTAAGCCTCGCCAGTTCCTTAATGTCTTGCAGGACAATTTTATGGGTCAGATGGTAGACGCACCAACTAGAAATAAAACATTACTGGATCTACTGATTACCAACAATACAGACCTGATCACGGATGTGGAAATACGGGGCAATTTAGGTAACAGCGATCACAGGTCAATTAGTTTCAGTATAAATAACACAAATAGGAAACATAAAGGGAAAACAAAGACACTGAATTTCAAAAGAGCCAACTTCCCTAAACTACAAACCTTGCTAAAAGGCATACATTGGGATAAAATATTAGGAACAAAGAATACAGAGGAGGGATGGGTTTGCTTTAAGAGCATATTAAATAAGGGCATTAGCCAATGTATCCCATTGGGTAATAAATTTAAAAGAGCGAACAAAAATCCTGGATGGCTTAACTCCAATGTAAAAATGCATATAAAAGCAAAAGAGAAGGCCTTCAAAAAATACAAGGTTGAGGGATCATCCTCAGCATTCAGACTTTATAAAGAATGCAACAAGAAATGTAAGGGTGCAATTAGGACGGCTAAGATAGAACATGAAAGACACATAGCGGAGGAGAGCAAAAAAAATCCCAAGAAATTCTTTAAGTATGTAAATAGTAAAAAAGGGAGGACAGATCATATTGGCCCCATAAAGAATGAGGAAGGACATCTGGTTACAAAGGATGGGGAGATGGCGAAGGTATTGAATTTATTCTTCTCCTCAGTCTTCACGAGTGAATGGGGGGGCTTCAGTAACCAAAACTGCAGTGTTTATCCCCATGACACAACACAGGAAGCACCTCCATGGGAGGACAGGGGACAGAATTAAAATTAGACTTGAGAAACTTAACATTAATAAATCACCGGGACCAGATGGCTTGCATCCGAGGGTACTTAGGGAACTCAGTCAAGTGATTGCCAGACCATTGTTCCTAATTTTTACAGTCTATTGACTGGAATGGTACCAGCTGATTAGAGAAAAGCCAATGTAGCACCAATATTTAAAAAGGGCCCAAAATACATCCCTGGGAATTACAGACCAGTTAGCCTAACATCAATAGTATGTAAACTCTTGGAGGGGATGATAAGGGACTATATACAAGATTTTAGTAGAAAGAACAATATCATTAGCAATAATCAGCATGGATTAATGAAGAATCGTTCTTGCCAAACCAATCTATTAACCTTCTATGAGGAGGTGAGTTGCCATCTAGATAAAGGAAGGCCCGTAGACGTGGTGTATCTGGATTTTGAAAAAGCATTTGACACAGTTCCCCATAAACGTTTACTGTACAAAATAAGGTCTGTTGGCATGGACCATAGGGTGAGTACATGGATTGAAAACTGGCTACAAGGGCGAGTTCAGAGGGTGGTGATAAATGGGGAGTACTCAGAATGGTCAGGGGTGGGTAGTGGCGTTCCCCAGGGTTCTGTGCTGGGACCAATCCTATTTAATTTGTTTATAAACGACCTGGAGGATGGGATAAACAGTTCAATCTCTGTATTTGCAGACGATACTAAGCTAAGCAGGGCAATAACTTCTCCGCAGGATGTGGAAACCTTGCAAAAAGACCTGAACAAATTAATGGGGTGGACAACTACATGGCAAATGAGGTTCAATGTAGAAAAATGTAAAATAATGCATTTGGGTGGCAAAAATATGAATGCAATCTATACACTGGGGGGAGAACCTCTGGGGGAATCTAGGATGGAAAAAGAACTGGGGGTCCTAGTAGATGATAGGCTCAGCAATGGCACGCAATGCCAAGCTGCTGCTAATAAAGCAAACAGAATATTGGCATGCATTAAAAAGGGGATCAACGCAAAAGATAAAACGATAATTCTCCCACTCTACAAGGCTCTGGTCCGGCCGCACCTGCAGTATGTTGTCCAGTTCTGGGCACCAGTCCTCAGGAAGGATGTACTGGAAATGGAGCGAGTTCAAAGAAGGGCAACAAAGCTAATAAAGGGTCTGGAGGATCTTAGTTATAAGGAAAGGTTGCAAGCACTGAACTTTTTCTCTCTGGAGAAGAGACGCTTGAGAGGGGATATGATTTCAATTTACAAATACTGTACTGGTGACCCCATAATAGGGATAAAACTTTTTCGCAGAAGAGAGTTTAATAAGACTCATGGCCACTCATTACAATTAGAAGAAAAGAGGTTTAACCTTAAACTACGTAGAGGGTTCTTTACTGTAAGAGCGGCAAGGAAGTGGAATTCCCTTCCATAGGCGGTGGTTTCAGCGGGGAGCATTGATAGCTTCAAGAAACTATTAGATAATCACCTGAATGACCGCAACATACAGGGATATACAATGTAATACTGACACATAATCACACACATAGGTTGGACTTGTGTCTTTTTTCAACCTCACCTACTATGTAACTATGATGTCTAGCGTAGCTTTTACGTGGTCACAAATTTGCTGGCCTTCTTGTAGTCTCATCTTGTACAGTTTTCTTAGTAGAAATAGCTTGCTGTTGAGACTTGAACGCTAATGCAGTTTTTGTAATAAAGTCCACATACCTTTGGCTGTTTTCTCTGTTCTTATGTGGATAAGCTATTCATTTTCCACTAACAAGCTTATAATCGATTTTGCCTGTCTATTCTTCCTGTCCCAGTCCTCCCTCTCTCCATTTGTCGGTCTTCCTGTATTCATCACTTGCCACAAGTCATCCTTGCTGAGAAGCATTTGTAGTTTAAACTTCCACAGCTGGTACCTGACCTTACATCTGAACTGCTTGTCATCCTTCAGTAGCTTGTATACAGTACTTACTGACTTGCAGAATTATTTGCTCCACTGCCTACTCGGTGCCTGTAGTATCCTCTCCAATGCCTGGGTGCTGCTGGGTGCCTGCTGGGCTGTCAGAAGTCTAGTTGGAGGCCAAGGTGCTGAGAGGGCGCCCCTTGCGGCTGAGTGCAGCACAATCCTGAAGAGAATGCAGTGCCCAAAGAACCAGGGTTTGCTGGTGGCTGTGGCCTGATGACTTGATCACCGTGAAGCAGCTGAAGCAAGCTGGATGTACTGTGTGGAAGGTGTGCTAGAAAGGAGCCAGATGTAGCAGATAGTTGGGAAATCTGGTAGGAGAATCAGAGGCCAGGCCAGGGATCATATATAGTAAGATCAGTCCTTAAGCAGATTCAGGATTCAGGTAGGGTCACTGGAACAAGCCAAGGTCATTCACGGTAAGACAGGCAGAAAAGCAAAGTCGGTGAGCCAAGCCAGGATCAAGCAGTGGAGCAGGCAGAAGTAAGTCAGAATATAAGCCAGGGGTCAAGCCAGGAGATTAGGAAAAGCGGGTAGAGGAAGCTGGGTCGTTCAACGGGAAGTCCAAGATCAGAATGCAGGAACACAGGGAACACAGGACAGCTGATGATAATCCAGCAACTCAGGGATCTCAACAGTGGGTTTATATAGGCAGTGAGCGTCAGCATCTATCACAACTTTTGCCTGCCCGTTAGCGATGTTGCGCTTCTGCGTACACCCATTAGTGCTGTCGCGCATCTGCATACGCCAGTGCACCTGGAGGTTTGTCTGGTGAAGCCACAATGAGTATTGGCGACATTGCCATTCCTATGGCCATTTCCCTGACATGGGTGCATAACCTGTTGTCAGTGTATTGAAATCATGGGCTTGAAGCTTATTGTTTGCAGCAATAGCTTTGTTTTTATGGAGGATATTAGATTATGTCTTTATCTGCATGGAGACAGAAACAGGAACTGAACAACAAACAATTGCATAGTAAGGAAAGCAAACACTTCCTCTCATTGCATTACCATAGTATACACATTATAATACTGCAGTGCCACTGCCTGCATAGATAGGTATAATGCATACAGTATTGTCAGTTTATTTGCAACCATGCTGTTGTTCTTTACAACAATAAGTACTGCAACCTGGGGGACAGGTAGCAGATACAAAGCTCTCTGGGATGAGCAGTCTTTTAGGCATAGATACCAAATCCAGTGAGGTAGTGACAAACAGTGCAGTGTTTATTGGTGATATATACAAGTCTTTATACAGGTTCTGTACAGTGTTCCAGAAAACAAATAGGAACAAAAATAGCCAAACAAAAACCTAGCCGTGTCTCGGCACTAACTATACAATATTTAAAGGTCCTAACTATCAGGCCGAGCAAGCCTACAGCTTGTCAGCTTCCACATACACAGCTTAACCTCCCTGGCGGTATGATTATTTCAGATTTTTAATGCTGAAAGTTGTACAATTATTTTGCACGGAAATTTGCGTTTTATAGTGTAGGCCTGTAATTCTTAGGAATAACTCACTTAAATCTGTCCAAACAAGAGTCTATTAGAAATAAAGATAAAGTTTGAAAAACGAAATAAAAAATTATAATATAATAAATAACTATAAATATAACAAATAATAATATAATAATAATAAAAATGATTCAATAATGTAATCAAATCAAAAACACTGAAATTTGCTCAGTTGCAGAATTGTCGCTGTCATTACTTTTAGTGTTTGATGACGAATTTCCCCACAAATCACTATCGCTCAATTCTGCAAATGATTCTAATTTATTATCGCTGTTTTCTAGCTGGTCTAAAAGCACTTTCGACGTAAACGGACATTTTTTGGTTGGTTGGTGAACAATGTAAGTAACCTCTACATGGATCCTGCGATGCGATCCCGAGTCTGCCTCGGGGTTACCGCTTTTGGTACTGAAAATCCACCCCGAGCCAGACTCGGGAATACCGTCAGGGAGGTTAATAGCTTTTACCAACCTTTTGCTCTCCTAGACAGAAATTGTCTGAGGTTCCCAGGCCAAGAGCACTGGCTGTCTGTCTCAGGTGAGTGTTTAAATTGACCTGGGGGAGAGGACCAAGATCCGAACAAGACCATGGATCAGAGATACCTGAATGTGTATGAGAGGAGCCTGGGAGACCTATAAACCCTGAATCCAGGACTTTTCCCGGGTCTCTCTGGGACGCTCTGCTACAGTACCTTGTAGAGACTTATACAGTATTTCCCACCAACAATGTTCTCATGTGGGTTTATCAGAATTTGAAAATCACATGAAAAGTGCGGCCATTTCTCTTTTGTGACTTCAAGGGTGAGCGTGGAGCAGGCTGCCTTTCCAACCAGCTACTTTCTGAGAGCCTACACATGCTCATTTGCATTGCCCAATCTAGAATCTCTTAACCGCAGTCATGATGATAAAACTGATATGACCTTTCCTTGTATTTGTACTGAGATTGGTGGGATGCATAGATGAGCAACTGATTGGAAAGCAGAACTCTAGTGAAAGAGAAAATGTTACTATGTACAGAAAATAACAGTGGTTACAGAGGAACCTGATCTGAAGAGGGCTGGGAACCTTTGTCCTGGAAGGCAAACACAACCAGCTAGCACTTTTTTATGGTACGGACAGATTTTTTAGGACTTAAACCCATAAGGGGAAAGTCCACTTGTCTGCCTCCTCCCCCCTCTACTGTCACATTTGGCACCTTTTGGGGGGAGCAGGTACCTGGTTTTGACAGGTACCATTGCCCACTTCCAACTGAGTTTGCCATGTCAGCCGTAAGTTCGACCTCCTTCCTCCTTCCCCCACAACCAGCCCAATCAGAGTTCTCAAGTTGTTGCTAAAGTGAGAAAATATAGCTGCACACCAACATCCAACCAACATACATCCAGCAGGTGTATTGAAAGACTGCCACCAGGATTAAAACAATGGACCAACTGGTGAAGACGTTTCACACATACATATGGGTTGATTTACTAAAGGCAAAAAGATTGTGCACTTTGCAAAGTGCAGTTGCTCCAGAGCTTAGTAAATGAGCAGAAGCTCTGCTGACTTCCATCATCCAATCATGTGCAAGTAAAAATTCAGTTTTTTTATTGTCCTTGCATGTGATTGGGTATTCTTTGTAAAGTGAAACTTTACCTCATTTACTAAGCTCTGGAGCAATTGCGCTTGCACTTGCTAGTGTTCTGATTGTGACTGTGTGCCTGGCTGTGGGTGCAACTGTGGAAAATACCTAGGGACCTTGGAGTGAGTGCTCAACTACCTTTGCATATTTCAGCATCAGCTTACTTTATTACATGACATCTCAAAGGAAAAGTTGCAAAAGAAGTTGGTGCTGGGAGACTTTAGTTTGCTAGATGCTGTGATTGCAGGTCTAAACAGGGGGCAGATAGCTATAAAATATGCAGCATGTGTCACTAACTATGGATCCTGCCCTGATTGGTGTCTAAATCGCCAACCAGCTTAAATTTGCTCATCTCAGCCAGCTCAAAATTTCTTATTAGTAATGACTCAAGGGCAAATGCCTAAACCTCCCCTGAATCTAACAATATGCTTATAATTCCCCTTATAATATCTCTTTGCTCTGCTTACGCAAATCTATGTTTACGAAACTTGCTTATCAAGTGAACTCCCAAAGATGTCACTATATGCAGCCATGGGCACAAAGGCTTTGCATATATCTGTGGCTCAGGGGAAATGTAAAGAGCTCAACGTTACTGCAAATTGTGATATGTGTAGCAGAGTTGGAGGTGCTTTCTAAAGGCTGACAGCACCACTTTTCTAAAGAGTGACAATTATGCTGAGATTACATTCTTTTCTATAGACACATGCTGTTAGATTGATCAACAAGATTTTACTACACTCACGGTTAAAAAGAAAAAAAAGAAAAAACTTCAGCAAATGCCATTTCTATTTTTCCATCATGTCAGGTTCATTAACCTGCTATGCTACTGTTTTTATGAGATGATGAATCCTCATATGGACTATAGACATAGGGGGATTTACTAAAGAGTACACAATCTTGTGTAGTTCTGCATAGAACAGCTTGTAAAAAATGTACATTTTCTGTCCCCTCAAAATAACTCAACACACAGCCATTAATGTCTAAACCACTGGCAAGAAAAGTGAGTACACCCCTAAGTGAAAATGTCCAAATTGGGGCCAAAGTGTCAATATTTTGTGTGGCCACTATTATTTTCCAGCACTGCCTTAACCCTCTTGGGCATGGAGTTTACCAGAGGCCAGAGCTTCACAGGTTGCCACTGGAGTCCTCTTCCACTCCTCCATGACGACATCACAGAGCTGGTGGATGTTAGAGACCTTGCGCTCCTCCATCTTCCATTTGAGGATGCCCCACAGATGCTCAATAGGGTTTAGGTCTGGAGACATGCTTGGCCAGTCCATCACCTATACCCTCGGCTTCTTAATAAGACAGTGGTCTTCTTGGAGGTGTGTTTGGGGTCGTTACTTTGGAATACTGCCCTGCGGCCCAGTCCTGAAGGGAGGGGATCATGCTCTGCTTCAGTATGTCACAGTACATGTTGGCATTCATGGTTCCCTCAATGAACTGTAGCTCCCCAGTGCCGGCAGCACTCATGCAGCCCCAGACCATGACACTCCCACCACCATGCTTGACTGTAGGAAGACACACTTGTCTTTGTACTCCTTACCTGGTTGCCACCACACACGCTTGACACCATCTGAACCAAATAAGTTTATCTTGGTCTCATCAGACCACAGGACAATGTTCCAGTAATCCATGTCCTTAGTCTGCTTGTCTTTAGCAAACTGTTAGCGGGCTTTCTTGTGCATCATCTTTAGAAGAGGCTTCCTTCTGGAATGACAGCCATGCAGACCAATGTGATGCAGTGTGCGGTGTATGGTCTGAGCACTGATAGGCTGACCCCGCACCCCTTCAACCTCTGCAGCAATGCTGGCAGCACTCATATATCTATTTCCCAAAGACAACCTCTGCATATGATGCTGAGCACATGCACTGAACTTTTTTGGTTGACAATGGCGAGGCCTGTTCTGAGTGGAACCTGTCCTGTTAAACTGCTGTATGGTCTTGGCCACCGTGCTGCAGTTCAGTTTTAAGATCTTGGCAATCTTCTTATAGCCTAAGCCATCTTTATGTAGAGCAACATTTCTTTTTTTCAGATTCTCAGAGAGTTCTTTGCCATGAGGTGGCATGTTGATCTTCCAGTGACCAGTATGAGAAAGTGAGAGCGATAATACCAAATTTAACACACCTGCTCCCCATTCACACCTGAGACCTTGTAACACTAACGAGTCACATGACACTGGGGAGGGAAAATGGCTAATTGGGCCCAATTTGGACATATTCACTTAGGGGTATACTCACTTTTGTTGACAGTGGTTTAGACATTAATGGTTGTGTGTTGAGTTATTTTGAGGGGACAGCAAATTTACACTGTTATACAAGCTGTACACTCACTACTTTACATTGTAGCAAAGTGTTTCTTCAGTGTTGTCACATAAAAAGATATAATAAAATATTTACAAAAATGTGAGGGGTGTACTCACTTTTGTGAGATACTGTATATACGGTATATATATATAAAAAAAATCCTGTATATGTAAATCATAGTTTGTAGATGCTATAACTTTTGCGCAAACCAATCAATATACGCTTATTGTAATTTTTTACCAAAAATATGTAGCAGAATACATATTGGCCTAAATTTATGAAGAAATTTGATTGTTTAATTATTATTATACAGGATTTATATAGCGCCAACAGTTTGCGCAGCGCTTAACAACATGAAGGCAGACATACAGTTACATTACAATTTGGTACAAGAGGAATCAGAGGGTCCTGCTCGTTAGAGCTTACAATCTAAAGTTATAAATAAGGAAAAAATACCGCATTAACCTAATACAAATAAAAAACTAATAAAGAAATAGCTGCAGCTCAAAATTGTGAGATATACACAAAACAATGAATACAAAAAGAAAGGAAAAAGTTGCGCAAAATTATTAAAATTAAAAGTGAGTGAGTAACCGTGGTAAAACGAAAAACATTCTAGGCACCACTGAGAACAATAAATATAAAAAGTCCTCAATAGGTAATTAAACAGTCCAGTGATATGGGTCCAGTGATAACAGTGAAGGTGAAATAAACTCCTTAACCACTTGCTTACTGGGCACTTAAACCCCCCTCCTATCCAGACCAATTTTCAGCTTTCAGCGCTGACGCACTTTGAATGACAATTGCGCGGTCATGCCACACTGTACCCAAATGAAATTTTTATCATTTTTTCACCACAAATAGAGCTTTCTTTTGGTGGTATTTGATCACTTCTGCAGTTTTTACTTTTTGTTAAAAAAAAATGTAAAAAAATGAATTTTTTTCAAAATTTTTTTTTTATTTTTTTATATTTTGTTATAAAAAATTTAAAACAGGTAATTTTTCTCCTTCATTGATGTACGCTGATGAGGTGGCAGTGATGGGCACTGATAGGTGGCAGTGATGGGCACTGATGGGTGGCAGTGATGGGCACTGATCAGTTACACTGATAGGCAGCACTGCTAGGTGGCACTGATTGGCACTACTGGTGGGCATTGATAGGTGACACTTGTGGGCATTCATAGGTGGCACTTGTGGGCACTGTTAGGTGGCACTTGTCGGCACTGTTAGTTGGCACTGTTAGGTGGCAGTGATGAGGCAGATGTGCCTCTTCCACTTTGGGATCGATGTCCCTCACATCTGAGCCGCTGTCACCGTGAGTAGAAAAAAAAAAAGATTACCGATCTTTTGTTTACATCATGTGATCAGCTGTCATTGGCTGACAGCTGATCACATGGTAAGGGGCCGGGACTGGCCCCTTACTTGGATCGGTGATCACCCGAGTCTCAGTGACTCAGTGATCACAGCGTGCTTGGCACGCGCCCTGCAGGGCGCGTGCACAGGGGAGGCTGTCATATGACGGCCTCCCGGGAATTCAGGTCCGCGCTGTGGCTGTCATTCTGCCATAGCGCGTATGTCAAGTGGTTAATACAAAGACACCACCCTCTGATGTGATCCTCCACCTCATAGAATGCACGCTTACCGGAGGGCAAGCTTAATCAAGCCTGTATAATAGGTCAGTGTCCGGACATCAATCCAGCAGCAGAGACTCTCTGTAGTTACACCAAAGGCAAGCCAGGTGACCTCAAATCAACGGTATACAAGGCAAGGCACCGATCAAAACCCAAGAGAATGGAGAGAAGCTCACCATAGTGTAAATCAGACTTTTATGGGTTTATTAAAAATTAAAGCTTACACTCACACGAAACTGGAGATAAAAACATCCATAAAAAATTGCCGGCCGGCTTGCAGACACCCGTCCGCACACAAAGTGCACCGCGATGACGTCAGCACGTCAACCTCCCGACCGGCGGGCAATTTTTTATGGATGTTTTTATCTCCAGTTTTGTGTAACCTTTAATTTCTTAGCGCCTGCTATCCAGACCCCAGGAACCAACGCACAGCTATGTGGTTTCGCGCAGGGGAGCCAACCTGCCACAGTATAACTGCGGCGGCTGGTCCAGGAGTGGTTAAAGTGGACATTTACCCACTGAAGAAGACATTTTCTGTTGAAACGCATTGGAGTCCTTTGTGTGTCCACTTCCCTTGTTTTCATTGAACACTTTTCTGGGTATTGTTGAGTATTTTGCCAATTTTGGTATTACTGTGTGACTCTGTATTTTTATATTTTTGGAATAACATTACTTTTTTAAAATTCTATCTCTACTCATTGGCATTATCCCCTGGGTATCTTATAGTCCCAATTCCCTCATCTGTTCTCCTTTTGGGGTTTTGTATAATGCCTCAGGTAAGCTTATTCATATCACTAGTGACACATGTGATCCATGCAAAACACATGGCAGGCATAAAAAATATTATAAAATATTAATGCAACTGTAAAATATTACCTCCAACACATTGGAGTCTGACAGTCAACCTTGCTTAAATTATGATTCGTGTGAGTGTATTTCTTCTGACCCCATTTTTTTTTTCAAACCAAGAAAAATCACTTATGAGCTTTTTATGTTTGTTTTCTTCCCCCACAGAGAAAGATGATTTTGATTCAGGCACTGATTTATGGTGCGATAAGAATAAGACTAAGGAGCTGAGAATGTTGGCAATGAAGCCCAGATAGATTTGATCATTCATCTAATTCCTGTGTTTCTCAGTAGATTAACATTGTTCTATTCCCATATCAGCAAAACTACTGCGGAATGCTTGGGGACATCATCCGTTTATCAGCAAAGAGACAATAATTCTTTTTTTCCCTTTGCACATTTCAATGCAAAGGTAAAGCAATGGCTTCAGGGAGCCATTATAAAAACCTTTGATTTATCCCCTCATTAACCTTTTAAACATTCTGAGGATTATGGTTGTGCTGACTAGAATAAGACGTGCTATAAACATTTCGGTAATGTTGGCTATTATTAGTAACTTTGGGCAATCTTCTACCAAGGTAATAAGCAACAAGTCTACCAGATAATAACGAGGAGTTATCCTGACATGTTAGAGGTTTTCATAGGTGAAAACTTGGAAAGAGATTAATTAAATTTAGTTCTTTTGTAGCATCTAGTTGCAAAAAGCTGTAGTATGGTGCCTGCCTAATTGGTTAGCACACTATATTTGTAGCTGCACGCTCCTGCATTTATTATTCTTATGCCACCTTCACAACATTAGTATGCTCTCCTTTGGACTTCTTCTGGGAGCTGAGGTTTCTCCTAAAAACACATCAATAAGGTAATAATACCTTAATAATCTTAATAATATTATTCTTCCACCTTAACTGGTACTAGCATGTGTCTGCAGGGCTGTTACCTAGTCCCTGTGCACACCTTTGTGATTTGTGCGACAATTATTGTCTATGGGGCCTACATTTTTGGCCCCATAAACTTCAATGGGTATGAATGAAAAATGCATCAAAATGCAGGAAAAACCCATTAAAATTGTATTAAAACAGTATTTTTTACGCAAGAATAACGCATGAAAATGCAAAAAGTGTGATCATAGCCTTACTGGGAGAAGTATTTGTATTTGTGGGGCAACAGCAATAATAAATAAATATATACAGTATCTCACAAAAGTGAGTACACTCCTCACATTTCTTTAAACATTTTATTATATCTTTTTATGTGACAACACTGAAGAAATGACACTTTGATACAATGTAAAGTAGTGAGTGCACAGCTTGTATAACAGTGTAAATTTGCTGTCCCCTCGAAATAACTCAACACACAGCCATTAATGTCTAAACCGCTGGCAACAAAAGTGAGCACACCCCTAAGTTAAAAATGTCCAAATTGGGCCCAATTAGCCATTTTCCCTCCCCGGTGTCATGTGACTCGTTAGTGTTACAAGATCTCAGGTGTGAATGGGGAACAGGTGTGTTAAATTTGATGTTATCGCTCTCACTCTCTCATACTGGTCTCTGGAAGTTCAACATGGCTCCTCATGGAAAAGAACTCTCTGCGGATCTGAAAAAAATAATTGTTGCTCTACATAAAGATGACCTAGGCTATAAGAAGATTGCCAAGACCCTGAAACTGAGCTGCAGCACGGTGGTCAAGATCATAGAGCGGTTTAACAGGACAGGTTCCACTCAGCACAGGCCTCGCCATGGTCGACCAAAGAGGTTGAGGAGTTGAGTGCACATGCTCAGTGTCATATCCAGAAGTTGTCATTGGGAAATAGACGTATGAGTGCTGCCAGCATTGCGGCAGAGGTTGAAGGGGTGGGGGGGGCAGCCTGTCAGTGCTTAGACCATACGCCGAACACTGCATCAAATTGGTCTGCATGGCTGTCGTCCCAGAAGGAAGCCTCTTCTAAAGATGATGCACAAGAACGCATGCACACAGTTTGCTGAAGACAAGCAGACTAAGAACATGGATTACTGGAACCATGTCCTGTGGTCTGATGAGAACAGAGATAAACTTAATTGTGTTCAGATGGTGTCAAGCGTGTGTGGCGGCAACCAGGTAAGGACGAGTGTATCTTGCCTACAGTCAAGCTTGGTGGTGGGAGTGTCATGGTCTAGAGCTGCATGAGTGCTGCCAACACTGGGGAGCTACAGTTCATTGAGGGAACCTAGAATGCCAGCATGTACTGTAACATACTGAAGCAGAGCATGATCCCCTCCCTTCAGAGACTGGGCCGCAGGTCAGTATTCCAACATGATAATGACCCCAAACACACCTCCAAGACAACCACTGCCTTGCTAAAGAAGCTGAGGGTTAAGGTGATGGACTGGCCAAGCATCTCCAGACCTAAACCCTATTGAGTATCTGTGGGGCACCCTCAAACGGAAGGTGGAGGAGCAAAAGGTCTCCGACATCCACCAGCTTTGTGATGTCGTCATGGAGGAGTGGAAGAGGACTCCAGTGGCAACCTGTGAAGCTCCGGTGAACTCCATGCCCAAGAGGGTTAAGGCAGTGCTGGAAAATAATGGGGGCCACACAAAATATTGTCACTTTGGGCCCAATTTGGACATTTTCACTTAGGGGTGCACTCACTTTTGTTGCCAGCGGTTTAGACATTAATGGCTGTGTGTTGAGTTATTTTGAGGGGACAGCAATTTTTTTTTTTTAACAGAGGGAACAGCAAATATACATTGTTATACAAGCTGTACACTCACTACTTTACATTGTAGCAAAGTGTAATTTCTTCAGTGTTTTTCACATATATATAATGGAAATATGCTGTGTGTTCACAGCGGTGCCCTAGATCATTCCAAAGATCCCAGGGGTCAACACAAGGGGTAGGGCAACAGGACAAAAGCATGGACTCCTGAAAAAAAGAAATAAATAAACAAATATGGGCAAAAACAGAAATAATATAAGTATTGCTAAGACAAAAAAACAGGTAACATGTAGATTAGAGCAACCAAGGTGTGCTATACTAAAACGGAGGAGACAAACAAGTACCTCCAAGTGGCAAGGTGAATCCTAGCTGATATCCTTAGGATTTACCTAAAGTAGCCCCCCCCCCCCACATACTTCAACTTACCAGAGGCATGGTGAATTTATCATTTTTCCTTCTTTCTTTTCTAAGCATTAGTGGGGTCAAATCGACGTTCCTCTTCTACCACAATTTGCAGAGAAAATTTAAAGGAGCAGGATGGAATTTTTTTTTTTAACTGTTGAATTTCTAGCAGTGTGTGGTTTTCATTCAGTATAGTCCATTCATTCCAAAATCGAATGTTAATAGCAAATTAAATCTTGAACGACTTTCGAGCGACATTTGAATGTACTGAACATTTTTGTACAAATTTTTCTACGAATTTCGTACAAATTCTTTGTTTGAAATTCTACTATTGAGTTTAAAGCGGGAGTCTGGCGACCAATCTTTTTTTTTTTTTAGGTAATTGAGACACTTTGCTAATCACAAAATAATACTCACAGTTTGGGTGTAATATTTCCATCTCTGTCTGTTTTCGTACTGAAGAATAACTTAAAAAATGTGATGCTGGCTGTTTCCATCTTGCTTGTGGGCATGTGAAGCCCACAAGCATTGATTTCCTAGATGCGGTGAATGCTGTTCATTCACAGCTTGTTCACAAGCATGATCATTGTTCCCGCACTGAATCTTGGGAAGCCTGACACTAAGCTCCCAGGAGACAGTGCGGCGCCGAGGAAAGGCAATAAACACGCCTACTCCCATGGGAGGAGAGACAGGAAGTGCCACAATAAAGTACAATATAAAGGTAATTACAGCAATAAAAAAAAATTTCGTGCGGCATTTGAACATCTATGCAATGAACTGAAGGGGGTAAGATTAAGTTAAAAATTTGAGTGGAACCCCGCTTAAAGGAGCATTTTCACCAGCTAACATTGCATGCAAAAGACAATGGAGTAGTTGCGGTCTGGTAAAACAAGTACACAGAGTGGCTGTCTTATGCAGCGTACACACGGTCAGACTTTTCGACCGGACTTGTCCGACGGACCAAATCCGGCGGACAATCCGATCGTGTGGGGGCTTCACCGGACCTTCAGCTGACTTTTCCAGCCGCAAATCTGACTGACTTTAGATTTGGAACATGCTTCAAATCTTTACAACGCAACCCCGCCGCACCCAGAAATACGCTTGTCTGTATGCTAGTCCGACGGACAAAAACCGACGCTAGGGCAGCCATTGGCTACTGGCTATCAACTTCCTTATTCTAGTCCGATCGTACGTCATCATCTACGAATCCATCAGACTTTGGTGTGATCGTGTGTAGGCAAGTCCGTTCGTTAAAAAGTCCATTGGAAGTCCGTTAAAAGTCTGTCGAAAGTCCACTGGAAAGTCTGTCGGACCAGTCCGGTCAAAAAGTCCGCCCGTGTGTATGCGGCCTTAGGGCTTAGAAAGAATTTAAGAAAAAAGTGCTTGGGACTGGTGGCTGATGACAAGGGGAGGGAATAGGTAACAACTGTAACAGTGAAGAAACAGTGTTCCATTACTGCATATTCTCTTTTGGATGAATGGGAAATATGATTAAAAGATCAGACCTCTGCCCAGACAAGATAACTACTGCTGAGGTACATTTCACCTTTAGGGGCCAGGATGTTGTATTCAGGTACGACCAACCAAATTAAAGCAAAACTCCAAATTGAAAAATAAAATCAGCCTTTGCTGAACATATTGCAGTCTGGGGATACCCCCCTGTAGCAATTCCGCTCGATGTCACCACTCTTCGGTGTTAAATGATGGTCAGCATTATGCAAGCCACTTCCTCTGATCCCAGGCTGTCATGGATCAACTCCTATTGGGATGTCAATATGCCAGCTTGGGCACAGAGTATTACTGCACTGAATCCCACTCACATTGCTAGCAGTACCTGGACAAGGTCATTCAATGCTCAGGGCAAAGATGCCAAACTCCAACCCCCCACCCAATCCTTAGGGTTAGCAGTGATGTTGCTGTCACTACTCCTGTCAGCCTTGTAACAGAAGCAACTGGCACAAGATGCCCCCCATCCCTGTAAAAAAACATTGAGCCCAGGGCAGCTTCCCCTCCTACCCACCCCTTGCCCCGACCCTGATTGCTAGATAATTGAACCTTGTGTATATATGGAGGGTACGCTTTAAATTGCAGTCTACTTAGTGTATCAACAAGTGGGATTATGTTCCTAGCTGATAAATCATTACAATGTCATATACTATGTACATGTAGCATCAATCTTTGTAATTTAGCAGGTGCAGGTCAGTTGCAAGACTCTTCTTCATGATAATATCCAGGGGGTTTGTGACCTGGTGCTACAGTTACTTGTCACCCATAGATTGCAATATTCACAGCCAAACACAGCTGCATACGTTTGCTTTCTATCTGGATAGCATAGGCGTGCGCATAGGGTGTGCTGGGTGTGCCCAGGCACACCCTAATCCCCCCATGCGCATTAGTGTTATTTTTCTGTGTAGCAACAGGAACATGGGAAAGATCTCCCTCTTACCTGCTCTGCCATAAGAGAAGTGTTTATCCTTTTCTCTTTCACTGTGCCAGCAGGGAGATCAATGTGCCAGAGTCGTAATATATGTAGATACATACACATGCATGTATGTTTGAGCTTAAGGGTGCACACCCTAATGCATTAGGCTGCGCACACCTATGCTGGATAGTCTGTCTCTATGAAAGATATAAAAGCATGACTAGTTTCCCTCCTTACAGCAAAGTTGCAAAGTTCTCTCAAAAGTCATAAAAACATCAAGATGTGGAGTGAATCTTGACAGGTAATTGGTCATTCCATAAACGGTTTCCAAGTCTGACCTGTATTCAGGTCTTATGTCAACAACTGACACTCTTTTATCTGCATCTGGTGTTAGGCATTCTGTTGGCAAAAGCGGCTGAAACACTTGACTTTGTTTTCACATTTTTCTGCACTGAGTTTATCTCCCTTTCCTTGGATCTTTCAAGCATTGCTTTCAAATTTAGGTCATGTTCTTTAAAAGTGCTGCCAAACACTAATAGATCATCCGCACAACGGGCTACCTTTTTTAGTCCTTCATATGTTTCATCCAAAAACTTCAGTACACCGAAGATCAGATGCAAAAAGTATGCAGATAAAGCCTATCTTTCTTATGAATCTTGGTAAGCACATAACTTTTCTTATCTGTTTTTATTTGCCAATACCCCTAGTTGCCATCCATTTTGCAACAGCAAGTTTACAAGTTATGTCTTCAGTTGTATGTTTTGCGCTCAATTGTTTTGGGCAGTGCACATGCACTTCAACCCTGCTGATTGGCTGCTATAGAATAGAAGGTGAGCAAGATGTATCTTTGGTCAGAAAGGTGACAACAAATATGCATGTGCTTAAAAACTCATGTGGGCCATGGTACCATGGATTACTTGCTACCCATGAACTGGCTGTGGGACAACTCATGTGAGAAAGTGACCTCCACCAGGTTGGGTTCTTCTCAGCTGCACTAGGAACTTATACTAGGGTCAATCTGCTCTACACATAGGGTACCTTTGTTCTGTGCTGTTTTCATCAATTTCCCCCAGGACTAGGCTAAGGCTGCTATGGGGAAATACTCGACCTCAGCTTTTAGATATGAACATACACTGTGTGTACTTGAATTTAGGAGGGACACACTGAATCTTGTCCACATCCACCTGTCCAGCGTATCACAGCTACCTCACTCCCAGTAACAGTATGGGGTCCTGCCATGCACCCAGCGTGGACTCCATGCGTGCGCTTGACTTCACTTAACTCTTCCGTACCTGTATACAGGCTAGGAACCTCTGTGGCATGAGTCTGTTTTCGTTGCTATGGGAGGTGGCCTGTTCACAGAGAAAGTGCCGACAACAATTCCCTCCTGTCAGAGGCTATCCCACCTATCTCAGGCACATGCTTAATGACAGACTGCTTCATGACCTTCAGTTACCCTAGGTAATCACTTATATCTTCACGCTGTATTAACTATTGTACTGATGTCTTCATACCTTAAAGTACTTTAGTGGAAAGTGAAAGGTCTTAGTAACTTCAGACCAGGCGGGAAAAAAGTTTTAAAAGCTTTACTTGGAAATGTGCAAAAACATCACACATTCCAACATCCAAGAACTGTATTTCATTCTAAGCCTAATATATCTAGCCCTGTAAAGAAAAGATTGCTATACTTACCTGTTCTGCAGCTACTCTAGTCCAGTCTCCAGTGGCACCTTCTGTGAGCAGGAGACAGCCGACAATGGTTGGAAAATGCCTAGGAAGTGACGTCACCCATAGACCTACTATGGGGCTTCCGTTGTTGGCTGCCTCTCCTATACCCTTCGACACACTGAAGCCACCGCTGACAGCTCAGTGGGGGCAGACTGGAGCAGCTGCAAAACAGGTAAATATAGTGATTTTTGCTTTACATGGCTAGGTAGATTAGTCTTAAAATGTGTCAGAGAATAGGTCTAGAGTTAGTTAGGTTTTGACTAAACTTCCACTTTAACAGCCTATTTGCCTTTATTAAATCAATCCCAAATGACCCCCCCCCCCCCCCGGACCCTGAATGGTGTCAAAATCAGTTTGATCATCCCTACAAACAGGGTTGGGACAAGGGTTTGGCAGGAGGGGAGGCTGCCCTGGGCGCAATGGTTTATTTCAGGGATGGGGCGCCTGACCCTAACCCTAAGGGAAGGGGGGGCACAGTTTGGCATCTTTGCCCTGGGTGACCTTGCCCCGGCACTGCCTACAAATGACCAAAATCTAGCAACTTCAAACATGCCTTTTGCTAAAAACAATACAAGACAACAACCTCTTGAAATACAATATGAACACACATACAAAAAAATGCTTCAATCACATCACTGAATATACGGTACACTATATATTACCAAAAGTATCGGGACGCCTGGCTTTACAAGCGCATGAACTTTATTGGCATCCCAGTCTTAGTCCGTAGGTTTCATTATTGAGTTGGCCCATCCTTTGCAGCTATAACAGCTTAAACTCTTCTGAGAAAGCTGTCCACAAGGTTTAGGAGTGTGTCTATGGGAATGTTTGACCATTCTTCTAGAAGCGCATTTGTGAGGTCAGACACTGATGTGAACGAGAAGGCCTTGTTTCGCAGTCTCCACTCTAATTCATCCCAAAGGTGTTCTATCGGGTTGAGGTCAGGACTCTATGCAGGACAGTCAAGTTCCTCCACCCCAAACTCACTCATGCTTGTCTTTATGGACCTTGCTTTGTGCACTGGTCCAAATCATTTGGTGGAAGGGGGATTATGGCGTGGGGTTGTTTTTCAGGGGTTGGGCTTGGCCCCTTAGTTTCAGTTAAGGGAACTCTTAAGGCGTCAGCATACCAAGACATTTTGGACAATTTCATGCTCCCAACAATGTGGGAACCGTTTGGGGATTGTCCCTTCCTGTTCCAACATGACTGCGCACCAGTGCACAAACAATGTCCATAAAGACATGGATGAGCGAGTTTGGTGTGGAAGGACTGGCCTGCACAGAGTCTTGACCTCAACCCGATACCTGGGTGGAGACTGCGAGCCAGGCCATCCACAACAGTACCTGACTGCACAAATGCGCTTCTGGAAGAATGGTCAAACATTCCCATAGACACACTCTTAAACCTTGTGGACAGCCTTCCCAGAAGAGTTGAAGCTGTTATAGCTGCAAAGGGTGGGCCAACTCAATATTGAACACTGCGGACTAAGACTGGGATGCTGTTAAAGTTCATGTGCGTGTTAAGGCAGGCGTCCCAATACTTTTGGTAATATAGTGTGTATTCTAAACGGAGAATGTATAGTTTAATTATTTAGTACACAGCTCAATCATTTAAAGTATTTGAGTATTCACTGAAAACTCCATCAGATCTCAGTATGATCTTGATTTCTTTAATATCATCAGGGTTCTTTGAAAATGCATGTTGCATTTTGGGTTATTGAACTTTTTTTTGGCATCATAATCATGTTTAAATGTTTAAAGTTGCATCAAAACTTCTAAGGAAATGGGAGATGAGGAAGAAATCAAACGATAAATTTTATCAGGGTTGCATAATTCTTTCCAAGAACCAAATTATACGACACCCAGAATACAGAAGCAGGGAGGCAGGGATAATATTTAAAAGGATTATTGATCTCTAAATGCTGACACATGCAGAGAATTCTCATAAGGAATTCATTTTTCTTGTGTCAATATCCCGAAATTGCCGTCCCACAGAAATCTTTTCAGGCTCCCAAACAACAACAACAAAAAAAAAAGCACAATGCATTTTAAACGTGAACCAGCAAATTGCCCGCCCTAGTGCTTTTGTTGATGTCTGTATTTTTTTTTTCTCTTTCTTAACTTTAGTAATGGAAAATGTACTTCAAATACAAATAGCACAGAGTCATTTATAAAACATTTTATTGATCTAGAAAACTGGAGAGAAAAAAGGAGCAACATTTTTCTTAGAAACGCTGAAACCTGTCAGAATGTGAATGGCCTTATAAGTTAGTACTGAATTCAGATACGGGATTGCATTCAACTCAAGATTTCTCAAAAGAGCTTTTGAAGGTTCCTTTATAGAACATAAATTGTAACCTATTTTCTAGCATTTCCTTTTGTTTTCATTTTCTTCTCACTTCATTATGAAGTGCCACAGCAAAGACAAAATTAAAATTTTCCATGCAAAATAAATCCACTGCCAAATAATTTGCATAGATGAACCACACCTTCCTTCTTCCTCCTTCTTTCCTTTCTGATCAAACCTAGAAACACTTTTCCTAAAATCCATGTTTTCTTTCCATTAGCTTTTTTTGGTTTTAAATTTCTAATAAACAGGCAATATTTTATAGGAAAGAATGCACATTTGTTGAACAATGGTTTTATATTGTGTAATGTTATGTGGAGAAGATTGTAGGACAGGTGTGTTTCCCTTTAATGGGTGTAATTAAGGTATTATTTTAATTAATATACTGCCTTGTCTATATCTACTCTTACCCCCTAGGGATGCCCATCTCCGTGACCAAGCCCTGTGAGAAGAGTGAAACGCATTGGGGAAGGGAAGTCTTTAAGGTTGGGCTGTTCCCTGTGTTTATGCTCAGGTTTCAGTAAAGCTTTATACAGATGATGTCATCGAAGTGTGATTGTTTCCTTGACTATGACATTAACTATGGCTTGTGACCTGCTATACCAATAACCCCACTCCTCACTCTAATGACCAGGCAACACTGAAATGGAGTGAATTGGCCATAGCAGTCGTTTTATTAACCAAAATATGAAATAATACCATAATAATTAACATAATAACATTTTTTTTAATATATCCAGTCTTATCACAAAAAAATGTGGCACAAGGTCCCAATAGGCATAACCCAGAACTGTACCTGTTAGTCACTTCTCAGGCCTCCAGTCGCGGAACCACCGACTTGGAGACAACTAGAAGGTACCCATACACCAATTGAGAGCCGTACCTCAGATGGGTCCCTACACCATGCCTTTTTGATGTGCCCATATGCCTAAAAAGGACCTTGCGCCCAGCCAATTGCCGCAACCAACCCCTTGGTCGCTCCATACCTCCACCATACACACACACAATGTCCATCAAAATTGAAGGGCGGGCGGGTGAGAAATTCCTTCCCCTCTCTCCTCGTGGTGCTCGTGTGAGCCCTCTCCTTCCTCTCAGTCCGATTTCCTGCCTCGGCTCCACCCCCACCACGCAAAACTGTCAGCCCCTGCTCTAAGTATCCTCCCTTTTCTCTCACTCCCCCTAAGCCTGTTAACCCCTGTCATGCCAGCCCTCCGCTGAATTACCTTTCGGTAATGCTCCACGCCTTTCTTTTTTGCAAGTAAACTAGACACAGTGGAGTCTTGTATGACCTGTATTATTTTGGGCTGTGGAGCGATGGCAACCCTTCACTAGATACATGAATGAAACTAGGGCTGAAACAACGAATCGATTAATCGACAACTAATCGATTATGATATTAATCGATTACTATTTTCATAATCAATTAATCGGCCAGTAACATAATGGGGTTAAAAAAATAATATGAGCCCTTTATAGTACAAAAAGAGCAAATAATCGCGACTGTAAATATTACTTTCACCGTTCTACAGTAAAAAAAAAAATGAACCCCTTACAGTAGCGATTATTTGCTTTTTTTGTACTATAGGGCTCATTTTAGTTTCTTTTAACCCCATTATGTTACTAAACGTCTTAGACCTGGTTCACATCTATGTGTTTTTTGGTGCTTTTTGCAGAAACACACTACAGTTCATTTTCATGGTTTCCTATGGGACACGTTCACATCTATGCTTTTTTTCAGCCACTGCGTATTTGGAAAGGGTCAAGGACTTTTTTTTTTAATGCAAAACGGTGCTTTAGATTCAATATACTTCGATGGAGAAGCTGCAGAAAATCATGTAATGTGTTTTTGCAGCAATTTGTATTTTTTAATCTGCCGAACAACAAATTGGCCAAAAAACAGTATATCTCCTCTAATAGTGTATATACAGTATATCTCTTCTGTCTGTTATTCTCAGAGTGGATTCAATATTTTGCTCCCTAACCATATAGTTGGTTGTTTATATTTACAACTGCATAGAGATATTTAAGAATAAATTGCATTTTTTTTTTAAACTTTACATATTAAGTAAATTATACACCACACTTTTTTTTTTTTTAGGTTATTAACCGATTAATCGAAAAAATAATCGGCCAACTAATCGATTATGAAAATGATCGTTAGTTGCAGCCCTAAATGAAACCTTGTCACTAACAGTACCTGGTCTTTATGGTGGACCTGTGGATCATTTCGGAAACCAAATCAGTCTCTCATTCCTCCCACCCACCCTTCTCTCACAATTCTCAACTTTTTTTTTTATCCCTCTAACACCATTTTTAACTCGGCTGTGTTCACCTCTTCCATTACCCTGTTGCAGTGGTGATTGGGTGCTATGGACTATTGGAGTCAGAACATTGGTTGCTTGTAGGGCACAATGATGAAGTTTGGTTTTTGAAGGAAACTCACAGGAGCCGTATTGTTAGTGTGTGTTGGAATTGTTAGGCAGAACTGACAGTTCTGTGTAGGAAGATATTTTATTTCCTTAATATTGCCATTGGTAAATGTTCCTTGTGTCAATGTCCAGCTTCCCAGGCTCTTTATTTGACTAAACCTTGCCTATAAGCTCCAAAAATGGTCAGGCTTGCATAGCAAGATTTGTTTCCCCCAACACCACCTCCCCATAAAATTGGGTTTGCTGCAAAGCTTGTGAACTCCCCCCCCCTCCCAAGTATTGACAATTGGGTGCTGTGGACCAATGCACTTAAAAGATTGGTTGGTTATAATGAGGATTTGGTGAAATGGTTTACTAGAGTCAGAACATTACTATATGATTCATTAAGTAAACTAACATGAGTACCATTATTCTTTCAGTACTGATCAAATAAAAAGCTGAACTCCAGCTTTTGTTACACTTTACATAGTTCCAAAGTATGTCCCTCACTATCACTGTGAGGCTGCTGGATGTGCTGTATAAAACTGTATGTAGCCGCGGCTACATACAGCATATCACACTGTGTTCCAGGTTTGAGCCGAAACCTTGATGTCTCATACCCGGAACACATTATAGTCTATCTGAGCAATGCTCAGCCATTCATAGAAAGCAATGTATTCAAGCAATGAATACAAAGCTTTTTCCGATTGTCTGATTTAGAGGTTGTGACATCATCAGCCTACCTAGCTGACTATATTATGAGACAGGAAGGTCTCGGCTTACACCCAGAACACAATGATGTATGTTGTATTTAGCCTCAGCTACATACAGTTTATACAGCACATCCAGTGGCCTCTCATGTTAATGAGGGACATAGTTCCTTTTGGCCAGCTTGGCCCAAATGAACTATGTAAAGTGTATCAAAAGCTGGAGTTCAGCTTTAAAGATTCACTGGATCACCATTTTTTCATTTCCCTGAATTTTTTAGCTTGTAAATGTTTCTGATCTGAACCAATATACACAGTTAAGGTAATTATATGTAGTCAGGTGTTTGTCTAAGAATGGAGAGTGAGAGGAACACTGTCTGCAGCTGTCCTTTGTAGCTGCTGCCCTGCAGTGCTGAAGTGGTTAACAGTTATATCAGCAAGAGGCGGGAACTGCTGATCTTGAGGAACTCAGGCAGCACTGCACTGTGGGAACTGTAGTTCAGAGGAGAGAGACTCTACTGTAATCAAGGGATTTTGAAATGCATTTCCCAGAGGAAGATTGGGGAAAGAGCTGCATTTTCTCAGACTGTAGAGGACACAGCTTCATCTTGCCCTGAGACTAACTGTACATTGATGTTCAGTGTACAACACCACTGCTGTATAATGGAGGCCTGAGCATGATCCGGAGTGCTGAGTCCAAATCTGCTGACAGTCAGAGTCACTTGGGCGCAGAGCAGACAGTGGACTCATTGCTGTGTGTGTGACCAGATGGTGAGCTGCAATAGTGCCGGTACTGGTGAGCTGCTGCTGTGGGGATTTATTATCTGCTGCTGGAGAGACTGAGCCCTTTTAGTAACTGACCATACACTCATCTAGTAGCCTTATTGTTGCCTGCAGGCTCGTCTGGGATTATTCTCATGTATACCAATGGTACAATTGGGTCTCAATACTAGCTGGCTGAAGAGTTAGGGCTAAAGACTGTCCCTTTGCAGCTGTTACACAGAGACTTTTCCCTTTTGCTTAGGCTATGTGATACCCCTCAGGGGGACATTGCACCATAACATAGCCATTCTCCTAGAATGAACTCTAGACTAGTTATTGTATTATTATTCACATTGCAGGCAATACTTATATGCATTGTTTTCTGCTGACTTTGCTGTTTTATCTGTTGATCCAAGTCTAGTGGTACAGAACTCTATTCTAAGTTGGCATAGTGATTATATTGTCCTGCAAACTGTGTCTGAACCTAACTGCGTATGAACCAAACCAATTTTACAGAGAACACGGCCTTAAATGTTATACCGATGAATCAGCATGACCCTCTGTCAACATCCAGGACGAGAAGAAAAGAACAGTTGCACACCATAGGAACGTTCCAACGTGTTTATCCAAAAATAGCAAATGACAGCCAACAAGACAGAGTGCCTGAACCCAGGAGGTGACGCGTTTCACACTGACCACAGTGCTTCTTCAAACCATCTAGGGGCACTAGCAAGCTCTTTGTCTCCATCTCCATATGTGCACCACCCACACACAATTCCTTCCATAGGATCATGCAGTATGTACAGCATGTGCATTTACTTGTAAAACCTCCTTTGTTGACATCCAAAAGCCTAAGACTACCGATGGGTGCCTCCATCTTGGATATTATATTAGCAGCCCCAGGAAACTCAGAGCTGTCACTAAAGTGCCACTCAATAATATTTTCTTTCATATCTCCCTCATTGTTATTTAAAAGGTTATACAGCAAGGTGAAGGGTGGAAGAGCTGGGCCAGCACAGAGAGTAATTAGACACTCCCAGAAGAGGATACAGCTATACTGTATATGCAAGAGTGAGGGGGCTGTGCCAGGGAACTGACTCTCCTTGAGTAGTCAAATTTTGTAGCAAGTTCAGAGACACATTGCATGTGAATAAAAATAATTTATGGAAATGAGAAGCACTGTAACTAAACATTTAAAATATTTGATCATCTGTACTTTTTACTGAAATATGACTGACTTACCCCTATAATACATAACTAAATACTAGAAATTGACTAAATGGACTTGAGATAAAACCTGTCACATGTGACTACTAACTTGGTATTACAACTTGTGAAACTTTGCATCTTTATAAACAAAGAATAAGCAGACCTTATTCTCAGGTTCCAGATGCTTCCTGATTTCCATCGCTGAGCCTCACAGGGGGATCTTGGGAACCTCAAGATCCCAATTTTCGTGTTTTATTACACTGTATAGGAGTATGTTCTTCATTATTTGAGCACCTCAACTTTACCAGTATCTTGCAAGAAGACCTACTGATGTCAGCTCACCTAGGCACGCCTATTTAATGCCTAGACGTAAGGTATTTTTTATAATTCTCTCCCAAAGTGTTTCTATTTCCATATGGCAGTGTTTTGAAAGCAGGAGATGGGGGCAGCCACGTAAGCAGACCTGGCATGTTGGTGTAAGGTCCATTTTAAGACCCTCACTTCTTGTCTTCTTGTGAAACTTGACAGCAAAACACAAAGTCAGAGTAAATCTCTATAAAGGAGCTCCGAAGAGCAGTAAAACCCAACAGGGTTTCTAAACGTTCCCAACTTTGTTTGAAACTAGAAACAAATGCTTTTGGCATACACTTCAACACACCAAGGACCAATGCCATTCTGATGTGATTCTAACAATGTTGGATGGTAATGAACTGTTCCTTTTGAAAACAATAAAAATGTTTTGAGCATGAAATATAAGCCAGTCAAAGCTGTGCTTTTTAGATAGTAGTTAACCCTCAGCCCGAAACATTTGTAAAGTGTGAGTGTGTCTAGTAATCGCATTTTGCCATTGTGAAACACATATACTGTATGTATATATGGCATGAGTAAGAATGTACACATCAGAAATTATTTTGGAGCAAACACAAAATTAACTCAAAAGGGTACTCTATGAAGTTTCAATTTAAATACCCAAAGAAAATTTGATGTACTCAGGGAAGCAGGAAGGGAAATCTCTTCATTATTCAGATATGCTTCTGCATGAACAGAAATAGAACATTATTCGGTGGTGTAAATCGTGGAGCCATAACTGATATAATTAGCGACTTCAGGGTATAAGTGGTCACATGTTGACCTCCCCAGTAATTTGGCTATGGATAGCAAAACTGTTCAGGACACAGTTCTAATTCTCTTATAAGACTAGACAGCTTAAGTTAACCTTCAGGCTGATGTTGATGTACAGTTGCGAAATAAGGACACAATGTTCCCTCCAGCCTAGAGTGCCTTTTGCATCCCATGCACCATTCCATACTGCAGGACATTCTGTAATGTGATTATAATTGTGTCTTGAAAGGCTTAGCCTTCATTGGATGTTCATTACCATAGGAAATGGAAGAGGACGTGTGACAGTGAAGGTTAGAAACACAACCGTACGGCCACAGTCAATAGATAAGCATGGTTATTGAATGTGATAACCACTTTGCCAGCAGGAGAAGAGCCTCATTAATTAATTTATTGCAAGTATCACAGGAGCGTGATATGTTTGTTAATAGGACTCAGTGTGAGATTCGAAAAAATAAACAATCATACTCACCTATATAGATGCAGCATCGATCCAATGGTACATCTGTCCCTCGCCGCCTCTACATTGAGAACTGAGCAGTCAAAGACCATCAGTCGCTGCACTGTGCCCTGCCCCTTCAGCGCCTACTGAAGTGCCAAACTGTGCAGGGGGCAGGAGTGGCTGGCTTAGGCTCTTAGCAGAACGCTGAGAGGCTGAGCCAGCCACCTGTCAGGCATCTGGTTGAATCCCTACATTATTGTTGGGATCCCTACAGAGCCTGAACCATCTACGTGACGTCAGCAAACTTTAGGCCTCTGTTGGCTAAATCTGGGTCACAGGAGTAAAGAACCAAATGTACTTCTATGAACCACAGGAGAGGTATGGCCCAAAGAACTTTGACCATCCTTTTCCTTTAGGGTTTTTTCCTAAGATCCAACCTCACAACATCATTACTTGATTAAATTGACCATAAAGGATATCCCTCTCTCAATTTCAAAAGCAGGAGAAGTAAACTATAGTGTTCACCACTAAACCATAGTGGTGAGTTAGGTCTTGCTATTCCTCTGATTGATTGCATATACAAGCTGGTGAAGATTGAGGATGTTCTCTGGGCCCTGATGCCTGCCTGCATGCTGATTTAACCATTATGGTCAGGATCAATTTCTAGAGGTGAACATTTACCCTCTAAGTCAGGGGAAGGTGGAGGATTGTCTTTTCACTTTCATTGAATACGCGTAGTTTTGAATCACTGGGATTTATATTTTTCTTCACTGGGAACCATTTATACTTTTGAACTTTATTTGAATATTTTATCAACAATTTACAGCATTTCTGTTCAACGTATGAGCTGTTTTGGGCAACATACAGTATGAGTTATTTTTGGAAAAATTATTACTGTCACTTATTTTGCATGTTTTTGATTGAGATTATTATTGCAGTGCTTTATACGACCTTTGTATAGATCTTTATGTAGTTTTCACTGCAGCACATTTATATACATTCTTACCCCTTCTGGTGATTCGGGGTGCATGCTGAATACATAAGTGCTGTTGCTCAAAATTTTCTTTATCACACCCAATGGTGCCTGCATAGTTCAAGCAATGATGTAATTTAACCAGTTGCCGACCGCAAACCAGCTTTTTTACTGCAACAGGTCGGCCCTATTGCGCAAAGTCACGTACCTGTATGTGATTTTGTGCAATAGCCACTGGGGGCGAGTCCGCCACCCCTCTGCAATCGCTCCCCACTGAGATAGAACGTCGGTCTGCCGATGTAAACAAGGCATGGACACAGTGATCTTGTGTTCCTGCCAATCAGGAACACAGATCACCGTGTCCATGCAGTGAGACCCCGCCGGTCTTTCCGACGGACTTTCTGACTAGGTGCAACGGACTTTCCAAACCAACGGACTTGGCGACACACGATAGGACTAAGTCCGTTCATAAGTCTGTTCGGTTTGAACGTGATGTTGTAAACAGGACTAAAAAAGGAAGTTCAATAGCCAGTAGCCAATAGCTTCCCTTACGTTGTATTTGGTCCGTCGGACCAGCACACAGACGAACAGTTTTCCCAATTTTAGTCTGTCGGACTTTGAGTCCGTCGGACAGATATGAAACATGTTCTATTTCTAGGTCCGTCGGATTTTAATCCCGAAAAGCTATCGGACTAGCTTACACACTATCGGATTGTCTGCCGGACTAATCCCGTCGGACCTAGTCCACCGGAAAGTCCGCTCGTGTGTACGTGGCATAAGAAAGCACAAACAGGGAACACATACATTTCTTTTTTGGTACGTATCGCTTAATTGCGGGACCCTTTTTCCATCTACATAACCCCCATAGCTCCCCAAAGGGGATGCATGGGTAGACCATTCATTTTCCATCACATGACACTTTTCTATCACAAATACATCCATATACTCTTTGTTCCTTCATCTCCCTCATCACTCACAATTTTTTGATGATTCATGTGGTTTTTCTGTTATATCTACCCCTCGTGGTTTGCACTGTGGCAACCCAGCCTGCATCTTGGTGGTTTCCATTGGTCTGGATTGGGTTTTTCCTGCCTCAGCCCCGGATCAGACAGTATATCTGGCACCCCCTCTCTTCCCCACCATAGCTGGGTTAGACTTTTAGAGCTGACTTGTAAGTATTGGATTCTAGATATCCTTTTCCAATAATTTTTTCTTCCCTGCAAAGGGCTTTTCTTACAAATATATATTCATATAGTTAATTTTTGCATCATACTCCTGATGAGTGACGAGAGCCAGAAAACACATAGAGTTTTGACTTCTTATAGGATGCATAGACAGTTCGGCTTTTACCAACCCCTATCTAATCATGTTATTTTATGCACAGTATCTCACATAAGTTAGTACACCCCTCACATTTTTGTAAATATTTTATTATATCTTTTCATGTGACAACACTGAAGAAATGACACTTTGCTACAATGTAAAGTAGTGAGTGTACAGCTTGTATAACAGTGTAAATTTACTGTCCCCTCAAAACAACTCAAAACACACCCATTAATGTCTAAAGCGCTGGCAACAAAAGTGTGTACCTTGCCTTGGTATCGTCTTTGCGCCCTGACCTGAACCTGAGAGCTCTGTACCTGTATCTGAACCTGAACCTGATGCTGATCCTGTCTGTATACCTGAACCCTGCACCTGAACCTTCTCCCTCCTGTGATCCTGTTACCCTTACCCTTGCCCTGCAGCCTTATCCATCCATCCTCTCCTTGTCCTGTTTGTTCCCTGTCCCCATCTGCTGACCTCCCGTTGATGACCCAGGCCTGGCTACGTTTATGATTCTGGCATTCCCCATTTGTGTATATATATATATAGATATATATACATATATATATAGAATAAAAGTCCAAGAGGTTGCTGCACTTAAAAACTTCTTTGCTTTATTTCACAATATCTTCAGGAGAGATTTACAAAGCAAGTATGATTCACAGGCAAGAAATGCCTACACAGTTTCAGACATGAGTAGATTCAGATATGGATGGATGGATGGATTACGTCTCGGGCTAGTCAGCTTACGCCCTTCCTAAGATCCATTGAAGCACCTCTTGGACTTTTATTCTATATACAAGGTCGGTGGGAAGACCTGATTGCTGGCACTAAATTGTAAGCAGAGTACGGTTCTCCTCTACAAGTGAATACATATATATATATATATATATTTCTGGTTATTATTATTATTATTTGTGGGTCTCTGTTTGTATTTGGTTGGTTGTGCTGTGCACTGTATTGTTTTGGAGGTGGTTGTATTTATATGTTTCACTTATCTTAATAAATCATAATATTCTCACTTACATACGTCTGGGTTCCTCTGTTGCTGTCCACACAGTTCTGGTCACACCTGATACGCCTCTAAGTGCAGTATGTAAAATTCGTCTGATGAAGGAGCCGCACATGCTCCGAAACGCGTTACCACCCCCTTCTCTACACTGACACCATCAGCCTTGTGTGTCCCGCAGTGAATACAGGCTTCTCTGCTGCCTCCGCTTTCCAACACGCATGAGAATGCTTTACAGCTGCTGGACGGCTCTACACTGCTCTCTACCACCATGCTGAGGATGGACACATGCCACAGATGAGGACTCCTGATTTTATCATGTCTTTTAACACTCAACAATCTTATAAGTGCTTTTAACCCTTTGTGCACTCTATTAAATTTTACATACTGCACTTAGAGGCGCCTTTCTTTTCCTTTTTTAGACTACCCATGTAAAGAGCACTCTTCCACTAAGCAAAACGTAAAGGGTAGTCTTTGAACAACCACCATTGCATCCACCGATCACCAAAATAAAGGACAGTCTTCCTCTCACAGATATCAAGGCCAGTATGTTACATACATTTAGATGCTGCAGTCAGTAAACTGTGGTGAAGGACAACAATCAAAGTGTATATTGTTGGTACAAGGACAGGAGCATGTGTGTGCATGACATACGGTAAGAAGGCTCAGGTTCTATTTAACTATGCTCTGTACCTGTTCCAAGTTCTCTCACTGAAGTTTATATACAATCCAAGCAATGCTGCCCTTGGGTTTTTCCGGTGTGACACATTCAGGCATTCAGTCGTATCACAAACAATAGGCGAAGGAAAGGAACTCATTTACGGGCCTTGGTCTAAACCAGAATAATGGTCAAGATTTACACAGCAGCTTTGCAAAGTGCTCACAAATACCTTTTGCGTAGGTACTGATACAGTATTGTTTATTCATTTCTCTTGCTACCTGGTGATATCATATAATATTACCATGCTTGTGCCAGCAGGTGTCACAAGTAAAACTAAAATTAGGCATGATGGATGAATATAAGGAAACAACGCTAATGGCAGTGACCTTTCCTAACCCTGTCCTACAGACTGCAAACACATACATATGAGTAAGCGACTAATGATTGAAACATGTCAGAGTTGTCTTACGGTCCAGAAAACTGAGCATTTTTATTTTTTTTCTCGGATTTGTCTCTATAATACAACAATTACTGCAGTGCATGCATGTAGAGAGGATTGGCTGCAAAGAGGATGCAAGAGATCATCAGCCCTAAGATGCAACAAGGATGAAAAAGGTGAAAACAAGTATATTTGGTTAAAAGAATTGCAATTGCTTTACAATTCAGCAAACTAAGTGTCATTCGCTAGTTTACATCTACGTTAATGGTTTAGAATCTCAAATAAGGGAACATCAGTAATCAATAAAAGCTTGCGTTCGTTTCACTCAATACATCTGACTATTTAAGCCGTGTTTGTACTTTGATTATCCTTCGCTGCCTCTTCTCCCGCTGGAGTTTTAGTCCTGAACTTTGGGTCATTAACTCAACTTCATTCAGCTTACTTGTAATAAGTCTTATAATTAAAGAGTAACTGTCCCAGCACAGAACCCTATTCTCCATAGGAACCCTCATTCCTCAAGGAGGCAGGATTTAATGTAGTTTCTCTTATCCTTCTTTCCAACAATACATTATCCAATCAGCCATTAGAGAGACCACTTCTAATTAGAAAAACACACATAAGGGAGAAAATCCATAATTATCAGAAACAGAAAAGAAGAAAAACATGACAGATAAAGTCGCACAGGCCGAAAGCCAAGAGACCAAAGAAGTGAAGACTAAAGAAGAATCAGCGCTAATGGAGAAATTAGAAAGAGAATTTTAAAAAGTGGCAATTACCATCAAAGATATCATTGTTTAATTAGGGTGTTTTTTTAAGTAGATTACATTCATTTTATTAATCACTGCACACTTAGGGGTCCATTTTTATGGCCTTAAACAAAAAATTATGGCACATTTATCAAGCGTAGGAGGACATTGAAGCCAGCAGAGCACTATTCTTCTACACCAGCCTCTTATTTTTTATTAGGTACACCTTGCTAGTACCGGGTTGGACCCCCTTTTTGCCTTCAGAACTGTCTTAATTCTTCGAGGAATAGATTCTACAAGGTTTTTGAAACATTTCTCAGAGATTTTGGTCCATATTGACATGATATCATCACGTAGTTGCTGCAGATTTGATGGCTGCACATCCATGATGGCAATCTTCCCATCCACCACACCCCAAAGGTATTTTATTGGATTATTATCTGGTTGCTGTGAAGACCATTGGAGTACAGTGACTTCATTGTCATGTTGAAGAAACCAGTGGTGATGATTTGAGCTTTGTGACATGGTGCATTATCCTGCTGGAAGGAGCCATCAGAAGATGTGTACACTGTAGTCATAAAGGGATGGACATGGTCAGCAACAATACTCAGGAAGGCCGTGGTGTTTAAATTAAGCTCAATTGGTACTAAGGGGCCCAAAGTGTGCCAAGAAAATATCCCCCCACACCATTACACCACCACCAGCCTGAACCAATAATACAAGACAGGATGGATCCATGCTTTCATGTTGTTTACACCAAATTCTTATCCTGCCATCTGAATGTTGCAACTGAAATCGAGACTCATCAGACCAGGCAACTTTTTCCAATCTTCTTTTGTCCAATTTTGGTGATCCTGTGCAAACTGTAGTTTTTAGTTTTCCTGTTCTTAGCTGACAGGAGTGGCACCCGGTGTGGTCTTCTGCTGCTATAGCCCATCTGCTACAATGTTCCACGTGTTGTGTGTTCAAACATTCTGCATACCTTGGTTGTAACGAGTGGTTATTTTAGTTACTGTTGCCTTTCTATCATCTCAATCCAGTCTGCCCATTCTCTCACTGAACGCAAGTGGCCTTCACCACGTCTAGATGCCTAAATGCATTGAGTCGCTGCCATGTGATTGGCTGATTAGCAATTTGTATTACCAAGCAATTGAACAGGTATGCCTAATAAATTGGCTGGTGAGTGTATATGAGAGAGGAGTGCTTTTTATTAAAAAGATTTCCTCTAACTTCCCTTCTTGATGAACACCTATCAAGGAAGTGGTAGCAAAACTCCCCAATGTGGACACAGGGGTTGATTTACTAAAGGCAACTAGACTGTCCATCATCCAATCATGTGCCAGCAAAAATGCTATTTCTTTTCATTGCATGTGATTGTGTATTCTTTGCAAAGTGAAGCTTTACCTCATTTATTAAGCTCTGGAGCAACTGCACTTTTCAAAGTACACAGCCTATTTGTCTTTAGTAATTCAACCCCACAAATGTCCATAAAAAATGTTTACTCAAGAGGAAATCTCCAAACTGTCACGTATTATAACATTGTAGAAAAGTTTTTGCAATCCTTATTCATCTATCCCTCTTTTATGTATTCACAAATCCCCACTTTATCTTGCCATATTTGACTTCATTTTTAAAGTAGTTACAAAATACTCAGCTCCTTACCAAGAACCAGTCATATCAGTCCCTTTTGCCCTGAAGGACCTCCCTATCTACAATGTCCCTACTACATTCATTAGCTGACTTACCTACCTGTGCTAAAAAAAAAGAAAAAAACAGAGGCCCCCCCAGGTGAACGTTTCTGTGACAGATCTTAACCCCTTATCTGGCTCTTGGACACTATTCTGCCCACTGATATGAGGCACTACTCCTCCCACTGATACCAACAGAGGGACACTGTTCCTTCCACTGACACCAGTGATGGGATAGAATTCGTCCCACTGAGACCAATGATGGGGCATTATTCCTCCCACTGACACCAACGATTATGTACTATTCATCCCACTGACACCAAAGATGGGGCACCATTCCTCCCACTGACACCAATGATGGGGCAATATTCCCTCCACTGACACCAAAGATGGGGCACTATTCCTCCCACTGACACCAATGATGGGGTAGAATTCCTTCCACTGACACCAATCACGGGGTACTATTTCTCCAACTGACACCAATGATGGGGTACAATTCTCCCACTGACACCAATGATGGGGTATTATTCATCTCAATGATATCAACAGTGGGGCACTATTCCCTCCACTGCCACCAAAGATGGGGCACTATTCCTCCCACTGCCACCAATAATGGGGCACTATTCCTCCCACTGACACCAATGATGGGGTATTATTCCTTCTACTGACATCAAACATGGGAAATTGTTTACTCCCACTGCCCACAGTCTGCCCCCCCCCCAAAGTCTGCAGGACATCCAGCCCTTGAGACACTACTCTTTCCATTGATATGAGGTACTAATCCTCCCACCGATACCAACAGTGGGGCACTATTCCTTCCGCTGACACAAAAGATGGGGCACGATTCCTCCCACTGACACCAATAATGGGGTAGAATTCCTCCCACTGATACCAATGATGGGGCACTATTCCTTCCACTGACACCAATGATGGTGTACAATTCCTCCCACTGAGACCAATGATGGGGCACTTTTCCTCCCACTGACACCAATAATGGGGTAGAATTCCTCCCACTGAAACCAATTATGGGGCACTATTCCTTCCACTGATACCAGTGATGGTGTACAATTCCTCCCACTGAGACCAATGATGGGGCACTATTCCTCCCACTGAGACCAATTATGAGGCACTATTCCTTCCACTGACACCAATGATGGCGTACAATTCCTCCCACTGAGACCAATGATGGGGCACTATTCCTCCCACTGAGACCAATGATGGGGCACTATTCCTCCCACTGAGACCAACGATGGGGCACTATTCCTCCCACTGGCCTCTAAGATGGGATATTGTAATTAGGCAATTTGTTTAGAAACTTTGGAGAGCCTAGGTGTAGACCAACATCCCTTGTCAGCACCAAGCCAATAAATGATCCAAAAATATCCTTCAAGCAAGGAGAACTTTTGTACCAGGCGCTCCTCGGTACACATACAAGAATTGAATCAGCATGACAGCCAGGCAACCAGCATTTTCAAAAGGAGAGGCTAATAAAGGCAGCCCGTATTTCTGTCAGCACCCTTGAAAAATAAATAGATACGTCTATAGGTTACATTTTGTTTTGCATTCTTCTAGCCTACAGTCATTACATTAATATTAAGTATCTTTCTATAGGTTGTCAAGCAAGAATTTGGCCTTATTTAACAGTCGTATTGTTCTGCCTCGTGGGCAGCTCTCCTTGTGTCAGCTCACAACGTATTACATGTTTTCACTTGTGAACTGGTCAGAAGTATGTCAATCACTCCATTAACAAGGCCTATTCTCAGCTCTTATCACAGAACTCAATCTTTGGAAAATTATCCTCAATTGACTTATCTTCGCCTGTCACTCACATCTTTGTACTGCCTGTAATTTTATCCATAGCTCCAATATAGAAAAAGCAATTTTCTGTGGGTTCAAAGCTCTGAATACTTGTATAATCACTCACCGGAGAAGATTGGAGCTTGTTAGTGAAGGCTCAGATTTTTATTCCGTAACGCTTATTTAAGATGAATTTCACGTTAGCAGTCGTGTCATAATAGGGGGTCATGTGCAAACAGAGGTCATGGGATTGTTATCGTTTTCCCATTATTTCAAATAAGATAGATGAGCCAAATTCCGCACAATACTGTTTTTTATTTGATTATAAAATGTGAATTTAAAATGAGAAAATCGTATAAGTATAATGCTGGGGTGCAAAATCTTTCATCATATCCCTTTTATGCAGTATTTGTACAATTCGGATTGGGTACAAAGTTTCAGATACTTCTTAAAGTGAACCCTCGATTTCACTTAAAGTGTATGTGTAGCCAAAGCTTGTTTTTAGTTTTGGATGGAGGGGAGAAAAATGTAGAACTGTTGTCAATTGTTTCATTTATACAAAGATAGTGATGTGCTGTCACCTTAACCACTTGCCTACTGGGCACTTTTACCCCCTCTTGCCCAGGCCAATTTTCAGCTTTCAGCGCTGTCACACTTTGAATGACAATTGCGCGGTCATGCAATGCTGTACCCAACAAAAATTTTTTATCATTTTTTTTTCACACGAATAGAGCTTTATTTTGGCGGTATTTAATCACCACTGGGTTTTTTTATCTTTTGCTAAATAAACAAAAAAAGACCGAAAACTTTCAAAAAAGAAAGTTTTTCATAGTTTGTTATAAAATTTAGCAAACGGGTAATTTTTCTACTTCGCTGATGTATGCTAATGAGGCTGCACTGATGGGCGCTGATAAGTGGCACTGATGAGGCAGCATTAAAATGCTGCACTGGTGGGCACTGATAGGCTGCACTGATGAAGTGGAGCTGATGGGCACTGATAAACTGCACTGATGGACACTGATGAGGCTGCACTGAAAGGCTGCACTAATGGGCACTGATAGGCTACACTGATGGGCACTAATAAACTGCACTGATTGGCACTCATGAGGTAGAGCTGATGGGCACTGATAAGCTGCACTGATGGGCACTGATGAGGCAGCACTGGTGGACACTGATGATGCTGCACTGAAAGGCGGCACTGATGAGGTGGCATTGAGGGGCACTGATAAGCTGCACTGATGGGCACTGATGAGGCAGCACTGGTGAACACTGATGAAACTGCAGTGAAATACTGCACTGATGGACACTGATAGGTAGCACTGATGAGCACTGATAGATGGCACTGATGGGCACCGGTAGGCGGCACTCATGGGCACTAATAGATGGCACTGATGGGCACTGGTAGACGGCATTGATAGGTGACACTGATGAGGAGGCACTGATGGGCACTGATTGGCAGCACTGGTGGGCACTGTTGGGACTGCACTAATAATCAGGACACTGATAATCTGTGCCCTGATTATCAGTGTACATGTCTCCTTTACAGAACATGGTTATCGTCTCTCAGGCTGACAGCGTGAGAAAAAGAGTGCCGACAACCGGCTTCTGTTTACATCCGTGATCAGCTGTGATTGGACACAGCTGATCACAAGATAAAGAGCCGCTAATTGGCTCTTTACCTCAATCTGTGATCAGCAGTGTCCTCCAGTCATTGTTGATCACAGAGCCCGGCGCCCATGCCCCGCAGCGAGTGTGCGGCAGGCGCAATTACTGGAGGCTATCACCTCCCAGAACTAGTCGGCCGTGCTGTAGCCGTCATTCGGCTATAGCATTGTGGGCAAGTGGTTAAAGTGATACTAAATACACTCTATTTAAATTACATTGTCCCTTCTATTTCTGTATGTGGATGATGGCACTGTAATTATTTTAATTAAAAAAAAATCTAAGTACCTTTCTTTCTAATCGATATGCAGCTGTCACATGACCTAGCTCTTTCCCAAACTGTCTGCAGGCAAACATAAGCTGGAGGAGCTTCTAGTCCTCTGCTGCTTGTCACATGTTCAAAAGAGAAAAAAAAATAGAAAACTGTTTTAAATCATCATACAAATATATATTTGAAATCAAATCTTTATTAATTTTTGGCAATAACATAGTGTGGGAAGATTTCTGCCAGTCAGAGGCTGTGTCACACCCCTCCATCCTGTGTCTTAGAATAGAGGGGGTGACCTCTATTAATATTACATGTAATATACTTCTACATAAAATATCCCACCCCCATTGTGTTTAGCTGGTTAGTGGGTATGGAGGAAGAGGGAGGGAGTGGACTCTCATTTTCTATTGTGTATATGCCCATATGCAATGCTCAGCAAAGAAACTCTCTGAAAACTGAGCATGTGCAGAACTGCCACCACAGCTGCAAAATCCCTATCTTAATTGGAGACTTGGACAGCAGGGGGAGATAGAAAGCAGCAGGATCAACTAGGTTTTTTGCAGAATACAGAAAATGAATCTCATAGTGACTAAGTGAGTATGAACAGCACGTAATACAACATTCATTGATAGTTTTTTATGATGTGGGTTTAGTGACACTTTACATTCACTTTAATCTAAATGCTTTAATTTTTCTCAAAAAATTAAAGATGAAAAAAATGTGCAAACAAATATTAATAAAATGTGTTATTGGTATAGTCCCATGTGATAAAAATTCTCAAACAAACCAAAACTCATTATGAACCAATTATTCACTGTCATCACCGTTACTAGTGTACTGACCACGGCTGCTTATCAGACATTAAGACCTCAGCACATAGGAGGTCATACAGTGTTCTTTAAAAACAGTGCTCAGATCCTGGATTAATGGATGGATGATTTTAACACTCACTCCCAGTAACAGTCATAATACAATACACAGCACTCTTAGGAACATGTCTGAAATCCCGAGTGGATGGATGGCTCTGACATTCACTTTCAAAAGCAATATTGCTCAGTAAATCTCACATGTAGAGAGAGAGCAAGAAGAATCCACATAGTGTAGTACATGCCAATTAGGTATTATTTAAAATCAGGGCATGTAATCACAAGACAAAGATGAAATTCGAACATAACATAACAACCCGCCGGTCCTCTAGGTGGGCGTGATGATGTCACCGCTAAGCTTCACCCTACGCGTTCTGTTCCACGGGATGTCTTCCAAGGGGCTTTAGAGTGAAAACTCGTAAAATGTCCTGCAGGACAAAAGGTATAGGCCACATCACTATCTCTGTATATGTTCATTTAGATTTTTTTTTTGTGTTTGAATATTGAGTGCAGCTGTTTAGATTTTTTTTTTTTGGCACTTTTAGCTGGCATTTACCCCTCCTTAATTACAGTTGTTTCATTGCTGCCTGCGTATCTGAACCCAAAATCAAAAATGTATTATGTTGTAGCTTAGCAATCTTTATATATGGTGGTCACATTAGTTTTCTTTTTTTCAGACTTTTTTTCTTTTATTGTCTCCTGTTGATCTGACCAACTATTTTATTCAACTTCAATTAACAGACCAAGCTACCAAGCTGTTCTGCAAAAGTGACAGTTAGATGGTTGCGACATACCATTTACGACTGGCAGGGGTGGTTACAATGATCTGCTTTTATTCATTTATGTAAAAAAAACCTTTATACCAAAAGCTGTAACTGCTTCAAGAGTGTGAGCTCAAACTCAGCTTTAATCTGTCAAACTTAGTCAAGTCCATCTAAATCTGCTAGTGCATCTAACACTAGTGATGTACCAAAATTTTGGTCGCCGAAAAATATTAGCTGAAAATAGGGTTTTCAGCGATGTCCTGAAAGAAAAAAAAAAGTGCAGATATTGGCTGACGAGAAAGCCCACGATTATGCCCCTTATCACCAATCATTTTTACACTTCTTATGGAACCATTGGCGGAGATCATCAGGTCCCACCCTAACATTATAGTCCTCCCAATAGCCGGTAAAGAACATAAAATAAGTCTCTTCGAAGACGCTGTCATGCTCATGCTTTCCAATCCTAAGACATCATTATCTGAGACACAGATACTCCTAAACTAATTTAGTGCCGTATCATATTATAAACTAAACGCCACCAAATCCCAAATCTTAGGCCTCAATATCCCTACTTCTATGCAGACTTAGTTAACCAAAAAATTCTCTTTTGAATGGTTTCCTCACTCTCTGTCCTTTCTGTGAATTCAAATGACTCCACATACTTCACAACTTTATAAACACAACTTTAAACCCTTCTTAGAATAGCTACTCCAACAACTATCCCATCTAAAATCACAGGAATTGTCAACAGCAGGGAGAATAGTAACCCTAAAAATGCTGATCCTTCCTAAGCTCCTCTACTTATTTCGCACCCTAATAAATCCACTGCCATGTACCTTTATCTCCTCGGTTCAAAAACTCTTTACACAATACATATGGAACAACAAACCTCCTAGGTGCTCCCTCACTATTATGCTAACGCATAGAAGACAGGGCAGAACGGGAGTCCCCAAATGTTCTAGCCTATTACAATGCATGTGTAATGGACCAGATTAAATATTGGTGGACCCCCTCCAAACATAAATCAAGGGCACTCATGGAATCCACTACTATTCCACAAAAAGATCTTAAATTAGCACTCATTACTATAAAAATAGGAGCCCCAGTACCAACCTCCCTTATCTCAACAGTCTAGGTCTCCACAAAACTATGGTCAGAGCTAATGCTATATCCTGGCCTAGGCCGACAAAGCCCAGGCCTAGGGCAGCACTTTGCAGTGGGGCAGCATGGAAAGAGTCCCCGCCAGCTTGCGCTGCACTGTTAGTGTAGCACCAGTCTTATGGGGTGGCTGGGCTGAGCGGCAAATTAGTCTAGCACCCCCCCATAAAGCGGCCGCATTGCTTCCGGTATGCGGGCGGCCGGCATTCTGCAACTGTGGGGGGGGGGAGCGCTGCTTCTAATTTTGACTGTCCTATCATCCTGGACCACAAACCTTCCTCACTGTGCTATGTTTTCTGCTGCACCATTGGCATGGTTATATCTTCTTAGTCCTCTCCATAAAATTATCAGAAATTTGTGCTTAAAGTAGAACTATAGGCAACACTTTTTTTTTCATTTTGGATAGAGTAAGGGAGGGTTATAGCCCCTGTCAGTTTATTTTTTACCATCCCTGTCCCACTGCAGAGATTTCTCTTCACTTCCTGCCCCATAGCCAAACAGGAAGTGAGAGGAAATCTATGCAAATTAAGGGAATCCATTGCTCCCCCCCCCCCACCAGGACCTCAGAACTAATGTCCCAAATCGAAAATTCCAGGGCGGGTCTTAAACAGCAAGGGGTGTGGCCTTGACAGGAAGGGGTTGGTCATATTTAAATTAGGGGTGCACAAGTTTAGTCAGGCCTAGGGCAGCACAAAACCTAAATACACTACTGATCAGAGCTCCCTTTTCCCTCCCCACCTAGTGAAACAGTTTGAAAAATTCCTACTCCAATTTCAGTGCTCCAGTACTTCATACCTTGTCTTGACCTAAAACGTTGGACAACCAAAGGCCTTACCCTCTTAAGAGATCAGGACACCTCCCTCGACAATTTTGAATATTTGTCTTCCCAATTTAATCTTCCTCCTTTGGCACTCTTCCCCACTTACAAATTCGATCCTTTATGCAGAAACACCCTCTACCATTATATTTAGAGCTACAAGCCTCAATATTCTTCCAGGAACCTACTTCTCCAATAAGAGGAATTACCTTATTTTACAACCTCTATAATGGTCAAAAATCCTTCTCCAAGACGTCCACTATTATCAAAATTTGGAAAAAACCCAGGGCAGGACCTTTTCAGACATTTGCTGGACTAAAGTCTTCTCCACCACATACTCATCATCCAGATGTGTAAAATACTGGGAACATTTTTAGAAGGTTGTACACTCTTGGTACTTCACTCCTTATAAACTTTCTAAGTGTTATCCCACCCAATCAGCTCTCTGCTGGAGGAATTGCAGAGAGCCTGGCACATTGTACCACATACTTTGGTCTTGTAGATCTGTATGATAATTTTTGAACAAAATCTTCTCCATAATGTCAGACATATGCGACCAACGGGTAGACCCCAACCCCGAATTAGCCATACTACACCTAAATATCCATGAATTTCCACCCAATTTACGAGTAGTGGTTATACAACTTTTGTTAACAGCAAAACTTACAATCACAAGACTATGGAACACATCAGACTCTCCTTCTCCCACTGATACCAACTTAACTCTCAATTATCAGTGTGAAATGGAGAAACTGCTGGCAATTACCGACCTTAAGCTAATGCCATTTAGAACTAAATGGGATATATGGCTATCTAATCCGAAATGTACAGTCAAAGTATGATAACTTGTACAGTATCACTTACTCTAACCCAGTCCATGCACTTCCAAAATATCTAACATAAGGTGACTATCCTGTTTTTGCCCCCTCTCCCCCCCCCCCTTCTTTCTTTCTCTTTATTCCCACCTTCCTATCCCTTCAAGTGCACCTTACCTACCCACATAAGTGCCCTGTATGATTATTTTAGTATGTTCTTACCGACAACGAAATAAGGGTCACCTGTTTTACTGCCTCCTCTACCAACGGGTGTCTCTTGTTACATACAGTATCTCACAAAAGTGAGTACACCCCTCACATTTTTGTAAATATTTTATTATATCTTTTCACGTGACAACACTGAAGAAATGACACTTTGCTACAATGTAAAGTAGTGAGTAGGGATGAGCCAAACACTCCCCTGTTCGGTTCGCACGAGAACTTGCGAACAGGCAAAAAATTAGTTCGAACATGCGAACACCGTTAAAGTCTATGGGACACGAACATGAATAATCAAAAGTGCTAATTTTAAAGGCTTATATGCAAGTTATTGTCATAAAATGTGTTTGGGGACCCGGGTCCTGCCCCAGGGGACAAGGATCAATGCAAAAAAAGTTTTAAAAACGGCCGTTTTTTTGGGAGCAGTGATTTTAATAATGCTTAAAGTGAAACAATAAAAGTGTAATATCCCTTTAAATTTCATTCCTGGGGGGGTGTCTATAGTATGCCTGTAAAGAGGGGCATGTTTCCCGTGTTTAGAACAGTCTGACAGCAAAATGACATTTCAAAGGAAAAAAGTCATTTAAAACTACAACCCCTGGCAAAAATTATGGAATCACCAGTCCCTGAGGATGTTCCTTCAGTTGTTTATTGTTGTAGAAAAAAAGCAGATCACAGACATGGCCAAAAACTAAAGGCATTTCAAACGGCAACTTTCTGGCTTTAAGAAACACTAAAAGAAATCAAGAAAAATAATTGTGGTGGCCAGTAACAGTTAGATTTATAGAACAAGCACAGGGAATAAATTATGGAATCACTCAATTCTGAGGAAAAAATTATGGAATCACCCTGTAAATTTTCGTTACAAACACTAACACCTGCATCAGATTAAATCTGCTTGTTACTATGTAGGTAAAGAGGGGAAATCATCACGCAGTGTTGCACAAGATGTTGGTTGTTCACAGTCGGCTGTGTCTAAAACATGGACCAAATACAAACAACATGGGAAGGTGGTTAAAGGCAAGCATACTGGTAGACCAAGGAAGACATCAAAGCGTCAAGACAGAAAACTTAAAGCAATATGCCTTAAAGACAGAAAATGTTCAACAAAACAAATGAGGAACAAATGGGAGGAAACTGGAGTCAACATCTGTGACCGAACTGTAAGAAACCACCTAAAGGAAATGGGATTTACATACAGAAAAGCTAAAAGAAAGCATCTCTAACACCTAAACACAAAAAAACAAGGTTACAATGTGCTAAGGAAAGGCAATCGTGGACTGTGGATGATTGGATGAAAGTCATATTCAGTGATGAATCTCGAATCTGCATTGGGAAAGGTGATGATGCTGGAACTTTTGTTTGGTGCCGTTTCAATAAGATTTATGCAGACGACTGTCTGAAGAAAACATGCAAATTTCCACAGTCAATTATGATATGGGGCTGCATGTCAGGTAAAGGCACTGGGGAGATGGCTGTCATTAAATCTTCAATAAATGCACAGGTTTACATTGAAATTTTGCACACTTTTCTTATCCCATCTATTGAAAGGATGTTTAGGGATGATGAAATCATTTATCAAGATGATAATGCATCTTGCCATAGAGCAAAAACTGTGAAAAAATTCCTTGAAGAAAGACAAATAAGGTCAATGTCATATCCTGGTCATGTCCATGACTTGGCTCCAACCTGCAAAGATGATTTGGCAACAGCAATCAGAGAAGGCTGGAGCCAGATTGATGAAGAGTACTGTTTATCACTCATTAAGTCAATGCCTCAGAGACTGCAAGCAGTTATAAAAGCCAGAGGTGGTATAACAAAGTACTAGTGATGTGTTGGAGTGTTATTTTGTTTGTTTGTTTTTCATGATTTCATAATTTTTTCCTCAGAATTGAGTGATTTCATAATTTATTCCCTGTGCTTGTTCTATAAATCTAACTGTTACTGGCCACCACAATTATTTTTCTTGATTTCTTTTAGTGTTTCTTAAAGCCAGAAAGTTGCCATTGAAATGCCTTTAGTTTTTGGCCGTGTCTGTGATCTGCTTTTTTTCTACAACAATAAACAACTGAAGGAACATCCTCAGGGACTGGTGATTCCATAATTTTTGCCAGGGATTGTACTCGCAGCTAATGAATTGCTGGTCCGACAATACACATAAAAGTTCATTGATAAAAACGGCATGGGAAATTCCCCACAGGGGAACCCCAAACCAAAATTTTTTAAATAAATGGCGTGGGGTACCCCCTTAAAATCTATACCAGACCCTTGAGGTCTGGTATGGATTTTAAGGGGAACCCCATGCCAAAATTTAAAAAAAACGACGTGGGGTCCCCCCAAAAATCCATACCAGACCCTTATGCGAGCACGTAACCTGGCAGGCTGCAGGAAAAGAGGGGGGCGAGAGAGCGCCCCCCCTCCTGAACCGTACCAGGCCACATGCCCCCAACATTGGGAGGGTGCTTTGGGGTAGCCCCCAAAACACCTTGTCGCCATGTTGATGGGGACAAGGGCCTCATCCCCACAACCCTTGCCCGGTGGTTGTGGGGTCTGCGAGCGGGGGGCTTATCGGAATCTGGAAGCCCCCTTTAACAAGGGGACCCCCAGATCCCGGACCTCCCCCCTGTGTGAAATGGTAAGGGGGTACAAAAGTACCCCTACCATTTCACAAAAAAGTTTTAGGGTCTTGGCAATCTTCTATAGCCTAGGCCATCTTTATGTAGAGCAACAATTCTTTTTTTCAGAGCCTCAGAGAGTTCTTTGCCATGAGGTGCCATGTTGAACTTCCAGTGACCAGTATGAGAGAGTGAGAGCTTTAACACCAAATTTAACACACCTGCTTCCCATTCACACCTGAGACCTTGTAATACTAACAAGTCACATGACACCGAGGAGGGAAAATGGCTAATTGGGCCCAATTTGGACATTTTCACTTAGGGGTGTACTCACTTTTGTTGCCAGCGGTTTAGGCATTAATGGCTGTGTGTTGAATTATTTTGAGGGGACAGCAAATTTACACTGTTATACAAGCTGTACACTCACTACTTTACATTGTAGCAAAGTGTCATTTCTTCATGTCACATGAAAAGATATAATAAAATATTTACAAAAATGTGAGGGGTGTACTCACTTATGTGAAATACTGTATATATATATATATATACAACACCTGAAGTGTATTAGAAACAGTACACCACAGAATGCATTGTAGATATAGGCTACACTGGATGCAGAGTATATATCTTAATATATATTAATACACTGCCTGCACTGACTGAATATCGAGTAAACACTGAATATATAGTCTATGCTAACTGCAGAATATATATATATATATACACTAGACTGACTGTATACATATATCAAATACACTGCCACTAACTGAATAACCTGTCTGCTTAATCTAAATCAAGCTATCTCTCTGTCCACACCAACAACACTACACATGGCCGCCATGTAAGCAGCGTTATATAGTGTGGGGCGTTGACTTAGTCCCCCTGAGCCATGATTGACCAAAGGCATCCTGCCTTTGGCCAAATATGGCTCTCTTAGCAGAGGGCGCTGTGATTGGCGAAAGCATGCAGGTCAGGTGCATGCTTTGGCCAATTATCATACAGCAATGCACTGCGATCAGTGCAATATGGGATGTTCCGTGGAATTTGCCTCGAATACCCCATAATGTTCGCTCTTCAGCGAACGGGCGAACACCCGATGTTCGAGTCAAACTTATGTTCGACCAGAACATCAAGCTCATCCCTACTTCACTGCCTCCTGGAGCTTGCTTATTTTCATGTTCATTGTTTTGAAGATGCTATCTATCCATCTTGTTTTCTGTCGTCCTCTTCTTCTTTTTCCTTCCATGTTTCCCAGCATCAGGGTCTTTTCCAATGAGTCCTCTCTTTGCATTAGGTTGCCAAAGTGTTTCAGCTTCAGGATCTATCCTTCCAGTGAATATTCAGGGTTGATTCCCTTCAGGATTGACTGAGTACTATGTATGAACACTGATCTCTCTCTCCTCCTAGACAGTCCCATCTCCCCACAGTTAGAAACACACATAGGGAACACAGTTAACTCCTTGATTGCCACCCTAGTGATAACCCCTTCCCTGCCAGTGACATTTACACAGTAATTAGTGCATTTTTATAGCACTGATCGCTGTATAATTGTTAATGGTTTCAAAAATGTGTCAAAAGTGTTCGATATGTCCACCATAATGTTGCAGTCCTGATAAAAATCGCAGATCGCCGCCATTACTAGTAAAAAAAAAAAAATAATAAAAATGCTATAAATCTGTCCCCTATTTTGTAGACGCTATAACTTTTGCGCAAACCAATTAATATACGCTTATTGCATTTTTTAATTTTTTTTTTACCAAAAATATGTAGAAGAATACATATCGGCCTAAACTGAGGAAAAAAATTGTTTTTTGATAAAAAATGTGGGATATTTAGTATAGCAAAAAGTAAAAAATATTGTGTTTTTTTTTTTAAATTGCTGCTCTTCTTTTGTTTATCATGGAAAAGACGAAAGGTAACAGCACTCTCTGCAGGGACAACTCAATCCATACACCAGGTCCACTCACAGGTGCGGAGGCTCGATGTGTCCCAACACACTCCAATGCAACAGTAATAAGGACAGCCGGCAAAACTAGCTTTATTGTTTTATTGTCACTCTGTTGTACCAATAAACAACACTTCAAGGATTACAGTTTTGCCGGCTCTCCTTATTACTGCTTCTTTTGTTTATAGCGTAAAGAATAAAAAACGCAGAGGCGATCAAATACCACCAAAAGAAAGCTCTATTTGTAGGAAAAAAAGGACATCAATTTTGTTTGGATACAGCGTCGCACAACCGAACAGTCAAAGCGGCACCGTGCCGAACCGCAAAAAATGGCCTGGTCATTGAGCAGCCAAATCTTCCGGGGCTAAAGTGGTTAAGAGACTCTATAGTTCTTCTTCACTTTCTTCCATTAGTGTGGTATGGTCTGCATATCTCAGGTTGTTTTGGCTTTACATACACTTTAATTTCCTCCCCACCTGAGTCTCCCCATTTAGTCTTCTGTGGAAAACATTAGAACACTACATAGGGTTAGGCCATTTTCCTAAAGCAGGTAAACAGTGGGGGGATCCTTTCGGGTCTTTGAAGGTGACCTGAGAGATAAAAACAACTTGCCACTGAATTCAAATGAGTTGTGTACGGTGACCAGATCCTCCATCAGTAGAGGAGCAGTACAAGCCAAAAGCCAAACTGTGTTTTCAGAATGTGGTTGCACTGATGCTTTGTAGAGCGGTAGAATTATGCCTTTCTCTATTGAGTCAATGTCTCTTCTAAAACGAGAAAATACCTTGTTAGCTGCAGACAGATATTGCATCCTGTTATTGAGTGTATGGTCTACACCCAGACTGTTTTCCATAATTGATTCATCTAATTATCTTCCTCTTGATTGCATGTTCTGTGTAAATGGAGACTGGGATTCACAAAGCACCCATTTAACATGCTTTTGTTTGCAATATAGAATGTTATGTAAAGAGTCTAACACAATATACAATACAATACAATGAATTAATAAAGCATTCTTTGGTCTAGTCTAGTACTTTCATTTTTTAATCTACCTTATCATTTCACTGCAGGGTACTGCCCCTTATGTACTATTAGCTGTTCTATCTATTACTCATTTTCTTGCTATAGACTACAGCTGTGTGAACTACAGATCACCTGAGCCCTGGTGTGTTATCAAAAATAAAGATAGAGAGTCCATATAATACAAAAATTTGATTTAGCAACTGGCCATGCTTAAATGATTATATAGTGTATTTAAGCTAGTTATATATTAAATTAGCTTTTTTTTTAAGATCATTTTTTTTCTCTATTTAATATGAAAAGGGGGTCAGTTCCTATAGCACTTATTCATATTTTTTATGTATGTTACTTGGTATACCTTAACCTCCCTGGCGGTATGATTATTTTGGATTTTAGATACTGAAAGCGGTACAATTATTTTGCTTGGAAATTTGGCGCTTTATATTGTAGGCCTGTAATGCCGCGTACACACGGTCGGACTTTTCGGCTACAAAAGTCCGACAGCCCGTCCGACAGACTTTCGACGGACTTTCGACGGACTTTTGGCGGACTTGCGGCGGACTTTCTAACGAACGGACTTGCCTACATACGATCACACAAAAGTCAGACGGATTCGTACGTGATGACGTACACCAGACTAAAATAAGGAAGTTGATAGCCAGAAGCCAATAGCTGCCCTAGCGTGGGTTTTTGTCCATCGGACTAGCATACAGACGAGCGGATTTCTGGGTCCGGCGTAGTTACGACGTAAAGATTTGAAGCATGTTTCAAATCTAAAGTCCGTCAGATTTGCAGCTGGAAAAGTCCGCTGAAAGTCCGTGGAAGCCCACACACGATCGGATTGTCCACCGTATTTGGTCCGTCGGCGTCCGTCAGACTTTTGTAGACGAAAAGTCCGACCATGTATACGCGGCATAATTCTTAACAATAACACACTTAAATCTGTCCACCAAGAGTCTAGTAGATATCCTGGGTATGATGAAGTTTGAAACACAAAAACATAGATTATAATATAATAAATACATTTAAATAATTAAAAAATAATATAATAATAATAATAAAATACATTTCCTCACAATTCACTATCGCTCAATTCTGCAAGTGTTCTAATTTACTATCGCTGATTTCTAGCTGGTCTAAAGCCACTTTTGACGTAAAGGGACACTTTTTGGTTGCTATGGACAATCTCCAGTTTCCAGGCAGAAAGAACAGTATATATAATATAAAACTGCATGCAGGGCATTGGACAAAGCACTGGGGACAAAAGGAATGTGAAATAATTTCATACAGTACTGTACTCTGTAAGAGTACAGTACTGTATGTGTTCTGATTTTTTTCTTTTTTTAAATTTGCTGCCAGGCTCCGCCCCCGTGCGTCGCGTCGCTCGCAGGGAACGGAGCCTGTCACAGAGAGGCTTCGGAGGAGACAGAGCCGGCAGACACAGCGGGGGACATCGCAGGATCCTGGGGACAAGGTAAGTAACACCACATCAGGATCCTGCAATGCAATCTCGAGTGTGGCTCAGAGTTACCGCTAATGGTGCTGAAATTTAACCCCGAGCCACACTCGAGAAAACCGCCAGGCAGGTTAATGCCTTTTTTTCTCTGTTATTCGAAAATGATTGCAATACAAGGAATAGAGGTATTTTTTCTTGTTTAAATGTTGGAGACGTTAGGGTTGATTTACCAAAGGCAAATCCACTTTGCGCTACAAATGCACTTGAAAGTGCAGTCGCTGTAAATCTGAGGGGAAAATCTAAAATGAGGGGAAGCTCTGCTGATTTCTATCATCCAATCATGTACAAACAAAAATACTGTTTTTTTCATTTTCCTTGCATGTCCCCCTCGGGTCTACGGTGACTGCACTTCCAAGTGCACTTGTAGTGCAAAGTGGATTTGCCTTTAGTAAATCAACCCCTTTGTTAGATATTTGTTGACGTCTCCCCTTCCTCATTGGAGAGATTTCCCCTTACTTCCAGTAGAAACAATTGAGTACTGTCCGTGATACTTTTTTAATTTGCACTAACATACAATTTTTCAAGATAAGCTTGCGGGGTATATTCCCTTCTTCAAGGTCCAAGCAGTACTGCTCGGACTTTGAAGAAGGTGACATACCCCGCAAGCTTGTTGGTGCAAATAAAAAAAGTATCATGGACGGTACTCAATTGTTTCTGATGCAAGTGCACTAATACGGCTACAATCAACCCTTACTTCCAGAGAGAGTGGTGACAGAAAACTAGGGGAACCCCCATTGGGAACACAGAAAGAAGATCCTAAACAGGGTCTAACTCCTGCTCACACTATACAAAGCTGAAAAAAAAATCCTGGAGTTGTGCTTTGAGAAAATAGGAATAAAATTGTATTCATACCTTTACATGGGAGCCCAGTGATTGGGGTTATGGGGCTAAATAAACTAAAAATATTAAACAGGATTTTATGTATTATTAAATTGGAAAAGATAACCGAGAAATGGACTTGATGTGTCAGATGACATCTGATTAACATTGTTAAGAACTGGAACTCCATTCAACATCCATTCAATGTTTTGATTGCATGAAAACAGCAGGAATATTACTAGTTCTAGCTATTTGTGAGTTGCTGTTTTTATATAAATACATAATGAATATGATAAAAAATCTTATGATTTTCTTTCAGCTATTCTTTCCCTATCTATCCATATTATTATTTTCATTATTATTATACAAGATTTATGTAGCGCCAAACGTTACAATACAATTCAATACAGGAGGAATCAGAGGGCCCTGCTCGTTAGAGATTACAATTTGAAAGGGAGGGTCAAGTAATACAAAAGATAGTAGTGGGGGATGAGCTGATGGAGAAAACAAAAGTTAAGTATTTGGGAGGTGGCATATATAGGCTTCTCTAAAGAGATCAAAAATTATAAGACATAGTTGCGCTACCAATATTAAACAAAAATAGCAGCCAGCATCAACAATGATAAAAATTGTGAAAGGTGAAAAGAAATATAAGATGCAGCGCTAAAGGAATATAACAACCCAAAGACTCCTTTGGGAGGAATATTAACTAGGTGAAGTTGTGAATATAAAACATGTGAATATATGTGAAACGTGTTCACACCATGTGAAAAACAATGAGAGATCTCATATGGGCATATCACAGTCACACATACTAAAAAATGCATAAAAGTCCATCCAGTGACTATACATAAAGTGTTAGTCTAACCAAAGTAGATCTGCGCAATAGAAAAACCTATAATGGAATTTCTAGATGTTATTCCTAGCTGGTATAGTCTCTTGAAGGAGATAAAGAGGTGCAGTCCTTCTTACAAATGCAGGTAACCCATATGCATAGCAGACATGACTCTGCACATAATAATCATGTGTTTCTATTGTTTTTCCCACGTTTTATGTTGACGGTTGGAAGACCATATTCATCTTGTCTTTGGAGTCCTCATGGTGACTGCCTCCTATGGAACCCCCTGGATGTCGATGCTAACACGCACCGTCCTGTTTGTAGAAACCCGGGTCTGAGGATTTGCTGTGGAGGATTGTTGCCTGATTGTTGCCTGACTATGCCTGATTGACTCACTGCCGCCGGTGTGTGGGTCCACACCCTGGGGTAACAGTACCCATCCCTTCCCTTGACGTTTGATGTACACCCATGAATATTATGTGCAAAGTCATGTCTGCTATGCATATGGGTTACCTGCGTTTGTAAGAAGGACTGCACCTCTTTTTCTCCTTCAAGAGACTATACCAGCTAGGAATACCATCTAGAAATTCCAATATAGGTTTTTCTATTGAGCAGATCTACTTTGGTTAGACTAACACTTTATGCATAGTCACTGGATGGACTTTTATGCATTTTTTAGTATGTGTGACTGTGATCTGTCCATATGAGATCTCTCATTGTTTTTCACATAGTGTGAACAAGTTTCACATATATTCACATGTTTTATATTCACAAGTTCACCTAGTGAATATTCCTTCCTTTGGGTTGTTATATTCCTTTAGCGCTGCATCTTATATTTCTTTTCTCTAAAGAGATGAGTGGGAGATAGTTGGGAAGATTGGGGTAGGGAGTGCCAGAGGATGGAAGAGTCTCGGGTGAAGTCCAGGAGGCGAACATGGGAGGAGGTAAGGAGAGAACTAGAGAGCAGGAAGTCTTGTGAGAACCGAAGAGAACGATTTGGTTGGTATTTTGAGACAAGGTTAGTTGGGGGCAGAGTTGTGGATGGCTTTGTAAGTTGTTGTTAGTATTTTTAATTGTATTCATTAGGAAAGCAGAAGCCAGTGGAGGGGTCAGCAGAGAGGGGCAGCAGACACTGAAGGTTGGTAAGGTGGATGAGTTTGGCAGTGGTATTCATGATGGACTCAAGGGGAATAGCTTATGAAATTAGAAGCGTTGTGGTGTCATTAGCTAAGAAGAGGTGTATTTTGGAGACATTATGGAGGCTGAGGTGGCAAAATTTGGACAGTGATTGGATGTGGGGTCGAAATGAGAGTTCAGGATTACACCTAGCACCCTGGCATGCAGGGGACAGACTGATAGTTGTGCCATCAATCTCGGCATAGAAGTCAGAGGAAGGGGCACATGGCAGAGAAAATATTATGAGCTCAGCTTTGGATAGATTGAGTTTTAGGAAGTGTATGACATCCATACTGATATGTCTCTTAGTAAATCAGTGATATGTGAGGAGACTGATGAAGTGAGCTGAGGGGTAGAAAGATAGATTTGGGTGTTGTCAACATAGAAATGGTATTGGAAGGCATGGGAGGTCACCTGACCTGGGAAAGAGGTGTAGATTGAGAATAAGAGAGGTCCAAGGACAGAACCATATGTAAAGGAAATCCAGGCTGTTAATATATTTATAGGTCATACTCAGAGCCCTATACGCTCACTACATAAGCTGCGTAGGGCCCCAAAAATTACTTGAGGCCCCTCATGTCATAGCGCATCAATTAATGTTTACAACATCCAGTGGCGGAACTTTAGGGGTCGCTGCAGTCGCATTTGTGACTGGGCCCTTCCTTTATACCGCTGTGAGGGGGCCCCAAACCCAGCACCCCCCCTGCACCACTGGCCGGCCGTTTAGAGTGCAGTGGGGAGAGGTGGGAGGAGGTGGAAGGCAGCAATCGGCAGCTCTATGGTGCCTGTGTGGGCGGCGGGATCTCCCTGGGGCTTGTAGTACTCTCTCGAGTGTTAGTGTATACAGTGGAGAGGAGAAGGGAGGGGCCTCTGACCCAGGCAAGTATCAGTTTCGCTTTCACTCTGCTTTAACACTGTTGCTGATGCCCGTGTCAGAGGCCCCTCCCCTCTCCACTGTATACATTCGGAGATAGAAATAGAACTACTAGCCCCAGGGAGATCCCCCTGCCTGTGGACACCATAGAGCTGCCGATCGCCGCCTTCCACCTCCACCAGCCAGGTACAGGGGGACCTCTGCAAGGGGGGGGGAGTCAGCTGTTTTGGGACCCTGATGTAAGAGGGGGGCTTTCTGGGGACACTAATGTAAGGACAGGGCCCTCTGGGGACATTGATGTCAGAGGGGGGCCTCTGGGCACACTAATGTAAGAGGGGGGGCTCTCTGGGGACACTAATGTAAGGACAGGGCCCTCTGGGGACACTGATGTAACAGGCGGCCCTCTGGGGACACTAATGTAAGAGGGGGGGCTCTATAGGGACCCTGTGTAAGGAGGGGCTCTCTGGGGACACTAATGTAAGAGGGAAGGCTCTCTGGGACACTAATGTAAGAGAAGGCTCTCTTGGGACCCTGGTGTAAGGGGGGGCTCTCTGGGGACCCTGGTGTAAGGGGGGGCTCTCTGGGGAGCCTGGTGTAAGGGGGGCTCTCTGAGGACCCTGAAGGAGGGAGGATTGTATTGGGAGCACTGAAGTGTCAGGTGTGACTGTGTGGCAATAGCAAATGGTTTACATAGATCACAGCATCACGGGTCAGGTAGAGGGCCCCTTAGCAGAATTTTGCTTAGGGCCCCAGGGAGGTCTGGATCGGCACTGGTCATACTGATACCTAATAGGGTTGGTGACAATGATGATTTTAGCAGTCCCAGAAGAGGATATGGTGACAATATGGTTAATCTATTGGAGATTTGTAATCATAAAAAGGCTTAGAACTCTTGGGCCACTACAAGACAGATCAATATTTCCAATATAATGAATGTATTAAAGCATAGTATGATTTTTTTTACTCAAGGTGTGCTTCATTAGAACTCCATGAAAGCAGAATAACAGATGGGTATCATAGGTTCTTGGGCCCCTCTCAAGATAAGGTGCCCAACACAAAATACTTCTCCTGTCAATTGACAGGACCTCAATAGGCTTCAGATTTACTGCCATCCACTACTGTCTCTCCATCTGCAAACAGCCAGCTCTCTCTCTCTGAGGACTTAATTGGGAAGGGGTGGATTATTCCCATTGGCAGGTAAATTTTAGCTCCAGTCTCCCTTCATCTTGCTGCTTCTTCCCAGACCTCAACTGTTTCTGTGCTCACTCTGTCTCATTGTGTTGTTTATAGTGTGATAGAAGTAATTGGAGTCCAAATAATTGGATTTTCTGTAAAAATAGAAACTCTTTTACTAAAATCTATTGTTTTGAACCTCCCAATTCAAGCATCAAATGTGGTAAAGGCAGCTATACTCTCTCTAAGCAGAGGAACACCCAAAAACCCCTAGGAGGAACTTACTTAATACTTGGTTCTGGCATTATGTTGAGGGGATCAGGTATCTGACAGACCTGGAAGTACTGGATACCAGAGAGCTTAAAACTATTCTAGTGGGCAAATAATTGACTTACCACCTGCCAAAAATGTAAGTATTAAACATCCTGTTTCACAGGGTGTTTGTAATTATCATTTTAGTTGCTGATATTCTTTCTGCTTTGCTTTTACAACCATTATAAAAGAATGTCATGTTACCTCTTCTTTGTCGGAGGCAGGATAGCAAGCAAGAAAGATGAGGGGGAATGGGTTTACCAGAATTAACTGCTCTACCGATGGAGGAAAACCGTTTTCATGCTGTGTATACTAGGATTCATCTTCAAAGATTGGGTTCATAATTGTCCATGCTATCAGCAGCTGACCTCAATTGACCTCTTGAAGCTGTACATGGAAACAATTATTATCTCTTCTCTCCAGTTTCAAATAAGCTATAATGTTCCAAAGAGCAGATCAATGAAACTCACACAGACAGGACATGTGAAAATTCCAGCATAAGAGAATTTTTATTTTGTGTATGGGTCCTCATGTAATTTTCGATCAGCCCAAGGATCTTCCTATGGTTTCTATATGTATAAGATCATGCTTCTCCCCTTGAGTATTTTAGGGAGATTATGTAAATGGTGTCCCAGAAAATTTAAAGATACAATCCAGCCTTAAATGTAATCGTGTACAGTTGTGCAGGATCCTCACTTGTTCTGGAATGGCTTTCACTAATTTCTGCTGCGCAATGTAAACGTCTCACAGAGTGCTGCAGCCACTTCCATAACACTTCAGCCTCCTGGAAAATCCTATGCAAATACCCCCTATTTTGAAAGTCAATATTTGCATATGACTGGGAAAACCACTATACTCGGCCTCCGATTTGGGCCTGGATATTGGCCAATCAGGTACTTGTGTTGTATTAAAAAGTGAAGGTGTTGGGTAGGTTCTGCACTTGGCCTTGGTGATAGCTTGGTTAACAGTAAGAGGTAACAAGCTTACCTATGAAATTAGGAGGAGGATCCAGCTTTTATTGTTGTTTAAAAAGGAAGATAATATTCCTCACAGAGGCTTTAACTTCCATTAAATTACATAGTCTATTCAATGCCCAAATAAGAAAAAAAAACAATGGCCTTAGATATACTTAACCTATAAAAAATAGAAGGAATGAGTCAAGGTTTAATTGACAGAATATAATGGACACCCTTTCACTCTTCTAAAATATATTAAAGCCTATTTATCCATCTCACTTTGTACAACACATTGTTTTCTCCAAGGCCATACATGCACCTAACAAAGATGCATTTTGAGCATATAACAAACTACTCAGAGTGGGGTAAGGGGAATGGTAACATTAAAATCTGAATTCTACAGGAATTGTAATACTTTTCTTGTAATAACACCAAAGCTCAAGGTGGTATTTGGTATAATATCCCACCAAAGGCAGTGCTTATTAACCCATAGGTATGACCCAGTAAAGTGCTTGAAATAATGTAAAGGTGAGATTAGGAGGCATTGTATAACTGGGAGAACAAGGTATTGTGGCAGTGTGCAGACATGTTAATGTGCAGGAATTTTGCTTATTTATGCGTGTTGTGATACTGCTTTTGTGCACTCAACATATTGAGTTTTATTTTAGATCTTTTTTTTTTTTTTCAGTTTAATGAACTTGATTAGATTACAAATTAGCATTTACCATGGACCCCGGACTCTATTTATTTTTATTGGTTATAAATATTGATGAATAAATATTGCTTTTGGTGGGATATTATTTTGTGTTTTTAAAAAATTATTAGTATTTGAGGGTGCACTGCTTATTATTTGACATCTAGTGATGATTAGTTTGTTGTATTGGTTCTCGGGTATTAGATAAACTTGAAAGAATATGGTACAGGTTTAAAATTCTACCATATTCACTGCTCCCCATCACAGCAAGGAACTTGCCACTGCAAAATAGGCAATGGGCTCATCGAAATTTTTTGGAAGACCATTGGGTAAGATTGAACTTATAACTCTGCAGTACAAACTGCTGAAACCTGTTTTTGCTGGTGTGGACATCAGAGCCCCTGTTAAGTGTGGTGATTTCCACATCATTGGTGGCTAGCTATCAAAAATATGTTGATGAAGCCAAGAAGGAAATCAAAGATATTCTTATTCAATATGCCAGGACCTTTCTAGTTGCAGATCCTCGTCATTGCAAGTCCAAAAAGTTTGATGGACCTAGAGCCAATGCTTGGTACCAGAAGTCTTACCATTAAATGTACAATGCACATTTTTCTGCAATAAGGTATGGAAAACTAGGAAAAGAAAATGAAATACAATTCTACCTTATAATCTAACAAAAATAATTGGGTTATTCTTTTCCTACAAATTGGCAAGTGCGCTTTAAAGAGAGATCAACCTTGCTTAAACTAGCCCAGAATAAGCAACTCTCTGTAAAAAGGATGGAGAACAAAAGGAAAAAAAAAAAGATGTTGTTAAAAAAAAAAAAAGAATAAAGCACAAAAACACTAAACCGGAGAGGTATACAGATAATGATTTCTCTCCAAGGAAATCACTTCTTCTCTAGCCGAGTTTCCCATGCAGAATGAGAAGGAGGAATCAATTTATGGTCAATTAGACTTTTATTTGTGTATTGACTGACCTTGTTCATTGTTTAGGCGTAGTTCAATGGTGGGAAGAACATTGCCCTCAGGTATAGCTACAATCATATTTAGAAAACGAATGCCGAACTACCATACGCTAGATTGAACTTGTATTCCCTTACAACACGGAGAAGTTGAAAAGAATGCCTGCCTCCAGCAAATCATTAAAAACTAGATTCTTTTGAAATTTCCAGCTAATAATACATTCTATTTACAATGCTATTATGCACATTAAATAATAGCCATGAATTAGATTTAATGGAATCTATGGCCCTTCATAGTTTTTTTTTTTTTATGTTATCAGCTCAATGAAAATAATTGTTTCATTGTACACTACTCTTTAAAAAAAAAAAAATGTTTTCTGATAATTTAGAATTGGTCCAGCTTGGACTAATGTAACTCTGCATATACCATTTTTAGAGAAAAATTCTGGCATTCACCACAACACAATAATTAGTAAAACAAAGAAATGTGAAAAAGGTGTGAAAGTAAAATAGAGAGTTGCAGGCCGGGCAACATTTGAATTGTATTTGTTTATGTATCTTTGCTGAGCGGCTGCCCTGCTGCATTCTGAATACAGGAAGTTACTCTTTCGGCACAGGCGCCTCTGAGTGTAGACTGTTAAGAGCATTCATTCCAAGCATAAAGAATAAAACTCGCATGGTGATGAATAGGAACAAGCGCATAATAGAAACCCGATGAGTAAGGACTGCACAGGTCCACACTGGGAGCTGTCTCTGGCGCTGATGGGGCTGTCCTGGCTGGCTGAATGTTGGTATGGTGGGAGAGAGCTGAGGGTGAGGGCTGGAACTCTGTGATGATGTCACCGGTGTGTGCTCGCAATGCGTTTCGGAGCATGCGCACTTGGGAGATGCAGACAGTGTGTGCTCCTTTCTTAAGCTTCAGTAACTGGGGCTGAAGACACATATAATGCACCTTCAGCCCTAGGTACTGTAGCTTGAGAAAGGAGCACACTGTCTGCATCTCCCAAGTGCGCATGCTCCGAAACGCGTCGCAAGCATGCCAGGGACGCCATCACAGTCGGTGCTGCATTCCAGCTTGTGTTCCAGCCCTCACCCTCAGCTCTCCTCCACCATATCAATATTCAGCTGGCCTGGACGGCCTCACAAGAGGCAGAGACAGCACCCAGCATGGACCTGTGCAGTCCTTGCTCACCGGACATCTATTATGTGCCTGTTCCTAATCATCGCCATAGTAGTTTTATTCTTTATGCTTGGAATAAATGCTTTTAACAGTCTACACCTTAGAGGCACCTGTACTTTTTCTTTATTTCTGCATGTATGGAGATTGCTTCTAATCCCCCAACAAGTCTGGCCCTAATCTAGTGGATTATTCCCTCATTTTTATACATAGAGCCTAGAGCTCTCACAACTGGAATGATGGACATTGCGTTACTTTAGAAACACTTTCGCTTGCGCTACTATCTACATGTTTTACTCTTTTGGCATGCTCACCATTCAGAGAATGCTTTGCTTTTTCTCAAAAGTTGCAAAAGGTTAAAAGATTGGACAAGATGGAGAGGTTGGGCCATGATGGTGATGATCTCCACCTCATCCAATCAGAGAACACTTTGCATCCCTTTGAGGAGATGCAAAGAGTTCTCTGAATATTGCCCGTGTCGAGTGAAGGAACTCATGTGTTCAGTAAGCAGCCACTGGGTATGGGATCTGGAGGCCAGTGAAGAACACTGAAGTAACCGTGATTACTAAAGTGATTTCCAGCTTTCAGGGTGATCCCAAAGGTAGTATATGGGCATACATAGCACTATCTCTGGAATTACCGCTTGAGTTAACCAGTTATTTTCCAGATTTTAGTAGAGAGACAGCCAGGCACACAGCATTTTCTCTGTCTGTCTCCATGAGAAGTCTAGAGGATGTTTTTTTATGCTCTGTATTGCTGTAAAAACGTGGATGGGGTGAGGGGAAACATGGTATACCCCAGGTACGTTAAATAACAAGATGACATTTCTCCTTCTCTGAACACTAGGGCAGGATAGGTAACTGAAGTTAAGTTTCCACAGAGGCCACTCTTGACTAAACTATCTCACGGGGCCTTCTGAAGAACGGTGAAACTGCACACAGTTACTAGGGCTCTGCGTTCAGGTCAATACTCCCAGTATCCACTGGGAACTCTTCAGTGAAGGAGAAAATAAGGCTCACAATACCACAGGACAGCTGGACACCTCCTTCCAACATCCACCGGGTTTCCTCCAGTGGGTTCTCCAAACCAGGACCTTGAACAAAATCCTTTAAATAGCCCCCCCCCCCTCAGCTGGGATCTTGTTGAACATACAGCAGTGCTTCAGGGAACTGCCCTTAGGGACAGAGCCCCCTCAGGCTGTGGACTCTTCCTACAGAACAGGACCAACACAACTCCTGCTCCATTGCTTCAGACTATTTATGGGCTCTCCAACTACCTACTTGGCACACCTCCCCATGGATTGTCTGGGACCTCATAAATATTCAGTCTGCCCATCTGCCTTTCCTCCCACTGTGATCCCAGAACCCTCTAGAATGCAGGGGGAAATATTCAAACCAGCAGCCTGTGAAACATTGAGCAGGCTGCTCCACTGGGAGGAGAGGAGCCAAACTAAATTTGCCTGACAGCCTGTACTCTAACTAGGAGGGTACTACACATAAGGCCTCATGCAAACATGGCGTTTGAAAAAATGAGCTGCAAAGCCAGTTCTGATGCCAGGAAAAAGCAGGTGCAAAAACGCGCTTTTAGAAGCGCTTTGCATTGGCGTTAATGCCCATTTAGCAGCGTTAGCGTTTAGCAGCCTTTCTCTGCCCTCTTCCATTGTCCACGCTCAGATCCAATTACTGCAGCTTAAAAAAACGCTTGACGTGGCTTAACGCTGCATACAGCGTTAACACACGTTTAGGCGCTTCAGTCGTTTTTACAGCTTAATGTTGCTGCTCTGGCCCTGGGTTTTCTTTTACAGCTTGAAAACGCCTATGCCACTTACAGCTCCTAAAATCCTATGTGTGCAAGAGGCCATAGCATAACATGGAGAGGCGATTTTAAGCTATAAAAAAAAAGTCTGACGCTGCTAAAAGCGGCTGTAAAAGCGCCCTGTGTTCATGAGGCCTAAGGGTTGATTCACTAAAACCGGAGAGTGCAAAATCTGGTGCAGCTTCTAATTTCAGCCTGTTCAATTAAGCTTTGATAAAAATATGTTGAAGCTGATTGCTTTCTATGCTGAGCTGCACCAGATTTTGACACTTTACCAGTTTTAGTAAATCTGCTCCACAGTTATGCCCCGTACACACGGTTGGACATTGATCGGACATTCCGACAACAAAATCCTAGGATTTTTTCCGAGGGATGTTGGCTCAAACTTGTCTTGCATACACACGGTCACACACAGTGACGTAAAACACGTATGTCGGGACTCTAAACGGGGCAGTAGCCAATAGCTTTCATCTCTTTATTTATTCTTCTGAGCATGCATGGCACTTTGTGCGTCGGATTTGTGTACACGCGATCGGAAATTCCAACAACAGATTTTGTTGTCGGAAAATTTTATATCCTGCTCTCAAACTTTGTGTGTCGGAAAATCCGATGGAAAATGTGTGATTAAGCCTTCACTCGGTCGGAATTTCTGACAACAAGGTCCTATCACACATTTTCCGTCGGAAAATCCGACCGTGTGTACGGGGCATAACAGTGATCCAAAGTGGACCAATGTAAATATCTTAAAATAACCAAAATTCATCTTTAACTTTGTAAAGGCCACCATCAGAAGACAAAGAAAGACCAAAGCCAACAGAATTTTAGCATGTATTAAAACAATTATTCTGCCACTTTATAAAACTCTGGTTTGGCCGCATCTGGAGTATTCCTTCACCAGTCCTCAGAAGGGATGTGCCAGAGCTGGTGAGAGGCCAGAGAAGGGCAACTAAATTAATATGGGGGCTGGAGGACCTCAATTATGAGGAACGACTACAAGAGCTAAAATTATTCTCCCTGGAGAAGAGACGATTGAGACGAGATATGATGGCGATATATAAATATCGCAAACGGTGATCCCAACGTAAGTAAAAAAACTTTTCAGTCCCAGGGATTGTAAGAGGACACGGGCCACATGATGAGACTAGAAGAGAAGCGGCTTAAGCTGCGTAAGGGGTTTTTCAGGGCAGGTGAGGTTGTGGAACTCTCTTCCACAACCTCAATCGGTGGTGTCGGCAGGACGTTTGGATAGTTTTAAAAAACTCTTGGACGGGCATCTTAGCGAAAACAATATACAGGAATATGGGAAATGATGATTTTTTTTTTCAACACACACACACCTACACAGGTTGAACTGGATGGACTGTTGTCTTTATTCAACCTTACCAACTATGTAACTATGTAAAGATCGCTGTGGGGGAAGTGCAAACAAATTTTCGGAGAGTCAAGCAACCATTGGGCAAATCATAGCACCGGCATCCATCCAAAGACCAAATAGTTTGGATAAACTTACATTTATCAGACCCAAACAGGGCTTTTTAAATAAACTGGCAAAACAAGAATACTAGTTCAGACCACACATGACCGCCTTCCAATTATGAAGGCCCTGGTACAGTCCAGACAGTTAAAGGTAGTTCCCGCTGAGCGACGCTGGATTTAGGATAGCCAGTTCGCAGTTTGGCTGTTTTGAATTAACGCCAGCAGTAGCTGTTGACATTATTTCAGATAAAAGATTTTAGTGTTCTGGTTCCACTCACTGTTTAATGTCTTTCTGTTTCCTCAATGGACTTAACAAAGGCCTTAGCACAAAGAGAATGATTCATTTACTATCAGGCCTACCTTGCTGTGCCTCCATCGGCTTCAAAGCTCAGAATTATATTTAATAGATGCAGTTTAAATGCATTCTTCTGCTAAAACATACTTATCCAAGTTTAAAACCCCAGATTGTATCATTACGCCCAGCGTGAGATGCATCAGCTTACAGTTGTGTTTTTTATTCAGTGTCGTCTTCATTCCATCTCCTTCTCTTTTATACAATAACAGTCAAAGGATGTCGGATGCACAAAGAAATCCCACAACAACAAGAGGTCAAAATATAGATTTACTTTACACGCTGCTAATAGCGGAGATACTTTTGTAAAAGAATGGCAGGTGCATTGCGGATGTCTGTGTGCCATTCACACTGTAGAATTTGCACTAGATAATATAAGGAGATTATAAGGAACTTTATTAGTGAAAGGGAAATAGCGTTTATTCTATAACAAAAGGTTTCACAGGGGATTTGTTTGGGGAAAAAAATGGCATATTGGTGAAGATCTAATCTACAGAGGGATGTACTGTTGTGTCTGATGCATTTTTGTCCTATAAATGTAACAAAGGAAAAAAAAAAACTTACACAAGGCAGAGTAGTGGAAATGTGCCTATCATGGAGTGAACCTCATTATTGGTCTCTCAAAGGTCTCTTCCTACAGCGGTTAATTTAAGAACACACCAACAGTTCTTTGATTCAAACCGGAGTTATTAAGTGGCCTACAAGAGCTTGGACATGCATGCACAATCTGTTTTTCCAGTCGAACATTCTTAAAGCTAAATGCCAGGAATTATTTGTATTGAATACTTGCATCACTATAGTAGTTGGAACTACTACAGTAACTACTACAGTAAAAGCAGCAACCCCCTGGTCCTGCTCAGTGGCTTCCCCTCTGCACAATGACTACAGGAGATTGCTCTGAACTACTGCTATTTATTGTATTTTTGACATTGAATACAAGGCTTTCCCTGATTGGATAAGGTGGATGGGAGGTGTGGTGACGTCACAATTCATTAAAAAAAAAAAAAAACACAAGGCGTTCTATAATGCCGGTGATGCCAAGCTAACTGACACCTGTGATCAGTGTGCAGCGTGGCAGCCGCGCACATAGAACTTGAGCAGGACCCAGGAGATTGTGCCTAGCACTGCAGCAGCACCGACTACTACAGTGATTTTTAGCTCCTCTATGAAAACATTGTGCCAGGCTGGACTAATGTAAGTATACAATATATATAATTCCTGGAGTTCTGCTTTAGGCATCATGCATTGGGGCCCTTTACTCCTATCTATGCTGGATCAGTCAAACATTAAAAAAAATCTCAAAAAGCACCGAAGAAATAACAAGGGGAACATATGCGCACTGAAATATCAAAAACTTAACATAACATATATTGGCAAAGAGTATCCATGTTTTTGATAATAAATGTTTTTGATATTTGAGTGCACATACACTATATTGTCAAAAGTATTGGGATACCTGCCCTTATACGCACATGAACTTTAATGGCATCCCAATCTTAGTCCGTATAGTTCAATATTGAATTGGCCCACCCTTTGCAGCTATAACAGCTTCAACTCATCTGGGAAGGCTGTCCACAAGGTTTAGGAGTGTGTCTATGGGAATGTTTGACCATTCTTCCAGAAGCGCATTTGTGAGGTCAGGCACCATATCCCCCCCTCCACTTAATGATCTGGATCAGTGCACAAAGCAAGGTCCATAAAGACATGGATGCATGAGTTTGGGGTGGAGGAACTTGACTGGCCTGCACCTCAACCTGATAGAACACCTTTGGGATGAATGAGTGGAGACTGCAAGCCAGGCCTTCTCGTCCACATCAGTGCCTGACCTTACAAATACGCTTCTGGAAGAATGGTCAAACATTCCCATAGACACACTCCTAAACCTTGTGGACAGCCTTCCCAGAAGAGTTGAAGCTGTTATAGCTGCAAAAGGTGGGCCAACTCAATATTGAACCCTACGGACCAAGACTGGGATGACATTAATGTTTATGTGCGTGTAAAGGCAGGCGTTCCAATACTTTTGACAATATAGTGTATGTTCTCCTTGTTCTTTCTTTGGTAGTTTTTGAGGTATATTATTTGGGGGAGCGCACTAGACTAATGGTCGTAGTTATTTTGTTCAATAATAGGGGATGTGAAAAATTCAATTTTATTTATTGTTTGGATCAAGCATAAAAAATGCATGTTTTGGCGTGTAATTATGCGTCTTTACAGGCGTATGATCGTATAAACTTGAAGTGGTAATAAACCCAAAACCAAAAGTGTAATGTATAGCAGCTTACCAATCATTGGATGTTGTAATTTGTAATAAAAATACAAAAAGTGTGGCGCTATAAACTATGTGTAAAGGTGATAAATAAATAATACAAAAAAATTATATTACGTATTCAGTGACTTCAAAAACAGATATACCGGTGTAAATCCAAAAAAATCTACGTGAATGGATGTGACAGTGACAAATAATAACACTTAAATACATAAAATGAATTAGGTAGTGTAAAAAGTCACAAAATATTATTAGATATAAAATATAAAGTCCAAATAAGTGAGCAAACAAAAGCAAAAAGTCTGTGATGGCAGTGCAAAAATTGATGGTAAGCAGGTGTCTCCTGGGCATGCAGGGGGATTGTTCAGACCCGGCAACCTGGTAGATAGGTGGGCCGTAGGGAGACCAAAGGTGCACAGAGGATTGAAATCAGTGCCAGAACCATCACCAGAATCGAGGAGGCTTACCAGAAAAATTGGCCTGAAATGGCGTATGCCACACAGGTCAAAAAGGCTTTATGACCGACCGGTCAAGGTATTATATCTGGTCAAATGACATCACACAGATGGGGGGAAGAAATCAGCGCGGCTTCCTCGTCAATGGGTACACCATGGGCCAAACAAATAATTTGCATAACATGTGAGGGATAAAAACACTCACATAGCGTGATAACGTTTCAACTTGGATTTATTTAAAATTGTTAAATCAAGATCAACTCACATTTTCAGAAGATAAAACAGGCATGTAATCTTGTAGCGGTAGTCATGAGGGGTCCACCCGACATGTTTCAACTAAACAGTCATCATCTGGGGTACTTGACCTCTACATACAGATGTTGTCATTTGTAGCCTGTGTCCTGCTGGGTAGATTTCCCCTCACTTCCTGTCCTGGAGGCACAACAAGACGTTAGAGGTAATCACTCCAGTAATAGATAAGATACAGAAGATAGATAGATAGATAGATAGATAGATAGATAGATAGATAGATAGATAGATAGATAGATAGATAGATAGATAGATAGATAGATAGATAGATCTGAAACAATATTCAACTAAAGGAGTCTCCATTTTTTCTGAACCCTTTTTATTTGTTCCAGTTTACATAAATCATTCCCTTTGCATTTCATTCAGCATGGAACCCTCTCCAATTTCATAAGTAGAAATGAGGCCAGTTGGCCCAAAACTGCAGAAAGCTGTCACGAGATGGCATTTCCTTTGGCCCAATGAGCTGCCAGAGGGAGATGCCCCACAATCGCACATAGCAAAGGGGCAGGAATGCTGAGGACATCATTGACCTACCCTGTTTCCCCGAAAATAAGACCTAGCGTGATTGTCGGTGATGGCTGCAATATAAGCCCTACCCCCCAAATAAGGCCTACCCTGTTTCCCCGAAAATAAGCCCTACCCTGTTTCCCCGAAAGTAAGCCCTACCCTGAAAAGAAGACCTACAAGGACTTTAACTAGGGCTTATTTGGGGGGTAGGGCTTATATTGCAGCCATCACTGACAATCACGCTAGGTCTTATTTTTGGGGAAACAGGGTAATATGGCCATCTGGCCATATAAATAAGGCCATGTGGCCATATTAGGACATGTGACCATATTAGGACATGTGACCATATTAGGACAATGTCATTGTCCTTTTATGTCCATTTAGACATATTAGGTCAATGATGTCATAAGCATTCCCAACCCTTTGTATACACCCATTCGTAGCTCATTGGCCCAGGAAAACAGTTAACTTCTAGGTTTGAACATCTCATACCTACTCACAAGTACTCATTTCAAACACATGCTTGGCTTCAAGGAACTAATTCTAACATTTGCTCACATGTATACCATATTATGTTTTAATACAAATTTTCTAAAATCGTTTTCTGCATTCCATCAGATAAAAAATCTTGAACAAAAAAAAAATCTTTTGGGGCATATTTATCCACCGATATATATGAAGTCATTTTATAGATAGGAGCTCTGGCAACCCAGCCCCATCCAACTGCAACTCCCTTGTTTAAATGAGTAATGGATGCAGTAAAACACACAATGGCTTACACATTGAACCATTGGAAATCACTTTGCCAGGCTATTTCAAGGGGATTTAGAGATTTATCCTATGCCAGAAGCAAACCCCTCTTGAAATTTCATGCACATTTCATCCATGACTTTGAGGAATACCATTTTCATGCTCGGATTTCAAGGAAATGTAACCCTACTTTAAAAAAAATTATACCGGTATTTATCTGGTATAAATATTAATGGAAAACGATATAAATATATTCTGTACCTAGGCCTTTGCTCAGTTTACATGAAAGTGTTTGGCAGGCTATACACTATGCAATGTATGCAAGCCATTAGGACAATTCTTACTTGAACAGATCAGGTGGGAACAGTATGATAAAAAGGCCCGACTCCAGCCAAAATGCAATTTTTAGAATAGAGTGCAGAAAGATTAAAAAATCTGGTAGGTTTGTGTGTGCTTCCATTGGGGAGAATCCCAACAATGTCCTGTGCTGATGCCACCCTTTAACATGCTGACCCACAAGGTGTCACAAGGATGGAGTAACTGCTGTCATTGACCATCTTTCACTAACCCTAAAATGCCCAAGATAATAAAACCCAAATGCAGTTTAAAATTTAAATGTAGAGTTATGCCGCGTACACACAAGCGGAATGTCCGACAGAATAAATACAAACGGAAGCTTTTCATCGTCTATTCCGATCGTGTGTGTGTGCCTCATTGGACTTCTTTTTTCGAAAATTCTGACGGACCTAGAAATGGAACATGTTCTAAATATTTCCAATGGAACCAATTCCAACCCGCTCGTCTGTATGCTATTCCGACAGACCAAAAACGACCCATGTTCTGAAGCAAGTACGAGACGGAAGCTATTGACTACTGGCTATTGAACTTCCTTTTTATAGTCCCGTCGTACGTGTTGTACATCACAGCATTCTGGACGGTCGGACTTTGGTGTGACCGTGTGTAGGCAAGACCGCTTGAGCGGAATTCCGTCGGAGTTCGGTCGGAGAAACCTTCGGAGTTTATTCCAACGGCAAAACTAGTCGTGTGTACAGGGCATTGAAGCTTAACTCCGCTCTGTAAAAATAAAAAATAAAAATAGGAGATTGTAGAAGAAGTGGAGGAATTCATTACAACAATTGTTAGAAACTGTTACAAGATTGTTGCCACAGGAGAGAGCGGTCCTACTCATGCAGATGTGGTGTCTAGCTGGATGCCTTTCCCTGCATATAGAAGTCTCAGAGTTTGCCAATTAACATTGCATCTACTAAAGGGTGTCCTGGCCCTAACAGTTCTTTTTAAGAGACAATAAATCTCCTTTTGCATCCAAGAAGTGTCTGGCACCCATCAATCTACCTTACATTACACCCACTATGCCTTGTAACCCACTCTACACAGAAGGATGTCAGCTGTCCCTAACTCTGGAGGTCAGCATTAGTCCTTAAGGGGTCCAGGACTTGGCTACACTCAGAAAGCCCTCCTTCTTCTTATGCTGGACTACAGATTAATCAGCCTTTATGTTGTAGTGATCTGAGAGTGGGAGAGGCAGGGGCGGATCCAGAGTCTAATCTCGGGAGGGGCACTGCTAGAATACGTTTTTTTGGGGGAAATTTATCGGGGAAATGGCTGGTGAAATGGCTGGTGTTGGCACTTCAATCATCACGGCACCATGGTTGTTATGGTGTCAGGGTGATTGAAGTGCATTATTTCTATTATTACATTGTAATATAAAATGAAATAGTTCAACTCACCAATGCAGAATCAGTGGGAGCCCTGAGCGTGTCACTTGCCACGTCGCCTGCCACCAGATGCGGATTTGTCACTTGCCACATCACCTGTCACCAAATGCAGATTGTCACTTGCCACACGTTTCGGATTGTCACTTGCCATGTCGCCTGCCCCCAGATGCTGATTGTCACTTGCTACGTCACCTGCCGCATGTTGCGAATTGTCACCTGCCACACATTGCAGATTGTCACTTGCCACGTCGCTTGCCACCAGATGCAGATTGTCACTTGCCACGTCACCTGCCACACATTGCGGATTGCCACTTGCCACGTCACCTTCCACACGTTGAAGATTGTCACTTGCCTGCTACAATTGTCACTTGCTCTGTCACTTTCCTGCTAAGGTGGTCTCTTGCTGTGTCCCAGAGTCAGGCAGCAGATTACCAGTCATGCAGCAGAGAGATGACGTAATCTCTCTGCTGCCCGCACAGTAATGGCGGAACTGCAGGAATGCAGGGCGGGCGCCGGGCGGTGAGAGATGATGTCATCTCTGTGTTCCCCCACCCGCTGGCTCCCTGATTGGCCAGCAGCCCGCTCACACACTGAGCCGCCCAGCTGCTTGCCCGCTCTTTCATCTGCCCGATCCCGACCAAGCAGCCCGGCCCGCCTGCAGAGACGCCTGCCCGCGGAGCTTCCCGCGCTCTCATCCGCGGATCCACCTGCCCACTCTCTCACCCCGCAGAGCCGCCCGCCCACTCACCTGCAAGCTCGGAGGGGGCAATTGCCACATTTCCCCCCCCCTGGATCCGCCCCTGGGGAGAGGCAGGACTTTTTTTAGCTGGAACTTGGTGGAACTCAGTTCCTCCACCTCTGGCTCAGGCCCTCTGCTCTCTGCTCACCACCAACACTTGTAAACACAGAAGTCCGGCTTCTGTGTTTACAAGTGACAGCTTGTCTCCCGAAGGCTCCCACAGATCTGATCTCCTGAGCAGCTCCCACTAAGTGCAGGATGGGGAAAAGGGAGATGCAGGTGTTCAGGGTGAAGTGTGGATGCTGACATCCCCACTGGGTGATCTCCCTGCATGTGAGAAAGATGGGGCGAACTACAGTGTGGGGTGCTGGGTGCTTCAGCTTAACACAGAATCAAAAGTTGGACATGTGGAAGATGGTGGTGCTTTTAAGGAGGAGAGAAAATAAGGCGGTGAGGGGGGGGGGGGGGTTAGAGCTGAAGAGGGGTGAAAGTGAGATGAGGAGGAGGGATGCAGAGGTAAGCAGCTGTGGAAGAAGGCTGAGCTCTGAACTCTGTGTAGCTCACCCCTGAACTTTGCACTGCAATGTAGGTAGTGTACCACTGAACTCTGCACATAGTGCATCCCTGAACTCTGCACTCTGTGTGTAATGCACTCCTGGTATTTAATGCTCTTTAAGACCCGCCCTTTGTGAAATTTGACCACACTCACTATTTGATGGAGGATGTGTGTGGGGGAGAAGGGGATTTCGAGGGGTCGTGGTCAAATTCCTGCACCTATTTTCAGAGAAAAAAAGGCCTGGGGAGAGGGTATGTAGTGTAGCAAAAGAAACTGAGCATTGCCGACGCCACTCAGTCCAAAACATGATGTGTGTTTTAAACCCACAAAAGGAGGTCGGGGGGGGGGGCTGGTTCTGCTGGTTATACTAGACTGTACGTTATATATTTCTGACCCCTACATGCTGTGTTATGTACTCCTGACCCCTGCACTGTGTACATTATGTGTTCCTTACCCCTGCAGACCCCTCCAAATGTCCTCCAAAATACATAGCGGACACTTGGAGGGGTCTGTGTGTTTTAAAAAAAAGCCAGCAATGTCAGCTGTCCAAGTCATTTTTCAGCAAATTTAAAAAGATTTTTTTTTTCTATTGTACATGTCAGTGTTTTTTGTTTGTTTTTTGGCATTGGTACATGTTTCCCAGGGCAGTTCCGCCCCCACCCCCCCATCTATTTTTTTGACACACCCCTGCATACTATCCCAGATAATGGCCATTTTTAATTTGACAGATTCAGCTCCCATTGGTTTCAGTGAGGTTGGGATTGGGCATCCAAACTTCAGCAAACTAAACCCAGGGCAGTTAATCAAAGTTTGCAACGAAGGATTGTTGGAATGGTGGATAAAGAACCTTGATCAACTTCCAGACAAATTCACCTTCAGGCACAGGGTACAACTGTGTCAGCTTACACTATACGTCGCCATCTGAATGAAAAGGGATGCTAGGATAGGAGACTCAGGAGGACCCCACTGCTGACACAGAAACATAAAAAAGCCAGATTAGATTTTGCCAAAAACTTACCTGAGGAAGCCAAAATCCATTTGGGAGAATGCGCTGTGGACAGATGAAACAAAATAAATTTTTTTTTGGTAATGTCCATTATTCTTCTATTTTCAGAAAAAGTAAATGAGGCGTTTAAAGGAAAGAATGCAGTCCCTACAGTCAAACATGGTGGAGGATCACTGATTTTATGGGGATGTTTTGCTGCTTCAGGCACCGGATGTCTTGACTGTGTGCATGGCATTATGAAATCTAAAGACTACTAAAGAATTCTGGGATGCAATGCAGGGCCCAGTGTCAGAAAGTTGGGTCTCCGTCAGAGGTCATTGGTCTTACAGCAGGACAATCACCCAAAAGCACACGTTAAAACACCCAGAAATTATTTAAAGTGGTGTTCCGGCCGAAATTATACTTTTTAAATAAAAATACCCCTATAATACACAAGCTTAATGTATTCTAGTAAAGTTAGTCTGTAAACTAAGGTCTGTTTTGTTAGTTTATAGCAGTAGTTTGTTATTTTATAAACTTACAGCAGGCCGTGGCCATCTTAAGTGTGGGCATCTGAAGCCAGACTGTATTTCTTCCTGGATCTCATCCTTGCAGATCTCGCACATGCTCAGTGCAGCACAAGCAGTGTAATAGGTTTCAGGTCAGGTTTACATAGCAATGGCAGTTTTAGAGGAAGTTGCCGCCCCACATGCTCAGTGCAGCACAAGCAGTGTAATAGGTTTCAGGTCAGGTTTCCATAGCAACGGCAGTTTCAGAGGAAGTTGCCGCCCCTTCCCAGAAGGCATTGCAAACAGGAAATGATGTGATGGGCCGCGGCCAGGGAGGAGGAAGTGAAAAATGAATACAGCAGATATACAGTAAGTGCTGAGAAAAAAAATAAAAAAATATCCAATTTGTTTACAGTGTACAGTTTAGTGAGGGATGGTGAAGAGTTGTAAAAGTGGGTGGAACTCCACTTTAAGACAAAGCGCTAGAGAGTACTGAACTGGCCAGCAATGAGTCCAGATCTAAATCACCTGTGAAGAGATCTCAAAACAGCAGTTGGGAAAAGGAACTCTTCCAATCTGAGAGACCTAGAGCGGTTGGTGAAAGAAGAGGGGTCCAAAATTCCAGTAGAGAGGTATAAGAAACTCATTGATGGTTACACAAAGCGATTGATTTCAGTTATTTTTTCCAAGGAGTGTGCTACCAAATATTACATTGAGGGTGCCAATAATTTCCTCCAATCCATTTTTGGAGGTTTGTGTGGAATGTGTCAGATTTGGGGTTTTTTTTCCCCACTTTTTTGTGTCATACCAATATAAACAAAAGAAATAAACATGAGAATGCCTAATCATTTGTAATTGCAGCAATTTTCTGGGCGAAGTGGTGCATTATCTGACAGAAATGCAGGGGTGTCAATATTTTTGGCCATGACTGTATATGTATACTGTATATATACATATATATATATATATATATATATATATATACACACATCACTTCAGTTATACTTTAAATGTAATAAATTATCAGGCTCTCCTATTTAAAACAAGGCCCCCTGATTTTCTAGCACCAGGTGAAAGAGATATGAGCTCCTTTAGCATCACAATTCTAGATACATTACTTGCAATTCTCCTGGGGTTTCTGTGTCCTGGTGGGCTTTTTTATTAAACCTTCCTGAGATTTGATAATCCTTCTAATATAATACCCTGGGGAGGTAAAGCTTAATGGAAAAATATATTGCACTGTGGGATGGGGCACAATATCATATATATTATAAGGTAAACAACCAGGATACTATAATGTACAAATATAGAGTAGAACAGTGTATACAGCCGTGGCCAAAAGTTTTCAGAATGACACAAATATAAATTTTCACAAAATCTGCTGCTTCGGTGTTTTTAGATCTTTTTGTCAGATGTTACTATGGTATACTGAAGTATTATTACAAGCATTTCATAAATGTCAAAGGCTTTTATTGACAATTACATTAAGTTTATGCAAAGAGTCAGTATTTGCAGTGTTGACCCTTCTTTTTCCAAGACCTCTGCAATTCTCAATGCTGTCAATCAACGTCTGGGCTACATCCTGATTGATGGCAGCTCATTCTTGCATAAGCAATGCTTGGAGTTTGTCAGAATCTGTGGGGTTTTTTTTTGTTCACCCGCCTCTTGAGGATTGACCACTAGTTCCCAATGGGATTAAGGTCTGGGGAGTTTCCTGGCCATGGACCCAAAATTTTGATGTTTTGTTCCCCAAGCCACTTAGTTATCACTTTTGCCTTATGGCAAGGTGCTCCATCATGCTGGAAAAGGCATTGTTCCTCACCAAACTGTTCTTGGATGGTTGGGAGAAGATGTTCTCGGAGGATGTTTTCGTACCATTCTTTATTCATGGCTGTGTTCTTAGGCAAAATTGTGTATGTGCCCACTCCCTTGGATGAGAAGCAACTCCACACATGAATGGTCTCAGGATGCTTTACTGTTGGCATGACACAGGACTGATGGAAGCCCTCACCTTTTCTTCTCCGGACAAGGTTTTTCCAGATGCCCCAAAAAATCAGAAAAGGAGATTTATCAGATAAAATGACTTTACCACAGTCCTCAGCAGTCCAATCCATGTACCTTTTGCAGAATATCAGTCTGTCCCTAATGTTGTTCATGGAGAGAAGTGGCTTCTTTGCTGCCCTTCTGGACACCAGGCCATCCTCCAAAAGTCTTCACACTGTGCATGACGAAGCACTCACACCTGCCTGCTGCCATTCCTGAGGAAGCTCTGCACTAGTGGTGCCCCGATCCCACAACTGAATCAACTGTAGGAGAAGGTCTTGGCGCTTGCTGAACTCTCTTGGGCGCCCTGAAGCCTTCTTCACAATTGCAGTGCAAATGTTTTTTATGGGATTAAGTTCATTTTCATGGCAAAGAGGGACTTTGCAATTGATTACAATTCATCTGATCACTCTTCATAACATTCTGGAGTATATGCAAATTGCCATCATAAAAACTGAGGCAGCAGACTTTGTGAAAATTAATATTTGTGTCATTCTCAAAACATTTGGCCACGGCTGTCTGTATCAGCCATAAGCCCTGAATGAATACACAATGGGGGAGATTTACTAATGAATAGGTAAAAACAGGGAAAATCAACACTTGATTAAATTAGAAATTAAGTGAAAATAGTTCAATAACAGGCTGAAAAAAGGGGAGGACTTGGCTATAAAAAAATATACCAAGAGAGAGTAACTACGAAGGGAACCACACAGCGGTGTAATAGTCACAAAAATAGAATGTATTTTTTAACCACTTCACCCCCGGAAGATTTTACCCCCTTCCTGACCAGAGCACTTTTTATAATTTGTCACTGCGTCACTTTAACTGACAATTGCGCAGTCATGCAATGCTGTACCCAAACGAAATTTGCGTCCTTTTTTTTCCCACAAATAGAGCTTTCTTTTGGTGGTATTTGATCACCTCTTCGGTTTTCATTTTTTGCGCTATAAACAAAAGAAGAGTGACAATTTTATAAAAAAACAATATTTTTTACTTTTTGCTATAATAAATATCCCCCAATTTAAAAAAAACAAAAACACATTTCTTCATCAGTTTAGGCCGATATATATTCTTCTACATATTTCTGGGGAAAAAAAACGCAATATGCAAATATTGATTGGTTTGCGCAAAAGTTATAGCATCCACAAACTATGGGAAAGATTTATGGCATTTTTATGGCATTTTTATTATTTTTCTTTTTTTTTACTAGTAATGGCAGTGATCTGTGATTTTTAGCAGTATTGCGACATTGCGTTCGGACACTTTTGACACATTTTTGGGACCACTGACATTTATACAGCGATCAGTGCTATAAAAATGCACTGATTACTGTGTAAATGTCACTGGCAGGGAAGGGGTTAACACTAGGGGGTGATTTGTGTTCCCTTAGTGTGTTCTAACTGTATGGGGATAGGACTGAGTAGGAGAGGAGACATATTGCTGTTCCTACTTACTAGGAACAAAGTACATGCCTCCTCTCTTCTGACAGCACAGGGATTTGTGTGTTTATACACACAAATCCCCGTGCTGGCGCTCGTGTACGCGATCGCGCCTGGCCGGCGGCGATCGCGACCGCCGGCCACGCACATCGGGTCCCCTGCTGTGCACCGTGCGCCCTCTGGTGGCCGAGAAGGGGAAGGACGTACCCGTCAGGAGAGCTATTCTGCCGCAGTATATCTGCGTGAGCCTTTCGGGAACCGGTAATAAGATTTCCACAAAAAGGCAACATTCACCACACCACAGTAAAAACTATTAAAGACAACGGTGTCTGATAGTGTTACAAAGATGTACTAAAACAGGTGCACACCGAATCTGGTGCAGCTGTACATAGGAACCAATCAGATTCTTACTTCAGCTTGTGCAATTAAGCTTTGACAATAACTAGAAGCTGATTTTTTTTTTGTGCACAGCTGCTCCAGATACTGTGTGCACCAGTTTTATTAAATCTTCCCAAAAATGTCCCAAAAAATAATATGTAATCATTCCCAAGTGCACATTTCCCTCTACCAGACACTATACAACTAAGACTATTTTTAGACTTCTGCTCCTTTAAAGCCGATGCAAACGGCAATATATACGTGATTTTTCGCGGTGAAAGTGTTAACTCAGCGTGAGCTTCACGCATTTCACATTCAGGGAGGGTAACGTATCAGATTCAGAGGATTCTTTGAAGCAACCACTAATCTACATTGATATGAAATTTTCTCTGCTAGGGAGCTAAAACCCAATGACTAATAGTTTAATTTTCTTGTCAGCCGATAGCAAACTTCACTTAATATACTGTATTAATTTGTGGAGTTGGTAAACATTTGAAAATATGACAAGGAATTGAGGAGAGGAAGTGTGATATCCTGTACTGGAGATCGTATCGCACAGATGCCATACATTCTGGAAATGGAACACATTTAACCCCAAGGCTCTGTCTTATCAGGGATATTGTTCTGCTACACCGAGAAGCCTGATGTGCATTTATTTTGGCTCAAACAAAACGATATATTCTTCCTAATTATTATCTACGGTAAACACAATTATATGAGCAGACATCAGATGAATATTAATATGTGCCGCGGTGCAAATATTAAACAGGGATTATAGCATATACATTAGTTTCAAGCAATGCAAAACAGCCAGTATTATCACATTGCATTGTGGATGCTACTAAGCAAATTAAAGCTGAACTCCAGGCAAACAGCTAAATACATATAAGGGGGATTTGGGGGATCGTTCATCTGTCTCTCTCTTCTCCAATCAGCATGTTTCTGGTCAGCGCATGTGTATGCAGCACATCTGATTGGCTCCCGTTCCTTCTCCTTCAGTCCTCTCCCATTCTAAAGCCCTGTACACACAATCCGAAAATCGTACGGAAATTAACGCTTTCAAAGTGATCGTACGATAATCTGATTATTAGTACACAGCTTTCGATAGCCGATCACAACAGTTCATCCAATATCCGATCGAACAAACACAAAACAATATCTCGTACAATACTAGATTGGACGATTTTCATTTAATCAGTACAGTTGCCATTCGAAAATACAATACAAATACAACACATGACATCACTTCCAAATTTTTATTCTGTCGGACGTGAATATCCGTAACTTAAGTAAACTCTTCAGTTTCGATCTGAAATGAGCATGCAAATAAAAACGGACGATCATTCGTCCTATAATCTTATCGTGTGTACGGGGCCATAAGTACTGTTGTGTAGTAAAATTGTAAGGGGCTGATATCAAGTGAAAAGCAGGAACCTATATTGGTGCGGGCAATGTTTGCGTCATGCAGCAGAAAATGGAAGGGTTTATTAACAGTGAAAATGTTGTCTGTGGTGTCACTGGAAGAAAAAAGTGCCCTGGCATTAGTGTGAGGAAAAAAAAAATCCCCCTGTTTCAATTAAAAATACATCTGCATTGGTGTTGTCACTAGAAGGTGAACATTTTTCTGTGTTGATGGTGTCAGTGGAAGGGAAACTTTTCCCCATTGTCAGTGGTGTCAGTGGAAGGAAAGATTCTCCTTTGTGGGTGGTGTCACGGGAGGGAAAAAATGACCCCTTGTCATAGGAAAGGAAAAAAATCCCCTTTTTTGGTGGGGTCAATGGGAGGAACAAATTTCCCTTTTGTCAGTGGTACCAGTAGAGGGAAACAATTCATGTTCGTTGTTGGTGGTGTCAGTTAGAGAAAAAATTCAATGGTGTCAGTTGTGTCAATGGAAGAAAGAGTTTACCTTTGTTGGTGGTGTCACTGGAAGGAAACATTCCCTTAGTTTGTGGTGTCAGTGTAAGGAGAAATTCCCCTTTGTCAGTGGAGGGAAAAAAACCTTAAAATTGTATTCTCACCTTTCCGTAATTTTCCTTTCCTGACGCATCTTCACGGCAGCATACACTTCGGGTTGTGACTCCGCCCCCACAACCAGATAGGGACTGAATAGCTATAAATTGTAAGAAAGGACCCCACCGCAGTATTCTCTGTATTTATCACCTCAGAAGGGTGGGCACCTGTATGCTGCCATGAAGATGCGACAGGAAAGGAAAATTACAGAAAGTTGAGTATAAAATTTTCTGTTTTCCTGTTGCATCATGGCAGCATACACTTTGGGAAATAACTCGCAAAGTGGGTGGGTATAAGCAAAAATACGTTTATTTAACAAGCAATTGAGGTATTGGCTTGAATGATTGACCTCCTGAAATCCACAGTTGTCAACTGTGCGTAATCCACCTTCTAATGTGTCATAAAGGTGTTCCTAGATGACCAGGTAGCAGCTCTGAATAAAGTCTCTGAGGATACCCTGTAGTAAGCTGCCCATGAAGTTGCCACTGCCCTAGTGGAGTGAGCTTTCGAGCCCTCAGGTATTTGCATCTGTCGCAATGAATAGGTTTTCTTGATGACCTTCACCAACCCAGAGACAATGGTCTAAGAGGAGGCCGCCTGCCCCTTCCTGAAGCCATGAGGAATAACTAAAAGATTATCTGTGTTCCTGAATGGGCCAGTTGCCGTGAGGCATGTCGAGATGTTGCCTTTTATATCCAGCGGATGTGGATCGCCCTGATCTGTAAGAAGGGCTGGAAGACTTATCTCTTGGTTAAAGTGAAAAGAAGAGACCACTTTTGGAATGAAACAGTCTAAAGGTCTTAGGACCAATCTGTCTGGATGGAAGATTAAGTAGGGCTCTTTTGCCAGTAATGCTTGCATTTCCGATGCATTTCTGATACTCTTTTTGCTGAGGTCATGGCAATAAGGAATGTGACTTTAAGCGTTAGGTCCCATAGGGAGATGGTTAAAAAAAAGGTTCCTGAGATAATGCTTCCAACACTATCCATAGATCCCATGCTTTGTTTCAAACATACAGAATTTATCCTTGCTCGTAACCCGGGTAAAATGACGGCAGGCAGGATCCCCTCCCATATGATGTCTCCCCAGTGTTATCGCTCTCACAGACTCGCGAGGGGTACGCCCTAGGACAAGGCATGACGCTGAGCCAATGATGCAGCTCTTTACCCATGTGATCAGCTGTGTCCAATCACAACCGGTCACATGTAAACACGGAAATGCTGTTTATCGGATCTCCTCGCCTCACACTGACAGAGTGTGAGGAGAGGAGAGTTGATCAGCGGCATCTCCACACAGGGGAGACTGTAAAGATAATCAGGGCACTGATTATCAGTGCAGCCCCAACAGTGCCCATCAGTGCCACCAATCAGTGCCCATCAGTGTTGCCAGTCAGTGCTGCCTTTCAGTGCCCATCAGTGCCGTCTATCCGTGCCACCTATCATTGCCCATAAGTGCCGCCTATCAGTGCCCATCAGTGCCACCTATCATATTAATGCCTCCTCATTAGTGCCGCCTCTTTAGTGCCCATCAATGAAGCCTCATCAGCGCACATCAGTGAAGGAGAAAAATTACTTATTTACAAAAATGACTGACAGAAACTAAGAAAAACTATTTTTTTTTCAAAATTCTCTGACTTTTGGGCGAAGGTGGTTATAATTCTTCCTTGCAAAACTAAAAAAAAAAAATGTTTAGACTACACAAACACTATAAATCCTCTTCCATATCTGGTGGGATATTAGGAAAAATAAACATAATAATTATGTTTGTGCTTGCTTTGGGGAAAAAAAAAATAAGTTTAATAAAAGAAAAGATTAAATTGACTGAATGGAAGGGAATCACATTGAAACGGGAGACAAAATATCTGTATCCACCGAGGCTGGCATCAAAGGAGCGCATTAAACCAAAGGAAGAGCAATCTTTATTAGGTGCACAATGGAATGACTTTATAGCGTCCTTTTTGCCAAAAGAAACATATGGGGAGTCCCAGGTGACAACGCGAGGTTCTTTATATTCCGTAGGAAGCGGGCACTTTATGCACAGAGACACAGCGAGAATTCGCACGCCATCCTTCTTGCCTATAATCATTCACATACCATCCTCGTCCTTGGACTATTGTCCCTTGCTTGAAAATTAAAGCGTCCCTAGATAATTCTTTATTGTTACTTTTTAGATGATGGATTTTTTTTTTTTTTCCGTGTACGTGTGTGTGCCGGTGAAATGAATGCATCCCTACACTGTCAGTCTTATGGTAATTAATTATAGGAATAACATCGTTTGCAATTAAAGCCAGATAGTAATTTGTTTCTACAACCGTCTTTTTAATTAATACCGTATCGACTGCGCACTTTAGGTTTGAAGTGAACTTCGCTAGTATTTTTTTTAATGATGTCTATTTATTTATTTATTTAAAAAAAAAAAACAATGCGGGTGACATTGAAGATCTACGGCCATATGAAGTTAAAAAGTTCTTTAATTGATCAATTCTTGTTTTTTTTTTTAGCAGATGCTGTAAACTTCACAAACGCGCCGCGACCGATGAAATGCGAGGTTGTAATCAAGGCGAATATTGTCAAAGGGTAAGTGTTTATTTCCTGCAGCGGCCTTTGTATTATTTTAGCAAATGAAATAACTACATTTCATAACACATGCTCTCCCGCAGAAGACACGGCGAGGACGCCATAAAGATGTTATAGCTGCAATATGTTATCCTACAAGGGAATCTCCTGCCTTGTTTTCTCCTAACTAGGGCAATCAATGTGCCACTGAGAAGGAGTTAGGGTTGTAATCATGTCTGGGTTATGACCATAGGCAACTCAAATAACATAATCGGGGCTTGTTTGAATAATAATATGGTGCGCTGAGTTGAAAATATTCTTTAAAGGAACAATGAAGCCAAAAACAGTTACATTTCATGCATTATCTACTTAAAAGGTTTTATCCCCTTCATGACCAGGACATTTTTTTTTCTATTTAGTGCTGGTAATTGTGCAGTCATGCAATACTGTACACAAACGAAATGTACTATGTACCAGTTCCACACCAATAGAGCTTTCTTCTGGTGGTATTTGATCACCGCTGTCACCACTGGGGTTTCTAATTTTTTTTTTTTTTGCAATTAAAAACGAAAAAAAAAAGACCAACAATTTTGAAAGAATGTCTGCTAAAGGGTTGCCACCTTTTCTTCAAGTCAAACCCGAACACTTTAGCGGCACACAGCAATTTTTTTTTTATACATATATTTTGCTAATAAATAACATTTCTAATCATATGAAGTTAATAACAAGAGTTCCCCTTTTACATCTGAACTTGCAGCGTTCCCTTTCACTGTAAGGGGGGGACTCTGCAGACTCTGATGAAAGGGAGAACTTTGGGGACTCTAATCCGGGTAAGGGCGGGAGGAAGAGGTGCAGATCGAACATAAGGGATGCTCTGGGAACCCGGATTTAAGGGGGAACACTGAGAACTCTGATGTACGGCGAGGACTTGCAGAGTTCTCTTTCACTGTAAGGGGGGACTCTACAGACTCCAATCCCCAGATGTATCTGAGGCTGCTGGACTTCAAATTTCCAGCCCCCACATTTTCTGAGGCACAGCCCTGGGGATTGGAGTGTGGGCAGACACAGAGGGGTAGGGGCGGGAGGAAGAGGTGCAGATCGAACATAAGGGATGCTCTGGGAACCTGGATTTAAGGGAGAACACTGAGAACTCTGATGTACAGCGAGGACTTGCAGAGTTCCCTTCACTGTAAGGGGGGACTCTGCAGATTCTGATGTAAGGGAGAACTCTGGGGCCTCTAACATAAGGGATGTTCTGGGAACCCAGATTTAAGGGGGAACACTGAGAACTCTGATGTACGGAGAGGACTCTGATTTAAGGGGGAACACTGAGAACTCTGATGTACGGAGAGGACTCTGATGTAAGGGGGAACACTGTGGCTTCTGGTGTAAAGGGGAACTCTGATGTAAGGGGTGCTCTGAGAACCCTGATTTACCTTATTGTACTCACTCAGAGGCAGGAGAGAGAAGGGGGGAGACTTCAGTCATAGACAGGGATGGATGGTGAGCTCACTCACCCCTTGGCACCTCTTATCCAGATGTATCTGAGGCTGCTGGACTTCAAATTTCCAGCCCCCACCTTTTCTGAGGCACAGCCCTGGGGGAGGGCAGACACAGAGGGGTAGGGGCGGAAGGAAGAGGTGCAGATCGAGCCCTCTCTCCTCTCCCGTCTATGTGTGTGTTTGGGCGGGGGATTGTTGGTGCTGGCTTTGGGCAGCATGAAAGAGAGTGTAACAGACACTCTCAGCTTAGACAACTGCAGCCAGCAACCCTGCTGGGAAGCCATAGTCCAGTCTGAATCATGTGTCCGGGTTTCAGGCAGTCTGAAACCCGGACGCATGATTCCAAACCCGAACTGTTCGGGTGAATCCCGGACAGGTGGCAACCCTAGTCTGCTATAAAACATATCTGATAAAAAAATAAAAATTGAATTTCTTCATAAATTTTGGCCAAAATGTATTCTGCTACATGTCTATGTAAAAAAAAAAAAACCGAAACAACCTGATAAGTGTATATTAATTGATTTGCATGAAGGTTATATTTTTTTTTTTATATATACCACTAATGGTGGTGATCAGTGATTTATAATGGGACTGCGATAGTGTGGTGGGCAATCTGACACTAACTGACGCGGGGGGGGGGGGGGGGTAGATTAACTGCCACTGACATCACCAGTGACAATAATACAGTGATCAGTGATAGTCCTAGACACGGTCACTGTACTATTGACACTGGCTGGAAAGGCATAGCTCCCAACTGTCCCTGATTTCGAGGGACTGTCCCTGATTTGGAGCAATGTCCCTCTGTCCCTCGTTCCCCCTCATTTGTCCCTCATTTGGTCTGATCTATATAGATGTATATAAAATACACTTTTTATCTATCAAAAAGTGTTTCTCAGTGCTAAACCTTTCATCTGATTTCTAAATTGCTCCATTTGTAAATTCCAAAAGCCAATATAAAGGAATGGTAGTGGTAAAAAAAAAGCACTTGTAGGTTTAACCAATCTTGTTTTTTTTTTACAATTCAATTTTGTACAATTCTCCTTTAAGGGGGCATGAGAAGGGGTGTGTCCTATTCCTACTTTTGCTGATAGGTGTCCCTCATTCCCATCTCAAAAAGTTGGGAGGTGTGGGAAGGGGTTAACATCTAGGGTGGACAAGGGGTTAAATGTGTGCCTAACAATATGTAATGTGTGCTGCTTTTACTAACAGATCTCTTTGTTTCTTATCCCTGCTTGGCAGGGATAAGAAACAGAGAGTTTGCTCCCTCTGTACAGAACCCTGTGTTGATTATCAAGACAGGACTCTGGGCTGTGATTGGACACAGCTGATCAACAGGTCCCTGCCATGAATCATTGGCTGTGCATGCCCTAAAGCATGCCTGCACGGGCCACCCGTCCTCAGTACATTATGGGAGGGTGGTCCTTAAGTGGTTAAAGAAGAGTTATACTAATATTGTGAGCTCAAGAGCTAGAGAACTAGAGCTCAAGCATGACTTGATCCCAAGAGCTGTGAAACATATAAGACAAAGACTCACCCTTCTGATCATAAAAATGTAATGTGAGCTTTAACACGTTAATTTATTTTAAAAATGTTTTTATTTTTTTATTTTTTTCCAAGACTGTACTGTAGCTTTCATGAAAATAACACCGTGTAATCCTTCCCCCGAAAGTCCTTGTTTAGGAACCTCTTGTTATAGGATGACAACTGCCTCTCAATTTAGCCTTTGCCGGTGTTTCGTCAGATTTGGTGACCCATCAGAATATGTAACGAAAGTGACATTCCGTCGCTGCCATCTTGCTACACCCCGCACTCCTCCACAGTAAGGATACACTGAGAAGGGGAAAGTGGACATCTTGTTACACCCACCGGAGTTTTGCATTTCACACTTATTTTTAACAGTAAACGGACCTTATATGGTGAAATTTTGAAATCCAACTGACTGTTTATATTGAATTATAAAAGCTTTATAAAATAATATAAATAATATAAAATAATAACATAATAATATAATATATAATAATAATAATAATAATAATAATAATAATAATAATAATAATAATAATAATTATAAGAACAACAACAATAATAATAATAATAATAATAATAATAATAATAATAATAATAATAATAATAATAAACTATATATATATATATATATATATATATATATACAAATACATATGCATATATATATATATATATATATACTGTATATTGACATGAATGGAGGAGGTTAGGGAGTGGTAAAGTAAGCTAAATTCTATGTGTTGGATACATTTTGGCGTGAAGCGTGGCACAACACGAAACAACTCAAATGAACCATGTGTACAGCACTGTCTGTTGCAATAATTGGCACAGAGCATTGACAGGTTTGTGAGGATTCAAAAACATAGATGAAATGCCTGCTTTTCAAGCTTGTGTAAAATTAACCTAAATGGTTTAAACAGTTCCTGTCTGTGCTATTGCCGAAAGATGGCTAAAACGCAGACTTAGATTGCTGGGAGGGCACCCACGGAAGTCCTCCCATGAGCACGCTCCCACCAGTGCTGCCAATCAGTGCTGCCAATCAGTGGTCATTAATGCTGCCAATCAGTGCCCATCAGTGCTCCCAATCAGTACCCAACAGTGCCTCCTCATCAGTGGCTTTTAACACAGTGCCCATGAATGTCGCCTATCAGTGCCCATCAGTGCTGCCTCATAAGTACCCATCAGTGCTGCCTATCAGTGCCCACCAGTGCCTCCTCATAAGTACCCATCAGTGCAGCCCATCAGTGGCCATCAGTGCCCATCAGTGCTGCCTATTATTAACCATCAGTGCCCTTCAGTGTCACCTATCAGTTCCCCTATCAGTGCCCACTAGTGCCTCCTCATCAGTGCCCATCAGTGCAGCCTCATAAGTACCCATCAGTGCTGCCTATCAGTGCCCATCAGTGCCCTCTATCAGTGCTCATCAGTGAGTCCTCATAAGAACCCATCAGTGCCCCCTCATCAGTGAACATCAGTGCTGCCTATCAGTAACCATCAGTGCCCTTCAGTGTCACCTATCAGTGCCCATCAGAGACCCCTATCAGTGCCCACCAGTGCCTCCTCATCAGTGCCCATCAGTGCAGCCTCATAAGTACCCATCAGTGCTGCCTATCAGTGCCCATCAGTGCCCTCTATCAGTGCTCACCAGTGCCTCCTCATAAGTACCCATCAGTGCAGCCTATCAGTGCCCATCAGTGCCACCTCATCAGTGAACATCAGTGCAGCCTCATCAGCGCACATCAGTGAAGGAGGAAAATTTCCTGTCTTAAAACTGTTATAACAAACTATGAAAAATGCTTTTTTCATTTGTTTAGCAAAAAATTAAAAAACCCAACTGTGATTAAATACCACCAAAATAAAGCTCTGTGTGAAAGAAATGATAAAAATGTCATATGGGTACAGTGTTGCATGATCGCACAATTGTCATTCAAAATGTGATGGCGCAGAAAGCTGAAAATTGGCCTGGGCAGGAAGGGGGTAAATGTGCCCAGTAGGCAAGTGGTTAATCAATTAGTTTTTTTGCATAATAATGCTTCAATGCAATAATGCTGGTCAATGTAACTTGGGTGGTGGCAAGGGTGAGTCCTTTGCTTTCATAATTTGAGCTAAAAGGTGTCCCTCTTTCTTAAGTGTACTCACAGAAATGATTGCATTCTGTGAAACCCACCTTAAGGGGTTTATTTATGAAACATTTGTTGGAGAAATGTCACAAGCATCTGCCCAGGCTGCCTGAAAATTCCCTAATGCTATTATTTCATATCATCAGCAGCACCATCTAGTGGCCAAAACGCGCTATATTTTCTAATGGTGGTATTGCAGAAAAAAATATACTGCCTTTTGGCCACTAGATGGAGCTGGAATTCATATGAAATAATAGCATTATAGAAAATATGGGGAAAATCTATGCAGCCTAGATGAATGCTTATAACATTTGTCCAACAAAGGATTTATAAATAGATCCCAAAACCTGAGCCTAGTAGGTAAGACTTGGTTTGAGCAAGCAAGAACTGTGTGCTTTTAGGATTTGATTTTGTTATGACCCCTCGTATGTAGCCTTCCTGTTATTTATTTTCTACCATCATTCTAAATTATTTTTTCAATTTTTCGTCTCTCTTTGTAGAATGTTCCTATGTAAAGAAATGAAAGGCTTTCATTCATATTTACCTCACTATTAATCCATACAATGTTTGCCTGTCATAAATGGACGCACATCATAATTTAACTGTAAGCTGAAACTTATTTATACTACAATAACTGCTCTGGCATCTAACGCAGGCAGCGCGTGTATACAACGCATAAAATACACAAAACCGCTCTGTCCTAACGATGGAGGTTATGATTCCAGAATCTGCTTTACACACACTAAATCTGCTTATTATAGCTTGTTTTTTCTCCAAGTCATAGTAATCCGAACAGCCCATTACGCTGGCTTTTGAGCTTTTTTTGGTTTTGTGCTTTAGATATATCATCTATTAGCATGACATCATATCCTTCTATTATATCAGCAAAAACTAAATCATAACCACATTGAAAAATACAAAATACATGGCTAAATACAGGCTAAGATAACCATAAAAAATAACCATAAAAAAAAATGCGTTAGTAATACCGAATTTCGTAATAGCAAAAGAAAACGTTACTAATATACATGAATTGGCCTACAATATCCATGGGAATAAAATCATATATTCCGGACTCCAGCTTGCATGCTTTGGGTCTCAGTAATGATTCAGCACATCATTACCAAGAAAGGGCATTTGCAATGGCTATATGAATAGCTTAACTGATGTCAGAGCGGGTCAGTGGTTTGTGGATCTTTCTATTGGTGGGTATATAGTGGTTCTCACAAAATTTAACAGCTCCAGGCAAAAACTTAAGGGACTATAAAAAAAATTGATGTGTGACTATCTCAAGCATTCGCACTCCTGTGACGAATAATCCCCATAAATTGCCTAATATACCATATTTATAGGCATATAACCCGCACAGGAGTATAACACACACCTTCATTTTAGGAGGGAAGTTTCAGGAAAGAAACTCAAATTTTAAATAAAGAACTTTGAAGCAAAATAAGGGTCAGTGCCCATCAATGCAGCCTCACCATTGCCCATCTGCAGCCTGATCAATACCCATCTGCAGCCTCACAATTGCCCATCTGCAACCTGATCAATGCCCATCTGCAGCCTTACAATTGCCCATCTGCAACCTGATCAATGCCTATCTGCAGTCTCACAATTGCCCATCAATGCAGCCTGATCAATGCCCATCTGCAGCCTCACAATTGCCCATCTGCAACCTGATCAATGTCCATCTGCAGCCTCACAATTGCCCATCAATCCAGCTTGATCAATGCCCATCTACAGTCTCACAATTGCCCATCAATGCAGCTTGATCAATGCCCATCTGCAGCTTCACAATTGCCCATCTGCAACCTGATCAATGCCCATCTGCATCCTCATAATTGCCCATCAATGCAGCCTGCTCAGTCCCCATCTACAGCCTCACAATTGCCCATCAATGCAGCTTGATCAATGCCCATCTGCAGCCTGATCAATGCCCATATGCAGCCTCATCATTGCCATGAATGCAGCCTCACTATTGCCCATCAATGCAGCTTGATCAAAACCCGTCTGCAGTCTCACAATTGCCCATCAATGCAGCTTGATCAATGCCCATCTGCAGCCTGACCTCAGATTACTGCTGCCTAGGAGGGAATGGGGGGGGGGCGGGACGAGCTCCATCAGATTACATACAGCGAGAATCTCCTGTTTACTCGGCAGCCTCTTTAATACAAAGTCCCGCCTCCTGGACCAGCTCCTATGATAGACAGAACACTGGTCCAATGGTGGCCCAGGAGATGAGACTTCCTATTACAGAGGCCGCTGAGTAAACAGGAGATTTTCGTTGTATGTAAGCTGACGGCGCTCGTCCCGCCCCCCCCCCCCCTTCCCATTCGGTATAACACGCACACACTATTTGCACCCGATTTTCAGGTTGAAAAGGTGCGTGTTATACGCCAATAAATACAGTATTTATTTCCTATGATCATCGGCTCCATCTAGTGGTCATAATGCTGCATTTTTCTTAAATGCTTCTGTTAGCAAAATTCCACATTCTGCCCACTAGATGGGGTTTATGGTCGTAGGAAATAAACATATTAGACAAATGAATGACTGAGACATTTCCACAGAATTTTTGTTTTTTTTCATAAATAGACACCTTAGGGCTCAGGCCTTATCACCTTTAGCACCAGTGCTAGAGACTCCAGCTCAAGCATGAGAGAAGCTGAAAGCTGCTGCAGCTGGAATGTGGGCTGGATGGTCAGGGCTGCTGTTAGAAATCACAGGGCCCCATATAGCCTATCCTAACAGGACCCCCCCCTCCCCCCTGGTCAAAAGTGACTGAGGACATATATTTACGAGTCCCCTTCTCTACAGCCTCAGCTGCACAGATGAATGAACAGGAAGCTCTCTGTGGCTTACTGGTCATTCACAAACCGAAGCATAGTAAACATAGTCTACTATGCTTCAGTGATGAATGGACACAGGAGTGATTGGTACTGATTGCTCACTATGTTCATTTAGGAAAGGAAGGGGCCAGTAAGTTGCATTCCCCTGTGTGCCGCAACGTTGCAGGGGAAAAGTGCACACAGGAGGGGCTGGACAGCAGATGGAAGGGGCCCTTGTGCTAGAATGACCCCCCCCCTGCTGTGCAGCCAGAGGGAGGGAGAGAAGGAGAAGCTGGCAGCGCTGCAGAAGGAGACAGAAGAGGATTGGTGTCTAAGACAGCACAGCCGGACCTCCCGCTCAGCAGATGCATGGGCCCCCCTTTTGAACTGATGGGGCCCGGGCAAGGTACAAGAGGGCTGACTGTAATACCTTATCAACGGCCCTGTGGACGGTGTACCATGTGGTAATAACGTTTAGGGCAATGTGCTCGGAAACACATACTGCTTGCATTTGGACATTCATGCCTGAGTGCATACTGCTCAGAGATATTGCATGTCTCTTCTGCAATAAAACACCTGCCTGCTCAAACTTTAGTCAACTGCTAGTTTTGTCCAGAGGAGAGGAGAAAGCTGTATACCCAATCTACCACGGCCAAACGGTGCTCCCCTGTAAACCAGTGGTGGACTGTTCCTGACATCCATACATCCAGAGCAGGTCTATGGGCTTGATGATGTCAGGAACAGTCCATTGCACAAGACCACTAGACCGGTGTGGAGGGGGGGGGGGGGGCGCAGGATCCATAGGGTCTGCTCTTGTATGAGAAGGATCAGAAGATTAGGTAGGTATATCTCTATTCTCTATTCACCCCATAAGTTCAACCGGGGGGGGGCCCAGAGCAGCAGGAGTGGGTGCAATTAATGGAACCAATCCCCCCCTGTGTTTACAATGCTTCCGTTTGTGAATGAAAAGGGAGCCTCTGTACAGAGCACTTTCTGTTCATTCACTCTGTACCCTTAGCTGTAGAGAAAGGGTTGAGGAAACTGCGTCCTCAATATCTTTATGTTTGGTGTCTGTTTAGACCCCTGATATTTCACCCACAGGACAAAAAGAAGAAGAAAATTGTAAAAGATAATAAAAAAACATAATGAAGGGCTCATTCTCACAGATATTCTGGTTGCATTATTGAGTGGATGGTGAATGAAAAGGGAGCCTCTGTACAGAGCACTTTCTGTTCATTCACTCTGTACCCTTAGCTGTAGAGAAAGGGTTGAGGAAACTGCGTCCTCAATATCCTTATGTTTGGTGTCTGTTTAGACCCTTGATATTTCACCCACAGGACAAAAAGAAGAAGAAAATTGTAAAAGATAATAAAAAAACATAATGAAGGGCTCATCCTCACAGATATTCTGGTTGCATTATTGAGTGAATGGTGAATGAAAAGGGAGCCTCTGTACAGAGCACTTTCTGTTCATTCACTCTGTACCCTTAGCTGTAGAGAAAGGGTTGAGGAAACTGCGTCCTCAATATCTTTATGTTTGGTGTCTGTTTAGACCCCTGATATTTCACCCACAGGACAAAAAGAAGAAGAAAATTGTAAAAGATAATAAAAAAACATAATGAAGGGCTCATTCTCACAGATATTCTGGTTGCATTATTGAGTGGATGGTTCACTGTTCCTGCCAGTTAGGCTGTATGGAGCCCCTGCTCTTCTCCCCTAGAAAAAAACAAGCAGTTAACCCCACTGCCTGGGTAAATCTTTTTTTGCCCTGAGTAGGGCTTTAAAGTAAAAAAAAAAAAAATTAGATTTCTTTAACCACCTGCCGCCAAATCACGTAGCTGCTAAGTCATTTGACTTCAAGTGGTTGTACTGGGATGATGCCTGGCCTCCCCCCAGTACCGTTTTCTAGTGGAGTGGCTAACTAGTCTTTCACGGCTCTCTCAGGCTCTCCCGTCCCACCGGGAGACCCCAGCTACCTGCCGGCTAGCCGGAGACCCACACAAAGCCGTAATCGGCTTTCATCGTGTCTCCGCTATTGTAAACCAAAAGTGATGACATGGCATCACTTCTGGTTTACCTATCAACGGTGACATTTTTTTGAAAATCAAAAACACTGATCTTGGCATTTTGAAAGCTTTCAAGTACAAAGGAGGGATTTGGGTTCTTATTGAATCCAGATCCCTCCATAAAGAGTACCTGTCACATGCCTATTGCTGTCACAAGGATGTTTACATTCCTTGTGACAGCCATAAAAGTGATATAAAATAAATAAATAATGCAACAGTGTAGAAAGAAATAAAATAAATTAATAATTTAAAAAATGAAATAAAGTGCACCCATCGGTCCCACAGGCACACAAACAGCTATCGTCCTACACATGTGAGGTATCGCCGCGAATGTCAAATCATGGGCAGTACTTCTAGCACTAGACCTCCTCTGTACATCTGAAGTGGTAACCGCTTTAAAAAGCATCACCTATACATGGTAAAATATACATAGTTTGCCGCTGCTGCGCGGCGTGCGCAATTTTAAAGTGTGACATGTTTGCTATCTATTTACTCGGCGTGACATCATCTTGTATATTTTACAAAAAATTGGGTTATGTATTGTGTTTCTTCGTATTAAAATTGAAAAAAAGTGTATTTTTTCCCCAAAAATTGCGTTTGTAAAACCGCTGCACAAATACCGTTTGCAAAACCCACCAATTGATTCTCTAGGGCCTCTGCTTTGAAAAAAAAATATATATAATGTTTGGGGGGGAGGGGGGATCTAAGTAATTTTCTAGCAAAATGAAAAATGAAAAACTCCCCAAAAAAGCCTGGTCTTCCAGTGACTAAGATCATTTTGAGGGTGCATTGTACTTTTAAACGGTTCCTGGGAGTTTTGTGTCCTTTTTTTTTTTTTTTTAGTATTTGTTATGTTTTCTAATTTTTTTTTTTACATTACGACCTCATTCACACTGATATGTAGTAGCACATGACCTGGTTGTGACAGTGCATGGGGCTAGAATGCAATTACTTGGCCTACATTTCACATGTCCAGGTAGTGACATCATCACTCTCCTGGGTCGCCTATACAGCCAATCTCAGCCAGTCTTAGCACTGCCTGTAGCAAGGAGATGTGAGGGGTGCAGGTAAGGTGACAATACAAGGGTCAGGGGCACGGTGACAGTATCTCTTTAATAAGACGCATTTTCCTGCATGCAGTACTCTCCTATCCTGCTCTATCTTATGACATTAAACATTTTGTCTTCCTTTGTTACATTACTATTACAATGTAAAGTGTTCGCAATCATAAAACTCCTGGCAATCGTGTACTTTATCTTAATGTAAATGTACAGTGTTAAGGCTGAATGAATGATTTGGCAGGGCACTCGATATCCTGCTGCAGGATCATTAGGCTGAAATACTCGCTCGTTAGTAATCATTATGCTAAAGTGAAAAGTGAAAGTTGCGTCAGAAAGAAAGGGAGCGGAGACGACTTGATTTGACTGACGGTGATGATTCTATCGCAGAAGGATGGAGATTGAAATTAGAGGGACGCGTGTTGAACCGAAGCTTCGTTTTCAGTGGAATTTAAAAAAGGATAGGGGAGTAGAAATAATGAAGTTTAAAGGCTTGTTTGACAAAACTATAAAGAGTGAACAATGTATTTCCTTTGGAAATATTGCTTTAAATTATTAATTTTATTTCTTTTTCAGTTTTTGGTTTTCTTAAAAAAAAAAAAAAAAAACAGCTAATCAGCTTTTATTTTTATTTATTCTTTATTATTTAATAAAGGAAAAGTTAAAACTCCGATAACAGTTGCAATTCTATGGGATGTATTTATCAAAGATTCACTTGACTTAGGCCCCTTTCACACTGGGGCGGTTTGCAGGCGTTATCGCGCTAAAAATAGCGCCTGAAAACCGCCCCTAAACAGCCTCCGCTGTTTGTTCAGTGTGAAAGCCCGAGGGCTTTCACACTGAAGCGGTGCGCTGGCAGGAGAAGAAAAAATCTCCTGCAAGCCGCATCTTTGGAGCGGTGAAGGAGCAGTGTATTTACCGCTCCTTCACCGCTCCTTCCCATTGAAATCAATGGGACAGCGCGGCTATACTGCGGTAATACCGCGGCTATAGCCGCGCTATACGAGGGGTTTTAACCCTTTTTAGGCCGCCAGCGGGGGGTTAAAACCGCACCGCTAGCGGCCGAATACCGCGGTAAAACAGCGCTAAAAATAGCGCTGTTTTACCGCCGACGCCCCCTACCGCCCCAGTGTGAAAGGGGCCTTAGTGAATATTCATCCAAAAATTCTGCTATTGATTTCTGCACTACTGGTTCAGGTTTATTCAGCGCCCAGGGCAAGGATGTGGAACTTTGGGGATAATTTACTAAAACCAGAGAGTATAAAATCTGGTGCAGCTGTGCATGGTAGCCAATCAGGTTCTAACTCAAGCTTTTTCAATTAAAGGAGTTGTAAAGGCAGTATTTTTTTTTTTATCCTAATGCATTTTATACATTAAGGCCCCTTTCACACTGGGGCGGGGGCGGCGTCAGCGGTAAAGCGCCGCTATTGTAAGTGGCACTTTACCGTCGGTATTCGGCCGCTAGCGGGGCAGTTTTACCCCCCCGCTAGCGGCAGAGAAAGGGTTAAAAACCACCACAAAGCGCCTCTGCAGAGGCGCTTTGCCAGCGGTATAGCCGCGCCGTCCCATTGATTTCAATGGGCAGGAGCGGGGAAGGAGCGCTCCAAAGATGCCGCTGGCAGGACTTTTTTTCCCGTCCTGCCAGCGCACTGCTCCAGTGTGAAAGCCCTCGGGGATTTCACACTGGAGACAAAGCAGCGGCACTTTCGGGTCGGTTTGCAGGCGCTATTATTAGCGCAATAGCGCCTGCAAACCGCCCCCAGTGTGAAAGGGCCCTAAGATAAAAATAGTAATTCACAAGAAACCTTTCTCAGTGAACAAACAGCACCTGCTATTCATGACTGACAAAAAATAATAAAATTATACATATAGTTGACAAGTGAACACAATGGTTGTTAAAGTCCAAATAATCCAAAAAACAAATATGAGACTTGTGCTCATAAGTCCTATAACATATAATGTGAAGTAAAAAATTCCTCCCAAAAAACATCTTGTGGAAGTGAAGTGAAGATCCCCACCCACTGAATGTAGTTGACCCTCATTGTCATAAAACAAGAGGAGTGAAATAAGGCTTAATCGGTCTCCGTGACCGAGAAATGCACAGGCCGGCTCCATGTGTTCCCTCCTCACAGCAATCCACGACTCCAGGAGTTAAATCTTGTGGTAGTCAGAATAAAATGAAAAAACAGGAGACAAACTCCTCATAGCGTAAAAACATATTGATACTTTATTAAAAGCCTTCAGGCAGGTTCAGCATAAGGCAAAAACATTGCAAAAGACATTGCAGTCCCTTTCTATGCAGGCATACGTAACAACAAATGTAAAAACAGCTCAGGTGATATGACGTGCATTCCACCTAGAGCTCTGCATAGGATACTGTTGGTCCTAGCTTGATGCGTTTTATCACAGACATCTGAAGTCTCCCACGACTCACGGGATACTCCCACATTTGACGGCGGGCTCACGGACACTCGCGAGTGCGGCACGATCTCCCAGATGTGCCTGCACTGCCACTCAACCTGGAGTAATCACAAACAGCGGGTGTCTCCCACTGTGTCATGCAGCTGCAGTCTTAACTGTTTGGCGGCCATCCACTGTAACAAAGCCCCGCCTCCTCATCCATGATAGACAGAACATTAATTCAATTTCCCAGCATTGTATCAGTGCTCAGTTGACCGTCTATCACGGATGAGGAGGCGGGGCTTTATTGCAGCGGACGGCATCTGCATGACACAGCGGGAGACACCCGCTGTGTGTAATCAAGGTACTGGTGAGACTGCAGATGGGCACTGATGAGGATACAGATGGGCACAGTGAGGCTGCATTGTTGGCACAGTGAGGCTGCAGATGGGCACAGTGAGGCTGCAGATGGCCACTGATGAGGATACAGATAGGCACAGTGAGGCTGCAGATGGTCACAGTGAGGCTGCAGATGGGCACTGATGAGGATACAGATAGGCACAGTGAGGCTGCATTGTTGGCAAAGCGAGGCTGCATTGTTGACACTAATGAGGCTGTAGATGGGCACAGTGAGGCTGCACCGTTTGCTCAGTGAGGCTGCATTGATGGGCATTAAGGAGGCTGTATTGTTGGCACAGTGAGGATGCAGATGGGCACAGTGAGGCTGCATTGTTGGCACTGATGAGGCTGCAAATGGGCACAGTGAGGCTGCATTGTTGGCACTGATGAGGCTGCATTGATGGCTCAGTGAGGCTGCATTGATGGCTCAGTGAGGCTGCATTGATGAGCTCTGTGAGGCTGCATTGATGGGCACGGTGAGGCTGCATTGATGAGTACTGACGAGGCTGCAGATGGACACAGTGAGGGTGCAGATTGGCACAGTGATGCTGCAGATTGGCACAGTGAGGCTGCATTGTTGGCACTGATGTGGCTGCAAATGGGCACAGTGAGGGTGCATTGTTGGTGAGTGTGACACAACATTATCCTTTAAAGTATTATTTTATTATGGCATTATATTATTAATTATCTTTAAAGTATTATTTTATTATAGTATTTTATTATGAATGTGGGGGGGGGGGTTGTCATCATGCAGCATGACCTCCCTGAAATGAGCTTGCCACCTCCCTGAAATTAGTTTTTGCAGGTTGGGGTGTCTGTCATCATCAAATGTGACGTCATATCACCTGAGCTGTTTTTACATTTGTTGTTACGGTTGCCTGCATAGGAGGGGTCTGCAATGTTTTTTTCCTTATACTGAGCCTGCCTGAAGGCTTTTAATAAAGTATCAAGAAGTTTTTACGCTATGGGGAGTCTGTCTCCTGTTTTTACCTTTTGTTCTGACTGCCACAAGATCTAACCTCTGGAGTCTCGATTGCTGTGAGGAAGGAATGAGTGGAGCCAGCCGAGGGATTTCTCGGTCACGGAGACCGCATAAAGTAGTTGTAAACCCACTTTGAGAAAAAAAAAACGAACACCTGCAAGACAAAGGCATAATAAGCTAGTATGCATAGCATACTAGCTCATTATGTAATACTCACCTGAGATCGAAGCCCTCCCTGCGGTGCCCGTACAGAGCACCGGCCGGCAACATCCATCCCGGGGGCTACTTCTGGGTATCGCGGCTCCAGCGCTGTGATTGGCCGGAGCCACGATTGACGTCACTCCCGCGGTAACGGCACACTGAACACCATAATTCCAGGATGTGGAAGAACAGTCACTGTCAAAAGATAGGCATTAAGGCAGGTTTATTGAAGATAGTTAGGCATAATTTCAGCAACTAAAAACCCCTTTAAAACTGGAGCATAACTAGGAATGAGAAAAGGGCTCAGCAGGAGAGTGCTATTTGGCATCCAGCCAGATCACGGCAACTGTTTCAAAGAAAAGGACTGTAGCTCCATCAGCCACCCATAACTTACTTGGGCAAAGGAGGCTATATTTGACACCTTTATCTCGTAGCCGCTTGCGAACTTCAGTGAAAGTGCATCTTCTCTGCTGTACCTCAAGCATGTAATCCGAGAAGATCCGAATTTTTGCATTTTCGTAGCGGAGACCAGGCTTGATTCTAGCAGCCGCCAGGATCATATCCCAGTCTCTATAATTAATCAGCCAGAGCAGAAATGGACAAGGTGGCGCTCGGTTTTGCTCGCTTGACTACATATTCAGACCTAATAGGATTGCCAGAAAGGTCTCCACAAACTCGGCGGGATTTGCTCCTTCCGCCTTTTCTGGGAGACCTAGGATCCTGAGATTATTCCGGCGTAGGTAGTTTTCAGTGTCTACCGCTTTTTTTTGTAATGCTTTCACTTACCTTTTCAGGGCATGGAGTTCTGTTGAATCTGTGCGGACCACATCCATCACTTGAGCAATCTGACCCTCAGCCTCAGACAAGCGGGAGCAGAATTAATCCAGGAAGTTTCAAATGAGGCTAATGTTGGTCAAGACAAAATCTATTTTGGCTATAAGGGATTCTCTGTAATTTTGTGTGCCCGCCAACATGGTGGACTTCGGAGACCTTGTGTGCAAGATGGCTGCCGTGGCTTTAGTGAGAAGAGTGCTGACAGACGAGCAGCTGGTGCGGGGCTTGCCCGGCGACACAGAAGGAACCAAATATTGACCGGAGCGATGCTCCGGTGTCTGGTGCTCAACAAAAGGGTGCCATGCACTGACAGCATCTGTGTGGAATTAAAGAAATTCTGGAGCTCACTGGCTCACATCCCAGCCATGCCCATCAAAATGCTTTCTATTTATTTAAAAATATACAAGGCTTTCCTGAATGGCTGCAGTGCCAAGCGGGCTACCCTCCTCTGTGCTTACTATGCAGAAAGGCAGCTTTTTGGCACTGAAACTGGAAGATTGCTGCCATCACTTTAAAAAGACAGACTGCTATGAAAAAGCAGCTAGGTGTATAAAAATGCAAAGGTCTCAGCAATACAACACATTTCTCAATCCAGGAAACTCCTTAACTCTATATTATTTCCTTTTGGAACTCATCACCATAGAAATGGATACAAGTGTGTGTAATATGAAGCTGCCTCACAAGGGTTTATATTAACTGTATACACAATTCATTTTAGAAGCTGAAAAGTGAACTTTTTATTTTTCACTTTTTTTTTCTCCAAAGAATGGAAATATTAGTCAATTTATAGCAGGTCACATGAAATGAGTTTCCATTTTAAAGATCTATGTGTTTTGCTTTTCTCATATTATAGGTTAGATGTAAAGCCAAGTTTTACTTTTTTTTTTCTCCAGCAGTTCTATAGCTCACAGTAGAACCCTTTGTTAAAAAAAGTCAAAGGCTCATGAAATTCATCACTTCATAACTTACTACTTGAAGGGTCAGTTCACCAAGAAGTTACTTTTCATTTACAGATAATTTTTTGTAGGTTGAGTCATCCACTGGATCCCTGCTCCCCAACTTGCAGCCTAGAGGCCCATTGTTGTTTATTGTGTGGCCCCCAGCCCCCAATGGGCAGTAGCCATTGTTATCCCAGCTTAAGTGCTTGCCCAGACCTGATGAGTACGATACCTGAAATAGTGGGGGGGGGGGCACCCCCACCTGCAGCAGCTATCCTGGTAGATATTCTGGCAGCCTTTTCACTGAGGTCCCAACTGTGGTAGGGCTGGGGGGTCTATCTCTTAAGATCCCTTTTGGAGCTATTCAACGGATTCCTCATCTGGGGCCCTGGTCTGGAGAAGCTCACTGAAGAGTGTCCAATGGATACTGGAAGGAGGCATTCAGTGATCTTGGGGCATTGTGAGTACAGACTTAAGCCCCAGGCTTTTAGTGACTGTGTGCTGTATTCCCCTGAGTATATGAGCCTACAGAATTCCTGCCAGGGATATTTTTCAAAGAAGGGACTTAGCTGCTTTACTATTATTATTATTATTATTATTATTATTATTATTATACAGGATTTATATAGCGCCAACAGTTTGCGCAGAGCTTTACAACATGAGGGCAGACAGTACACTTACAATACAAATCGATACAGGAGGAATCAGAGGGCCCTGCTCGTTAGCGCTTACAATCTAGTAGGGAGGGTCAAGTGGAAACAAAAGGTAATAACTGTGGTGGATGAGCTGATGGAGAAAATGAAAATACAGTTGTTAGGTGTGGGTAGGGTAGGCTTCTCTGAAGAGAAGGGTTTTCAGGGATAGTCTAAAAGCTAATAGAGTAGGAGATAAGCGGACAGATTGGGGTAGGGCATTCCATAGGATTGGAGAGGCTTTGGAAAAGTCCTGGAGGCGAGCATGGGAGGAGGTGATGAGGGAGCTAGAGAGCAGAAGTTCTTGAGAGGAACGAAGAGAACGAGTAGGTTGGTATTTAGAGACTAGGCTAGTGATGTAGCTGGGGGCTAAATTGTGGATGGCTTTGTACGTAGTTGTTAGTATTTTGAATTTAATTCTTTGGCCGAGCGGAAGCCAGTGGAGGGATTGACAGAGAGGGGTAGCAGAGACAGAGCGATTGGTAAGGTGGATGAGTCTGGCAGCAGCATTCATGATGGATTGAAGAGGTGATAGACTATGTAGAGGTAAGCTAATGAGGAGGGAGTTGCAGTAGTCGAGAGATGACCAGGAAGTGAATTAAGAGCTTTGTTATGTCATTGGTTAGAAAGGGGCGTATTTTGGAGATGTTGCGGAGGTTGAGGCAGCAGGATTTGGACAGTGATTGGACGTGGTGCTTAGAGGAGAGTTCAGAGTCCAGGACTACACCTAGAACCTTGGCATGTGTGGATGGGCTTATAGTTGTGCCATCGATTTTGACAGAGAGATTAGGGAAAGGGGCATATGGGGGAGGTACTCAAAACCTACATACAAACTGCTCACAGAGACTGAGCAAAGTGAAATGTCCTCATAATAGCAGCTAGAGAATCTAACTGAGCTTATCCCATACCTCTCATTCACCATCCCAAGTTCTTCAATAATAAAATCCCCAAAAGACCAACCCTAGATTGATCATTGAGCCAGAAAGAGTGAAATGTTGTTGTGTGCCTGGCTGCCTCTGCACAGATTCCAGGGAAGATCCAGTTGTATTGCTGCTGGAGTAGCGCTACACCTGTACTGCTAAAACGACTGCGCCATACTGCAGTACCTGCACTGACATAAGCAGAATTCAAACTTCTTACTTTTTCCGTGTTGCCCACTCTTATAAATATTCTTTCTATGGTTTTTTTTTCTCTGATATTTTATATGGACCTTCCTGTGGAGATTACAAATAGGGGAGTCTGGATTTGGGAAGGTTGACAATCAACACAGGACACAGTACAGAGGGAACGGTCTCTCTGTTTCTTCTCCTTGCAAAGCACGGATAAGAAACAAAGAGATATTTAGTAAAAGGCAGCACACATTACATAAATTAACACATTTAACCCCCTGATTACCTGATATTTTAACCTCTTCTGAGCCAGTGTCATTAGTACAATGATAGTGTATAGTATTAGCATGTCACCGGTGGATCTGTGACAGTGTCAGTTAGTGTCAGTTTGACCACTGCATAATCACAGTCCCATTATAAGATACTGATCACTGCCATTAGTAGTATAAAAAAAACCCCATAAATAAAATTTCAGTATATATCCCATAGTTTGTAGACGCTATAACTTTCACGCAACCAATCAATATTGGGATTTTTTTTTTTACTATATGATGTAGCGGAATAAATTTTGGCCTAAATATATGAAGAAATTAGATTACATTTTTTTTTTTTGGATTAGTTTTGTAGCAGAAAATGTTCGGTATTTTTTATATAAGTGGTGAATTAAATTAAACACCACCAAAAGGAAACTCTATTTGTGTAAAAAAAAATGATATAAACTTCGTTTGAGTACAGTGTTGTATGACTGCACAATTGCCAGGTAAAATAACACAGTGCCAAATAGCAAAAAATGGCCTGGTCATGAAGGGGGTAAAACCTTCCAGAGCTGAAGTGGTTAAAATAACTTTAATAATATTAAAACAATTATATTTCACACTTGTGTTTGATTTATGATCTTATAGTAATACAGCCGTGGCCAAAAGTTTTGAGAATGACACAAATATTAATTTTCACAAAGTCTGCCGCTTCAGTGTTTTTAGATCCTTTTGTCAGATGTTACTATGGTATACTGAAGTATAATTACTAGCATTTCATAAGTGTCAAAGGCTTTTATTTGACAATTACATGACGTTTATGCAAAGAGTCAATATTTGCAGTGTTGACCCTTCTTTTGCGAGACCTCTGCAATTCACCCGGGCACACTGTCAATCAACTTCTGGGCCACATCCTGACTGAGCCCATTTTTGTATAATCAATGCTTGAAGTTGTCAGAATTTGTGTGTGTGTGTGTGGGTTGTTTACCTTCCTCTTAAAGGATTGACCACAAGATCTCAATGGGATTAAGGTCTGCTGTTGTTTCCTGACCATGGACCCAAAATTTCGATATTTTGTTCCCCAAGCCACTTAGTTGTCACTTTTGCCTTCTGAGAAGGTGCTCCATCATGCTGGAAAAGGCATAGTTTCTCACCAAACGGTTCCTAGATGTTTGGGAGAAGATGTTCTCGGAGGATATTTTTGTTCCATTCTTCATGGCTGTGTTCTTAGGCTAAATTGTGAGTGAGCCCACTCCCTTGGCTGAGAAGCAACCCCACACATGAATGGTCTCAGGATGCTTTACTGTTGGCATGACACAGGACTGATGGTAGCGCTCACCTTTTCTTCTCCAGAAAAGGTTTTTTTCCAGATGCCCCAAACAATCAGAAAGGGGATTCATCAGAGAAGATGACTTTACCCCAGTCCTCAGCAGTCCATTTCCTGTACCTTTTATGGATTATCAGTCTGTCCCTGATGTTTTTCCTGGAGAGAACTGGCTTCTTTGCTGGCCTTCTGTACACCAGGCCATTGGGCGGCACAGTGGTGCAGTGGTAGCACTCTCGCCTAGCAGTAAGAGGGGTCACTGGTTTGAATCCCAACCACAACACTACCTGCTTGGAGTTTGCATGTTCTCCCTGTGCCTGCGTGGGTTTCCTCCGGGTACTCCGGTTTCCTCCCACACTCCAAAGACATGCTGGTAGGTTAATTGGATCCTGTCTAAATTGTCCCTAGTATGTATGAATGTGAGTTAGGGACCTTAGATTGTAAGCACCTTGAGGGTAGGGACTGATGTGAATGTACAATGTATATGTAAAGCGCTGCGTAAATTGACGGCGCTATATAAGTACCTGAAATAAATAAATAAATCCTCCAAAAGTCTTCTCTTCACTGTGCATGCAGATGCCCTCACATCTGCCTGCTGCCATTCCTGAGCAAGCTCTGCACTGGTGGTGCCTCGATCCCACAGCTGAATCAACTGTAGGAGAAGGTCCTGGTGCTTGCTGGACTTTCTTGGGTGCCCTGAAGCCTTCTTCACAAGTGGAAATATTTTTTATGGGATTAAGTTCATTTTCATGTTCAACCACTGCACGACGATATACATCAGCAGAATGGTACGGGTGGGCACGCGCGCTGCTGCGATCTCCGTGACTGAGACCGCGGGTACCATGGACTCGATGTCCGCCGGGTGTCCGCGATCGTGTCACGGAGCAGAAGAACGGGGAGATGCCTTTGTAAACAAGGCATTTCTCTGTTCTGCCTTGTGAAATGACAGAGATCACTGCTCCCTGTCATCGGTAGCAGTGATCGCTGTCATGTGTGTTGAAGTCCATCCCCCCCACAGTTAGAATCACTCCCTAGGACACACTTAACCCCTTCATTGCCCCCTAGTGGTTAACCCTTTCACTGCCAGTGTCATTTGCACAGTAATCAGTGCATTTTTACAGCACTGATCGCTGTATAAATGACAATGGTCCCAAAATAGTGTCAAAAGTGTCCGATGTGTCCACCATAATGTCGCAGTCACGATAAAAATCGCAGATCGCCATGAAAATGAACTTAATCCCATAAAAAATATTTCCACTTGTGAAGAAGGCTTCAGGGCACCCAAGAAAGTCCAGCAAGCACCAGGACCTTCTCGTACAGTTGATTCAGCTGTGGGATCGAGGCACCACCAGTGCAGAGCTTGCTCAGGAATGGCAGCAGGCAGATGTGATGTGCTCTATTTCTATCTCAATTTTGTTTGGGTACATCATCGCACGACCGTGCAATTGTCAGTTAAAGTGACGCAGTGCCGAATCGCAAAAAGTGCTCTCGTCAGGAAGGGGGCAAATCCTTTCCGGGGATGAAGTGGTTATGCAAATTGAGGCAGCAGGCTTTGTGAAAATTAATATTTGTGTCATTCTCAAAAAGTTTGGCCGTGGCTGTACATCTCAGCAAAGTATTTATTAAAACTTAGTATCAAATGAACTCCTCAGATGTTTCTAAAAATACAAATATATTATTCTGGTAGGCAAATTAGTCATAGAGATATTGTCTCGTAAACTGACACATAGAAGTAATTTAGGAGATGGAAAAAAAATTGATTTCAGTATCTACACAGTAGCATGTATTTGTGAAAACTTGCAGCATTTCGGGATCATTTGTGCAATTAATTGCTAGAACATAGCACTGTGTAGCCTAACTTAAAGAGGAGCTGTTCCATCTGTCAGTGATTGCCTTTTTTAGCAATTTCATTTAGTTTAGTATCAGAGTTGAGATATTAAAATGTGTTCAAGTAGTATAAGCCGCACACCACTGGCTAAACAGCAGAAAGCTTTTATTAGAAACACAAACCAGAACAATACATAGATATGATAAAAGCTTCTTCAAGGTGGTTCATATATTTATTTTATAGCCACATGCCTGTTTATTGCTATAGAAATGTAAGAAATTGAAACAAGGAAAACCTGTCCCCAACAGGTCACCAAGGAGGGGGAAGTCTGTCCCCAACAGGTCACCAAGGAGGGGGAAGCCTATCCCCAACAGGTCACCAAGGAGGGGGAAGCCTGTCCCCAACAGGTCACCAAGGAGGGGGAAGCCTGTTCCCAACAGGTCACCAAGGAGGGGGAAGCCTGTCACCAACAGGTCACCAAGGAGGGGGAAGCCTGTCACCAACAGGTCACCAAGGAGGGGGAAGTCTGTCCCCAACAGGTCACCAAGGAGGGGGAAGCCTATCCCCAACAGGTCACCAAGGAGGGGGAAGCCTGTTCCCAACAGGTCACCAAGGAGGGGGAAGCCTGTCACCAACAGGTCACCAAGGAGGGGGAAGCCTGTCACCAACAGGTCACCAAGGAGGGGGAAGCCTGTCACCAACAGGTCACCAAGGAGGGGGAAGCCTGTCACCAACAGGTCACCAAGTAGGGGGAAGCCTGTCCACAACAGGTCACCAAGGAGGGGGAAGCCTGTCCCCAACAGGTCACCAAGGAGGGGGAAGCCTGTCACCAACAGGTTTTCCTTGTTCCAGTTTCTTCACTCAATTTTGGATGATAGTACCTTTTTACCCTTATATATTTATATTATATATGAGGCTTAAAGGGGTTGTAAAGGTTCATGTTTTTGTACCTTAATGCATCCTATGCATTAAGGCGAAAAAACACCTGGCAGTCACCCCCCCCCGTTTACTTACCTGAATCCCCTTCATTCAGTTGGCGGGACGCACTGTCTTTCTCTCCACGCGCTCCCGCTCTTGATTGGATAGATTGATAGCAGCCATTGGCTCCCGCTGCTGTCAATCAAATCCAATGACGCGGGTGCTGGGCGGATGCCGGGGGAGTCCGGCATTCTGTGTCTATAGACGCAAATGCTGGATTAAGGAGCGTGCCCGCAAGATAACCCCCTCGGGGAAGAGCTTCTCCGAGGGGGGTTATCAGATGTGGGGAGGAGCCGCAGGAGCCGCCGGGGGGGGGCTCCTGAAGAGCAGGTTCGGGGCCACTCTGTGCAAAATAAGCTGCACAGAGGAGGTAAGTATGACATGTTTGTTATTTGAAAAAAAAACAGGCCTTTACAGTCACTTTAAGCTTTATTGCTATAGAACTTTAGATGGACTGAAACCTTGCACTGGCTGCTTGAGGGCTAAAAATATAACTCCATTGTAGAGCAAACAAATATTTTTCAGACAAATTGAATACATTGCAAAAATGTCAAGTTTTATTGCAGATCCTTCCCGTTTCTTTGCTGTGAAGTCATGGATGTAAGTAAGCCTTCCTGGCAGTTTTATCAAACTGACTGCTAAGTGGAATGATCTGCCTTTTTTAACCACTTGCCTACCGGGCACTTTCACCCCCTTCCTGCCCAGGCCAATTTTCAGCGCTGTCACACATTAGATGACAATTGTGCGGTCATGCAACACTGTACCCATATGAAATTTTATCTTTTTTTTTTACACAAATAGAGCTTTCTTTTGGTGGTATTTAATCTTCTGAGTTTTTCATTTTTTGCTAAATAAACAAAAAAAAAACCTTTCATAGTTTGTTATACAATTTTGCAAACAGGTAATTTTTCTCCTTCACCGATGTGCGCTGATGAGGCTGCACTAATAGGCTGCACTGATGGGCACTGATGAGGCGGCACTGATGGACACTGATAGGCTGCACTGATGGGCACTGATGAGGCGGCAATGATGGGCATTGATGGGCACTAATAGGCTGCACTGATGGGCACTGATGAGGTGGCATTGGTGGGCACTGATGAGCACTGATGAGGAAGCACTGATAGGCGGCACTGATGGGCACTATTAGGCAGCATTGATAGGTGACACTAATGAGGCGGCACTGATTGGCAGCACTGGTGGACACTGATTGGTAGAACTGGTGGGCACTGTCGGGACTGCACTGATAATGCTCTGGTTATCAGTGTACATGTCTCTTTTACACAAGTCAGTAATCGGCTCTCTTCTCCTCTCCTTATGATTCTTCATCGTCCCCGGTTGGTGAGAATTCTGCTCCGGTACTTGCTTCAGCTACTCACTGTGGTCTCTGGTAATAAGGTGGTTGGTCCCTTAGTGGTGACAGCTTCCCCTAGGAGCCCGGGCAATATAATACATGTCAACCCAGACAGCCGTTTAGGTGGCACAGAACAGTGATCACCTGACTCCACCCAAATATATAGTTTCTCCCAGCAGGCCAATGGATTTAAGAAAACCCCTGCCCATTGGCTGAGATACCTCATGCCCTTCTCGTATATAATGCCAGCAGCTACCCGGCCACCTAGCGGCAAAAGAGTAGAGAGAGTGAAATCAATTAATCCTCAACAATTAGCCAAGGTAGCTATACCTGGCAGTTAAATTTAGGAGCAACCCTGCCTAAACACCAGGGTGCTACACAAGCATCTGTGAAATGGCAAATAATAGCAGTTTCCAAAGTCCTAAGAGTAAATGATGGCCCTATATTGATTGCTCTCATTCTGTGTATGGGCAGAGTCAGGAGCCAAGGTACCTGATGCAGAGAGTGCAGGGCACGCAGAGACCACAAAGAGTTATCAGTACTTGTATATGGAAAAGTAGTATGTAAGAAAGGTTACAAGAGTACAGAAACACAGTTGGTATCACTAGTATTAACAATTGAGGTAACAGGTTCAGTAACAATTGTAATAACAGGTGCTGTAACACTTGCAGTAAGAGTCACAGTAACCAGCATGATTAGTAGTTCACTCTGTCACAGAACAGTTCTCAACGGTGTGCTGGAGCAGTCCCTAAAAGAGAAGTAAGGTTTTTTTGTTTTGTTTTGTTTTTTAGAAATCATACTTACCTAGTTGGTGCATCTGTCCCCTGCTGGCTCTAAGACTGAGAACTGATCGATCAAACACTGCTGATCGCTAAGTTCTCAGAGTTTCATAAGCAGAGACAGTCACCAGCTCTTTGCTCTGCCTCCCCCCCTGCACTCACTGGTTCGCTGGACTGTGGAGGGGGTGGGAGCGGCTGGCTCAGGTTTTCAGTGGATTGCTGACAGGCTGAGCCAGGTGCCAGTCAAGGCATCTGGCTGGATCCCGGTCATATGGTCATGATACTTCCCCTGCTTGAACCCGGTCTGTGATATCAACCATCAGCAGGTTTCAGCCCACCGTCTGCTTAAAACGGGTCACGGGAGTGCAGAACGACCTGCACTCTTGTGATCCACAGGAGAAGTACAGCCAAATGAGCTTTGGCTGTACTTTCCTTTAATGGCACAACATGGACAAGGCCTACCTTACCGAGACAGCATCTGCTAGAGGAGTGGCTGACTGACAGGGTGGTAGATGCAGCTGGTGGCTCTGAGAAGCTTTTGAGTAGGTTGCAGAAGCAGCTCTGGAGACAAGCGGGGTTCTTATCCCTACTCTGTCCACTTAGAAATAAGTGCCAAACCCTGGCAGTGTCCCCTGTTTAAAAGGACTACCGCATCCAAGATGGCCACGGAAGATCACTGGGGATTACAGCATCCAATCAGACAGCTGCTCTCCCCGTGACACCCATGGAGGCTGCAGAGGAACAATAGTCAAACTGCATAGCGGCAAAACCCTATCTGCTGGATGGAGTGAGAACTACACCCGCCTACAAGCGTACATGTTCATACCTAATATGTGTGGCACAATCATTCTCTTTATACACATGTGCACCCTAAATATTTGCAATAGGGGCTGGTGCTTAAAAATTATGTTTTTTTAAATTATATTAAACCTACATTTTTAAACTTTTTTTCTTTACTTGTCAGTGCTGAAGCTAATATAATCCGCATGTTGGTGGCAACAAAAAAAAAAATGATAAAAAAGGAACCAATTTCATTGTATTACTGTGTCTTGTTCTGTTCATTGTTGGGATCTTGTGTTGTCTTTGTTGAGTGTGGCCATGTCTCTGTAATTTCCCCTTGGGATTAATAAAGTATTCTGATAAAAGAGTTTTGTTTTATATCTGTTCAATAAGTGTAAAAAATACCTATTGATTCACAAATCCAGAGCTGTCTGGTTCCTGTGATCTCTGCAGTGTTATCTTACCTCCCCCCCCATGTAATAGAGGTGAGGGGTAGGTGTTCTGTAGTTTTAACACACATCCTGTCCTAGGGTGACACTGCTGATCCCATACCTACCAACTTTTTGAGATGGGATTGAGGGACACCTACTAGCAAAAGCATGTAGGCATAGGATACGCCCCTGCCACGCCCCCTTAATGGATAATTAACCTAAAAAAAGATTAGTTAAACCCACAGGGGCTTTTTTTTTTACCACTACTATTCCTTTATATTGGCCTTTGAAATTTACAGATGCGGAAATTTAGAATTTGGATGAAAAGTTTAGCGCTGGAAAACACTTTTTGAAAGATAATAAGTGCATTTTATATACAACTATATATATCAGACCAAAATGAGGGACAAATGTGGAGGAAAGAGGGACAGAGGGACATTGCTCCAAATCAGGGACAGTCCCTCCAAATCAGGGACAGTTGGGAGCTATGTGATCCCCATAGACACAGTACAGTGAATGAGCATTGTCAACCTAGGACAGGAAGTGTGTTACTGGCAGGACCACCTGGTGATAAAAGAAAAGTCTAAAAAAAGAAAACTAATTTAACCCCCACCTCTATGTAATCTGATAAGCTGCAATTTATTATAATTTAATTTATAATTATAATTAAATTTTTGGGATTAAATATATTTTGATTTCACCAATCTCCGGACCTCATCTATAAAAGTTTGTTAACTTAAAAATATTTAGATAATATACAATAGAATACAATAAGCTTGCTTTAGAAAAGGTGTATTGGATTTTGGCTGATTTCCTACAGCCACAATGTGTTAAGCACATTAAACAGAACTTGGAAGTTAGAGAAAAAGTTGTTGACATGTTTTTTATGTGTTTCACTTGACACTTGCAGTGTGAATTTTCTAAATGATTAGCTGGGATATGACAATTTTCATATTCCATCAACAGCTCTTCCCCACGGAGGATAATATTTTCTCTTGTGAGACATTATTCCAGCTTCTTATGTAAAGCAGCACAGCTTTGGATTTTAGAAGGTTGCTGCTTTTTATGGTGTTATATTTTTGTTAAAAGTCAAGTCTGCTCAACAAATAAAATCAATCTGTGACCTTTTTAAGGTAAACTCCACTGAAAACTGGGCATGTAACCTATTGTTGCCCTAGCAATGCATATGTATGGCGCCAAATAGGGTGGGCTTTAACGCCTACACCCAGCTTGGACAATCCAGGTCAGCAACTAGCAGGAAGATCAGACACAGGCAACAGGCAGAGGAGTAGTCACGAGTAAGGCCAGGGTCGGTAACAACAAGGCATATGAGCAGAGGAATAGGTACACAGATGCTTCAGAATGTAATAGACCAAACAGCACTAGTGCAGTTTAAATAACCCACCTGGTACCAATGCGCATTTGTATGACGCAAGTGCACCCACTAAATGGCCACAAACAAGGCTTACAGGAACCATACGCCTGCGCACATGCATGCGTCTTCCCTGACAGTAGTGGTGCTAAGAAGAGTTATAAATATTTACCTCTTCTTGGTCAACCAGTAGGACTTTCCTCGCCATTAGTTCATTCTGGGAAAGGGTATAAATATTCAGGAAGTGACCTTAGAAAGTCAGTCTGTTCTCCACTGGGCCTCCTGCCTGGGGGAGGGGTGGGTTTTTATTCTGAAACCTCTTAGGTCTGGATTTGGGACCTAGCCTGTGGAGCCTGGAGATTAAGAAGCCATGGAGGACCTCCAGGTATCTTGAGGGGATTGGATGTGGAGATTGGACCTCACTAGAGTATGATGTCTTCTACCCAAGGTGCTGACAGCTGATTTAACAAGTGCAGTCAGGAGCTACAATCACAGAATGCCGGGTTGGCTTTAAGGTTCTCTCTTTTTTGTGGTGTCTGCTAGCCTGCTAGTTCATAGGTGTCCTGTGCCCTATACTTCTCTCCCTGGAGTTTTCTGTGTAAGAAATATACTCCATTTTGTTTTGCATCTTAAAGTGACTGGTGCTCATCTGTTCACATGAAGAGAATTGTCAGCCCACTCTGTCCCCCAATGCTACCATATCTCCAGGGGTTAGGAAGGTGCTACGGTAATATTTCCCAAATTTTTGGCAAACATTTGGGCAAATATTGTGTAACATATAAAAATAACAACTACCATTTTTTTTCCCCAAACGGCCTCTGTTATCAGAAAACTTATAATTGTTTGTGGGTTTAAGGTATTTTCCTATTTAAAAAGTCTGATTTTAACATGTGTGCAAGAAATGAAATGCTTCAGATGCTTCAGAATGTAATAGACCAAACAGCACTAGTGCAGTTTAAATAACCCACCTGGTACCAATGCACATGTGTACGACGCAAGTGCACCCACTAAATGGCCACAAACAAGGCTTACAGGAACCATACGCCTGCGCACATGCATGCGTCTTCCCTGACAGTAGTGGTGCTAAGAAGAGTTATGAATATTTACCTCTTATCAGAAAATATATAATTGTTTGTGGGTTTAAGATATTTTCCTATTTAAAAATTCTGATTTTAACATGTGTGCAAGAAATGAAATAAATGCAACAGTCCAGAAGTGGTTAATACCAAGCATACTAGAAACAGTACGTATCCGGATTAACATTCAATCCAGCTCTACCTTTTACAGCTCAACCTTCCACTGAGCCCAGGCTGTCTGGATTGTTTAATTCGTCTCTTCCATGAAACTTACAGAAGCCGCTTATCCATTAATTTTCTCTTCTTTCCACATACTCTTTATATTTTACTTTAATTACCACTATCTCCTTTCCTTTCTTTTCTCTATGAGCGCCAATGTTTTCCATTTTTTGATCCATGGCATCCAATTTTCAGGCTCTCATTTTTGCCATGCTCCCATAACTGATTAATTAGTGAACATTAAAATAATTTGAAAGAGAAAAAATGTGATATGTTTTGACATACTGGAAAATGATCGCACAAAAGGTTTTCATAAAGACGACTGAATAGTGGTTAAAGCACACCAGTTGACAAGGAGAACATTTATTTTCTTAGCAATTTCAACCTGAAGAAGGAGCCTTGTGCATTGAAGATGAGGTTTCCACCATAAATAGCTCTAAACGTATCAACCCTAGTTATCATATTTATTACAGGCATTTATTTAGCACTGTACATTCAGATCACTCCCTGCACTCAAGGAACCTACAATCTAAAGTGGAATTTTGATGTTTAACATCAAGGCTTGACATGGTTGGTATCTATTTACTTGATGCAATCCCATATTGTATATGTTATCCAAAAAAGGGTATTATATCTTGTTTGTGTGCACTAAAAGTTTGAATGTATTTTTTTGTGTATTGAGTATTGATACACATTTGGGCAGATACTGTGCAACATAAAATAAATGTAACAACCATTTTTTTTTTTTGACAGGGCCTCTGCTTTTCATCAAATATATAATAGTTTGTAGGTTTTCAAATAGTTTTCTGAACAAAAATTCAGATTTGCAAATTTTTTAAAGAATAGCTCTTTTACCGAAGTGGTTAGTACTAAGTGTACTAGAAACTCTGCATGTCCAAACTAACATTTAATCCAGCTCTACCTTTCACAACTCTATCTTTCACTGAATCCAGGCTGTCTTGGGCTTGCCCCTGTGGGGGCATCATCATGCTACCTGGGCTCACACAATTTGATCAATGATTCAAGGTGGAGGAGAGGAGGAAGAATTTCATCACGCTGACCAGAAGTCCCTTGGGGAGGGGGGCAGGGGAGCGGATACCTGTCTTTGACAGGTACCCTGTCTCCACTGCCGGGAGACCAGGCTGCAACGAATTACATCAGCAGTCTAGCTCCCTCCTCCTCGTGCCTCCTTCCCCTGCCACCGGGCCAGTAGGAGAGCGCAGCGGTGCCTCGCACATGCCCAGTAGGGACCCAGCATAGAGCCGTAATGCTGTACTGCTGGGTTCCCTTACCAGCAATGGCAGCGGCAGCCCCCGAAGGCTGATGGAAACATCAGTTGTGGTGCCGACATTGCTGGACTCTAGGACAGGTAAGTGTCCTATTATTAAAAGTCAGCAGCTGCAGTATGTGTATCTGCTGGCTTTGAATTTTTGCAGGGGTGGGTGGACCTCCACTTTAAGTGTCTCTTTTCCGGGCATAATATATTTATTGTTTGTAGTTGTTCCTCATAACTGAGGTCCTCCTGCCCCCTTATTAGCTGTGCTGCCCTTTTCTGGACTTTCTCCAGTTCCAGCACATCTTTCCTGAGGGCTGGTAACCAGAATGATGTGGCCAGACCAGAGTTTTGTAAACTGGTACAAAAATAGATTTTGAGTAGATGCCTTTTTTAATGAATGCTAGTAGTCTGTTGGCCTTGTTTTGCTGCAGCTTGGCATTGCATGCTTTTGCTGAGCCTGTGATCTACTAGGACCCAAGATCCTTTTCCATCCTCAATTCCCTGACTATACCTAGGTGAGAATGATGTTGCGCACATATGTTCAGATTTGCTGGAGGGCTCTGTCTGGCCTTCAGGAACCAGCAGAGACCTTCTACACAACTGTGCAGATGCCAGACCTTCAAAGATGGCCATGCAGGTGAGTGAGGAGGGCAGGGCCGGACTGGGAATAACATCCAGCCCCGGAAAAAATTTCATACCAGCCCCACAGCATTATTATACCACCGCAACAGCATTAATAAACCAGCGCAACAGCATAACGTCATTGATTTCTTGTTCATGAAAGGGAAAACCATAAAATGCACATTTGAAGAGTGTATTATATATAGATAAGACAGATATGAAATCACATAGGGCTTTATATATATATATATATATATATATATATATATATATATATATATATATATATATATAAGCAAATTCCAGTTAAAAGTGGTAAGTGATCAATCATCAAGGGGGACCCCAGGAACTCAGAACGTGGGAGGGGGGGGGGACCACCTTCCGCAGAAAGAATAGAAAGAATACACTAAGGTAAGGGGGGGTGGGTTACTGATATAAGGCTGTGCTTTATATCGGTGCCCCCTTACATTATCGTATTCACTCCCTCACATCAGTGACCCCCCCCTTCAGACTGGCCTAGCGGTGCTGTCACTGACCTCCTCTCAGGTGCACCGTGTAGGGCTCAGTCAGTCGGCTCCAGCTCGGTGGCTCTGGTTTTATCCTATAGTCTCCTCTCCACAGTCCACACTTGTCTGACTTCTCCCATGACCCCCATCCCAGCGGTGCTCCCACTCTTGACTCCTCTGCAGACTCCCTCAGAGACTGCAGACATGATACAGGAGATGGTCAGAGACTGCAGACATGATACAGGAGCTCAATGCAGCCTCACCAGTGCCCATCAAATGCAGCCTCACCAGAGCCCTTCAAATGCAGCCTCACTGTGCCCATCAATGCAGCCTCACTGTGCCCATCAATGCAGCCTCACTGTGCCCATCAATGCAGCCTCACTGTGCCCATCAATGCAGCCTAACTGTGCTCATCAAATGCAGCCTCACTGTGCTCATCAAATGCAGCTTTACTCTGCCCGTGAATGCAGTCTCACTGTGCCCATGAATGCGGCCTCACTGTGCCCACCATTGCAGCCTCACTGTGCCCATCATTGCAGCCTCACTTTGCCCATCATTGCAGCCTCACTGTGCCCATCATTGCAGCCTCACTGTGCCCATCAATGCAGCCTCACTGTGCCCATCAATGCAGCCTCACTGTGCCCATCAAATGCAGCTTTACTGTGCCGTGAATGCAGTCTCACTGTGCCCAGGAATGCAGCTTCACTGTGCCCATCATTGCAGCCCCTCCTGTGCCCCATGGCCCAGTCAGCAGTCCCTGTCTGTGGGAAGGTGTGTTGTTAAAGCTTGGTACGGTACCTTGCATGCCAGAAGGATATCCATGATGGCCAGCAGCAGGCAGGGTCTGTTCTCGTTTTGGATGGGGACAGTGCTCCTTCCAGAGGATCTGTTTGCTGTGAGATGGAGTGGTCCCTGGCCACCTGCACCTTCAGCCATCCTCATTTTCCGGCCCCAGTCAGTCTGTCCTCTGGTCCTGGGGAAGTGGAGAGCACTGGGTGGGAGCTGGAAAGAAGGGGGAGCAGAGAGTACTGGCGGGGTTGGAGAGCACATGGGTGGGGGCAAAGAGCAGGGGGGAGTGGAGATTACAGGGATGGGGAGCGGAGAGCGCTGGGGGGGGACTTGAGAGCACTGGGGGTCCAAAAAGAACAGAGGTGGAGAGCACTGTGGGGGCTAAGAGTGTGGGGTGGTGAAGAGCACTGGGGGGGGCAGAAAAACAGGGGTGGAGAGCACTGGGGAGTACAAAGAGCAGGGGGGAGCGGAGAGCAATGGGGGGAGCTTGAAAGCACCAGTGGGGGCCAGAAAGAACAGGGGTGGAAAGCACGGGGGACTGAAGAGCACTGGCGGGGGTTGGAGAGCACATGGGTGGGGGCAAAATGCAGGGGGGAGTGGAGGGTACAGGGGTGGGGAGCGGAGAGTGCTGGGGGGGAAGCTTGAGAGCACTGGAGGGGGAGCCAAAAAAAACAGGGGTGGAGAGCATGAGGGGCAAAGAGCACAGGGGGGGCAAAATGCAGGGGGGAGTGGAGAGTACAGGGGTGGGGAGCAGAGAGTGCTGGAGGGGGAGCCAAAAAAAAACAGGGGTGGAGAGCACGGGGGGCAAAGAGCACAGGGGGGGGCTGGAGAGCGATGGGTGGAGCTTGAGAGCACCGGGGGGGACCGAAAGAACAGGGGTGCGGAGAATGAGGGGCTGGAGAGCACTGTGGGGGGCGGAGAGCACTGGGGTGGGGGCTGGAGAGTGATGGGGAGAGCTGGAGAGCACTGGGGGGAGAGAAAGAACATGGGTGGAGAGCACTGGGGGAGTGAAGAGCACTGGGATGGTGGCTAGAGTAGGATGGGGAGAGCTGGAGAGCAGGGGGGGGGCAGAAAAAACAGGGGTGGAGAGAACTGTGAGGGGGGGGGGCTGGAGAGTGTGGTGAGGGGAGGAGAGCATGGGGGGGAGCCAGGGAGCACAAGGAGAACTGGGGGGGGCAGTAAAAGTAGTTGGATAGGAGGATCGGCGGGGGGCCGCATATAGAGGAAATTAGCTTTTTATATTCCTCTATGCAGCCGCTGAATGCTTGATTCTCCTCCTCTCCCTCCTGCAAGTATTCAGCGGCTGCATGGAGGAATATAAAAAGCTAATTTCCTCTATATGTGGCCCCCCGCCGATCCTCCTATCCAGGCACACAGGGCGGACTGTACGGGCATCTACTCATGTGGATCACGGAGCTGGCTGGGTCTGTGTTCGGCGGCGGCGCTGTAACACGGTCCCGCCCCCCTAGACCGGCTCGTGTGATAGGCGGAACACTGATTCTATCTACTATCACACAAGCCGGTCTAGGTGGGCGGGACCGTGTTACAGCGCCGCCGCCGAACACAGACCCAGCCAGCTCCGTGACACGCAGGAGCAGGACAGAGGGGAGCACTGCAGCCTCAACTCAGGCGGCCTACCGGGAAATCTCCCGGTATCCCGGTAGGCCAGTCCGGCCCTGGAGGAGGGTGCCAAAATGAAGGGAACTATAATTTCTCTTTAAAGTATAAATCTGGCCCCAGAAGTTCACCCATGTGGCAAAAGCTTGTGACGGAGTTAGAGCATTGCAATGTGTCCTTCTTTCCTGCCCCTCAGAACACACACAAACACAAACAAAAGAAGAAATCCCTTGCCTCCAGTGTCATGCCCCGTACACACGGTCGGACATTGTTCGGACATTCCGACAACAAAATCCTAGGATTTTTTCCGACGGATGTTGGCTCAAACTTGTCTTGCATACACACGGTCACACAAAGTTGTTGGAAAATCCGATCGTTCTAAACGCGGTGACGTAAAACACGTACGTCGGAACTATAAACGGGGCAGTAGCCAATAGCTTTCATTTTTTTATTCATTCTGAGCATGCGTGGCACTTTTTTCCGTCGGAATTGTGTACACACGATCGGAATTTCCGACAACGGATTTTGTTGTCGGAAAATTTTATATCCTGCTCTCAAACTTTGTGTGTCGGAAAATCCGTTGGAAAATGTGTGATGGAGCCCACACACGGTCGGAATTTCCGACAACAAGGTCCTATCACACATTTTCCGTCGGAAAATCCGACCGTGTGTACGGGGCATTAGAATGACAATATTGTGTGATGCACTAGAGCAGTGATAGATAAAAGGGGATTTTGCAAGCCACAATGGTATATTGCCTCAAATGTGGAAATCACCTAGCTGCCCGCGCAGAACACGTTTCATATGCTGTGCAATACAATGTATACAAAAGATACGCTGTGCTAAGGTGAAAATGTCAATCTGGAGATCATTAATGCATATGAGGTATACTAAAAAATACCGCATAAGCGGCTTATCCAGCCACAGCAAGGCACAAAGGATATATGTATAAAAATTTTTTTTTTTTTTTTTTTAGTGATTATAAGGTGCAATGTGTAAATAATATACTAGATGTATACCATTAGAATAGGAGTAGCGATGATTAAACTACTAACTGTATATATAATGAATGAAAAATTATTTATATAATCTGAAATTTACAGTGTAAAAAAATATATAAATAATATCACAGTGATAAGTGCAAAAAATACAACCAAGTGCCAAGTGCCACACAATGAGTGTGAATATCAAATCCAAGATGTGATAGGTGGTTATTAAAGTCCAATTTATGAAAGAAATGCACATAAAGTCCATAAAAACAGTTCATAAAAAATCCAACGTGCGTGCATTAATCTTAGTGCTTAGTGCTCAGAATTCCATGCTCAAGTGCCATCCAGTGACCCCCCGGGGGTACTCTTATTCTAATGGTATACATCTAGTATATTATTTACACATTGCACCTTATAATCACTAAAAAAAAAATAATAATAATATATATTTTTTTTTATACATATATCATTTGTGGCTTGCTGTGGCTGGATAAGCCGCTTATGCGGTATTTTTCAGTATACCTCATATGCATTAATGATCTCCAGATTGTCATTTTCACCTTAGCGCAGCGTATCTTTTGTATACACTAGAGCAGTGGTCTCCAAACTTCAGCCTGTGGGCCAGATGTGGCCCTTTGCTTACCTTTATCTGGCCCTTGGGGCACTGTTCCTGTCACTGATATGAGGAACTAATTCTTTCATGATCACCAATTTCATGATCACTAATGATGAGGCCCCATTCCTCCCACTGACACCAGGCAGGCAAGCACTATTTCTTCCACTATAAGGAAAGGGATGGTCGGCACTCAGGATGACATCCAAAATAGTATTCCTTTATTAAATACATGTACAGAGCTGTAAAACAGCCTATGCATTTCGGACGTTAGTCCTTAGACTAATGTCCGAAACGCGTAGGCTGTTTTACATCCCTTTCCTTATTCTGGTACATTGGAGGTGTCAGCAGCCTCAAGGTCTTAGCACTGGACGGAGCTGTTATGTGGGAAGGTTGCAGCACCTATACACTTGTTTTCCTTGACTATTTCTTCCACTGACCCCAATGATGGGGCACTTTTCCTCCTCCTCCTACTTACCACAGGTGCTATGTACATTTACTCCCACTGACCACCAAGCCTGAGACATGGTCTGCTCTCACTTATGCTGGGACATTTTCTACTCCTCCTCTTGGCTACAGTCCTGCTCCCCTAAAGTCTGAAGGACCCTAAACTGGCCCTTTGTTTATAAAGTTTGGAGACCCCTGCACTACAGCCTAATAGGCTAACAACAAGTCATTGTCCTGGTGTACGGGTAATATGCAAAGCTCATACAAGACAGAATTCAGACTGACACAGCATTTAAAAAGAAAACACTGTATTTGTTGTCATGTTAATGTTATAAAGCAGTGGTCTCCAAACTGTGGCCCGGGGGCCAGATGTAGCCCTTTGCTTGCTTTTATCTGGCCCTTGGGGCTCTTTTTCATCCACTGACCCCAATGAAGGGGAACGATTCCTCCCATTAACACCAACCATGGGGCTCAATTCCTTTCAATGACAACAACAATTGAGCCCAATGACACCAATGATGGGGCACAATTCCTCCCACTAACACCAATGATGGGGGCTAATACCTCCCAATGACCAATAATGGGGCACAATTCCTTTAAATTACACCAACGATTAGGCCCAAAGACACCAATGATGGGGCACAATTCCTCCCACTGTCACCAAAGATGGAACATCTGATGTCTGGGCCTTTTCTACTCCCAGTGGCCAGAGTCTGGCCCCCTAAAGTCTGAAGGACAGTAAAACCCTTGTTTAAAAAGTTCGGAGACCCCTGTTATAAAACATTGAGGTATCTAATATGCAAATTTAGTTTGAGAGGTCTAGGCTGGGTCCCCCATTACATCCCGTTCCTCTCTATAGGTCTGTCACTATGAGTGCAGAGAGGCAGGATGGGGTGAACCAGAGCTCTTAGCCACTGAAGCAGGTTAAAATATGAATATAAGGTCACTTTCACACAGGTTTTAGGCGGACCTGATTGTAAGCTCAATGTTTTCCTATGGGTGGCTAAATGTCCTTCCAGGTTCAGGAAAAAAATGGAAAGGGTTTGCGTCCTTTAGCTTTTTTTCTGACCTAATCATGGCTCTCAGGATGTCTGATGTAAACAGATGCAAGTCCATCTTATCAAATATAGGTCAAAAATCTCCAGTTTCGTAATGATGCAAAGAAATTAATGGACACGTATATGATAAAAGTGTCCTCTGTTCAGTTCTGCTCCGATTCAGCAGGGGATCTTTTAATGGCTTCCCTGCTGATCAGACCGGACGGTGTTCGTATTTTGGGTGGAAGCACCTTTGAGTTTTAGGGCTTCTAGGGAGCTCTATCACAAAGCAGAAACAACACAAAGGCACTTTGAAGTAACTTGTGTGGCATGTAGTAAGTGATTAACATCAATATGATCACATTTTAATGAACATAGAACTAGACTAAAGGATGCTATTAGATGTTTTCCCAGAGTTTAGATTTAGGGTAGAATAGAAATACAGTCTACTTTACATTTTTAAAGAGTCCTTTAGGATCAACATTTTTTTTTTTTTTTAGCAGCCATGTGATAATTTCAGATTTTTTTAATGTTTAATTTACTATATCTTATATTTAAAGTAACTCATGCTATGTATCTTGCTATCCCATCTAGCATTATCTGTACTTAGAAGCTGTTGTAAGCTCTTTATTCCCCACTCTGTCATTGCTCTCTAACAATTCCTAGATAGCAGATGTAAGTCTGTTGAAAAAATCCACTATGCTTTCAAAGGTCACAGCTGCAGCCTCTGTCTTAAAGTGACCCAATGCAAAGTCGCTAGAGTGAATAACGTTGGCAGCTAGCAGCGCAGGTCAATATACAAAAACCTCTCAAATAATATACTTTTACAGAGTGAAGCGTCAAAATATAATGTGAAAAAAAATTCAGGTGGGTGTGCAATGATAGTGACTGGATAACACAGAGGTGTCATTACCCTTTATTCGGTGGAAGAAATAAATGGACACGTAGAGCATAGATTTAATTAGTGGACTTTATTGTATTATATAATATTAATTCTAATTATGTAAATATAATAATAATAATATAAAATAATCATATATATATATATATATATATATATATATATATATATATATATATATATATATATATATATATATATATATATATATATATATATATATATATATAATGATATTTGCTCTTAAAGAGACAGTTCCTTATATAGTCACTTGAATTTCAGGTGGATGACTTTCCTGTTATTTCTCTTTTCTTTTCACTTGCTGGTTTGTTTTCACATTATATTTTGGCGTTGCACCTTATAAAAGTACCTTGAAGTGACCCTGCCAAGATTTTTTTTTTCAAATTTCATATTTAACCACTTGCCCAACGGGCACTTTTACACTCTTCCTGCCCAGGCCAATTTTCATCTTTTACCACTGTCACACTTTGAATGACAATTACTCAGTCATGCAACACTGTACCCAAAGAATTTTTTTTTTTTTTTTGAGACAGATAGAGCTTTCTTTTGGTGGGTATTTAATCGCCACTGGGTTTTAAATTTTTTGCTAAACAAACAAAAAAAGAACAAACATTTTGAAAAATACTTTTATTAGTTTCTGTTATAAAATTTAGCAAATAAGTAATTTTCCTTCTTCAGTCTTCACTAATGTGCACTGATGAGGCTGCACTGATGGGGACTAATGAGGCGGCACTGATGGGCACTGATAGGCAGCACTGGTGGGCACTGATGAGGAGGCACTCACAGGCCACACTGATGGGAACTGATAGGCTGCACTGATAATCAGGGCACTGATGATCAATGCCCTGACTATCAGTGTAAACAATGTACTGACAGGCTCGCCGGTTAACGGCTCTCCTTTCCTCCCACAGCGTAGAAGGAAAAGGACTGCTGATAACCGGCAAGTCTGTATACAGGTGGTCAGCTGTGATCGGACACAGATGATCACATGGCGAAGGGCCGCTGTGATTGGACCTTTACCCTGATCTATTATCAGCTGTGTCCAAAGAACAAAGCGGTCACAGAGCGTGCCCAATAAGCTCCGCAGGAGTTGCGCAAGGAGCAGGGTTCTGGGATGCTCTTCCAGAACTGGAAGACTTCACTGTAGCCATTTTTTCGCTATAGCACAGTCAGCAAGTGTTTAATGGCCCTGCTATAGAAAGATTATTATACCCGCATCCATCTCCTGGTCTTGTGCCCCTTACGTTCCTTCTGTTTTAATGTTGCCACCTTCTGAATCCCCTTGGGCATTCAACACTTCCAGATGGGTTAGATGTCCCCCGCCACACACTGCAGTTTCATCATCTGACCCCTAATTAACTACAGGACTCAGCAGTGACATAAGGGTAAAACGATGGAACCACGGAAAGCTAGAAGAAACAGGCTGCCAGACTGGAGTGTATAGCTCCCTATTACTGCATGGACCTCAAATATTCATTTATTTTAAACCTGACAGAGTCACACTGAGGCTGGGTTCACACTGGTGCGACACGACAGCCGTCCTACTTTGGATCCGACTTTGCCCTGCGACATGAAGCCGGCATGTGTCCGACTTTCAATGAACGGGGATCCGACTTGGATCCCCGCCAATGCCCGACACTGTGTTTGGTATGAATCTTTAGGGGGAACTCCACGCCAAATTTTAAATAAAAAACCGGCATGGGTCCCCCCTCCAAGAGCATACCAGGCCCTTGGGTCTGGTATGGACCTTGAGGGGAACCCCCTACGCCGAAAAAACGGCGTGGGGGTCCCCCCCAATCCATACCAGACCCTTATCCGAGCACGCAGCCCGGCCGGACAGGAATGGGGGTGGGGACGAGCGAGCGCCCCCCCCCTCCTGAACCGTACCAGGCCGCATGCCCTCAACATGGGGGGGTTGGTGCCTTGGGGGAGGGGGCGCGCTGCGGCCCCCCCAGCCCAAAGCACCTTATCCCCATGTTGATGAGGACAAGGGCCTCTTCCCGACAACCCTGGCCGTTGGTTGTCGGGGTCTGCGGGCGGGGGGCTTATCGGAATCCGGGAGCCCCCTTTAATAAGGGGGCCCCCAGATCCCGGCCCCCCACCCTATGTGAATTGAGTATGGGGTACATGGTACCCCTACCCATTCACCTAGGGAAAAAGTGTCAATTTAAAAAAAAAAACACTACACAGATTTTTAAAGTATTTTATTAGACAGCTCCGGGGGTCTTCTTCCGACTTCGGGGGTCTCTCCGGTTCTTCTCCGCGCTCTCCGGGTCTTCTGCCGGGCTCCTCCTCTCTCTTCTGCTCTTTTGCCGCTCTTTTGCTAAAGAGGAGGAGCCCGGTCTGCTGCCTTCTTCTCTTCGGGGGTCTCTCCGGTTCTTCTCCGCGCTCTCCGGATCTTCTGCCGGGCTCCTCCTCTCTCTTCTGCTCTTTTGCCGCTCTTTTGCTAAAGAGGAGGAGCCCGGTCTTCAATCTTCTGCCCTCTTCTCTTCTCCTGATGTTGACACGACGCTCTCTGGGGCTAGAATGCTCTCTGTGCGCTCTGCTCTGACTTATATAGGCGGTGACCCCGCCCTCTTATGCCGTCACAGTCCCTGGGCATGCTGGGACTATGACGGCATATAGGGGGCGTGGTCATCGGGTGATGACCACGCCCCCTAAAACGTCACAGTCCCAGCATGCCCAGGGACTGTGACGGCATAAGAGGGCGGGGTCACCGCCTATATAAGTCAGAGCAGAGCGCACAGAGAGCATTCTAGCCCCAGAGAGCGTCGTGTCAACATCAGGAGAAGAGAAGAGGGCAGAAGATTGAAGACCGGGCTCCTCCTCTTTAGCAAAAGAGCGGCAAAAGAGCAGAAGAGAGAGGAGGAGCCCGGCAGAAGATCCGGAGAGCGCGGAGAAGAACCGGAGAGACCCCCGAAGAGAAGAAGGCAGCAGACCGGGCTCCTCCTCTTTAGCAAAAGAGCGGCAAAAGAGCAGAAGAGAGAGGAGGAGCCCGGCAGAAGACCCGGAGAGCGCGGAGAAGAACCGGAGAGACCCCCGAAGTCGGAAGAAGACCCCCGGAGCTGTCTAATAAAATACTTTAAAAATCTGTGTAGTGTTTTTTTTTTTAAATTGACACTTTTTCCCTAGGTGAATGGGTAGGGGTACCATGTACCCCATACTCAATTCACATAGGGTGGGGGGCCGGGATCTGGGGGCCCCCTTATTAAAGGGGGCTCCCGGATTCCGATAAGCCCCCCGCCCGCAGACCCCGACAACCAACGGCCAGGGTTGTCGGGAAGAGGCCCTTGTCCTCATCAACATGGGGACAAGGTGCTTTGGGCTGGGGGGGCCGCAGCGCGCCCCCTCCCCCAAGGCACCAACCCCCCCATGTTGAGGGCATGCGGCCTGGTACGGCTCAGGAGGGGGGGGGGCGCTCGCTCGTCCCCACCCCCATTCCTGTCCGGCCGGGCTGCGTGCTCGGATAAGGGTCTGGTATGGATTGGGGGGGACCCCCACGCCGTTTTTTCGGCGTAGGGGGTTCCCCTCAAGGTCCATACCAGACCCAAGGGCCTGGTATGCTCTTGGAGGGGGAACCCGTGCCGGTTTTTTATTTAAAATTTGGCGCGGAGTTCCCCCTCAAGAACATCTGAGCACAAGTCGCGTGCCGAAGTCGGATCATGCAAGACGGCAATCCGACTTTGATCCGACTTCAATGATAGTCAATAGGCTGAAGTAGGATCAAAGTCGGACCAAAGTAGTACAGGGAGCATTTCTAAAGTCGGAACGACTTGTGTCGGACCAGTTAGGACGGCTCCCATAGGGAAACATTAAATTTCACACGTCATGCGACATGAGCTCCCAATGTCGGAGCGTTTGTCGGACCAGTGTGAACCCAGCCTAAGGGAGATTAACTAAAACTGGTGCACACAGAATCTGGTGCAGCTGTTCATAATAACCAATCAGCTTCTAACTTCAGCTTGTTCAATTAAGCTGACTGGTTAGTTACTATACACAGCTCCACCAGATTCTGCATGCGCCAGTTTTAGTAAATCCCACCCTTTGGGTGGGATTTACTAAAACTGGTGAGTGCAAAATCTGGTGCAGCTCCGCATGGTAGCCAATCAGTTTCTAACTTCAGCTTGTTCAATTAAGCTTTGACAATAAACCTGGAAGCTGATTGGTTTCTATGCAAAGCTGCTCCAGTTTTAGAAAAATCAACCCCTAATTGGCTGCTCTTTTTTTTTAATTATTGGCTGATATCAGTTGATTATTACCCTGAATTTTTACGGCCATTCTTTTTACGGATTGCAGGGAAGCTGTGACATGAGAGAGAGAGGGAGAGATAGCTGGAGCAATGGTACGGGTCACTATGTTCCTACTGCCCACACGCTAAATGCACCATTTAAGACACAAGGCCAGGGCAGCTGTCAGCTTTATTTGCAGTGCACAGCGGTGAGGGGCAGTGTGTTGTGTATTTCAGCATATCTCATGGTTTACTTTCTTTTCTTTTTCTGTTTTTTTTTTTCTTTTTCTTTTAACTTTATTTGAAGTTTCACAGAGTGACAACTTATTCATGTCTCCAAGTAATGCCGCTCTGATGTGGAGTGTGTGGTGGTAAAATGCCCCAGGTCTGCATTTTAGCCCAGCTCACCACACTGCACCTCTTGGCTTGGCAGTATATATTAGTATATACAAAGCAACTGATTCCTATGTGCCCTAGCAGTGACCTGAAAGGATCCAGTACTGAAAACCGCTGTTGATGAACTGTGTGTGAACTACCCTTAAATTGAAGATCGACAGACAGGGGTTGATTTACTTAAAACAGACTGTGCACTTTGCAAGTGCAGTTAGACTCATTTTCCCTAGAGCTTAGTAAATGTGGTGAAGCTTAATTTTTCAAAGAATACCCAATCAGGTGCATTGAAATCGATGGAAATCAGTAGGGCTTCACTACATTCACTAAGCTTTGGGGAAAATGAATGCAACTGCACTTGCAAAGTGCACAGTCTATTATGCTGCAGACACACGGTCGGAATTTCCATCAAAAAAAGTGCGATTGGAGCTTTAGGTCGGATATTCCGACCATGTGCATGCTCCATCCAACTTTTTCTGTCTAAATTTCCGCCAGCAAAAGATTGAGAGCAGGTTCTCTATTTTTCAGAGGGAAAAAGTTCCTATCAGAAAATCAGTTCGTCTGTATGCAATTCCGACACGCAAAAACCCACGAATGCTCGGAAACAATTTGACGCATGCTCGGAAACAATTTGACGCATGCTCGGAAGCATTGAACTTAATTTTCTCAGCTCGTCGTAGTGTTGTACGTCACCGCGTTCTTGGCGGTCGAGAGTTCTGAGAACCTTTGTGTGACTGTGTTGTATGCAAACCAAGCTTGAGCAGAATTCCGTCGGAAAAACCATCCAAGATTTTTTTGATGGAAATTCCGCTCCTGTGTACGGGCAATTAGCCTTTAGCAAATCAACCGGTATGTTTGTGGTATAATGTGTAGGTGGGGTGTAGCATGTGGGCAGCAGCAACTCACACAGGCAAGTGCAATAGAAAACTTGTATTAAAAACAACAACATTTCACAACAACCCAGAGGGACACCTGGCCAACCGGGTGCACTCACGAATCCCAACAATCAGAAGATAACATGTTTCAGCTGGGTTGACAGCATCTATTAAGAAAGCAGAATGCAACCTGGCCATCCAGTGCCCCGAACGGAAAGATGTCCAAAGGAGTTGCGACCCTATGCTTTCTCTCCTTGTCAGGAACCTTTCTTTATCATTAGTACTGTCCCTAACAGGCAGGGTACCTGTCCCTAGTCTACCAATTCGCCAAAAGCGCGCCAAGTCTGGGAGCCAGAGCCTTAAGTAGGCCCTGTCTGATCCAAGAAGGCTGCTGGAGTCACATCCAATTTGGTGCTTCCTCAGTGACCCAGGAAACCATAGGGGAACTTGCCAGAAATAGTCTATCCAACAAATTGTAACATGGGTGAACAGGACTTTCTTGGGACCAAAAATAATTAAAAAACAGAATATATCTATATATGAATATGAATATCATCAGGGCCATACATACACCTGGAAAGTCATAGAGAGGTGAATGGTTGCAAGCCCACAGATTAAAAACAATAAGCCTGGTATTATGGTAATGCGCTCCCATTAGGAAAGGGTTCCAAAAAAGGGAAAAAGGGACAACTGTAAATGCAGAAAGTCAGAGGGCAGCCAGGAGAACTTAACCACAGCCCAAAATGGGTCCATCCAAGAGCATGGCCGGCCGCAACACTCCAACACCAGAGATAATGCAGCATGAAAAATAGGATCACAGGAACAAAATGGGTAATTTGGAAGTGGTATTGATTTTTGTTTATTCACTTATTTGTAATAGAGGTATTAGGACAATACAATAATTCACTTTTCTTTTTAATAATGAGCCCCTTTATATATACACATATCCGTATCTTTTAAGCTCACCTCACATGTTACAATCTGATTGTACAATCTCCTTTATTTCTACCAAAAACTGTACTGGCGGGGCCTGCCTAACTGGATACACATTGATTAGAGTAGGTGGGTGCTTATATTACACAGTTTTGGTAAGTCTCGTGGTGGCCACGCATGCTTTAATTTTATTATCTGATCGATGTGTAATTCAATCAAAGCCATCAATGTGTGATTCAATCAAAGACATCAAATCCGTAAAAAATCAAATAGCCATATCTTCCATACCAATTGTTTTACATCAAATTCAATTAAACTAATGGTGGCCATACACACTTCATTTTATTTATTTATTTCATGTACTTATATAGCGCTGTCAATTTACGCAGCTCTTTACATTATATATTGTACACTCACATCATTCCCTGCCTTAAGGATTAGACCAGTTTAAAATGATCGAATCTGCAAACAACGGAATACCCATAACTTCCCTTCTGATTGATTTAAACTCATTTTTGATTGGATTCATTCAAGCTGAGTTGATCGGCCAGGGTGGAAAATTATCGATCATTTTGCATCAATTAGCAGCACTGTGATGCTTTGTTCATGAGAATGATCATATTTCGATCAATAAGATTATGGGATTACATCATGGAAACAGAGATGTGATTGATGATTTATGATCTTAAGTTATGATCATATCCTACTGAGATCAACCTCCCTGTGTGTAGCATATCAATCAAATGGGCTGTCGACCAAAGAACGATTATTCCTGACGGTAAAGACGGTAGAAGAAACCCATAATTTATTGAAGCATGCCTGACTCACTATTAGTCAATCAGCCCAGGTGATAAATGATCAACCGCTTTGCATCGATAGGTAGTACTGAGCTACAGTGCCGGGACTAGGCCACAAATCTTTCCCCCCATCCTCTCTCTAAGCTCAAATCCTCTCTCTTCCCAAATGTTGGCTTCCCTCAAACACACAGACCTCAGATACAGCGTGGCACATCGTTCTGTGATGCCCTTCTTCTGAGGCTCCTCCTCATCTTGACATGTCAGAGCTGAGGCGGAGCCTGGAGGGGAAGCCGATTTCTAAACCTCTGTACAGACAGCTGGTGGGACTCTGGAGAGGCGCCGCTGCTGAAGGGGAATGGGATCACGGCTCTGGGATGCCACTGGATGTCAGCTCAGCACTATACGGAGTTTGTTTACCCGCCCCCTACGCATATTGTTTGCTGGAAAGAGTTGGGGGGCGGGTAAACAAACTGTAAAGTCCGGATTTTACAGTCCTGATGAAAGAGCGCTACAGTGACAGGAGTGTGAAGCTGGAGAGGAGAGAAAGAGCACAGCCCACCCTCTCCTTCTCTCCAGATTTAGCATATATCATACACTAAGCTGACAGAAGTAGTGATGCCGCTGTCACTACTCCTGTCAGCTGATAGTCGCAGAAACTCTCCTAGCAGCGCCCCCTCCCCCTCCAAGGCTACAGACGCCCAGGGCATCTGCACCTCCCGCCCTCCCCTTGTACCGGCCCTGCTGAGCTATTTTGTTTATGAATACATTCACAAAATTGTATTTTGATCTATCAGATTATGAGATCACAAGGTGGAAACAGGGACCCAGTCGGTAAGTTCCGATAGTAAATTATGCTTGTGTAGCGCTACTCCCGCAGAAGCCACAGGAATACTGTCCAGATCTCCTCACAATCTTCGCCCCGCAGCCAGGCATACATGCTCATTCATACCTTTTTCAATGACCAATGTAGGGATTTTTGTTTTTATTTTTGGAGAACTTGGACAGAGTTGAGGGAATTGAGTGGGATACTACAAAAACAAGAACTTGAGAATGTAGGTATTCTTTAGAAACAAACTATATTAACCCCTTGGCACCAGTGTCTCCTGGCCCTTTAAGCGGTTTTACATGCCAGGGTTTATGATTATGTGACCACCGTGATTGGCTGTCACAGTGGTTACATGATCAGAAGGCTCCCGCAAGTAGCGATTGAGATCTTTAGTTGGTGGTAACTTTGCCTGGAGTGCACAGGGCACGCGCTCTTGGCCCAGCTATATTGACATTCCGGCTTTACGGTAACAGTAGGAGTAGTAGTAGATAACTGTAGATTCCTTCTTTAGAGCCACAAGAGCAGAGTCCCCTTAAGGCAGAGTTCCACCATAAAATGGAACTTACGCTTTTCGGAATCCTCCCCCCCCTCTGGTGTTACATTTGGCACCTTTCAGGGGGGAGAGGGGAGCATATACCTGTCTAATACAAGTATTTTTCTCCCACTTCCGGGCATAGATACCCACGCCACCCACGGGTATCTACTCCACTCCCCCCCCCCCCGCTGTCTTCTGGGAGACAAACAGAAGACAGGAGGGACTAGTTGGATAGCGCAGCGCGAGTCGTGCATGCGCAGTAGAGAACCAGGGAGTGAAGCCGCAAGGTTTCACTTCCTGATTCCCTTACCGAAGATGGCAGCGGCAGCACCTGAGAGCCCAGGGAGAGATCGGCTTCGGGTGCCGACATCGCGGGCGCCCTGGACAGGTAAGTGTCCTTATTTTAAAAGTCAGCAGCTGCAGTATTTGTAGCTGCTGACTTTAAAAAAAAAAAAAAATTGGCGAAACTCTGCTAACTCTGCTAGAAGGTTAGATGGACAAAGCTCTTCAGGACAACAGCCAGCATCCCCTTTAACTAGAATCACAGCTGACTCTCTAGCACCACAGGGATGACAAAAGCACAAAGGTCCCCAAGATCTTTCAGAAGCGTCTCTACTCACTCAAGGCCCAAGGACAGCTGGTTGCCTACCTTGAAGCGACACCTCACTCCAGTGACACCAGACCAGATCCTCAGTGGATAGCCCCCCTTAGTCAGCTCTCTTTAGCTCCAGGGTCTCAGCATCCAGACCCTCAGATTTGTCTCTAGAGGCCACAAGACAGCAGACATAGCAGCAGTGCCTAGCAGGGCACCATGCCCTCCAGGCTGAACTAATCCTCTCCAGGAAAGGACCCAGAGCTCAGTGTGCTCACAGAATATATATATAGTCTTGGAGCATGTCATCAGAGCCTGCCTCTCTGGGATAGGCCAGGGCTGTGCCAATATTCATGCTGCCATCTGCATAGCTCCACACCTATCATCCAGAAACTTCCCAAGCTTCCTGGATACAGACCAAGCTATCAGCCATACTGGCAGCAGCTGAGCACACTGAGCAGACCTAACTAGCAGAATGCAGCTTCACTGAGTAAAGTAAGCAAACTATGATTTTTCTGAATGCAGCAGACCGCCTGTGCTTTAATCCCTGTGAATGAACTCATTAGATGAATAGGCTATGAAGAATTTGAAAGGTGCATTGTCTTGGACGTGCGAGGCATTGATGTGCTTTAGGTATAGAAATATCACTTCGAAGCACATCATGGTATAAACATTCTCTTTTTTAGGCTTTTTTTTTTAGATTGATTGTCTGATGTGATTAGTCTTGTTCTGTCAGAACTCTCTTGGATACAGGCAGAACGTCTTTTTGTCGGTGAAGCAGAACTCTCCATCCTTCAGGCGGGTATCTGCTGGATTTTCCCTCTTTAAAAACAGACAATGTTCTAGCAGTGTGATCTCTGTGACATCTCATCACTGCTGGTAATATAGAAATCTGCCGTGATTAGCAATAACTGACAAAGACACGGAGGGAATTGAAATGAAAACTTAACTTTTGTTAAAAAATAATATACGTTCCCAACAAAAGCCGTCTTGTAATTTAAACTTAAATTGGTAAAAAAAAAAAAAAATGCCTTTGAATCCAGTTATGCGTTCATTAAAAACACATTTTTCCTTTCACTGGTGGAGCCGTTTTTGTGCTTTTTGCACACATAATTTAAAAAAAATAGTTTTAGGCCTGAAGATTACTTAAAACCCCCAAAATAATATATATTTTCTGAAAGCAGACACCCTGGATAATAAAACAGTGGTAGTTCCAATTTTTTATGTCACAAAATATTAAAGATATGTTTTTCGAAACACAAAATTTACAAAAAAAATACACTAGAGTTAATTTTAGTACACATAAATGCAAATATATTACCCAATTTTTTGTTAAAATATATTCTGTAGAATCTTCCTCCATCCGTAAACTAGACTTGTGCACAACTGAAAATTTTGTTTAGTTTCGGTTCGTTGTCATTCATTAAATACATAATTTCGTTCTTTCATATTTGTTATGTTACGTTAATTCATTTTCGGATAATTTATTATTTCTGTAGAGTGTTGATATTCGACCCAAGGGCCTGGTATGGACCTGGGGGGGACCCCATGCTGTTTTTTTTTTTTCACGATTTTTTTTTGCCGTCAATTCTTTTTTTTTTCATTTATCTGTCAGGTTGTTAAGGACGCGGCAGCCGGGGTTCCTGGCCCCCACCTTAGCAAACAGTTATAAATATATATACAATTTGCAAAAAAGAATCACGTCAAAATCGCGGTAAAAACGTGATACTTGTGTTTTGGATGCGGGTCCATTGAAGTCTACTGAAGCGAGTACAAGGAAGGGCAACAAAGCTAATAAAGGGTCTGGAGGATCTTAGTTATGAGGAAAGGTTGTGAGCACTGAACTTATTCTCTCTGGAGAAGAGACGCTTGAGAGGGGATATGATTTCAATATACAAATACCGTACTGGTGACCCCACAATAGAGATAAAACTTTTTCGCAGAAGAGAGTTTAATAAGACTCGTGGCCACTCATTACAATTAGAAGAAAAGAGGTTTAACCTTAAACTACGTAGAGAGTTCTTTACTGTAAGAGCGGCAAGGATGTGGAATTCCCTTCCACAGGCAGTGGTCTCAGCGGGGAGCATTGATAGCTTCAAGAAACTATTAGATAATCACCTGAATGACCGCAACATACAGGGATATACAATGTAATACTGACACATAATCACACACATAGGTTGGACTTGATGGACTTGTGTCTTTTTTCAACCTCACCTACTATGTAGCTATGTAACTATGTAACATGCAAAACGCTGCATTTTGCGGGAAAAGAAGTCCCCGACCCTTTCCAAACACGCAGAGGCAAAAAATGCATTGATGTGAACATGTTCCATAGGAACTCGTGTTAAAAAATTCCCTGCATTTCTTCAAAATGCATCGAAAACGCATTTGTGTGAATGGAGCCTTACACGTGCCCGTAAAATGGCAACTAACTATAGCACTCGAAATTGTCCATAGGCGATGCTTTAAAAGCTTACAGTTAGAATTAACCACAAATGATCGCCCTTTAATTATTGCTCTCACTATGGCAAGCATGGCTAAAACTTATTTGTGTAGCACAATCATTGTTTGCATACATTGCTGTTTATTTTTATTGATTTGTGTAATTGTATTTTTTTTTTTAATTTATTTTTTTTACATTTAATTTTATTGATATCACAAAGGGGAAGTGATGGGATACCTTTACTAAGACATCAGGAATCTATTAGACCTCTAATGTCTCCCCTGCCCTCCATTGAAGCCATTTGGCTGCACAAATCCCTTCCAGCAGAAAGCTGACAGTCAGCTGAAGAAGTGTGAACACGCTCTACCGGGAATCTTTTAAAAGGCATGTAATGCCTTTAAATGTGTAAAATGGACAGCCGGCCCTTTGTTTTAAAAATGTATATTGTAATGAGCCTAGCACACTTAATAAATCAGTAAGATAGTTGCTATACCTTTCTTATAACTACTTCAATACCGGGCATTTTCACCCCCTTCCTGCCCAGCGCTGTCGCACTTTTAATGACAATTGCATGGTCATGCAATGCTGTAGGCATATGGCATTTTTATAGTTTTTTTGAGACATATAAAGCTTTCTTTTGGTTGTATTTAATCACCACTGGGTTTTTAATTTTTTGCCAAACAAAGTAAAAAAAGACTAAAAAACGTTTTTCTTAGTTTCTGTTAAAAAATTTTGCAAATAAATACTTTTTCTTATTTACTGAATACTGATGGGCACTGATAGGTGACACTAATGAGGAGGCATTAATGGGCACTGATGAGGAGGCACTGATGGGCACTGATAGGTGACACTGGTAAACTGCACCGATGGACACTGATAGGCGGCACTAATGGGCAATGATGAAGCTGCACTGATGGGCACTAATAAGCTGCACTGATAATCACTGAAAGGCTGCACTGATAGGCACTGATGGGGCTGCACTGATGATCAGTGCCCTGATTATCAGTGTAAAAGATGTGCTGACAGGCTTGCTGATTAATGGCTTTAATTTCCTCCCACAGACTCAGCATGGGAGGAAAGGACTGTTTAACCACTTGCCGACCAGCCGCCGCAGTTGTACTGCGGCAGAATGGCACGGCTGGGCGAAGCGACTTTATGTTATTTCGCTTCCCCTGTGGCCACTAGGGGCGGGCGCGTGCGCCCTCGGAGCTGATGCGAGTGCCCGGCGGTCACGATCACCGCCGGGCTCCCGTGATCGTGGCAGACTCACGGAGAACCGGGATCTGTGTGTGTAAACACACAGTTTCCGGTTCTCTGAGGGGAGAAGAGACTGACCGTCTGTTCATACAGAGTATGAACAACGATCTGTCATCTCTCCTACACAGTCCCCTCCCCCGTTAGAATCACCTCCCAGGGAACACAATTAACCCCTTGATCGCCCCCTAGTGTTAAGCCCTTCCCTGCCATGCATTTTTATAGCACTGATCGTTGTATAAATGACAATGGTCCCAAAAATGTGTCAAAATTGTCCGATGTGTCCGCCATAATGTCGCAGTCCCGATAAAAATCGCAGATCGCCACCATTACTAGTAAAAAAAAAAAGAATAATAAAAATGCGATAAAGCTATCCCCTATTTTGTAGACCCTATAACTTTTGCGCAAACTAATCAATATACGCTTATTGCGATTTTTTTTACCAAAAATATGTAGAAGAATACATATCGGCCTAAACTGAGGAAAAGAAGTGTATTTTTGGGGGATATTTATTATGACAAAAAGTAAAAAATATTGTGTTTTTTTCAAAACTGTCGCTTTTTTTTGTTTATAGCGTAAAAAATAAAAAAAAACGCAGAGGTATTCAAATACCACCAAAAGAAAGTTCTATTTGTGGGAAAAAAAGGAAGTCAAATTTGTTTGGGTGCAATGTCGCACGACCGCGCAATTGTCAGTTAAAATGACGCAGTGCCGAATCGCAAAAAGTGCTCTGGTCAGGAAGGGGGTAAAATCTTTCGGGACTGATGCGGTTAAATGTGATAAGCTGTGATTGGACACAATTGAACACATGGTAAAGGGCCGCTGTGATTAGCCCTTTACCCGGATCTGTGATCAGCTGTGTCTGAATGAAAACAGCGGTCACAGAGTGTGCCCGATGTGAGGGGGAAGAAGAGAGTTTCGGAAGGTCACGGAGGTCATCATTACAAGGATGTAGAAAAACAAAGTAAGAAACAATTTTATTAAACATAGATTATAAGGCCATTCAGTAGTAAATGTGTATAGATTATTTTGGGAGAATAAGGATTTCGTTTAGTTTCATGTTAACTCTGTTGCTAAAATCAAGCAATGCAGGCAGACCATGGCAAAATCTTAGTTTATTTTAACATTTATATTGCTGATGTAATAAGTGTCCTGACTCATTACAACATTATATTAAACATTTCCCAGCACACCTACCAGCTAACAAGCAAAAATAGAAAAAAAAACGATGTACTGATTTAACAGTTTGCATTATAAACAAAATATAATGTGAACGTGGGGAATATATAGCAATACACTTTTTGTATTGTATTTTTTCTTGAAATACCCCTGGTTTTAAGTGGTTGCCAATTTTGTTTTGCTTGCTGGATTTGGTACAGGGACACTCTAGAGGTCTTCAGCTGCCATTTTGCTGGTAAGACCATTTGAATAAATAACTGCGGGATGTCAGCAGACAAATAGGTATGAAACAGTTTAACTTGCGTCCAGTGCTACCCCTGTAGGTGCCTGTGGATAGGATGGGTCCTCTGTTCTTTACCTCAACCTTCTGAAGAACCTCAGCCCCTCCAATACACCAGGTTGAGTGTACAAACATGGTGTAATGTAACCGATCTCCTGACGACGACGAAACGCATAGGGAGAGTCATTTTAATGGTTGGAAACCATTTCCTTTCTATTGATACTTGATCTTTTACCAAGTGAGTGTACTAATTTTTAAGCAATACGTTTTATTGGATATACTACACTATGATATGCCCCTTTTATCCTTTCATAACTTCATGGGAGTATCCAGAATATCATGGGCAGTGGAGAAACATCTGATTAGGAGGAGCCAGGGGGATTTAACTTCAGAGACACCATCCCAGGATCATTTAGAACACGCTTGTCTGACATTCCTTGGTGGGGATCCCCATCGAGGGGTAAGAGGCAGTGTGAACTGGTGATAGTGATGGCTCCTTTGTGGATACTCCTTTTTATCCATATTGATTACTATTTTCCAATTCATATTTGAAGCAGGATTGGGAATGTTTTTATATGGACTAATTAATAATATGTAAATTGGACTTATAATCAGATTTTTTGGTTCTAAGTGCTGTACCTACGTTTCATCATTTTTCTTTTATGTTGTTATTCCAGCATATGTGCTAGCAACTTCTGCATTTTGTATTTTTATTTAACTTAAGTGCGGCCTATTCTGTATATTACTGAGTGAACAAACATACAATATCACAAGAAATCACTGAAAGTAATATTTAGTACCCAATAGTAGGACTATATCAAAGAAAACAGGCACTAAACCAGGTAGTAAAGGCCAATGTAATATATTGTCACCCAATATGGTTGGTAACTAGGCAAGCATAAAATGGATTAACAAAGGTAACAACACAATTTAGCATACAAAGCGATTAATAGTAAGGACTAGACATAAGATTACATTTGGCACCAGATCAGCATAAACAGCAGCAAAGCCACCTCAAATGCAGCAGTGAGCAGTAATAAAGTTTAATGTGCTGGAACTATACTGCCAGATTGCATCTATGGCGGCAATGCTAGTCCGAGACTGACTGGGTATTTACTGTCCAAAAGAAAAGGAGGATGGTAGCTAAGGCAGAAGGAGAACAAAGGGGGCTTACAATCCTTTGGGATGTTCTTTTGCTGCCTTTTTTGGGGGTCCCTAAGAGCGCCTTTGCACTTAACAACAGTCCCAGTTAACCTGTATGCACAGGGCTGATCCTGGGTGGGTGCATGGGGTGCACCGCGCCCTGGTGCTGCCAACTGAGGCAGAGAGAAGGGCACAATCAGGATGCTTTGGCTTCTGTACGAGGCAATTTTCTAGGAGCGGTGGGCGGAGGCAGAGAGAAGACTAAGCGCCGCGATCTCGAGCAATTTAAAAAAAAAATGTTCCCAAGAAAAGAAAAAAGAGTGGAGTATGGTGGTCCCATCCCTAGCACTAGAACAACGAAAGGTAACTCCCTAAAACAGACCACCAACTCAATAATAAAAAATATCTTTAATGATATAGAATAAAAAACATGTATCGTCTATACAAAGCCAAAATACATAAAGTACATCACTTAGAAAACAAAATAGAACATATACAGATATAAATCATCCTATATACTCTCCAAGGGATTGTGTGCCCTGATGCCCGACGCATTTCTAGTATTCAGTGTTCAGATACCTTCATCAGGGACTGAGAGTTGGATAAATTTACAGAAATATTGATTCTAAAATACAGAGAGACATAACAGAAAAAACATCCATTTAGAACGTGGATAGTGTTGAGGGGCCTTAGCCCAAAAGGAAAATATAAATATGAATAAATATGCAGATAGAAAAAATTATGTAGAAATGAGAAAATTGAATTAATAAATATATAATAGGCACAAAATTGTATACTACTGCTTCAGATGATAAGTAAAAATTTAATGACACCACATACCCAATGGAATGATTACATGTTAGAGAGGCACCACAGGCAATTGGATCCAATCAAATGTTGCAAGGGCACCAGACTATAATAATGGATGCGTTTTTTTAGGTACTCTGCGTTTGCGACATCTGTGTAACGAAAAAAAATATACATATATCTTGAGTGGCAGGGAAGCCACCCCAAGACAAAAAATAGGATGAGTAAAAACAAGCAAGAAAAAGTGCATTTATAGTGATCAATGAGAACAGGCAGAGTGGGTGCCCCCCTGTGGTATACATGTGCAAGATTCCCAACGGGTAAACTAGGAAGCGTGGTACTATAGCCAAATCACCCAACGGGTAGACTAGGAAGTGTGGTACTGTAGCCAAATCACCATGGACAGAAAGAAAGAGAAGAGGGAGGGGAAAAAAAGGAGGAAAACCCTAAGAGGGTTAGACTCCCCATTGGATTGGGCCAAAATGAGCTGCATAAAGATATTAGCCAGACGGGATCAGATGGGAGATAAACATAAAACTATATACCAAAAACTGTATTTAGTCCAATATAGTTACCAGTAAATAATTAACAAGGTGCATGGGACGGGTTGTCGTTGGAGCCTAGAATATGGGCTCAGTGACAGGCGGAAAAGTATCCAAGTCAAGCGGACTCTTTCTTTACTTTTGGGCGCCGCCGTGCAGTGATCTCCTGTGTGACAAGTACATGACAGTCACTGCCTCTTCTATATCAACCTGCCGGTGCCAGCCCTGTGCTTGCTGCTCACAGCTGACACTTGTAAACACAGGAGCTTGGTTCCTGTCTCTCTAAGCCAAGTGACAGCACAGTACTGCTCTCCCAGCAGCACACACAGAAGCCTTCCTATCCCATAAAAATAGAGGAGGGGGCAGGCAGTGGCGCAATCGGGGGAGGTACCTCAATCTGGAAATGGCCAGCGTTGTGTTGCAAAGTGCAGTCTGCAAATGACAGACTTTGGCAGGCAGGACAGGCGGAGTGATTTGACATGCAGGAACAGACTGAGCACACTGCAGGCACCCTGCTCTCTTCTCCCCTCTAGTCTGCACAGCTGCATTCTGAGAATAAGTGCAGCAGTGTTTCCTCTGTTATGGCCAGTGGCGTATCGTGAGGGGGCCGTGGCCCCGGGTGCAACTCCTAATTTCTGTTTCCTGTGTCCCTGTGCTCAGGCCGCCCTGCCTGAGACTAAACATGGGGGCCTGGACACAGGAAATAGAAATAGAAATTAGGAGGACAAAGCCAGCCCGGGAATGGCACACACTGGCGATTGGGGGAATGGGGTCATGTGCTGCAGCAGGGTTGCTCCTGGAGTCCAGTCTCCACTTCATTGTGAGCCACCGCTGTCTTCTTCTCCTCCTCCTCCTCTCCTGACCGGATCCCAGATCATTTCCCCGTTGTGGCAGCCAGTCTGGCAGTGTGACAGAGGTCAGTATAGGAATACTGTAGGTAGGTCAGTGTAGTGTGTAACGGTCAGTACAGGAATGTTGTAGGTAGGTCAGTTTAGTGGTCAGTATAGGTATCAGATAGGTTAAGTAGGTCAGTGTAGGAATCAGATAGGTCAGTGTAGTGGTCACGGTAGTGGTCAGGGTAGTGGACAGGTCAGATAGGTCAGTGTAGTGGTCAGGGTAGTGGTCAGGGTAGTGGACAGGTACGTCAGTGACTCAGTGTAGTGGCCAGTATAGGAATCAGGTAGTCTAAAGTAGTGGTCAGGTAGGTCAAAGCAGTGGACAGGTAGGTCAGTGTAGTGGTCGTGTAGGAATCAGGTAGGTCAGTGTAGTGGTCAGTATAGGAATCAGGTAGGTTAGTGTAAGGGTCAGTGTAGTGGGAAGTGTAGGAATCGGGTAGTGTAGTGGCCAGTATAGGAATCAGGAAGGTTAGTCTAGTGGTCAGGTAGGTCAGTGTAGGAATCAGGTAGGTTAGTGAAGTGGACAGTGTTGGAATCAGGCTGGTCAGAACTATTGTAGGAAGGGACTCGGGGAGTGCTAAAAGCCTGCAGGTTACGAGGCGCAAATTACGTGCCTTGCCCCTGGCACTGATAACCCACGTTACACCACTGGTCATGGCTTGAGAAAGAAAAGGCTTTCCACACAGCAGAAGATTGGGGGAGCAAGATACAGTCCTGAGTACAGTAAGTCTTTACAGTGTGTATGTGGCTCAGCTGTTTCTTCTAGAGCAGTGGTATCCAAACTGTGGCCCTTTGCTTGCCTTTTTTCCAGCCCTCAGGCATTTTTCTCACACTATCAGCAACAGTGGGGATAGTAACAAACAAATGGCCCCTGCCCCCACCTATAACTGGCCTTTACAGCAAGGAGCACATACAACTACAAGTTGCAGTGCACTTGTAGTGCAAAGTGGATTTCCCTTTAATAAATCAACCCCCTTATGTATCACAGTTACAATTGTCTTTTTCTTTCTAAGTGCTGCTAATCGCCTGTAACCTTTTCCAGGCATTTTGTGCCTACATGCATTAAGGACTGATTCACACCTATGCATTTTTAGTGCTTTTTGCATTTTGCAGATTTGCACTAAGTCCATTTAACATGGTTTCCTAAGGAACACGTTCTATAGTGCAAATCTGCAAAATGCAAAGTGTTAATCGGGTCACAATCTGCTGTACATCAATGCTCTGGACCAGCTTCCCAATGGTGAAAACAGTGGACCATGCCTGTGCGATGTGTGTTGGAATGGGTTCTTGTATTGTTCACCAGTGGTGCATCTAATAGGGTAATCTAGTAGGACAGTTGGGAAACAGTTACCGCCCTGTTACTGAAAATACCTGAAAAAGTGCCTTGACGGCAAGACTACCAGGTTTTGATTTAAATAAATCTGCAGAAAGATGAAAAACATTACACATTAAAGCCTATATGAGGTTTTAGTGATTGGGTTTAGATCTACTTTAATAAATATTTGTCTCAAGTGAACTGGCTTGATCATGGTTGAGTCACAAGGTTTGCTCATCTCTGCTAAATTAGTAATAAACCAAACTAATGAACACATTATCACCTCCCAGATGTCATCTTGTCTTCTTCTTCTTCTTTTGTATTTGTTTCTTCAAAACACATTCTCTGTTTAATTCTTCATAAGACATCTGCTAACAGTGTTGGTAGGAAATTCATTGCACAGAAAGAGTATATGTTTGTGAAAGTTGTTTCAAATTCTATGTTCCATAAAGCATCTGGGTATGATAACATTTTAAATATTACAATAGACAGGGTCCTCAAAATCCCTAACCAGATATTTAAAAAACAACATCATATGGATATGACCTCTTTGGACGGCCTAAAACCTTTGTTTAATCTAAACAAGGCCATGGTGGTGAAATTATAAGTACAGTATGTGTGTGGGCACCTGGGGCTTTTGTCATGAATGCGCTCACCAAGGGCTGGGACCAGGCAGGGACTGCAGTCAAGTCTAACATTAAGGCAGTTCCCCCGACTTAAAGATAAGCCGCAATAGTAATAATATAGAGTTCCTCTGAAAAGCACTATCCCGTGTCACTACACACTGTTGCCTGATGTAGGTTGCATTTAGGAGGGATGCTGCTGAACTTGCACGCCAAGTACAGCGTACCTCTGTTACCTCTCTGCCAGTAACAGAAAGGTGTCCCACTACGCAGCAAATGCGGACCTCATGCATGCATTAGTTAACTCCTTCTTTCCCGTACCTTGTGAACAAGTCATGGATCTCCGTAATGTGAGTTCGGTTCCGGTTGCTACTGGAAACCAACCGCTAGGGAGTCCTCTCTACCGGAGGACTGGTCACCTATACAAGGTACCATGCTTGATGACTGATTGCTTTGTAACTTGCTCTTGACCTTGGTTACCCATAGCAATTGCATTACTAGAGGAGTGGAGCTTCATGCTCCACATGTGCTTTACAGATCCTGTTCTTTAGATATACCACAACCAACATACACTGTTTAAATATCTTCAGATCGGGCACAGAACAGTTGATGCAACTTTCCTGAATGCTTCTTAGTATAGTTCAACATGAACAGGAATGTCATAATGCCCTAACTACCTTTAACTAGCTGCTCCTCAGAAAGGTAGTAGTCCATTTCGGCATGCTCCTGGTCTTGGTTGTTCTCCGGAGCCCGGTTGCCTTCGATGGACTGCAAGGCGCAAGTCCTTTTTGATGTGGTCCACCCAAACCGTCAAGAAAGAACCTTGAACCCAGTATTCTCCCATATGTATACCACTGGTGAGTAGGCTGGATCTAAAATGCCTGGGAACTGAAGCACACATATTAACTCTTTCCCCCCTTAACCTGGGCCAGCCACTAATTAACAAATTAACCTGTATGCAACCTGCCGACATGTGCTGCTAGAGTGGAGGCCACTACTCTAGATAGAACTGACACTTCAAAGGGAACCCATTGAGAGCTAATGCTTAAAGCTGAAGTAGGTATGGACTATTTTACATAGTTACATTGGACCAATGTAAATACTGTATATAACGTGCCATACAGTACCTGTGGGGGCCCCATAGAAGCTGGAAATCACTGTATTAGGCAATGCCACTATAGTGATCTCTGTTGTTTGTCTAGTGCGGAGTGGCTGCCCTGCTGCTTAGTGAAATCAAGAGATTGCTTGCTCGCCATGGGCAGCATTCAGAGAACACTCGGGGGGGTTATTTACTAAAGGCAAATCCACTTTGCACTACAAGTACACTGCAAGTACACTTGGAAGTACAGTCGCTGTAGATCTAAGGGGAAGATCTGAAATGAGTGGAAGCTCTGCTGATTTTATCATCCAATCATGTGCAAGCTAAAATGCTGTTTTTTATTTTCCTTGCAAGTCCCCCTCAGATCAACAATGGCTGCACATCCAAGTGCACTTTCAGTGCACTTTAAAGTGCACTTGCAGTGCACTTGTAGTGCAAAGTGGATTTGCCTTTAGTAAATAACCTCCTCTGTGTTTTGTTGATGAATGCAAAGTGTGCCCTTGTTGGATAAGGTGGAGCTTGTGACCACACTGCCCCGCCTGGCACCTGTGCCAAATGAATGACCTTCTGTGCTCACTAAGCAGCAGGGAAGTGGCTTGGCATGGAACCCAGACACTAGCGTTGATCACTGTAGTATTGTTGTCTACTACAGTGATTTTCAGTTGCCATGGAGATCTCATCGTTATGGCACATGCTTACCATTATTGGTCCAAGATGGACTAATATTACTACGCCAAATTGTCTATACCTAAACTTCAGCCTTACATTTTTAGAGACTCCAAAAATGGCTCTACTTTCCAGAACTGTCAGCTTTGAGGAACAACATAACAGCAAATCTGTTATAAAACAAAGCGCACTTATTCTTTTAGGAAAGGTGTTTTGAGGTCACCATTGTTATTGGTGGCTCTTTCACATGACATACATTTTTTGTTTTAGTCTTGAATTTCAGGGAACGTCAAAATCAGTCATAATAAAAATGCTCTGAGATAGAATGATGGACTTCATAACTGTCAGAAAGCTCTTATTTACACCAGATTTCTGTTCATTTGTGATCCATTAGAAAAAAGTGGATAATGAAAGGCCTTTCATGAAAACAACAGCTGCTGTTATACCTAAGAAAGATGATGCTTAGTTTCAGTATAACTTGGCACACTACTATTACTGCACGATGCCAGTTTACTTTGAGCCAGAACATTTTAGTAACTCATACGCTCTTTGTACAAGTTACAAAATATTGTGTGCCACATAAAAACAAATGTTCTGCTTATGAAACATTTGCAGCTTTCTCCACCATTCTCTTCAAATAAACATCTGACAAAAACAGTTTACTGCAAAAATAAGACCCAGTATAATTTCCTCTCTGGCGGCCATTGTCTCTTACCTTCCCTCTGTTCCGTAAGGCTGTTGTCAGATGCCTGTGTTCCCTGCTGTGCACTGTGGTTCCTTCCTCTGACCCCTACGTCACTACAGGACGCAACAATAATGTACAGTGCCTTGAAAAAGTATTCATACCCCTTGAATCTTTCCACATTTTGTCATGTTACAACCAAAAGCGTAAATGTATTTTATTGGGATTTTATGTGATAGACCAACACAAAGTGGCACATAATTGTGAAGTGGAAGATTTTTTTACAAATAAATATCTAAAAAGTGTGGCGTGCATTTGTATTCAGCCCCCTTTACTCTGACACCCCTAACTAAAATCTAGTGGAACCAATTGCCTTCAGAAGTCACCTAATTAGTAAATAAAATCCACCTGTGTGCAATTTAATCTCAGTAAAATACAGCTGTTCTGTGAAGCCCTCAGGGGTTTGTTAGAGAACCTTAGGCCAAGGAACACACCAGACAGGTCAGGGATAAAGTTGTGGAGAAATTTAAAGTGCAATTAGGTAATAAAAAACTATCCCAAGCTTTGAACATCTCACGAAGCACTGTTCAATCCATCATCTGGAAATGGAAAGAGTATAGCACAACTGCGAACCCACCAAGACATGACCGTCCACCTAAACTGACCGGGCAAGGACAGCATTAATCAGAGAAGAAGTGCGTGTCAGGTAGGTCAGTGCATGTCAGGTAGGTCGGTCAGTGTGTGTCAGGTAGGTAGGTCAGTGCGTGTCAGGTAGGTCGGTCAGTGTGTGTCAGGTAGGTCAGTGCATGTCAGGTAGGTCAGTGTATGTATGTCAGGTAGGTCAGTGCGTGTCAGGTAGGTCAGTTCGTGTCAGTGTATGTCAGGTAGGTAGGTCAGGGTGTGTCAAGTAGGTCAGTGCATGTCAGGTAGGTAGGTCAGTGCGTGTCAGGTAGGTCAGTGTGTGTATGTCAGGTAGGTCAGTGTATGTATGTCAGGTAGGTCAGTGCGTTTCAGGTAGGTCAGTGCGTGTCAGTGCATGTCAGGTAGGTCAATGTATGTCAGGTATGTAGGTCAGTGTATGTATGTCAGGTAGGTCAGTGTGTGTATATGTCAGGTAGGTCAGTGTGTATGAATGTCAGGTAGGTCAGTGAGTGTATGTCAGGTAGGTCAGTGTATGTCAGGTAGATAGGTCAGTGTATGTATGTCAGTTAGGTCAGTGTATGTACAGTATGTCAGTCAGTTAGGTCAGTGCATGTATGTCAGTGTAGGTATGTCAGGTAGATCAGTGTAGGTATGCCAGGTAGATCAGTGTAGGTATGTCACATAGGTCAGTGTAGGTAGGTCAGTGTGTGTATGTCAGGTAGGTCAGTTTAGCGGTCAGCATTGATGGGCACTGGTAAGCCAGGCAGCAACCAGCAAGTGAGATTACCCCCCGCCACACTACCCCATCGCCCAGCCTTGGGTCACTGGAGTCCCACCCCCCCCCCCCGCCAGTGTGGCCTTGGACTTCGGGCTGAAGCTCCTGGTCTTTTAGCCACCTAGAAACGCCCCTGCAGGGAAGCTGGTCAGAGTTGATGGGAAGATAGATGGAGCCAAATATAGGGCAATCCTAGAAGAAAACCTGTTATGCCGCGTACACACGAGTGGAATGTCCGACAGAAAAAGTCAGACGGAAGCTTTTCATCGTCTATTCCGATTGTGTGTAGGCCTCATCGGACTTTTTTTTTTCAAAAATTCTGATGGACCTAGAAACGGGCCAAAAACAACGCATGCTCTGAAGGAAGTACGAGACGGAAGCTATTGGCTACTGGCTATTGAACTTCCTTTTTCTAGTCCCTTCGTACGTGCTGTACGCCACCTCGTTCTGGACGGTCGGACTTTGGTCGGACTTTGGTTTGACCATGTGTAGGCAAGATCACTTGAATGGAATTCCGTCAGAGTTCCATCGGAGAAACCTTTGGAGTTTATTCCGACGGCAAAACTAGTCGTGTGTGCAGGGCATTACAGTCTGCAAAAGACTTGAGAATGGGGTGGAAGTTCACCTTCCAGCAGGACAACGATCCTAAACATACAGCCAGAGCTATAATGGAATGGCTTAGATCAAAGCATATTCATGTGTTAGAATGGCCCAGTCAAAGCGGAACCTAACTACGCAGAGGCTTAACCCTGCCTTCTAGTTAATTATGAAACCTTTATTTGCACAATTCCATATTTTCCTGATTAAAAATAAATACAAAACATTAAAAAAATTTTATTTTAATATAATGCATAAACATGTGGAAATATGCCATATATGCTTTTGTCCATGTTTGATTCTGGAGAAAAAGACCCTACAATTAAACCTATGTTAATCTATTCTTCTTGAAGACTTTATTTTACATCTGTGATTAAGGAATCACAAAGAAGAACAATAATAATCAACAAGCCATTTCAAGAAAGAAAATAAGAAAAGTGATATTTTTCAGTATTCCATGATGGACAGTATACTGTATCTGGATTTTTCTAGATTATACCAAAGCCTCTTCATAAGTCCAAGGCGGCGGGGACACTTGTTTATTGAGATTTCCCAGGTACCTGTTACCCTACCAGGGTTGAGTTTGGCTCCATTACTGAGTCCCCAGACAAGGGATATCTTATATAACACTGGAAGGCTTCTCCCGATTGATTGGCCAGTTTGGTTTGAAATGTGAGGGGGTTGGTTTTTGGCTTGAGAGATGTGAAGACCATTCAGGTTAACTACAAATAAACTCGTCTATTTGTCTCATCTACCCTTGGCACTGAGTTTATAGTGATCTACCTTATTTCACTATCATTGGTCCACTTGGTTACTCTAGAGGTTGGATTCCTTGTTCCCTCCGCCTGTTCAGGGTGTATCGTAGGAGAATTTAATGCCTTCAATATTTTGAATTTGATCTGTGGATGGATTGAATCGGCTCCCAGTCTGTTTTGTATTGTGTCACTCCATACCTGGTTTTCAAGGCCAAGCAGTACCTACCCAGTATGTCCTGAGGAAGCAACTAATGTTGCGAAATGCGTTGACAAGCTGGCACGGAGGAGACTATGGACCTAATCTTTTGAACCGCCGCCGACATTCACATAGCGTGTCATTTTAAATATGGCGCCGTGGAGTTCGGAGGGACGGAGTCAAGTGTATTCGGCTCTTTCTGGCACCGCTCACAGTCACGCCCAGTCCCGCCATTGGACCTGTGTTATGTCCATCATAGGGCGGGACTGTGAGCGGCGCCGGAAAGAGCCGAATACACTCGACTATGTGTATCTTAGCGGCATTCGTTCAGCTCCGCCGAGTCTTTCCGAACTCCGCGGCGCCATATTTAAAACTACATGCAGCTATGTGTATGTCGGCGGCGATCTGTCCAAGCATTGACAAGGCTGCACTGGGGCAAAGCTGCACTGACAAGGCTGCACTGACAAGGCTGCACTGGGGCAAAGCTGCACTGACAAGACTGCACTGGGGCAAAGCTGCACTGACAAGGCTGCACTGACACTGAAAAGGCTGCAATGACACTAACAAGACTACAGATGAACACTGATGAGGCTGCATTGATGGGCATTTTAATGTAAGTTTTTTTTCCTTAAACTTCCCTCCTAAAAGTTTTTTTTCCTTAAAATTCTCTCCTAAACTTGGGGTGCGTGTTATACGCCAGCGCGTGTTATACGCTGATAAATACGGTATATATATATATATATATATATATATATATATATATGTGTGTGTGTTTTTTTTGTGTGCAATTTATCTACCTTTGAAAGGATCCATGCCTCCACGTTTTGCTCTATTGGGTATCTATTGACTTTGTCAAATAAAGGGTGTTGGCTGTTTGTCATTGTATGTTTTTTAAACAACTTTGTAATAAAGATATATTTTATAATTTACCGTATATACTCGTGTATAAGTCGAATTTTTCAGCAACTTTTTTGGGGCTGAAAGTGCCCCCCTCGACTTATACACGAGTCACCGCTGTCTGCCTACATGATCAGCGTGTCATGCAGGCAGACGGTGGCCAGCGTGTGCTGCATACCACTCGGCAGCGGCTCTCGGCTCTCACAATTCAAAAGCCGCGCCTCCTCGTCTGTGATAGGCAGTCAGTGTACAGCCTATCACGGACATTCTCTCATCCTCATCCGTGGTATGAGGATGAGAGAATGTCCGTGATAGGCTGACCGCTGACTGCTGGGTAATGGAGTTTTCTGCTTATCGTGGATGACGAGGAGGCGCGGCTTGAGATTGAGGGAAGAGTGCCCAGTGGTCCTGTGGTATTGTAAGTCTGTCTCTCCCTCACTGAAAAGTGCCCGGTGGATATCGAAGGAGGCAAATGATGATCCTGTGGTATTGTGAGTACTGACCTACAGTATGTGCTGAGCCCTAGTGACAGTTCACAGTTCTTCAAAATCATCCAATTATGTATGCTCTCTGCCAGAATAGGAGAGGTGTTCTTGGTCAAGCAAGTCCTCTTTTGGGGTATCCCATGTTCTCCCTTTACCCATCCAAGTTCAACCCACCATTAAAAAATGACAAAAGACACTCCTAGACTATTCCTTAAAGCTAGTGACGAAGAAGAAAATACAGTGGGCCTGGCTGTATTTGTACTTAGTTTATGGGGAATGGGACCATCAACCCCAGCGGCTCGTTTGGGGATGCACTACAATTGTTGCACGATTGCCACCTAAGGACAGTGGCACTTTGCACCTATGCTCAAAGCCCATCCCCCCCCCCACCACCACCACATCACCTTTTCTATCATTTCTAGTATGTGGTCACCACCAGTGGCTGCTGGTTTTCATACATTTTATTTGAACATAGTCACTTTAATATTTACTTTAAAAAATGTGAATAAATGTGCTGAAAGCCTAAAACTAAAGCAAATGTAATTTGGATTAGATTAATGGTTTAATCTTATCACTCAAAAGGGCAGGCTCGCTGTTTGTGCCAAGTATTACATACTCAACCTGTGGCGCATTTATTTACCCGCGACAGATTTTTAAGCTTAAAGGACAGAAAATTAGCACATATGGTTCCAAAAATGGCAATATTGATCCAAACCCCAGAGTGCTCACCCAAAATGTCATTAACTAAAGTGCTGTCCAAATGTGTTAAAAAAAAAAGCTTTAAAACAGAAAGTCAATATTCATCCAGTGGATAGTTCCTAAATGCTACTCGCTGGTAATAAAATGGAAAAGGGCATTCAAATTAGACATTTTGTAAGGAAATTTAGATGGACACTGAAATGTGTTATTTTTTGAAATATCATATACTAGGAGGACGTGCCTGGAGCTGAAATCCAAGGTGCAAATCTTTCATTTAAGACTTTAAAAAGACACAGGAGGGCGCAAATACCTAGTGCATTACCACCACCAAATTGTATTAAATACAAAAGCCAAAAACATACTCACAAACATGAGAAGTCGCAAGCGTTTCAAAACACAACTCCAGCTTTAGGCGATGCCATGGTAGCTGTGATTGGAAAGCGGACATGTTTCAAGGGATATGCCCCCTTCCTCAGAGACAGAAAGTGTATTATTGGGTGAAAAGTAAGGAAAAAAAACCTTTAAAAAATGTGTAGCACAGACCTCGGACTGGTCCCACTGATTAATCCAGGTTTGGATCCAGTGGCGGCTGGTGCTCCATTTTTTTGGGCGTAAAACAAAACCACCCCTCCCCCGTTCGGTCGGACAGTCAAACCCCCCGTAGCTTGGTCGATTGGCAAAAGACGACTGCTCTGAGCCCACCCTTTTTAAAGTCAATTAGAGCCTCAGGTTCAGGTTCGAAAAAAAACAAACACATTGAAATCCATGCATCCGGGGACCTGCATGCAGACTAGGGTCAAGGCGCATGGATTGGGGGGGGTGGCGCCCCTGCGCCCCTAATGGAGCGGCTGCCACTGTTCTGATCCCAAATTTGTGCAAAGCAGCCAGTCACATGGTATTTTCAGCCAGGTACACAGTATTCCTCTAATGCCGCGTACACACGGTCAGACTTTTCGTCTACAAAAGTCAGACGGACGCCGACGGACTAAAGCTGACTGACAATCCGATCGTGTGTGGGCTTTCCCGGACTTTCAGCGGACTTTCAGCGGACTTTTCCAGCCGCAAATCTGACGGACTTTAGATTTGAAACATGCTTCAAATCTTTACGTCGTAACTACGCCGGACCCAGAAATCTGCTCGTCTGTGTGCTAGTCCGACGGGCAAAAACCCACACTAGGGCAGCTATTGGCTACTGGCTATCAACTTCCTTATTTTAGTCCGGTGTACGTCATCACGTACGAATCCGTCGGACTTTTGTGTGATCGTATGTAGGCAAGTCCGCTCGTAAGAAAGTCTGCCGCAAGTCCGCCAAAAGTCCGACAAAAGTCTGTCGAAAGTCTGTCGGACAGGCTGTCGGACTTTTGTAGACGAAAAGTCCAACCATATGTACGCGGCATAAGTCTTTCACACGGTGAGCAGGCAGATAGTGTCTTGTTGTAGTTTTTATTGTTTGCACTAGTATAGGGATTCGGGTGAGCCTTGGAATACCCAGAACTAAGACAAACTTGGTTAAGGATACTATCTTGCAAACAGTTAATTTCTGAAGAAAAGGCTTTCAATGTAGAAAATGTGAAGAATTCAGCACAGAGGGATCCCACAATGGAGACAGCCCTGGCTAGAAGAATTTGGAACAGTCTCTTAAACAAAAATAGAGCACAACAACAAGTCTCTGCCCAGGATTTCTCTGAGGCCTACTCACTGTGCCACTGCATACATGGACGCCTCTTTCTAGTATCAGCCAACACTGTACTGTGAGCCTCCCGACCAAATCCTTCCTAGACTTTGCTCCAACTGTTCCTGCGGCTTGTAGATGGTTCTTCAGCTCTTCCCTGAGCCATAACCGCTCAGAACTTCCTGCAGCTTCTCAAAGGCCTTGGAAAGTTTAACTTCTTTCCACCAATGTGGCACATACAGTGCCTTGGAAAAGTATTCATAGCCCTTGAAATGTTCCACATTTTGTCACGTTACAAACAAAAACATAAATGTATTTTATTGGGATTTTATGTGATAGACCAATACAAATTCGTATATAATTGTGAAGTGGAAGGAAAATGATAAATGGTTGTCAAAATCTTTTACGAATAAATATGTAAAAAGTGTGGCCTGCATTTGTATTCAGCCCCCTTAGTCTGATACCCCTAACTAAAATCTAGTGGAACCAATTGCCTTCAGGAGTCACCTAATTAGCAAACACCTGTGTGTAATTTAATCTCAGTATAAATACAGCTGTTCCGCGAAGCCCTCAGAGGTTTGTTGGAGAACCTTAGTGAACAAACAGCATCACGAAGGCCAAGGAACAAGAGATAGTTGTGGAGAAGTTTAAAGTAGAATTAGGTAATAAAAAAATATCCCAAGCTTTGAACATCTCACGGAGCACTGCTCAATCCATCATCTGGAACTGGAAAGAGTATGGCATAACTGCAAACCTACCAAGACATGGCCGTCCACCTAAACTGACAGGCCAGGCAAAGACAGCATTAATCCGAGAAGCAGCCAAGAAGCCCATTGTTAACTCTGGAGGAGCTATAGAGATCCACAGCTCAGGTGGGAGAATCTGTTTACAGGACAACTATTAGTTGTGCACTCCCAGGGCCGTCTTTAAGGCAGGGCAAAAGGGGCAGCTGCCCTGGGCCCTGTCATTGTTGTGGGGCCCAAAGCACCTGCCCCATACTTGCCAACTATCCCGGTTTAAATTCCCATGTCCCTTGAAGTTTTAGTCCCGTGCTGTGCTCTGATATCTCAGTGTGAAGTGCTGCTACTAATGCTGCCAAACTTTGCCCTATTGTTGTGTACAGATGACTCACCTGCAGACCTTTTGTTTACATGTAAATAACTGTCTTTAATATGTAAATAGCAGCTGCATTCAAATGTAAATATTGGCTGTATTCATATGTAAATAGTGGCTGCATGCATATGTAAATAGATGCATATGGCGGCATGGATATGTAAATAAAGGCAACATTAATATGTATATCATGCCCCCTGTAGTGAGGATATGATGTGCTGTAACCTCTAGCAACCAATCAGTGAGCAGTATTACTGTACAGTAATCTCTAGCAACCAATTAACAAGCAGAAATCATGTGCTGTAACATATAGCAACTAATCAGTGAGCCGTAATATGTGCTGTAACCTCTAGCTACCAGTCAGGAAGCGGTAATGGCAACCAATCGCAATCGCTGCCTGATCTGATACAGTAAACTGATTTTAAGGGGGGGGCAAGAAAACGTTTTCCCAGGGTCCAATCAATATTAAAGTCGGCCCTGTGCACTCCACAAATCTGGCCTTTATGGAAGGGTGGCAAGAAGAAAGCCATTATTGAAAGAAAGCCATACTAAGTCACTTTTGCAGTTTGTGAGAAGCCATGTGGGGGACACAGCAAACATGTGGAGGAAAGTGCTCTGCTCAGATGAGACCAAAATTTTACTTTTTGGCCTAAAAACAAAACGCTATGTGTGGCAGAAAACTACCACTGCACATCACCCTGAACACACCATCCCCACCATGAAACAAAGTGGTGGCAGCATCATGTTGTGGGGAATGCTCTTCTTCAGCAGGGACAGGGAAGCTGGTCAGAGTTGATGGCAAGATGGATGGAGCCAAATATCGGGCAATCTTAGAAGAAAACCTGTTTGAGTCTGCAAAAGACTTGAGACTGGGGTGGAGGTTCACCTTCCAGCAGGACAATGACCCTAAACATACAGCCAGAGCTACAGTGGAAGGGTTTAGGTCAAAGCATATTCATGTGTTATAATGGCCCAGTCAAAGTCCAGACTTGAAAATTGCTGTTCACAGACGCTCTCCATCCAATCTGACAGAGCTTGAGCTATTTTGCAAAGAAGAATGGGCAAAAACGTCACTCTGTAGATGTGCAAAGGTGCTACAGACATCCCCAAAAAAGACTTGCAGCTGTAATTGCAATGAAAGGTGGTTCTACAAAGTATTGACTCAGAGGGGCAGAATACAAATGCACTTTTCACATATTTATTTGTAAAATATTTTTAAAACCATTTATCATTCTCCTTCTACTTCACAATTATGTGCAAATTTGTGTTGGTTTATCACATAAAACCCCAATAAATACATTCACCTGTTTGGTTATAACATGACAAAATGTGGAAAATTTCAAGGGTTATGAATACTTTTTCAAGGCACTGTATATGGTGGGTGGGCTTTAACACCGAGAGGCCACATATATGCAGCCTTATGTGAACGCTTTTTTGTGCTGAAATCAAGTGCCCTGCGCGCTCCCAGACGCGCTCCCAGTCGGCAGGAACTGAAAAGCTTCTGATGCATACTTGGCAGTTTTCACAGCAGTCACATGTCCTGAATGTCCACCTCCGCCTCCCGGCATTTAGAAGTTCTTAAAGGCCTGGGAAGGAGTTAACAGCACTTCCACGCTGAGTAACTCCCAAGCAGGCAAGGACCTTGCTGTTCTAGGCTCCAGACCTTATATACAGTACACCTCTCAGCCCCCAGCTGGTAACTCTCCTGACCAGGAATTGGCTAAAGCTGTCTTTTGTATGCTCTCGAGTATGTCCTATGTTTAAAATAAATAAAATGAAAAAAAAAAGCTGTACAGCCTTGGCTAAAAGTTTTGTGAATGACACAAATATTAATTTTCACAAAGTCTGCTGCTTCAGTGTTTTCAGGTCTTTTTGTCAGATGTTACTATGGTATACTGAAGTATAATTACAAGCATTTCAAGTCTCAAAGGCTTTTATTGACAATTACATGAAGTTTATGCAAAGAGTCAATATTTGCAGCGTTGACCCTTCTTTTTCAAGGCCTCTGCAATTTGCCCTGGCATGCTGTCAGTCAACTTCTGGGCCACATCCTGACTGATGGCAGCCCATTCTTGCATAATTAATGCTTGGAGTTTGTCATAATTTGTGTGTGTGTGTGTGTGGGGGGGCTTGTTCACCACCACTTGAGGATTGACCACAAGATCTGAACGGGATAAAGCTTCGATGTTTTGTTCCCCAAGCCACTTAGTTATCACTTTTGCCCTATGGCAAGGCACTCCATCATGCTTGAAAAGGCATTGTTCGTCACCAAACTGTTCTTGGATATTTGTAAGAAGCAACCTCACACTTGAATGGTCTCAGGATGCTTTACTGTTGGCATGACACAGGATGGTAGTGCTCACCTTTTCTTCTGTGGACAAGGTTTTTCCCGGATGCCCTAAACAATCAGAAAGGGGATTCATAAGAGGAAATTACTTTACCCCAGTTCTCAGCAGTCTAATCCCTGTACCTTTTGCAGAATATCAGTCTGCCCCTAATGTTTTTCCTTGCGAGAAGTGGCTTCTTTGCCACCCTTCTTGACACCAGGCCATCCTCCAAAAGTCTTCGCCTCACTGTGCATGTAGATGCACTCACATCTACCTGCTGCCATTCCTGAAAAAGCTCTGCACTGGTGGTGCCCCGATCCTGCAGCTAAATCAACTGTAGGAGATGGTCCTGGTGCTTGCTGGACATTCTTGGGCACCCTAAAGCCTTCTTCATTTAACCTCTCCCCTTGAAGTTCTTGATGATCTTATAAATGGTTGATTTAGGTGCAATCTTTGTATCAGCAATATTCTTGCCCTGCGTCTGCGTCAGACGCAGCCGGCCCCATTCCGTCTATGCTGACAGGACGATTCTTTGTGATTGAGGAGCCCCCACTTCTGAGCCCTACAGATTCCAGTTTGGCTAGTGTACGGTCCAGTCCCTCTATTGGCACTATCCGGTTGGGATCTGGCACCCTCGGATTTTTTGCGGCAGTTGGTACGGTGGACGATATCTGGCAATGGCTTGTGCTATTTTGTTTTAGACTTGTACCAGTAGTTTAAAAGAATCAATGATGCCGATCTATGCCCTGATGAAGCAATTAAACGTTTGCGAAACATGTTGGCAGACAGGCATGAATGAAATTTGAATACAATACCGGATGGTCATACTGGTCTTTTACATGTACTCTGATATGTGTTTTGTATACTCCTTTTTTACTGCAATTTAATAAAAATAATATTTTAATCATCTTTTTTGTTGATACCTACTGTAAATAGACGTATCATCTCCCCCCAAAAATCCCAAGTCTCTTGAAAGAATCCTTACTTTCACTGCATTTTGAATTTATATAGGGATTGGGAGATTCGTCTTAGTGCCTGTGTATGTCCACAGTTGCTCACCACTTCCTTTAACTATATCCAATTAAACCTAGTTAGTAGCACCTAACTAGGAGGGCACTACGAATATCAGAGAGGTATATCAATGCATAAAGTGGCATTTGATACCCCGTCTCTGTCTGTTACATTAAAAAACCGAGCCACCAAAGCTCTTGAAGAGTTGGTTTAAATTTTTTTTGCCAAAATGGGATTTCAAGAAATCCTGCTTCAGAATCTGCTAGTTTTCTCTTAATTGCGGGGTTGTAATGTACATGTAGAAAGGTCTCCGGCCTTGTCCAGTCTAATGAGAACTTTCCAAACCAAAGCTAGCTGACATCCTTCAATATGTAGTGGGTTGTGAGGCATAGTGGGTGCAAAGATGGTGAAAGTCAATGGGCACCAGACACATCTTGGATGTAAAAGAGGTTTTATTTCTTTTGACAGTCCTTTTGTAATTTTGGGGAAAAGAGGGTTAGGGCCAGGACACCCTTAGGTAGTTGCAAATTTAGTTGACAGACTCTGAGAATTTAATAGGAGGACAGCCGTGCAGGGAAAGGCCCCAGCAAGAAGCCACATCTGCACATGCAGGATTGCTGTCTCCTATGCTAACTGTCTTTAACAGTCCCTAACTTAAACGTAACAGTCCTTTCAGCTTCACTACAACTGCCTCTTGTAGTTCTTCAACACTGAGCTCCTGGTCTCTCTCTAGACCCACTGATTCACTGACTCTGAATCCCTTGAGCTCCTCCAAGGTTTGTGGTGGTATCCCCTCAAGCGTCACCCACGCTTCCCTGCTGGGTCCCTAGCTTGGCACTCCAGATACTTCTCAAGCTTCACCCCTGCTAACCAGCGAGGTCTCTGACTTGACTCACAAGGCTGCTCTGCTAGCGTCTCCTCCGCGAGTTGGGCCCCTGACTTGATCACCGCCTGAAGTTTCCCCATTCTCCACCGTGCCTGCTCGGTTAGAATGTGGTTAAAGGTACTTGCATCAGTTACTCACTGTGGTTCCTGATAAAAGGTGGCCGGTATCTTTGTGGCGACAGCTTCCTTTCTACCTCCAACCACTGACAGGTTCTCTGGCCGTCAGAGCCGTCACTTTTGGTTGGATTGCAAGCTGCAATCCCAACTCTGTGCTGCTCTCTTTACTTCTGGACAGGCCCTCACACAGCCTAGCAGCCAGATGCCCACAGGATAGGCCCAATCTCTGGCCTAGCAGCCCGGGGTGTATGACACACGTCCACCCAGACAGCCCTCCAGGTGGCACAGAACATAGATCACCTGACTCCACCCAAATATATAGGTTCTCCCAGCAGGCCAAGGGATTCAAGAAAACCCCTGCCCATTGCCTGAGATACCCCACATACCCATAACCTGACCTTGGGTTGCCCTTCTCGTATCTAGTACCACCAAGCACCCGGCCTCCTAGTGGTAGAAGATAAAAGTGCAACAAGGCCAAACTTAGGGAGAAATCAATAGATCTCTATCAATCGACCAAGATAACGACTCCTGGCAAGGAAACTTGTGAGGGGCTCCCTGACTAAAGCCCAGAGTGCTACATACACATTCCATGACTGCGACAAAAATGATACCACACTGTACTTCTGCTAAATGTGACCCTTTCAAGTGAATGGTGCTGCACCATAAGCTGCAATGTTATGCTTACAGTTGCAGTTTGATATTCACATTCAAAATCCCTGATTGGCTGCCAAAAAATACACATTGAGTTGGTAGCAGTATTGCTCCTGCACCACTCTCTTAAAAGTAATCCACCACAGGTGACTTTTCATAGGGGCGACAAGGCCCCTAAGGCATTTATTTTACATATTTCTCAGCATTATTTCTATACATGGGGAAAGGGAGCTGTCAGTAGAGAGTGGTCAAGGTCCCAGTGTTCAGCACTATGTCTAATAGGGCGTACACACGGTCGGACTTTGTTCGGACATTCCGACAACAAAATCCTAGGATTTTTTCAGACGGATGTTGGCTCAAACTTGTTTTGTCTACACACGGTCGCACAAAGTTGTCGGAAAATCCGATAGTTCTAAACGCGGTGACGTAAAACACGTACGTCGGGACTATAAACGGGGCAGTGGCCAATAGCTTTCATCTCTTTATTTATTCTGAGCATGCGTGGCACTTTGTCCGTCGGATTTGTGTACACACGATTGGAATTTCCGACAATGGATTTTGTTGTCGGAAAATTTTATCTCCTGCTCTCCAACTTTGTGTGTCGGAAAATCCGATGGAAAATGTCCGATGGAGCCCACACACGGTCGGAATTTCCGACAACACGCTCTGATCGGACATTTTCCATCGGAAAATCCGACCGTGTGTACGGGGCATTATAGTCTTTATGGACAACATCAATTTTTTTTCTTTTATGGAAAGCCCCATTTTACTTTTGCATTATTTTGCCTTGGTATCTGCGGAACAGTTTGACTCCTTTATAGTGTACACTAGACAGTACACATACCATAACACCTATGCTGTTTGTTCTTAGATTTTGCTTCCTCTTTAAAATATTTGCCATTGTATACTTTTTTTTTAATGATCTTTAAAATAACCCGTCTGGCGCCAAACGTTCCATGTTTATATGGTGTTTTCCCCCATACGGAATATACATTATCCATTTTGTTTCCAATGTCCACCGCTAGTTAAATGGGATTTTCACAGTCTACAGTCTTATTCCCGAATAATCTGGGGTCTTGTGCATTACAACTGTATTCCTCGCAGGTTTCCAGGTCTGTCTAGGAGTGCGGTTATAGAGGAATTGTACAATACCCCAGGTAGTTGTCTTTTATTTCTTGTTGGAACCTGACCTTTATTTTAATAACTCATTTCCTAAACTTACCTGAGAAAAAAAATTACAATGCTAGTCCTTTAGCAAATCTAGTGTAGTATGGAATAAGCAAAAACTCCTATAAGTACAATAGCTGGTAAACTGGCTGGTCATTCTGAGGTTCTTAAAATCAGTGTGTTTGATTCTGGTGTGAGAATTTTGGCCGCGATCATTTGGGGAGGGAAGGAACTGCTGCTTCCTGCCTGTACCAGAGTGATGACATTATTCTACCAGAATGCTCCACTCAGGTTTAGGCGTAGTCACTTGACAGAGGCGACAAATGATTTTTGAAAACTTTAACCAGTTGCTTCCCAAGCCTATTCTGACACTCCTCGCGTAAATGTAATGTAGCAAGGTCCCAGGCCTTCTTCAATCTAATGAGAACCTCGAGGGCCAGAGATAGCTGGCATCCTTCTGTATGTAGTGGGTTGTGAGGCATAGTGGGTGCAAAGATGGTGAAAGTCATTGGGCGCCAGACACTTCTTGGATGTAAAAGTGGTTTTATTTCTCTTAACAGTCCTATTTGTATTTTTAGGGGAGAGAGGGTTAGGGCCAGGACACTCTTAGATAGTTGCAAACTCAATTAGAACAATCTGAGACTTCAATAGGAGGACAGCAAGGCAGGGAAAGGCCTCCAGCACGAAGCCACATCTGCACGTGCAGGAATGCTGTTTCCTATGGGAGAAAGAAAAAATTTAGTACTGAGTATTACCAAGAGGGCGGACTTTTTAAGCTAAGAAACAATGGAAAAGAGGCATACTATAAACAATCAAATTTATTAAAGTTAACAATTACATAGAATAATCAAATTGAATAAAAAAGTATGACAAATGTGCATCTATGCTTAAGTGCAGTGAGCCCTTGTATGTCTACGTGTTTCGCCGCTAGGCTTCTTCAGGACACGGCCAAGGTTCAAAGATGAAGCAGATAAGAGAATATGTTTCTCTATATTAGTTTAGGATACAATGTCATATATAGCCACGATAGGATGAGCGATACATTTAGAAGCTATGAATAGATCCAATACCGCTGAATACATAAGCAGGGGCAGATGGAAATTTTAATATTCCTGGTATAAAAGAGGCAAAAAAGGGCCAGAAGGCATCCAACATATAAGTCCTTAGTTAGGTTTCAGCAGTGCTGATGGCTATATAAAGCCTGACAGCATGTCGCCGTATGGCCAGGATTTGATCAAAAGAATATGCCCCTGGGAGACAGCAATCCACTGCACACGTGGGTACGTACAACGCAGGTTGTCCTTACTCACTGTGGGGGAGGTGCTTTGACTATGGGAATGCAAAGATCTGTTTTCCTTCTTTGCAGAGACATAGAATCAGTGCCTTCCCTTCTGACAGAACGACAATCTGCCTTGTTTACATAGGCAGATTGTCATTCTGCCTGTGCTGGCAGACATCGAGTCTGAGGTATCCACTGCTGGGCTCCTGCTGTGTATAATCAGACCCGGAAGTGTCAGCTCACGTACTAATAAAGAACAATTAGGGCGGCGTTAAAAAAAATCAGTGAAAAAATTGATAATGAATGAATGAATTAATTAATTAACACATATATGCTAAATATGATAACCCTTAATAATTTATACAAATGTGATATCCATATATAAATGCTATAATTAAAAAATAAAAAATAACCACCACTGTGCAAATGGTCTGAAAACTTGCAAATAGCATCCAAAATATAAAGTGCTACAAGTTCCACACACTGTCCTTAATCAATCCAATACATATATAACGTGACAGGCCATCATATGTGGGAGGATAAATATAATACTGGTGTCTTTATGCAGTGTGCACAAAAAATCCTAGTGCAGCCCTCCACCGGATGTACCCTCACCTTAAGGGCTTATAAAAAGCGCCTGTGATATATATATATATATATATATATATATATATATATATATATATATATATATATATATATATATATATATATCCATTCAGATATTCCTCCTGTGGTTCCTCCTTCCTGTAGTAAAACCTCTAGCATAGATGCCCGGTCAGCATATAAAGTGCTTCTTCCTGATAATAGCCAGTGACCTGCACTCACATAAGCCACATGAAAAGCAATAGAAGCTTGCAATAGTGTATTATCATTTTTAAAAGTTTATTCCAAACATCACACAACATAAATGCACTCACATTTCTTTAAATAAAAACAAGCCTTGGTGTACGCATATGTACTAGGGCGATGGTATCACCTGCAACCGGCTCTGCAGCCCCGGTCAGCAGTGTTCCTAGGGTTGCTACCTCATCCCTTTAAACCCGAACACATATTGATTACACAGGTTCTGAGGCTAATTTAATGCAGTTAAGGCACCAAGTGAGTTTAATTACCACTGTAATCAGCCACAGAACCTGTGTAATTAATATGTTTTTGGGTTTAAAGGGATGAGGTGGCAACCCTAGGTGTTCCCCCTGTCCGTAGCTTTAGCCCAAAAACACTTCCTTGTTCCTTGTATGTCAGCCTCTCAAGCTCCTCCTACTGGTTTAGTCACTTCCTCATGACTTCCTCGTGACATTTTTGCATTGTCACATATAGGGAAGTGTGGGGAGTGCTTGCAGCTGCATTTATTTAATTTAATTTATTTTATTTATTTATACATTCTAATATCTATTATTATTTTTCTATCTTCAATTATAGCAGCTCACAAGGTTTTACACTCATCCAGATCACGTTCTAGGTACGTGATCTGGCGCAGAGTGGCCGCCCTGCCGCAGTATACATGCGGTGGGCGATTGTTAAGTGGTTATAATGCACTGATTTGGGTTGTTTTTACCAAAGAAATGTAGCAGTATACATTTTGGTCAAAATTTATTAAGAAAAATGACTGCACTGCGCTGCACTGCAAGAGTTAATTGATCATTATGGTCTAGGGCAGGGGTCTCCATACTTTCTAAAGGGGCCAGGTTACTGTCCTTCATACTTTATAGGGGCAGGACTGTGGCCAGTGGGAGTAGAAAATGCCCCAGAGCAGGGCTTTTTTTCTTGGGACATAGGTGCAGGAACTCCCCCTTTCAAGTCAACCCTTGTCTCTGCCCCCCTACCCACCTCCGAGCACCGTCCCTTGATTCCTCCCCCCTATTCACCTTCCAGTACCACCCGTTTTAGAGAATACAGAATCAAGTATCTTTTTGTGGTGCTAGGTAATTTGAATGGAATGGTAAACTGTAAAATATATCCCCTGCAGCCAGCAACAATACACTCTCCTTTCAACAATAGTTACCCCTCCCAGCAACAACAGACCCCCACAACAATGTACCACCCAAGCAACAATAGATACACCCTAGCATTAATAGATCCCGACCAGCAACAATCGATCTCCTAGCAGCCAGCCTCAATAGACCATCCTGCTGCCAACAACATTAGACCCCTCCATCAACAGTAGATCCAACCAACAATAGATCCTTCAGCAGCCAGCATTAATAGATCCTCCAGCACATCTCAGCACCCCTTCCCATTAGATTGTAACCTCTAGCAATCAGGGCCCTCTGATTCTTCCTGTATTGAATTGTATTGTACCTGTACTGTCTGCACTCATGTTGTAAAGCACTGCGCAAACTGTTGGCGCTATATAAATCCTGTATAATAATAATAATTAGATGCATTCAGAGCTAAAGGTGCCGGGAAATGCGTTCCCACTAAAATAATAAGCCCTGCCCCAGATTCAGTGGGAGTAAACAATGCCCCAGGCTTGGAGGTCAATGTGAGTAAGGCAGGCCATACATTATGCAAGTTTCTTTCCTTCAAACAAGAGTTGAAGGAAAGAAAATTGCTTGATTGCTCCATCAATATAGTTAGTGTTGATGGGGGAATCCCCCCTGCAGCGCTATTGTGTTGTGCTGGCAGGGAGTGCGGAAACCTTCCCCACTAGCAAAATATAATGATCACTGCCGGCGGCAGTAATTGGGTGAAAAAAAATAGATTGACTTCAGCACAACCAGCCTGCCCACAGACAGATCGAAATTTGTCTGTGTCCTGCTAAACTGACCAAATTTCGACCTATCGCCGGCCTGAGAGAATTACATAGGACCTGTTATCTGTAGCAGGAGGAATAGTGCCCCAACATTAGTATTGCTGGGGGAAATAATGGCAATTGTTGGGATCAGTGGGAGGAGTAGTGCCCCATTATCGGTATCAGTGGAAGAAATAGTGCTACATTGTTGGTGTCAGTGGGAGGATTGGTGCCCCGTTGTTGGTGCCAGTGAAAGGAATGGTGCCTCATCATTGGTGTCAGTGGGGGAAATAGTGCTACATGGTGCCTCATCATTGGTGTCAGTGGGGGAAATAGTGCTACATGGGGTCTCATCATTGGTGTCGGTGGGGGAAATAATGCTACATGGTGCCTCATCATTGGTGTCAGTGGGGGAAATAATGCTACATGGGGCCTCATCATTGGTGTCGGTGGGGGAAATAATACTACATGGTGCCTCATAATTGGTGTCACTGGGGGAAATAGTGCTACATGGTGCCTCATCATTGGTGTCAGTGGGGGAAATAGTGCTACATGGGGCCTCATCATTGGTGTCGGTGGGGGAAATAATGCTACATGGTGCCTTATCATTGGTGTCACTGGGGAAAATAGTGCCGTTTGGTGCCTCATCATTGGTGTCAGTGGGGGAAATAGTGCTATATAGTGCCTCATCATTGGTGTCGGTGGGAGGAATGGTGCATCATAATTGGTGTCATTGGGAAGAGTAGTGCCTTGTCGTTGGTGTCAGTGGGAGGAATAGTGCCTCAAGAGTCAGATAAAAAATAGAAAAGGGACACATCTGGCTCATGGGTCACAGTTTGGAGACCTTGCTCTAGGTAAACAAAAAAGATTTACTTACCCAATCCTCGGCTTCTCCCCACAGCTGGACCATTCCCCGCAGTCCCCCCCCCATGTTCCAGTGGTCTGGGGTCATCATGTCATCGAGATCAAAGAAGGGTCTATAGTCCTACATTTCCTCGTTGTTGGTGCCAGTGAAAGCAATGGTGCCTCATCATTGGTGTCAGTGGGAGAAATAGTGCTACATGGTGCCTCATCATTGGTGTCAGTGGGCGAAATAGTGCTACATGGGGCCTCATCACTGGTGTCAGTGGGGGAAATAGTGCTACATGGTGCCTCATCATTGGTGTCGGTGGGAGGAATGGTGCATCGTAGTTGGTGTCATGGGGAGGAATAGAGCCCCGTTGTTGGTGCCAGTTAAAGGAATGGTGCCTCATCATTGGTGTCAGTGGTGGAAATAGTGCTACATGGTGCCTCATCATTGGTGTCAGTGGAAGAAATAATGGCCATCGGTTGTGTTAGTGAAAAGAGTAGTGCCTTGTCGTTGGTGTCAGTGGGAGGAATAGTGCCTCAAGAGCCAGATAAAAAATAGAAAAGGGACACATCTGGCTCATGGGTCACAGTTTGGAGACCTTGCTCTAGGTAAACAAAAAAGAAGATGTACTTACCCGATCCTCCGATCCTCAGCTTCTCCCCACAGCTGGACCGCTCCCCGCAGCCCCCCCCCCCCCATGTTCCAGTGGTCTGGGGTCATCATGTCATCAAGATCAAAGAAGGGTCTATAGTCCTACATTGGATGTGAAGGACAGTTCACTGTCAGAGCGCCATCTGCTGGGGATCCATGGATCAGGTAAGTAAAACTGTTTCTTCTTTCCCCTGGACAAATTGAGCTATCAACACCCGCAGTGTAAGCGCAGCCTCAATGCAAGGGATCATTTTAAATTTTCCCAGAAATGGGCATTAAATTGTTGCTGTATAAAACTGTCACCTGTTAACAATTTAATCAGGCAGATCTCTCCGGTCGATGACAGGTCCACTTGATCAGCAATATTTTGGCTTTTGTCTGATACAGTATATGCTGTATCATTTGCTTTATCAAGTATTGCTGTAGCTTCACCAATATTAAGTGTACCGAAATCCTTTGTTCCTCCGGAAGCTTCTTTGAAAGAGATTCCTTTTGTTCTTGAGCAGAATTGATTTTACTTAAAAGGATGTGATTGATTTTCATACTCCTGCTTTAAATAAGGTAAAATAAAGCTTGGCAGATGAAGCTTGGAGTAAATATAGCAAAAAAAAAAACAATCTTGGGCAGTGCATTAAAGGAGGCTTCTGTCCTTACTGCTTTGCAGCTCTTATCCTTTAAACTACAGTACGCTTAACCGTTAAAACGTAACCAAATACCATTTACCTTTAGTTGGTGCAGTTGCTGGTTTATATGTTGTAGGCCAATGAAATGAGCATTTTATGGACTATGCTGGATATTCTGATCCTTCCTCTACAGATTATGATTAAAGTGAGCAGTAGTAATGTCCTGGGAGTTTTCCAATCAGGCTTCATGAGATATGTAAATGGCCTACATCTATATCAAGGGCTTTATTCATCTTTCCCCCCTTAACGACCAGGCCATTTTTTGCGATACGGCACTGCGTCGCTTTAACTGACAATTGCGCGGTCGTGCGACGCTGTACCCAAACAAAATTGATGTCCTTTTTTTCCCCCCACAAATGGAGCTTTCTTTTGGTGGTATTTGATCACCTCTGCGTTTTTTTTATTTTTGCACTATAAACAAAAAAAGAGCGTCAATTTTGAAAAAAAAAACAATATTTTTAACTTTTTGCTATAATGAAAATCCCCCCCAAATACTGTATTTAAAAAAAATAATTTCTTTAATCAGTTTAGGCCGATATGTATTCTTCTACATATTTTTGGTAAAAAAAAAAAAATTGCAATAAGCGTATATTGATTGGTTTGCGCAAAAGTTATAGCGTCTACAAAATAGGGAATAGATTTATGGCATTTTTATTATTATTATTATTTTTTTTACTAGTAATGGCGGTGATCTCCGATTTTTAGCGGGACTGCGACATTGCGGTGGACAGATCGGACACTTTTGACACATTTTTGGGACCATTGACATTTATACAGCGATCAGTGCTATAAAAATGCATTGATTACCGTGTAAATGTCACTGGTAGGGAAGGGGTTAACACTAAGGGGGCGATCAAGGCGTTAAATGTGTTCCCTGCTAGGTGTTTCTAACTGTATGGGGATGTGACTTACTAGAGGAGGAGCCAGATCGCTGTTCCTACTTAGTAGGAAAACACGATCTGTCTCTCCTCTCCTGACAGAGTATGTTTACACACACATCCCCGATTTGGCTTTCGTGCCCGCAATATTGTGTGTGCCCACGCGCATCGTGCCCCCTGCCGTGCAGTGGGCATGCATGCCTGCTATGGCTCTTAAAGGAGCCGACATACTGCACAGCTACAGCGATTCACGGGAACGTGCCGCCCTGCTGCAGTATAATGGCGGCGGCTGGTCGGCAAGTGCTTAAAATTGAACTCTAGGAGTGAGACAAAATCTGCCCCTGCGGTAGGCCCTTCCCCCTTCACTGCAAGAGTTAAAGTGACACTAAACGATATCCCTATTCTCCAAAAATAATCCATACACATCCACTACTTAAAGTGTAATACATTTCGTTCTGCTTTTATTTTTTAATACCTATGTGGCTAGCATTAGTAAATAGATAGGAAGGTATATTATATTTACTTGCTTTAAACTTTCATTTTTACATTTCTTTTTTTGCTTCCTAGTTTCTAGCCTAGGCCAAAATGATGTCATACATCTCATGAGTCTTCCTTTTATTCTTTCATCTTCCATTTTCCCTGCATGTCTGGAGGTAAGGGTAGATGGATTCCAGGAAGTAAATGCTACATTAACCGATTTAGCCCCGAAAGATTTTACCCCCTTCCTGACCAGAGCACTTTTTGCGATTCGGCACTGCGTCGCTTTAACTGACAATTGCGCGGTCGTGCTATGCTATACCCAAACAAAATTGACGTCCTTTTTTTCCACAAATAGAACTTTCTTTTGGTAGTATTTGATCACCTCTACGGTTTTTATTTTTTGCGCTATAAACAAAAAAAGAGCAACAATTTTGCAAAAAAAGCAATATTTTTTACTTTTTGCTATAATAAATATCCCCCAAAAATATCTAAAAAAACAAATTTTTTCCTCAGTTTAGGCCGATATGTATTCTTCTACATATTTTTGGTAAAAAAAAAAAAATCGCAATAAGCGTGTATTGATTGGTTTGCGCAAACGTTATAGTTTTATGGCATGTTTATTATTATTATATTTGTATTAGTAATGGCAGCGATCTGCGATTTTTATGGTGACTGCGACATTATGGCGGACACATCAGACACTTTTGGTACTATTTTGGGACCATTGTCATTTATACAGCGATCAGTGCTATAAAAATTCACTTATTACTGTAGAAATGACACTGGCAGGGAAGGGGTTAACACTAGGGGGCGATTAAGGGGTTAAGTGTGTCCTAGGGAGTGATTCTAACTGTGGGGGGGGATGGGCTACAACTCACATGACATCGATAACTGCTCCCGATGACATGTCCCTAGGCAGAACGGGGAAATGCCTTGTTTATATAGGCATCTCCCCATTCTGCGGATCCGTGACGCGATCGCCGGAACACCGGCAGAAATCGTGTCCGCGAGTCCCACAGGCACGGTCGCGCTGTACGCGGCACGCCCGCTAGCCCCGCCAATTAAAGGGGACACACAGGTACCCTCATTCTGCCATTGTGCCGACGTATATCGACGTGCGGCGGTCGGAAAGTGGTTAATCATCTGCCTTTACTCAAGATGGCCACAGCTAGAAAAGCTGAAGGGATGTTTTTTGAAGTGATTTTACTTTGAATATTAAAAATAAATTAAACAGCGTTTTCAGTTTGCTGTGTTCTGTTTGTTTGGAACAAGTAGTGCACGTTAGTTGCAGCATGCACTACAAATCCCATAGTCCATAGACAATTTTGGGTGCGGACAAAAGGGGGTGGCTATGTTCCTACATACAGTGGGACCATGAAGAACGAACATAGCCACCCTCTAACAGGAAATTAGATCACAGCAGCAAAAAGAAAAAAAAAAGATATTGGGGATTAGGAGGCAGATGAGAGCAATAGAAATTGACTTTTTTGAGTTAAGAATACATACTTTTTTGTGTAGCAAAGCAGGTCTTGGGTGTGCCGACAGCATTTGTCTTGAGGGGCAGAATCCAGCAAAACATTGGGAGGTGTCAAGGAAGGAGAGCATGTCCCTATCCTTTGTCTACTCTACCAACATGCGAAAAACACACCAAGTCTGGGAGCCAGGGCCTTAAATAGACTCGGCCTGACCCAAGATGGCTGCCAGAGTCACATGGGGTGGCACTATCCAATCGAATAGCTTCCCAAGTGACCCAGGAAACCAGTGAAGAACCAGGTTCCTTTTGACTTCTCCTCCAACTGCAATGCTGCTGTGGTCGAGCCCCACCTACAGTGGAGCAAACAGACTGAACCTGACTACAAGCTACGTCCAATATTGCAATTCATAGATTTAATTTAAAAGAACCAACTTAGAACCAACGTAGGTCTGCCGCACTGCAGTGCACCACAAAGAATTGCACGATGTGTGTTGCTGTGTGGTGCGCTTTAAAAAAAAAAGCTGCAAACCGATTTCTGGACTGGTGAGCTGCATGGCAGCACATTCATTTTCAATGGGCAGCTTAAAGTTGAACTTTAGTCAAAAAATGAAGTCCTGCTAGATCACTTCAGGCTGGCCTCTTTTGCAGGTATAGCTATGTAAAACATTAAAAATAAGTGTCTGTACTGTTTAACCACTTCAGCCCCGGAAGAATTTACCCCCTTCCTGAACAGAGCACTTTTTGAGATACGGCACTGTGTCGCTTTAACTGACAATTGCGCGGTCGTGTGACGTTGCACCCAAACAAAATTGACGTCCTTTTTTTCCCACAAATAGAGATTTCTTTTGGTGGTATTTGATCACCTCTGCGGTTTTTATTTTTTGCGCTATAAACAAAAAAAAGCGATAATGTTGAAAAAAAAGCAAAAAATATATAAAAAAATTAATTTCTTTCACAGTTTAGGCCAATATGTTTTATTTTACATATTTTTGGTAAAAAAAAAATGCAATAAGCGTATATGGATTGATTTGCGCAAAAGTTATAGCATCCACAAAACAGGCATAGATTTATGGCATTTTTATTATTAATTATTTATTTTTAGTAGTAATGGCGATGATTTGCGATTTTTATCATGACTGTGACATTATGGCGGACACATCGGACACTTTTGACACTATTTTGGGACCATTGTCATTTATACAGTGATCAGTGCTATAAAAATGCACTGCTTACTGTATAAATGACACTGGAAGGGAAGGGGTTAAACACTAGGGGGCAATCAAGGGGTTAAGTCTGTCCTAGGGCGTGATTTTAACTGTGAGGGACGGATGGGCTACCACTGACATGACAGCGATCACTGCTCCCGATCACAGGGAGCAGTAGATCTCTGTCATGTCACAAGGTAGAATGGGGAAATGCCTTGTTTACATTCTCTGTCTCCCCGTTCTGCGGCTCCGTGACACGATCGCGGGACACCGGCGGACGTCGAGTCCGCGGGACCCGCGGGCACGGTCACGGCACAGTACACGGCGGGCATGTACTGTGCCGTGTCTTAAAGGGGACGTACCTGTATGCCCATTTGTGCAGCCGTGCCATTGTGCCGTCGTATATCGTCGTGCACTGGTCAGTTAAAGTCCAGTAATACACTGTCGCACCCTGCTCTGCACATGCTCAGTTGCTCTCAATTTTTGGCATTGTGCCAAAAATCAGAGCCACTAGAGGCCAATCTGCTGACAGCCTTAAAATTTACTGCTGTTCAGGGGCTCTGGGCTTCAACAAAATGGCAGCCTCCAACAAGAAGAAGCAGGAACAATGCTGGAGGCAATTTACAGCACACACAAATTTTGGTAGAATAATTATTAATGTGGAATGTATGTTCCTTGCAAAAACCATTATTTTTTACCAAGTTGTTATGGGTAAATTTTCGCTTGAATGCAGCGCATGTTGATGTGCAAAAAAAAAGAAGTGTGTTTTTAATGCACTGCACATCAACTGTAAAGTGTAAACGTAGCCTAAGGCACTTTTAGTTGCAGGCGCACGATCGCCTACAACGCAGGGTTAATAGCTGTCTGTTTTCATGTTCATTCAGAATGTACTTTTACATTTGGAATGTAATTTTATTGACTGGGAACTGGTTGGTATATCAATAGTGCTTTCTCCGCAGTTCTATATATTTAATTTTCTTTTGCAGGAAAACATTAAAACATCAAACAGGCACTTCAGTTCAAACAATCTGAAATTACCTTTATTTCTCAAGTCCTAGGTTACCTCGTCTGAATTGCAAAACCACATGTGCTGGATGCAGCTTGTACTCCGCAGTACCTGGTAGAGAAATAAAGGCTAATTCATCTAATTGCCAGTGCCTTTGCTCAATGAGAGTTTTATAAGAAGCCTTACGTCAGCACGGCAAACTCACCAATTTGGATAATGAGATCCATAGAGAATATTGAGCATAGCTAAAAAAAAACACTATGGAGTAATTTATCTCATAGGCTATACAGAGAAACACATTTGGTGATATGGTTTCTAATCTCCACTCAGCACTCATAAACAACAGCTGAATAAGATATCATGATTTAAAAGTGAATGACATATAACAGTGCATGTCGCTTGTAGGTGGGGCGCAGCGCTGAGCGGCGGAATAACACACCCAGTCCCAGTGCAGCTAAAGAATTTGCATTGAAATAATGCAGAAACAGTTCACAAATAACCCGGTGTGAAGACAGCCCAACTGGGAACATTCACAGTCTCAGCAGCATCTAAAAAGAAGGTTTCAGCCAAGCTGACAGTGCCTGTTAGGAGGGGTAGAATGTGGCCTGGCCATCTTGTGCCCAACAGACAGATGTCCAGAGAAGGTGGGAGCCCTACGCTTTCCCTCCTTTTCAGGAACCTGCCACTATTTCTGTCCCTAACAGAAGGGGTACCTGTCCCTACTCTACTAACTCGCAAATGCGTGCCAAACCTGGGAGCCAGGGCCTTAAAAAGGCTCTGCCTGACCCAAGATGGCTGCCAGAGTCACATGGAATAGCAGCAATTGGATTCTTCTCCAGTGACCCAGGAATCCATAGAAGAATTGTGTTCCTCTTGACTTCCTCTCCAACTACAGTGCCGCTCCACTTGCAGTGGAGAAAGTAGACTGCACCCGCCTACACGCTGCTTAAAAGCCTATTGTTTGACCCTTTTTATATATTCTCTTAAGCTTTCCAAAATTTTTGTACTCAGATTCTGGTCATCTACATTGATCCACTTACTATATTTATATAGTGTGTCAAGGGCCAGATTTATGCTCTCCGTCCCTTTAGACCTAGGGCTGTGTGCTGCTCGTCGCTCCTACACTAGTTTACCTGCTAGCCTTCACCCTTATGCACAAGGGCCTCTGGAGCCCTACAAAATAAGCGTATATCTCTGCCAAGGATCCACAGCGTACTGATGCCCATAGAAATCAATGGCTGTACGCCAGTATAAGCCAGTATTTACATAACTATACACAAACATACAGACATACGCTCCTGGATGCGTAGGAAGGTGTTCAGTGGCCCTGGTGTAGTTCCTATTTTTGGCATATGAGGTTTTCCTTCCATATAGAGAGTAAATAAATAGTGCAGTGAGCTAATTGAGTTTGGTTTGAGTGTTGGGAGAAGAAGGCAGTATTGTCCCCTGTGGGAAGTCTTGTGACCCCCCAGCAATAAAGATGTAGATGGATCGGAATCTATCTTTCCCAGCTGGGAATCAGCCGGATGACCTTCCTCCATTCTTGGTTTAGCCATCATGAACATCCCTGAAGTAGGGCAACTGGGGACATCATCAGTTTCTAGTGTTTGTAACTTGTTGGCTCTCAATGGTTACAGTTAAGATGTTTGACTCTCCTAGTTGATAATAAAGAAAATATGAAAATCCTTCTGGACTGGACTTGTTTTATTCCTGTTGTGGTGGCCTATACCTGGGGAACAGTAAGTAGGAGACCTCTGGACCTTCCAGAGGAGGGGTGGAAGGTGTTTAATGCTGACTGGTTTGCTACAAGGACTTGGGGTATGACTCCCTCTGGGACTGTGGACTCACGTTAGCACAAGTTGACCATGAAAGTAGCTAATGGTTTTCAATTTTAAAAATGTTGACAAATAAATATGTGAAAAGTGTTGTGTGCATTTGTATTCGGCCCCCCTGAGTCAGTACTTTGTAGAAGTACCTTTTGATGCAATTACAGCGGCAAGTTTTTTGGGGGATGTCTCTACCAGCTTTGCACATCTAGAGAGTGAAATTTTTGCCCAATGTTCTTTGCAAAATAGCTCAACCTCTGTCAGATTGGATGGAGAACATCTGTGAACAGCAAATATTAAGTGGTTCCACAAAGTATTGACTCAGGGGGGCTGAATACAAATGCACGCCACACTTTTCACATATTTGTCAAAAAATGTTGAAAACCATTTATCATCTTCCTTCCACTTCACAATTATGTGCCACTTTGTGTTGGTTTATCACAGTGTTTCTCAATTCCAGTCCTCAAGGCGCCCCAACAGGTCATGTTTTCAGGATTTCCTTTAGATGAAATGGCTGTGGTAATTACTAAGGCAGTGAAACTAATCAAATCACCTGTGCAAAATAATGGAAAGTCTAAAAACATGACCTGTTGCAGCACCTTGAGGACTGGAGTTGAGAAACACTGGCTCTATCACATACAATCCCAATTAAAAAACATTTACATTTTTGGTTGTAACATGACAAAATGTGGAAAATGTTAAAGGATGTGAATACTTTTTCAAGGCATTGTATACTTTCCTTTATGTTATACTCAACTTCCCTGTTTGCCGACCCCACCCACATAAATTATATGTTCAGGTGACAAGAAGCAATATAAGGAAAAAGATATCACAACTTGTAAGCTTTTAAGCTTGTTGTTGCCCCTCTGTAGCCCTGCTGCCCAAGTATTGACTGATAGGAGCCATATGGTCAGGGCCGGGGCTAGACTATTTTGCTATTTTGCACCCTTAAAACACAAGACCAGCTACTTGCACCCCCCCCCCCCCAAAAAAATAAAAACAAAACTTCTACATTTTTAAAAACAGTAAACATGAAACGGCTACATTTCTTTAAAATAAACAAAAAAACAGTCCAATCCAGCAAAGAGACAGTCCAATCTAGCAAATAAACATCCACAAATAGCAGAAAGACATTCCCATATAGCAAAGAGACAGCCAAATACAGCAAAGAGACAGCCCAATTCAAAGAGACAGCTCAATCCAGCAAAGAGACATCCTCATATAGCAAAGGGGCAGCCAAATCCAGCAAAGAGACATCTCCATCCAGCAAAGAGACATTCTCATTTAGCAAAGAGACATCCAAATCCAGCAAAAAGACAGCCGAATCCAGCAAAGAGACAAATGATAAAGTACGGTTTCAGATAAAATTGGGCAGGCTTGTATTGTGATTCCAGGCATGGTTGTTTATTTTGAGAATTGGGAGTGTCAGTGTAGTGCAGGGTGTGGCCACCGGTGCTTGGACCCAGAGATTCCTCCTCGTGCTTTTAGTAGAAATGGTTCTGGAAGAGAGGCTGGACTTGGGATCTGAGTGACAGGCAGCTCGTGTGTGAGTTCTGGCCAATCATGAATTTGTTTGGCAGGAGGCGGGACTCTCATAAAAGCTGGGGTCACATGCTGCAAGTGGGTCATGGAGAGGGAGACCAGAGAGAGAGCCCCCTGCGGGGAGCCAAGCGGAGCCCCCCTATGGGGAAGGAGGTGGGGACCGGGCCACACGGAGGAGAGACGTTAGTGACACCACACAGCATGTAGTCGCTGGTGTTGCTGGACGCCCCTGTGGGGAAGGGAGCATGCCAGACTGGAGAGAAGGGATGGAGAAACCATTTCGGAAGAAGTAGCAACTAAGCGGAGGACAACTGGGCAATCAATCGTTTATGAGTGGCACATGGACTGTTGATCAAGTGAGTGAAAGCCCAGGGGAAAGGTACTACCAGAGGCTGTGGGATGTTGGTGCGCAAGTCAGTGAGACAGGTGGTGATGGCCTGTGACTTTGGGTTCAACAATGCCCCGGAATTCCAATCAGTCAGGCGGGAGGAATTATTCAGAGTAATCTCTTCCTTAGCTCAACTTGGAAGTACTGTACAGATGGGAAGTAGTGGTCAAAAGGCGGCGGTAGAGCTCTGAGCACAAGCAGAGATACAGATTGTTCTAAAAAGGTCTACGGGTGAAGAGGTTATTCAGAGTAACTCTTTACTACAACAGCCTATGTATTCTCTAGTAAATCTACCCAAGTCTATATGCAAAGAGTTATTCAGAGTGGCTCTTTGCTATTCGTTTTCATTGTTCTCAAGGTCTACTCCTGTCTTCCCAAAGAAAAGTTATTCAGAGTGACTTTTCATAGTCTGCATTGCTCTAAGTCTTTGCATGAGAAGGCAAAGGAAAGATTATAAAACAGCAAAAGAGCATCTCAGAAAACCCCTTCTCCTATCCCAGTTCATGTTATACTAATAAAAGCAAAAGAAAACTACAATATGGACTGTTTCTATTTCTATGGGCTGCGATGGGCTAGGTGGAAAAATGTGATTTACGGATAAAACACACAAATTGCAGCTCCTTCGGGGGTAGTGCGCTACACTAGAAAAAGCGGGCTGGAGCCAATACCCAGCAAATTAGAGGCCTCTTACTGGCACACTCACCGACTATGTTGGATCATAGATTATAAAGGTCTAGCTGCACATTAACTGCCTCCAGATCAAGATGGACTCAGCTACAAACCTCTCCAACAATTCACCAATACCCATAACCTGCAACAATAATGTAACTGTCCGTCGGTTCACCTCTTGGCCACTAAGGGTTGCACACAGTGCCCCACCGGAGCCGATGCTAGTGCCCGGCGGGCACGATGACCGCCGGGCACGCGCGATCGCTCGTGACAGAGCGAGAACCAGGATCTGTGTGTGTACACACACAGATCCCGGTTCTCTCAGGGGAGAGGAGACAGATCGTGTGTTCATACCAAGTATGAACACTGATCTCTTTCTTCCCCTAGTCAGTCCCATCCTACAGTTAGAACACACACTAGGGAACACATTTAACCCCTTGATCGCCCCCTAGTGTTAACCCCTTCCCAGCCAGTGACATTTTTACATTGATCAGTGTATTTTTTTTAGCACTGATCGCTGTATAATTGTCAATGGTCCCAAAAATGTGTCAAAAGTGTCCAATTTGTCCGCCGCAATATCGCAGTTCTGATAAAAAAGAAAAACGCAGATCACCGCCATTACTAGTAAAAAAAAAAATTATAAAAAGGCCATAAATCTATTCACTCTTTTGTAGATGCTATAACTTTTGCGCAAACCAATCAATATAAGCTTATTGCGATTTTTTTCCCCAAAAATATATAGAAGAATACACATCTTACTTACTAAACTGAGGAAAACAAGTGTTTTCTTTTTTTAAAAATTGGGATATTTATTATAGCAAAAAGTAAAAGAGATTGTGTTTTTTTCAAAATTGTCGCTCTTCTCTTGTTTATAGCGCAAAAAATAAAAACCACAGAGGTGATCAAATACCACCAAAAGAAAGCTTTATTTGTGGGAAAAAAAAGGGCAATTTTGTTTGGGTACAGCGTCGCACGACCGCGCAATTGTCAGTTAAAGTAACGCAGTGCCGTGTCGCAAAAAATGGCCTGGTCATTGAGCAGCCAAATCTTCCGGGGCTAAAGTGGTTAAGATGGACCTAATAGTACAAACTCTCAAACATTTCATCTATATCCGCTCAATGCCAGAGAAGACATGCAAAATAAATAGGCATGCAAGGCCTCATGTCCACTGGGCATTTGACTCAATGCATAAGACTTCACTGTCTAGGTGCAGATGGAAGGTACAGGAGGACTGTACAGCTCTGCTGCCAGTAGCCTATAAAACTCAATGAGAGGCTGACAGTTGCTGCTGCTGGACAAGGCTGGATGGTGCACTGAGTGGTACTAATGTTTAGGACAGAAATGAATACCCAAAACAAAAAATGCATTAATTGTGGGCATTCGTCCCTGGGTGCATACTGCCCTAAACATTAGTACTGCCTGGTACACCGTCCAGCCACGTCCATCCTCTTATACTTTTACCGGCTGCTGGCAGGGCCTGGAAGGTGCACCTATATCTTCCACCTGCTCCTAAACATTGGAGTGTCATGGACTCGGGCATGTTTATTTTACATGAGGTCTGCCCGTACACACGATTGGACTTTCCAACAACAAAACCGTGGAATTTTGTTTGAAGGTTGTTGGCTCCAACTTGTCTTGCATACACACGGTCACACAAATGTTGGCCAGCAATTACGAACGTAGTGACGTACAAGACGTACGGAGAGCCGATAAAAAGGAAATTTAATAGTCATGTGATATCTCCATTACGAACGCTAGTTTTACAAGACCGAGCGCTTCGTACTTGATTCGAGCATGCGTGGACTTTTGTGCGACAGACTTGTGTACACACGATCGGAAAGTCTGACAACAAAAATTTGTTGGCGGAAAACTTGAGAACCTGCTAGCCGACATTTGTTGGTGGAAAGTCCGACAACAAATGTTGGTTGGAGCATACACACGGTCGGACTTTCCGCCAACAAGCTCACATCCAACATTTGTTGGCTGAAAATCCGATTGTGTGTACAGGGCATTATAGTGCAAATCTCTCTAACATTTTTTTTTTTAATTCATTTTCAATTTCTATTTGGGGTAAGCAGAGAGTGGGCATATGATAAATTAGTTAGAAAATATGGTGCTAAGAAAGGGGAGGGGGGGCAGTTTGAAGACATAAAAGTATCGTTATTCTTTAACCTAACCCAAAAGATGTAATAAACATGTAACAATTTCCTGCAGTTTGTTGGCAAAGATAAACATGAGGCTTATAAAAATCTCAAGCCTTTACTGTACAATAGAATAATTTTTCCCAGTGTAAAGAGTTCTGCCATAGAAATGAACTTTCCCTGCTGCTAGACAACTTTAAGCGGTCTTGGCAAAACTCAGAAATCACGCTGAGCTGTAAACTCTGCAATGTTTTGAAGCAATATAGCACAAACGATTTTCAAATCATCTGGTCGATTTAATAATTAGCACTATTTGTTTTCAAAAGCTAAATGTTTCTCCGCTCTTTTTTAACTAGTGTATATGTGATGTTGACTGTGTAGCAATCAGGAGAAAGGTTTAGCGGGTCTGCACTAAGAATGCCGCAGAATGCAATAAATCGCCAAGACGTTGGGTGTCACCGAACCTCACATTTGTTTTCAGAAGCTTTCATGTACAGAATGTCTGACACCAGGTAATGTATTGAAGATCACTATCTTATGTACCCGCAACATCAGAAGAACCTTCTTTACTGTTTATGAAACATTATTAAAGGTTTATAAAGATGTTTAGAGATGCCGACTGCAATGAGTCAGAATAAAGGAGACACTGGAATTGCAGTATCATAATTTAGGGCCAATTCACACTTGAACAATCCATTGCAGTGCATTACCGCAGGTGTGTTAAGGTGCATTATGTTATGTGCTAATGTGAGCTGCGTTATAGCAGCCTGTTCAGTAGGAGTGGGTTGAAATTGCACTGCAACATACCCCCCAAAAAATGATCTTGACCCTTTTTTTTAATGTTTTTATCAGATAATTTTTATTGTAATTTTTACAATTTTCACATTGTAAAACATTCATATCAAAACAAACAAAACAACCCAATCATGTTAACATACAATGTATGGATTAGGTAACGTTAGTCCTTTTAGAGGTCTGTATAAGCAAAATTGGTTAAGCTGTTAAAATTGCATAACATATACACGTGCAGTATAGAACCTGCATACATCACTAGGACCAATTTGCTATAGAAGCAATTTACAATATACACTACATTACCAAAAGTATTGGGATACCTGCCTTTACACACATATGAACTTTAATGGCATCCCAGTCTTAGTCCGTAGGGATCAATATTGAGTTGGCCCACCCTTTGCAGCTATAACAGGTTCAACTCTTCTGGGAAGGCTGAGTTTGAGGTGGAGGAACTTGGCTGGCCTCCATTTGTCCTCATTGTCCTGACCCGAATACTCAGCGTCAGTTCCGGGAAGTGACGTCTCACTAGCCCCGCTGCGCTTTCCGCTGGATCAGGAAAAGCCAGAAACCACCAGCTTACCAGACTGCAGACCTCAAGCCTGGTTAAGTGCATCTGCACATGAGTTCCCACAGGCCCAGATGATGCAGAAAAACAGCACTGCAGTGATACTACCTATGCGCCTGATTATTTACCACTCTTGTGAGTAATATTCCTCTATTTTAATTTATTAAAGTTCCTACACTTAGAAGGCGCTTGTGTTCTCTTCCAGTGATCTTCCCCAGAGCTTTCTTCTTGCTCCTACATATAGCATCCAGCTTGGTGTGCTTTACATGGAATCTTATTGACTTTTTATGGACTTTCCTGTTAACATGGACTAATTCCTCCATATAGATCAATTGTTTATATTTCATTTTACTTATGATTTCCCCTTCCCTCCAAGCCTAAGACCCAGATCGATTGCCCGCATTTGCGCCAAATCTGTTTCCTTGAAGCGGTTATAGTTGCAAAGGGTAGGGCAACTCAATATTGAACCCTACGGACTAAGACTGGGATGCAAGCATCAACATTAGACTTTGAGTGGACCAGGGCATTCTTCATATCCCTGACTGCAGACAAGGCTTGCCATCCAATACAATACAGCCATACAATAAAAAACTTTTTTGGATAATATCCTCCTGGTGTGCGGCTGTCCGGATCTTCTTGTATACTCTCAGCATGAATCAGCATTAGCCAGCACCTGGGGCTCTTTATTTCTGGAGAGAATCACTCACTTTGTACCTGGTTTGGATCCACACTGGTGTGGGGAAAACGCTCTTGAAGGCTTGCCATCCAGTTCTTCCCACTTTATAAGAGTAATCTATGTAGGATAAAAAGAAGGTTGGGGCCAGGCCTGGGGTCGCCAACCACATATCTCATATCTTCTCAAATTTAGCAGGACAATTTTGATGTTGATAAATCAGTCACTTAACCCTTTTTTAGCAAGGCAGTGCACCACAACATACAGTATGCACATTATGGTGTGCTGTGTTGATTTTTGCAGTGTCCTCTACTGTACAGTGCTTTGGGTTGCTGCTCACAATAAATGACACCGCAACTCACCACACATAAAAGGATGTTGCCAAATGAATGCATATAGGGGTAACTAAACTATAAGATGCATGGAGAAGACAAGGCATTTAAGGGGGGGATTTGATTACCTTGTGTAAATGCAAAATGTCCTTGTAGTAAACTTGATAAAACCTTTTCACTTTAAGTTAATTGAAAATGACAAGAGGGCACTCTTTTGGTCTAAAGGAAATTATGTTTAACCTCCACATACAGAAACCTTTCCTTACAGTAAGAGAATGGATAGAATTCTGCAGGTACTACTGCTAGCCAACTCTGGATGTGTTTCTAAGTGCACAGAATATAACTAGTCATTAATATTTATATGTAATGGTACTGTGGATCCACATAATATCCAAATTTTTTTTCCTCTGATGGAGGAAACTGGATCATGCATTATAAAGAGTTTTTTGCCTTCTCTAGATGAACTGTGGTACCCCATACCACAATGTACCCCATACTCATTTACATGGGGGGGGGGGCAGGATTCTGATAAGCCCCCTGTCCGCAGACTCCCATAAAAACCATCCAGGGTTGTCCCCATCAACATGCCCCCCCCCCCCCCATGTTGAGGCTATGTGGCTTGGTATGGTTTAGAAGTGGAGGGGACAAGCAAGCGGCCAGTCTGCATGGTCAGATAAGGGTCTAGTATACATTTTGAGGAGGACCCCACGCCGTTTTTTTAAAACATTTGGCTTGGGGTTCCCACACGCAGTTTTTTTAAAACATCTTTCTTTTGCTGGCAATACTATTGTATTGCCAGTATTTTAAATGTCATTTTCTTTCTTTATACATGTCAGCTTTGCTGCAGCAGGTTCTATACATGGTACAGATGCACAGATTTACAGGCAGACTAAGGAGACCCCCCAGGAACTATATTTAAAGGAATTTTTCAATTTTTATTGTTTTTATTATTCTTTCACTCATCAAGTAAAAGTCTCAGACCACATCTTTCCTCATGCCTAATGTTATATTCTACGTAAGGCATCCTAAACAACTTTTTACATTCTTCAGGTGGCTTGGGTTCCTGATACTTCTCATAGTTCTATGGTTCTTTTCAACAGTGCCTATGTCTAGTAGTGACTAAGTTTGGTGGGAAAAACCACAGTTCACAAACGGATTACTGGCATTTGACATTCCTGGAAGTGTCAGCTGCAGAAGAGCCGTCAGTTGGTGTTTTCCCATTAATTGAGAGGAGAGCAGTTTAGGGATAGTGAGACAGGTAAGTAAGAAACTACTTCTTTTCCATGCAGCATGTTTTTTTATGTTTGCATCCATATGTAAGGGTTGGTTAAAGTTCCTGTGACTGAGGACAGGTATACAGTTGCAGTATGGCCAAACCACAATATCTGTATCTATCAGCTTAAACAGAGTTTTGAACACTTCAGTCATGCATAGTCATTTTTGTTGCAGGTCCTCCTGATTTTTTTTTTATCTTAAAAAAAAAAAGGCTTTATTGAGCAAAAGAAATAATACATACAGAGTCCAGAATAAAACAGGTAAAAAAGACTGAAGATATCAACATCATCTAATTTGAGACAATTTTAAATACGGTAAATAAATAAATAAATAAAAAATGTGCCTGCACAGTAGATTGTTCCCTATGATCCTTACAATGTGAAATAAATAACATGCAATTAAAGAAATACCAACACTTTTCAAATTCTCATTAAAGTGCTTTCTGCGCTCTGAATACAATGTGTGCAATTCATAATAAATGTGTATCACACAAATTAAATCATAAATAGTCCATTCACAATATTTCAGTGGTCTATTTTCATTATTGTGCTATATTTTGGCAGCAGACAATTATAAACCAATACAAATATTGTGCAAATAAACTTATTCTTCACCAGTGATTTCAGACAATGGCACCATCCTTAATACAACAATATTCATCACACATACAGATATGGACCATCACATATGTGTAGCACCCTCTAGCTGTGCTTGGTGTTTACAGATAGATTTCGTTAGAGTTGGTAAATTTAAGCAGGCTTGGCTAGTAGCCAAGGCTGTCTGTTTTGATTCTGGGTTGGCAGGAAGCCAGGAAGGGCTGGGTGACCCACAGACAGTATCACTGAGACCTCCCCTCTCCTTCCAGGAAAGGAAGGAGGTGGAGCTGCCTGGAGTATTCTGAGGCCCCTGTCCAATCCCCAACTAGGATTGGCAGGGGGCAGGCCCCTTCAAATACTCAGGTTCAGCCCAGCTGTGGGAGTTGTGATCGGGTGGAAGATGGAGATGGAGTGTTAGGCAGTTGGGCCTTTGAGGGAGCTCCCCAGTCTGGGGGGGGGGGGGTGACCTTGGACCCTCTTACAACACACAGAGGTATCCTGACCAGGAGGCACAGGAGGAGCAAGAGAGATCAGCAGGAGAACACTGCCACAGAGGCAGCCAAGAGGGCTGGTGAGTGTTCACACAGTCAGGAGGACTGGGAGGCATGCCTGAGAGGACTGGGAGAGAGCAGTCTAAGATGGGTGCAGAGCCAGTGGAGTGGACTGTGGTGGCACGGGCAGTAGAGAGAGGCAGCTGCAGCCAAGAGGGCTGGCAGGGCCTGAAGATGTGATGCTGGGATCAGTAGCCACGTGGACAGCTAGCACAAGGACTACCAACATTTTGGCTACACCAAAAGGGCCCACAGTACTGCCTGCAAAGGGCATTTACTCCGCCAGTGTCAGGCCTAAACTACAGTGATAGCTTCTCTAGAATAAGCAGTAATCAAATGATGTGCTGGAGCTGGAAGTGAGGAGGGGTATATACAGAGAGTGTATGTAGTTGAAGTCCCAATTCTTTAATCTTTCTTCAATAAAGTGGGTATCCCAAACTTATCCATACCCTATCCTAGTTGAATTCCCCCAATAAAAATAAAAACCAAAGTGCAAGGACTGTTTTTCTGCCTAAGAGTGAGTGAGAACTGTGTGCCTAATTGTGCAGGGTGAGAGACGGACCACAAGTACCAGAAGCCCCTACGGGGGTACCGCTACATATGTATAGAAAGCAATTGCAGCTTCAAAGCTGAAACCTCCTAATACAGAATAAAACAACCTTACAACTTTTATAATATGCAGTCCAAAATAAGATCCACCGGGACTAGACCCGGAACATTTAACCATGGGGTCCAGACTTTGCCAAATTTCCCTGTACAACCTCTAGGTTCTCCTGATTTGATCACTCTGGCGTCAAACCCATGTCGGCCAGCATCTCAGAAGGTTGCAGATATGATAATGCCAATTTCTAGAAGAAATTTCAATGGCCTTTTTTAACCTATGTATTACCCAGTAACATCACAGATTGTTCTCTTGGAGCAGCTGGGCAGAATATTCTTTTTTGCAATGATACAAACCACCCATAATTTTGACGTAGGTCACAACTTTTGTCACATAGGGCAGACAGAAAAAACAGAACTTGTACTGCTATATTTCAAGCCAATATCCAAGAAGGGTTACCTCTTCTGAAAGTCTGATTTCTTCCAAAGTAGAAGGGCATTGTAAACAGGGCTAATATCTTCTCCGCTGCTGAAGGCATCATGATCTATGCTGCTGCATCTGAGCTGGTTTCTTCCCTTATACAAGCCAATGTTAACGGAAGTCAAAAGAATCTCAAGCATATCTCAAATGCATCACATACAGACCTCAAATGGTAAACCATACGTGCAATATGACTTGTTTCTGAGTCTCACACCTGTGTGCTCTCTTCTAAATCTTCCCCTTAGGCCTGTTGGAATGTTCTCAAGATAGATGCCAAATTAATTTAAAAATCATTTATATCTGTTTGAAACAAACTTTTTTTGTTAAATGTCATCTTAAAAATATGTCACAACCAAACAGTAGTAGACAACACCACTTTCATAAGACTAATATACAAAGCCCAACTATGGGGTATTTTTTTAATGAATACAGTGGGTAATATGTAATATCACATATGCCGTTCCTTAGAGTACTGTCATTCTTTTAATTCTAAAACATTTGTTCCAATATTAAATAGGATTTTAAAGGGGTTATAAAGGTAATTTTTTTTTTTTTAAATAACAAACATGTTATACTTACCTTCACTGTGCAGCTCATTCTGCACAGAGTGGCCCCGAACCTAGTCTTCTGGGGTCCCTCGGCGGCTGTTTCAGCTCCTCCCCGCAAGAACTAACCACCTTAATGCGAGCTCCCTCGCATGGTGGTTAGTTATTGCGGGCGCGCTCCCGTGATACAACTGGCGGCTATAGCCTATCGCTGTATCACTCGGCCCCGCCCCCCGGCGCGGTGTCATTGGATGTGATTGACAGCAGTGCGAGCCAATGGCTGCGCTGCTTTCAATCCATCCACTATAGCCAATCAGCGACCAGGCTGAGCGGCGAACTGGAGGTCGGGAGTGAGCGGCTGAGTTTCGAGGTGTCAGGTAAGTAAAACGGGGGGGCTGGGGGCGGCGGTATTGTCAAAAGTTTTTTCACCTTAATGCATAGAATGCATTAAGGTGAAAAAATGTATACCTTTACAACCCCTTTAACTGGGAACTTGTTACCAAAAATAGCCTGAAAATACAAAAAAGATATCATTTATTGGTACAAAAAGCATATAACTTACACATATATATTAAAATAAATTGCTTAATACATAGAGGTGTGTATCATTACATATCCATGCATGACCATCAAGGCTGTACAGTATATATATATATATATATATATATATATATATATGGTATATATATATATATATATATATATATATATATATATAGACTGTATATATGCAGTATGTCACTATTTTTCATTATAAACTAATTTCAATGCATTTCACATGTATCCATGCTTCCTCAGGACCAGAAAAAATAGTTAGTAAACGTTGTTATCTACTATCACCTGTGTAGTGATGATCTGATATTGTGATCTAAAATAACCATGACAGACATAATGATAGTGTTGCGTATTGCTTCCCAATAGACATAAAAGAGATGAGTTAATCAAAATGAATAAAGTGGGATTAAACTCCCATGCATGAATTTTACCTATAGGTAGCCTATAAAAGGCTTACCTATAGATACTGTATATCTCCTAAATGTACACTGTTTAGGAGATATTAACTGTAGATGCAGCCGGTGACGCCACTCGTGCCGTTCCTTCAGAGTCTTGTGCCATAAACGGCATCTCCCGCGCACATGCGCAAGAGTGACATCATCTGGCCACTCACACAGCTAGAGTCCATCTTCACCCGGAAGGGAGACCAGACGAAGATGGAAGCGCCTTCAGCGGGGACAGCGCACCGCTGGATGGCTTTGTTCTAAGGTAAGTTTCACATAATGTGCTAGTATGCGATGTGCTAAACATTGCCTTGCAGGTTTTAAAAAAAAAAAGCCAGCAGTTTACTACCGTTTTAAGTCACAAAAAGACTGTGCATATATACCAATATCACATGTTATTTGCTTTTTGTACTAGCAAATTACATATTTTTGAATTTTCAGGCTATTTTTGTTCACAAGTTCAAGGGTACTGTTTTAAAAGTCATATTTCAAGTGGTTGTAAACCCTTACATATACCCAGTGAAGTGACTCGCCTTAGGTGATACACAGAGATGAAACAAATCCTCCTACATAAGTTTTACCTGTATATCTGCAGTCTTCTTTTCTCTACATCCATTCAAAGTGCTGAATTTACAAAGTTTGTCTGAGGGTTCAGAAAAAAGGGGGCGTAGAACTAAAATTACACTCTGCAGAGTTCAGTGAGGTGAACTCTAAACCCTTGCACACACGATTGGATTGTTCGCCAACAAAACCGTGGAATTTTGTCCGAAGGGAGTTGGCCCAAACTTATCTTGCATACACACGGCCACACAATTGTTGGCCAACAATTATGAACGTAGTGACGTACTATGTTGTTTTTCAGCTCTTTAGCACCACATTTTGGGCTCCTTCTGCCAATTTCGTGTTAGTAGAAGTTTGGTGAGTGTTGTTTCGCGCTTTTCATTTTGCACTTTTTTTTCAAAAATGTTTATTTTATTTGTACAATACAACATCCGTTAAGGAGTTATTATAACCCAAATGCATACTAAAAATAATAACTGTTTCGGTAAGGCAGGGTCAATAGTTTCTTGGTCAGCTCCCTCCTTGCTGTAACAAACTCCAGCCAAAAGGGTTTAGCATCCAGGGACCTGGGAAGGCTCCTCCGGCACCCCTAAAGGGAACATACTGTGCCTGGTGGCTCCTTCCCAAGCTCCTATAAATTCACATTTTCAATATTCTAGCCTAGAGTCAAATGCAATATTTAGGGCTTCGGGAGCTTAACTAAATCGCTCCCTAGACGTGCCCTCTAGTAAATAAGCCTAAAGGCGCTTAAGTCGGAGGCTTCATTTTGCCCTTTTCATTTCGCACTTTTCAGTTTGTTTCCGAACGCCCGTTCGTCAACCAGACATGTTGCGGATTCGGACGAGATAACGTGTTATTTATTATTGGCCTTGGAGTTATTGCTTTGACATTATTTTTTTTGGTTGAATAATAATGATTTGATTTGGTATATTTTCTATATTTTTGGATGCATAGAATGCTCTTTTTGGTTAAGTTCTATTGGCAGATAGCATGTCTAATTTTATTTGTTTTCTTTTTTTAATGCACAATAAAAAAATTGTGGAGAATACTACTTGGCTATGTGTTTTACTTCAAGTGACAGTTTGGAAAATGGCAGTTACATTTTAATAAATACAATGTAAAATTAACAAGAGACACAAACATAGTTGTATCTTTGATCCTAAAAACTACGGGATAATGGTGTTGTGGTAACTTGACCAAAAAAATTAAAAAACGTAATAATATTATTCTTGATATCACTAGGGAAAAAAAAGCCTTTTTAAATACGTTTGGCAGAACTCCATCAGTATCAACAACAAAGCAGCTTCATTATTATCCCATTAAAGAAGAAGAGAATTGTGCGCTGCATTTCGAGATTTCATAATTTGCCACGTCACAAATGTTAATTCTCCATTATGAACGCTAGTTTACAAGACCGACCACTTCTGGCTCATCCTTGCTTCCGAGCATGCGTGTTTGTACTTTGGACTTTTGGCCAACGGACTTGTGTACACACGCTCGGAAAATCCGACAACACATATTTGTCCGTGGAAAATTTGAAAACCTGCTAGCCAACATTTGTCTGCGGAAAGTCTGACAACAATTGTCCGATGGAGCATATACACGGTCGGATTTACTGACAACAGCCTGTCATCGAACATTTCCCATCGCAAAGTCCAATCGTGTGTACGGGGCTTAAGAGCTGATTGGAGGGAAGAGACACACCCCACTCCACACAGCACACAGGAACAGAGCTGAGGTTGTCAATCAGCTGGAGGTCCCTCCTCTGTCACCATTTTTCTCTTGGTGTCAGGAAAACTTGTCAGAAGTGACTCATGATGATAGCAGAGACAAAAATGACACTAATGCCGTGTACACACGGTCGGAATTTGTTCGATGGGAGTTTGCTGTCAGAAATTCCGACCCTGTGTAGGCTCCATCGGACATTTTCCGTCAGAATTTCCAACAAACAAAATTTGAGGTCTGGATCTCAAATTTTCCGACAACAAAATCAGTTGTCGGAAATTTCCGATCGTGTGTACACAATTCCAACGAACAAAATTCCATGCATGCTCGGAATCAAGCAGAAGATCTGCACTTTCTATTGAACTTCATTTTTCTCGGCTCGTCGTACGCGTTGTACATCACCGCGTTCTTGACGTTCGGAATTTCCGACATTTGTGTGTATGCAAGACAAGTTTGAGCCAACATCCGTTGGAAAAAAAAACATGGATTTTCTTGTCAGAATGTGCGATCGTGTATACGTGGCATAAGTGTTTCTAATTGAGTCAATTACACACGATAGAGGGATAAGCTTTGTTCATATTTCATGTCTGAGGTTTACAAACACTTTAATATTGTAACAAATATTTTTTTTAATATCCCCAATAGGTGCAAAAAATAATTACCTTCAATCTGAACCTGTCCCTTGCAGTTTTGCAATGTGATGTCTTTAGTCTTCCAGGTTGAATGACTGGGGACATACTGTGAAGGCAGACATAATCAGCCCAACCCCTAAGGGGACTTCACCACAATGCGCTACATTTACTGTAATGCTGACATCATAATGCTATAGCCACCCAAAGGACTTCCCAGCTCAGGAGAAGACATAAAGAAGAAGACCCTAAGGCATAACACCAAGACTTCTGGAAACGGGGGAAATAAAGATAAATGATATCATAACATATGGCTTGGAAGGCACTCAAAGTGGAAATAAGTGAAAGTCCTGAGCCCAGTGGGGGCTTTTAGATTTAAAAAAAATGATTTACATATAGCTGAATGTTAATTGAAAACAGAATTATTTTATTTTTCTTTATACTATTAGATTTGACGATATGGTTGACTTAGACTGACCTTGCTGGTAATTTATACAGCTATAACTGCCGTAATCTGTGATTTAAAAAGCCCATCCATTTAACATAGAAACCTTTTGAGGAACAAAAAAAGTCAGCTAAAATCTCCAGACTTATAGAAATAAAACATATCCGCTCATTATAAAACTTGTTCACAAAAGAGGTTGCGTAGTAATTTTACTCTAGCTCAGTCCTACGGGCTATAGACTGACCTTCAGACCTGCCGCTGATTAAGAAGCAATCAACTTTGAAATATAAAATTGCTTCCAGAAAGTTGTATGATGTGCAAATCCAAAAAGAATAATTACCAAAAATCACCCCCACAATAAATAGGGTCTATAAAACATACACTTATTCATCTAAGTTCTTGAATTAGGTTTACTCCAGTTCATTCCATCTACCTTAATTATATGAATAAAAGTGAAGTGGATGCATTGCATTTACCTTTTAAGCAGAACTTCACTCTCTCGGTCACCACTGTTTAATCCTTATGCTGCTATGAAATTAGCCATCCAAAGTTTTCTGTATACGTGGCCTTGAGATCAACCTGTAAAGGTCAACACTTTTCGCAGGGAACCTGGGATCTTAATGTAAAATTGCTGTAACAATATATAAAATTAAAGTATACCTAAAGGCAAAACTTTTTTTTGGTTTAGGATGGTGTGAAGATGGATTAGAACACCTATTAGGTTTTTATTGATGTCTGTGTCCTGTTTACCTTAATCATCGAAGGTGAAAGTAAAAGAACACCCTTAATTTTGGGTTGTCCCCAGAAAAGTAATAGAAGGGAAATCTTCCAACGGGGACACTAGATCTGGTGACCTCCCAAGGAATTCCCTTAATTTGCAGGTATTTTATCTCATTTCCTGTTTTGGCTATGGGACAGGAAGTAGGGTAAATCTCTCCAATGGAACACAGATGGCAAAATAATTAACTGACAGGGGTTATAACCCTCCATTACTCTATTCAAGAAGAAAAAAAAAGGTTTTGCCTATAGTTCTACTTTAAATTGTTATTGTGTAATTTCAGACAAAATCTTAAAAACACACAAAGTACTAAATATATCACAACAATATGTGAAATAACAATTCATCTTAGTATATATACTGATTCTGGAATGGAAGTAGGATAAGAGAGGACAAGAAACCAACATACAAATAAATATACATCAAATATACATCAATACATCAATTCCTTAAGCACCTGAGGGTATGAGGGAACTTAGTCAAGTAATTGCCAGACCGTTGTTCCTAATTTTTACAGAGAGTCTACTGACTGGAATGGTACCAGCTGATTGGAGAAAAGCCAATGTAGCACCAATATTTAAAAAAGGGCCAAGATACATCCCTAGGAATTACAGACCAGTTAGCCTAACATCAATTGTATGCAAGCTCTTGGAGGGGATGATAAGGGACTATATACAAGATTTTAGTAATGACAACGGTATCATTAGCAGTAATCAGCATGGATTCATGAAGAATCATTCTTGCCAAACCAATCTCTTAACCTTCTATGAGGGGGTGAGTTGCCATCTGAATAAAGGAAGGCCTGTAAAAGTGGTGTATCTGGATTTTTCAAAAGCATTTTCATACAGTTTACTGTACAAAGTAAGGTCTGTCGGCATGGACCATAGGGCGAGTACATGGATTGAAAACTGGCTACAGGGGAAAGTTAAGAGGGTAGTGATAAATGGGGAGTACTTGGAATGGTCCAGGGTGGAAAGTGGGGTCCCCCAGGGTTCTGTCCTGGGACCAATCCTATTTAATTTATTCATAAACGATCTGGAGGATGGGATAAACAGTTCAATCTCTGTATTTGCGAACGATACTAAGCTAAGCAGGGCAATAACGTCTCCGCAGGGTGTGGAAACCTTGCAAGAATATCTGAACAAATTAATGTTGTAGGTGGGAAACTACATGGCATATGAGGTTTAATGTAGAAAAATGTAAAATAATGCATTTGGGTGGCAAAAATATGAATGCAATCTACTCACTAGGGGGAGAACTTTTTGGGAAATCTAGGATGGAAAAGGACCTGGTGGTCCTAGCAGATGACAGGCTCAGCAATGTCATGCAATGCCAAGCTGCTGCAAGCAAAGCAAACATAATATTGGCATGCATTAAAAAGGGGTTTAACTCCAGAGATAAAATGATAATTCTCCCGCTCTACAAGACTCTGGTCCGGCCACACCTAGAGTATGCTGTCCAGTTCTGGGCACCAGTCCTCAGGAAGGATATACTGGAACTGGAGAGAGTCCAGAGAAGGGGAACAAAACTAATAAAGGGACTGGAGGACCTTAGTTATGAGGATAGGTTCCGAGCACTGAACTTGTTCTCTCTGGAGAAGAGATGCTTGAGAGGGGATATGATTTCAATGTACAAATACCGCACTGTTGACCCCACAATAGGAATAAAACTTTTCTGCGAAAGAGAATTTAATAAGATACGCGGCCATTCACTAAAACTAGAAGAAAAGCGGTTTAACCTTAAACTGCGTAGAGGGTTCTTTTCTGTAAGAGCGGTTAGGATGTGGAACTCGATAACATTTCAAAAGAACAATTAGATAAGCACCTGAGCGACCACAATATACAGGGATATATAATGTAATACTGACACATAATCACACACATAGGTTGGACTTGATGGACTTGTGTCTTTTTTTCAACCTCACCTACTATGTAAAAATACTTATACTCCCCTCCTTCCCCTTTTTCCTCCTTCTTCCCTCCCCCCCTTCTCTTCCTCTTTCCCCTATTTTTTTAAGTATGACACAATAACAATTTATTTATATGGATTGTTACAGTATTTTTACATTGAGATCCCAGGTCCTGATGAAGCAAGGTTCCCCAGAAATGCATCGACCTTTACAAGTTGATCTCAAAGCCATATATACAGTAAACTTTGGAACGGTTATTTGTACATTTAATTTTAAGCTGTCTTTTAATGAATATGTCCAAAAAAAGTGTTAATATTTTAGATTTGCATTTTTTTGTGTTTATATTACACCTTTGGAGGTATAATTAAAATCCCAGGTTCGATGTACTTCTATTTCTATAGATTATAAAAGAGAGTAACTAGCTCTCCTAGGTTCGCAAGGGTGGGCCGTTTCTATAGATTATGGTAGGGATGACACCTCCAATGGCAAAAGTCGATCTCACATCCCGTCCTCATGTATAATAGGATTCGCTAGGAGAATGTCCATGTCTCCATGTTCTTATGGACCTTGCTTTGTGCACTGGTCCAAATCATGATTATGGTGTGGAGTTGTTTTTCAGGGGACTTGGCCCCTCAGTTCCAGTGAAGGGAACTCTTAAGGCGTCAGCATACCAAGACATTTTGTACAATTTCACGCTCCCAATTTTGTGGGAACAGTTTGGGGATGGTCCCTTCCTGTTCTAACATGACTGCGAAACCAGTGCACATAGCAAAGTCCATAAAGACATGGATGAGTTTGGGGTGGAGAAACTTGACTGGCCTGCTCAGAGTCTCGACCTCAACCCGACAGATCACCTTTGGGATGAATTAGAGCGGAAACTGTGAGCCAGGCCTTCTCGTCCACATCAGTGCCTGACCTCACAAATGCACTTCTAGGAGAATGGTCAAACATTTCCATAGACACACTCCTAAACCTTGTGGACAGCCTTCCCAGAAGAGTTGAAGCTGTTATAGCTGCACAGTGTGGGCCAACTTAATATTGAACCCTACAGACTAGGATGCCATTAAAGTTCATGTGCGTGTAAAGGCAGGTGCCCCAATACTCTTGACAATATAGTGTATATCTAATCCCAAGAAAAAAATGTAATATATTGCAGCTTACGAGACCTCAGATGTGATGGATGCATTCGTTTCCAGGTCTGTTTTCCTTTATTTTTACCTGACAACCCTGGGAGTGACATGCTTGTACTGCATCCTTGGAAAAGAAATGTTGCCACCCCAGGATAGGAAGTGTGTTAGGAATTCAGATCACCTTCCCTCTCTTCATCTCCATAACATAGTAAGGCGTTGTTAGAGAAACGGAGGAGGACTGTGAGCAATGCTAACTGGTAACAGTCAGAAGAGCCAAAGAACACAGGAATCTATCAAAGCGATCAGAAAATACTTTCAATGGAAATCTATATTTTGGAAGAAGGGAAGAGACAATTTTGGAGAGAGAAGAGACAGGAGAATATATGGAAGGGGACTAGAACGAACAAGGGAGTAAATGGGATCAATGGATAGCATTTAAGAAAACCAAACATTTTGCGGCAGTAATTAGATAGTAACATAGGACCTGAACACAAGTAATTGTTAAGAGCTTTGTGGAAGAGGAGATAATCTGCGGGGGCTGGGGGGGGTGGGTGGGAGGTGGTTGGGAACGGGTGAGGCATATGGGGGGACTTATTTATTGTATGTGTCTAAGAGAACAGGAGAATGTTGATATTTGTCTTATTATGTTCCCCCCATATGTGGGGGGTTTAGTTTTCTTTTTTTGTACTGAGATTTTGAAAATTAAATAAAGTTAAAAAAAAAAAAAAAAAAAATACTTTCAATGGTATATTTACCAGACCAAAAGGGAACGTTTAAGAGAAGTTTATTAGTTAATTCAACCTTGCTAACCAGGGACCTTGCTAGGTCTGCAAAAGATCTGAGGCTAAAGCCCATAACAGCGATCACCAACCTTTTTGCAGGCCTGGAGGTGGGGGGGCACGCGAGTAGTAAGCAATTTTTCGTGGGCAATGGCTGGTGTTGGCTTGAAACGGGGGGGGCAGTGAGAGATGATGTCATCTCGCTGCTCCCCGCCGCACCTCTGATATTGAAGAGGCCCACACTGTGAGGGCGGAAGAGCGGTGATGCAGGGTGGGTGGAGAGAGGTGATGTCATCTCTGCTCGCTTCTCTCATCTGCCTGCCCGGCTCTCTCATGCAGCCCACCCACCGCGCCAGCGGTCTGGCTGCAGAGAGGCCACGCCCCGCTGGTTAGGCAGGGACCTGCAGCTAGATACTTGGGGCTTTGGGCCCCAGATTCGAGGCTATAGCCTCAATAGCCACCCACTATCAATGCCACTGCTGCTAACACACTTAGGACCCTTTTACACGGGCTGTGCGATCGGGTCTGCCTGTCAGTTTTTTAGGCGGACCTGATCAGACGCTCCACTGACATGTCCACTGACACCCGCCGCTATCCGATCTTATCCTGTCTGCAAAATCCAGACGGTTGGTGACCCTATTTTCCATCCGTCGGGCGGATTGGATGGGATCGGATCGGATCGGACAGTGGGTCCGTTTTCATCCGATCACCCCATATAGGAGAGCAGTGCTCTGACAGGTCCATCTCAGCACAGTGAGTGGAGACCGACCTGTCATCCGCCTGCTCAGTGGGGATCAGCAGATCGATAACCCTGCTGAGCAAGTGGAGTCCGTCAAACGGGCAAGCCCATGTGAAAGGACCCTAATTGTTATACTGGCCCAGCCCAGTAATCATTTGATAATTTCAGATGACCAGTACCATGAGAGTGGAGAATGGTTCTAGATACTGGATACTTGAAGGAAAAAAGAACACATCATTTTCAAGGATGTCAAGTATATGTGTCCATATTAACAGCTTTTCCAAATTATGGCAAAAGAATAAAATATCTAGCTGTAGTGAAGGGAAAATTCTTCATATGCAGTATTATTTTCAAACAAAATGACAATGGCAAGACTACAACTGTGTAATGTTATCAACAAATGAAGCTGTAAGGTAATAATCAATGAATGAATACAGTATATTTGTTATTATCTGCAGTCTTTATATCAAATACTCCATCTTCCAGGGTGAGCCACAAATACCCTTTTTTCCCCTTTTATAATTACTCTATGCATTTTATCTGTAACACAGTTTAGTAACACAAAACTGTAAATGGGACAGATGACAATAACATTTGTTCTTTCTAGCTTAGGTGACTTAGGTTTTTTTTATTTTTTTTCTTGCCTTTAAAGTATGTAGAGTTGTAAACAATAAAATATTAATTTGAAAAAATACATACAATTCACTTTTATAAATATAAAAAAATACATATTTTGTTTCCTTATTTAAATAAAATAATCAGTTCATAGACCAAAGTGAACCTAAAACTTATTTTTACTTTTCTACACTTTGAATAGAGTAACAAAATTGAAGAAGAGGTTAGAACTTAAAGAGGAACTGCAGTCTGCTCACATAATTTTTAATAAAAACATCTTTTCCATTCTGACGCTTCCCTCCAACCACTTTGCATATTATTTTCAATATACTGTGATTCTGTACTTGCCAAATATGCTGCAGAAATCTCCCTCCACTGAGTCTGGCTGCAGCCATTTTAACTGTGAGCAGCTGAAGCTGCTGCCTGTTCACTTCCTGGATTTACACAGACACACAGAGGCACACCTCCAGCTCTGCAGCTCTGATTGGCCCTCTTAGGACTCATCCCCCCTCCCTGCCTTGCACACTCTCACAAGAGTTAGAGAGAGAGCTGTACATGATGTCATAAGCCTAGGATTTTTACCAGACAAGAAACAGGAAGTGGGCTGTATAAGGTATTTACTGTCAGAAAAAAAAATGTTTTTTTATCCAAAGTTAGAACAACAAGGGCAGAAGACTTAATAGATGGAAAGATGGACTGTTCTGCTTTAAGATAAATCTTTCCAATGGGATTTTGACTATTCCAAACTCTATTCAAAAGTTTAAAAAAAAATGTCCTTATATATTTTGGAAGATTCACTCTGGTCCATAAGGGGGAAACAACTGCTAGACCTGAGGTGGTTAAATTTTCTTCTTCCAGATCCAGATTAATTTGTGCTGCATGTTTTATTGATAGGGGACACAGGTATTCGTTTTGTATGAGCCTTTTCCCTTTCTCCACCTTGCCTTATAAATATGTAGTTGTCCATTAGTGCCTATTGTACTACATGACTGTAATCTGGCTATGATGCATATATTTATGACAATCAGCTCTAGGATATGTCTGCATTACAAGTATTCTTGAATTCCGCTGGCTCCATCACATTTTTATATTAGGATTTTTTTTTTGATTTACTGCCTTGTCTATATGCCAGCTATGATTGCCTTTCTTTTAGCCAGTCTTTACAGTTATTTATTATACCTATTTTCCTATAATTGTTTTCTCCGTTCCAGAAAACTGGATTCACATTGGTGCATTAATAAAAAAGGATTTAGCTTTCGTATTGAAAGTAAAAGCTTAGGCATTTTAAAACTCACAACTACTCTTTTCACTTTTTCTACTTCTAATATGCTTTCTACCATCTAATATGCTTTGTATTCTTTATTGTTGCATTATAATCAATTGCATTTCTTTTTTTGTATATATATTTCTTCTACGATTCTTATAGTAATTATAAACCTTAACTTTCTTTTGTCTTTAAAGAGGAGGTCCACACTTTTTTTTTTTTTTAATGGCCTCCTTCTTTCTACTGCAGCTGGTCCCCAAGTTACTGGCACCTCTCTTCCCACTTGCGGGTGTCTCCGACTGCTAATGTGGCATTTCTACATGTGCGAGGGCTCTTAGCTGATGACAGGTGTTAATTGCTCCACTGCCCTCATTGGTCAGCTGTGGAACACAGAAGAGCAGGATAGGGGCAGAGTGAAGCAGGGCTGCAGGTAAGTGTTTGGGGATGGAGGAGAGCAGAACAAGGGACTAGACATTTTTTACTATAATATAGAATACTATAAGGTAAAAAAAAAAAAAAAAAAAAAAAACACCTAGCATTTGGTACCACTTTAACTTGCCCCATCATTAAAAATATTGCTGGCTTTGGTGGATAATATGGCAAATTTACAATAGTACTTGGGGGGGTGGTAGAACCCAACGATTGAGCCGCCCTTTTAGAGCTTCCAACTATCCTCCGAGGTGGATTAGACATGTGCAATTCGGTTCGTAACGAATAGATTTTCGTACGAATTTGTTAGTATTTGTACATTCGGATCAATTCGAACATCCGAATAGCTGAAAGACCCAAAATACGAAAATTATGAAATTACGAATAAGCAAAATATCGAACACGAGAAAATACGAACTTACGAACGGACAAACTTTCAAAAATACGAAACTCCGAAACAGTAAAAGAAAGAAAATGACATCTATAATGAATGATTTATATTTCGTATTTTTAATCCTTTGTCTGTTCGTAATTGCATATGTTCGTATTTTCATTCGTCTGTTCGTAATTTAGTTTATTTGTGTTCTCGAATCGTTCTTTTGAATGGACAGTGTAAGTGTATCTTAATATGTATGTTCGTAATTTCGTGTTCTCGAATCGTTCTTTCGAATGGGCAGTGTATTAGTGAGTGATGTATCTTACTTAATATCTTTAGCCAATCAGCTTATCCCTTTTGTGTCTGAGTCGTACTGCATTCCTGAATCTTTTTAGATTCAGTTGAGGAGGAGACGGAGTCAGGTCTCGTGACTGAGGGAGTGGACTGGAGTAAGTACAGGACTTTATAGAAAAGCAAGCATAGGATTATTATTCTTTATTTCCTACAAAAGTACGAATCAGCAAAAAAGACAATCTTACAAAAGTAAAAATTACTAAATCATGAGTAGTGTACGGAATAAAAAAAAATTATTATCTAACAAAATTACAAATTTCGGATCAATGAAAATTAGACTAAACGGAATTACGAATCATTTCGTATCAAGGAAAATATTACTGTTACGAAAATACGAAGTCCAAATATGAAAACTCGCGTCTTATGAAATTACGAATCGTTAGACTAAAGGAATTTCAAATCATTTTGTGTCAACGAAAATTTATCTGTTACGAAAATACGAATGGGTCCGAATATAAAAACTTGCGCCTTACAAAATTACGAATCGTTATGAATCAACGGAAACGTAAAGAAAAGAGCAAAGCTAGTGTGAATGAGCTCTTGGGATACATGCAGAAAGTACTATGTCTATGTTGGATTATGGCACCTATGCTGTTCTCATGCTATTTAACTTGATGTTAAAGTGCTTATAACGTCTATTTATTTATTTTTCTAAAATAAGGAAAGAAGGTTTGGGGCCTCTCTGTGCAATGTTTGCAGTTAAGTCTATTACTTACCTGCAAACATTGCACAGAAAACCCCAAACCTCCTTTTCTGGGGTCCCCCTTTAGGGCTCTCAACTCCTCTTCTGCAAGCTGCTTGCTACGGGGGGGGGGGGGGGCTATCTTTGTGTCCTGTGGGAATAGAGAAAAAGAGCAGGGCAGCTGCAGACAGGCACAGAACTGAATTGAGACAGGACTCTGCAACGTATAAGGGGGGTGAGGGAGCTTATACAAATACTGGGACATTTTTCTAACCTTAATGCAGGGAATGCATTAAAGCAGAGCTCCACCCAAAAGAGGAAGCTCTGCTTGCTTGCTTCCTCCCCCCTCCGGTGCCACATTTTGCACCTTTTGGGGGGGGAGTGGGTACCTGTTTTTGACAGGTACCCGTCCCCACTTTCGAGAGATTTCGCCGCAGACCTCGCCGCAGGAACACGTGACTTCATCAAAGGGTGATCAAATGCTGAGGATTCTGGTTGTTTGCATACAAAGGCCTGACATGACCTGTAGGGGTCTTCGTATGAGGCGAGAGGCTGGGGGAAAAGAGTGGCGCCCTACGGATAGTGATAATAATTGGATAAAGTGGATACCGTTCGATCATATTGCACATGCACTTTTTTCTTTTTCTATGATGTGTACAGTACCTATTGTAGCCAATCATATTGTATCCTTATTTTATTCATCACAGCCAAATCAATGAAATATAATTGCTGATATTGGTGATTTTTATTTTTTTCCTTATTCAATGTAATTATTACACTGAATAAGGTAAAAAAACACCAATATTAGCAATCGGCAATTATATTTCATTGATCTGCCTGTGATAAATAAAATAAGAATAAAATATGATAATTTATGAGGGCGTGTTTAGAGGTGGGGTTAGGGTAGAATAGGGGTTGGGTGGGGCAATTGGTGAAAAGTAACTCTTAAGGCCTGGCTAGTAGCTTGGGATTTTAAATTTTGGGCCCTGCACTGCATACACTCAATCCTCACTAATCAGCCGACACAGGGAGTCGGCTCCCGTTGGTCACTGGCTGCTCCACACATAGACTCAAAGAAAAAGCGAAGCCACTCAACATTTAAAAACTTTAAGGTCCAGTTATTGAACTCTCCATCAGACAGACTGTGCCACCAGGTTTGTGCAGCCTTAATGCGTTTTATTCCAATCGGAGGTTACTCATAGGCAAAGGTCTCCATCATTAACATCTGTGATCACTAAGGCTACTTTCACACCAATGCGTTTTTCAGGCGCTAAAGGGCTAAAAATAACGCCTGTAAATTGCATGAAAAAAACCTTCCCCTGCAGCCCCAAATGAGAGCACGAGTGCTTTCACACTGAAGCAGTATGCTTGCAGAACATTCGAAAAAGTCCTGCAAGCAGCATCTTTTAGGCATTACAGGAGCTGTATATACACTGCTCCTAAACAGCCCCGGCCATTGAAATCAATGGTCACCACTTGACCACTGCGCTTTTAACCCTTTATTCGGCCCTGCTATCGGCCGAATAAAGGGTTAAAAGCGCACTTTGCAGGCCCTTTTAACCCTTTATTCAGCCGCTAGCAGGGGTTAAAAGTGTCCCGCTAGTGGCCGAAAAGCACTGCTATAACAGCGGCAAAGCGCCACTGAAATTAGCAGCGCTTTACCGCTAACACGCCCCTGCCCCAGTGTGAAAGTAGCCTAAGAGCAAATTAACAGACCTGCTGATAGATGTCTTATTAATAATAAAGGAGAACCTTACCTACCTGCTGCAGCATTGGCTTGATGCTGTCAGATGTTCCCTGCTGGACCTAAGCCCGAGAACTGAGCGATCACGTGACCACTGATCACTTAATTCTTAGGTATGCTCTAAGCAGAGAGTGTTGACTGGAGTGGGGGTAGCATGCTGGGAGGCTGAGCTAACTGCCTGTAAGTCATCTGGGTGGATCCTCATTTCTATTGTCAGGATCTCTCCTGAGTCTGAACCTTCTCTGTGAAGTTAGCCACTATAGACTGATTGTGGGTCACAAGTGAGCACTAGTAAGTGGACTCCTATGACCCACATGAGAAGCATGGCCAAAAGAGCTATGGCCATACTTCTCTTTTAATATTTAAACCATCATTGATGCAAATGTCAAACTCTGGCTCATCTCTCAAATTAAACACATTGTTAGCAATGTTGCAGACTTAATCAAAATACTGCATAATGTTTCAAAGAGAAGTTCATGTTCATCAAAATTCCATTAATAATCTTCCACAACACATTCCACGCAATTACATTTATAGATTCATATAGAGGCAAAATAGGAAAATAAGGACTGATCCAGGCAACATTCAGCACCATATCCCATGTAATTCAAAGAAATGAAAAAAGAAGGGGGGGAAAGTTTGGAACCCCCCGGGACTTTTAAGGTGCTTGTACATTAAGGTAGGTATGGTAGGAAAACATGTATAACTTTATCCATAAAAATGATCTTTATTTATTACAATTAAAACAGATATATAGCAAAACAGTTTTCACTTAAAAACAGTGTTTAAATATCACAAGATGCCACATCAGCTACTGGGCAAATAATCGAAAGAGTACCACTTGACTGAAAAGCCACTCTACATGTTTCGCTCAATTCGCAGCTTCCTCAAGAGTTTTGGCAATAAAGTAAAGTGAAGTACACTGTAGATAATAAGGAAAACAAAAATAAGATATACTATTGTGATTGATGCGATTTGCAAATAATACATGGATAAATAAATTCATACAGCTCAAATTCATCACAAATAATCACAAAAAATCATGGGTCAATTGATATTGATAGTCTTACCAGGCTGCCGCACATAGAAAGCAAAATTGTGTTTAAGGAATCAAGCCATTGATTAGCATCAGTGATAAGAAATATATTCAGCTATGTCTCTCTCACATCAAGAGTTCCCATCATTTTTGGCCACAGAGGGATGTAAAGTTTGCATAATCTTAATGCAAAGAAAAAGAAATATGACATAAATATAGGGTTCAAATTGAGAGGGCAACCATGCTGATCATTGTGGTGAGAAAGTGAAGAGTACCTTTAATAGAATCAAGGGTTTCTGTGCTAGAGGCACAAAAGCCTCATGGACAATGAGGATTTTGTGCCTCTAGCACAGAAACTCTTGATTCTATTAAAGAATCAGCATGGTTGCCCTCTCATTTTGAACCCTGTATTTATGTCATATTTCTTGTGCTGCAGCGAACAGTGGGTGTAGCCAAATTGCTCTTGCTGAAATCATCAACTTGCCACCGAGTGATACCGAACCTGCCCCCAGACAGCCGCCCGCAGCTCCCACATGGCAACAGATTTGTGTGTGACTATCTTGGTTACTTGGGAAGCCACAGCCCGGTCTTAATAATGTCTGGGTTTCAAAATCCCAGACTGTCCATGTGAATCCCCGACAGGTGGCAACCCTAGTGTTAATCCAACAAAACACAATTATTAAAAATCAAAACATTAAAGGAGTTGAGAAGGCAGAAGTTTTTTTTTTTATCTTAATACATTCTATGCATTAAGATACAAAACCTTCAGTGTGTTGCAGCCTCCCCAGCACCCCCTAATTACTTACCAGAGCCCCATCTCTCTCCAGCGATGGAGAGAGTCAGGTCGGAGCTCCGTGTCTGAATGGACACACGGAGCTGTGGCACGGCTCGGGTGCCCCCATAGCAAGCTGCTTGCTATGGGGGCACTCGATAGGAGGGAGGGGCCAGGAGCAGCGAAAAGGGACCCGATAAGAGGAGGATCTGGGCTACTCTGTGCAAAACCAACTGCACAGAGAAGGTAAGTATAACATGTTTTTTTTTTAAACGAGCCTTTACAATCACTTTAATGAAGGTCTTTCTTCACTGAAATGCGTCGGTACTGCACAAACTTTTACAATTAATACTGCACAAACCAGGTGGCACAGTCTGCATGGAGAGTTCAATAAATGGACATTAACACTTTTAAATGGTTAGACGCTTTCTCTTTTCTTTTGAGAGTCTATGGGGTTGATTTACTAAAGGCAAATAGACTGTGCACTTTGCAGATTGCAGCTGCCCTCTGCAAGTGCAATTGCTCCAGAGCTTAGTAAATGAGGTAAGGCTTGACTTTGCAAAGAGTACTCAATCCTGTGCAAGGAAAATTTAAAAAAAAACAGCATTTTTGCTTGCACATGATTGGATGATGGAAGTCAGCAGAGCTTCTGCTCATTTACTAAGCTCTAGAGCAGCTGCTCTTGCAGAGGGCAACTGCATTTTGCAAAGTGCAGTCTTTTTCCCTTTAGTAAATCAACCCCTATAGTGGTCAGTGTAGTACCACCCTTTAAGCTGGTGGTTGGTGGTTTTGGTGCCCACTTACATTGGTGGTAAGTGGGAGTTGATGAGTCATTGGTCAAGTCAAGTCAAGTGGGTAACTAAAAGGTTCCTAGACCTGTGCTGCTGTCATGAACATTTATAAGCTTAGAATGGTATATCCCGAGCTCCTGTTTACTAGAATGTAGACAAGCAAAAAAGTAAGACTGCCCACCCTGTATTCTTTCTGAAGCATACTTTTCTGTTATGACTTTTAACTAAGAAAATGTATTGTGCTGCCATACTACTGGTACTATTGTAATGAAAAATGAACACTTAAAGCTACAAATCCAGAAGATGTAGATGTGATTATAGTGTGTGTATCTGGTCTCCAGAGACAAACAGAACACAGTCAGCCTTGTTCATACAAGCTCTTGTTTCAGCTCAGCTGTATGATCTCATAACTGTGACATTCAGCTCTGCAATCCAATCAAAACAAGTCTATCTTTCCTGTGTTCCCATATTGATACAGTGTATCAAAGTGAAAGACAGCAGAACACCAATACACGCCATATCAGGGATGCTAAATTATTCTTGGCAGCGACACGATACACTTACCCTTAATTGTGAAGACTGTTTTTGCAATCTAATCCTTTATGAATTTGCAAGAGTCTGCAAACTAGACATAAATGAACCAGTGTCTTCTATGTGCTTTAAGGAAAATTGTTGTAGCATAGCTATACATCACTATACTATAGATCAGTACCAAGGAGGAACCCTTGAAAGAGTTTTTAGGTGTGTGTGTGTGGGGGGGGCACACACTCGTTGAGTTAGTAGACCTACAGCTCATGGTACATTAGGTTGCAGAGACTTTCCGATAAAAGAATAAAGAATGTGTACCGAATAAAAATAAATAAAAATAAAATAATAATGACCAAAAAAGTAAAAGAAACAGTGAAAACTGTATACCTTACATTGGTGATCAGTGTAGAAGTTACCCCTTACAATGAGGTCAGTAGAAAGTGTTCCCTTGCCATTTTATGGGCAGCACGGTGGCTAAGTGGTTAGCCAATCACAGCACTACCTGTATGTTCTCCCTGTGCCTGTGAGGGTTTCCTCTGGGTACTCTGATTTCCTCCCACACTCCAAAGACATGCTGGTAGGTTAATTGGCTCTTGTCTAAAATGGCCCTAGTATATGAATGTGAGTTAGGGACCCTAGATTGTAAACTCATTGAGGACAGGGACTGATGTGAATGTACAACATACACACAATATTACCAAAAGTATTGGGTCTCCTGCCTTTAGAAGCACATAAACTTCAATGGCATCCCAGTCTTAAGCTGGCCATACACCTATAGATTATCTGCAGATTTTCTATGGTTAGATGGAAAAAGTGGGAGATTCCTCCATCCACACAGTTTAGCGAACATGGAGAAATCTGTTGCACTTTTTCCATCTAACCATAGAAAATCTGCAGATAATCTATAGGTGTATGGCCAGCTTTAGTCTATAGGGTTCAATATTGAGTTGGCCCACCCTTTACAGCTATAACAGCTTCAACTCTTCTGGGAAAGCTGTCCACAAGGTTCAGGAGTCTGTCTATGGGAATGTTTGACCAGTCCTCCAGAAGCACATTTGTGAGGTCAGGCACTGATGTGAACGATCATCATTGCAATTTTGTCTGGCTCATGACAATAAAGAAATTTCTACAGCATCTTTTGGATTCAAGTGTGTGATCAATCTTTTCTGCTCTTCTTGATATTGCCTACGGTGACCTGGGATTAGCACCTTGGATCAGGTGTGTCCATTTTTTGCCTGAAGCGGTGTGTGTACCCTTGTTCTGTTTCAATATTGAACCCTAAGGACTAAGACTGGGATGCCTTTAGAGTTCATGTGCGTTTAAAGGCAGGCGTCCCAATACTTTTCATAATATAGTGTAATATATGCATAAAATGATGACGCTGTATAAGTATTCCTTTTACATTGGTGAGCAGGGATGGGCCGAATGACCCCCAGTTCGGTTTGCACCAGAACTTTCGAACATCGTGAAATTTTGGAACCGAATAACGGACCCCATTAAAGTTTATGAGGCCCGAACGTGAAAAATCAAAAGTGCCCATTTTGAAGGCTTATATGCAAGTAACTGGGCATACAATGGTTATGGGGGTCCGAGTCCTGCCCTGGAGGACATGCATCAATGAAAAAAAGTTTTAAAAAAACGTTATTTTTTTATATGAGCAGTGATTTATTGATGCTTAAAGTGAAAGCATAAAAAATGCAAAATTCCTTTCAATATAGTGCCTGGGGGGGGGGGGGTCCCCTTAGTCTACCTGTAAAGTGGCACATCTGTACTGTGTATAGAAGCTACTGTAGAAATAATTGCATTTATAAAGCCAAAAAAAAAAAACAACATTTTCCCTGCAAGCTTTCTTTATTTTGTAAGCAACAGCTTGCGGAGCCAGCCTGTATGATGAGGCTACAATGTAGTGCACTGGGAACAAGATTAGACATTTTTTGGATACATTCTGGTGTCTCTTCCATAGACTTTGGATAGATGTAACAGTTGCAGAAAAATTGGAAGAATTTGCCTTGCTGTCAAAAATTGCATGATATGCACCTGTCAGAACAGCTCGCAGGATTGTGAGAAAAGCAATTCAAAACCCACGTTTGACTGCACGATCCCTCCAGAAAGATCTGGCAGACACTGGAGTTGTGGTACACTATTCCACTATAAAGAGATACTTGTACAAATATGGTCTTCATGGAAGAGTCATCAGAAGAAAACCTCTTCTACGTCCTCACCACAAAGATCAGCGTTTGAACTTTGCAAATGAACATATAGACAAGCCTGAGGCATTTTGGAAACAAGTTCTGTGGACCGATGAGGTTAAAATAGAACTTTTTGGCCGGAATGAGCAAAGGTACGTTTGGAGAAGAAAGGGCACAGAATTTAATGAAAAGAACCTCTGTCCAACTGTTAAGCATGGGTAGTGGATCAATCATGCTTTGGGGTTGTATTGCAGCCAGTGAAACAGGGAACATTTCACGAGTAGAAGGAAAAATGGATTCAATAAAATTTCAGCAAATTTTGGATGATAACTTGATGCCATCTGGAAAAAGCTGAAGTTAAAGAGAGGATGGCTTCTACAAATGGATAATGATCCTAAACACACCTCAAAATCCACGGGGGATTACATCAAGAGGCTTAAACTGAAGGTTTTGCCATGGCCTTCACAATCTCCTGACCTCAACATTATTGAAAATCTATGGATAGACCATAAAAGGGCAGTGCGTGACAGACAGCCCAGAAATCTCAAAGAACTGAAAGACTTTTGTAAGGAAGAATGGGCAAAAAATACCTCAAACAAGAATTGAAAGACTCTTGGCTGGCTACAAAAAGCGTTTACAAGCTGTGATACTTGCCAAAGGGGGCAGTACAAGATATTAACTCTGCAGGGTGCCCAAACTTTTGCAGACGCCATTTTTTTTGTTTTCTGTAATTTTGAAAGTGTAAATAATGGAAATAAAATCTAACTTTTTTTGACATATAAGAATGTCTAATCTGTAATTTGATGCCATTTGGAGATTTTTCCATCTTTCCTTGGCTTCCTTATGCACATTAATACACATTTTTACCTGGGGTGCCCAAACTTTCGATCCCCACTGTATATATATATATATATATATATATATATATATATATATATATATATACACACAAATACACACATATGTTTGCTTAACAGCACATGACAATAAAGAATAAAAAAAAATTGTTAGTAAATTTGTATAAATTCATGTATGAATACATGTCATATAGACGGCACATCACAGTATTGTAAATTGGTAAAAGATTGTATAGGCATGATTATTTGGAGATGGTAACTCTTAGTTGATTCCCAATAGAGGGCACCTGACTGCATCCTAAAAGGTAGACACGTTTTGTGTATGAACACTATCTCAGGTGCAGATGCTCAAAAGTATTTACAAAAAAACAGAGTATAATTAATCCAATACAGCACTAAACATAATAGGAAAGGACAAAAATGCCAATCCTGGGTACTTACATGGAATTAAGTACGATGGTATATAGAAAATGTGGAACCAGGCCAACTTTACTAACAATTTTTATTCTTTATTGTCATGTGCTGTTAAGCCGACATGTATATATCTATGTATCCATGATGTCCATGCTGTATGCATGTGTATGTATATATATGTTTTGTACCATTTTCATGTACTCCATTATACATCTATGCTCATTAAATATGTTTACTCATTATCCAAACTACCTCAACAAGTCAAAAGCCTCATTTAAAGTCCCAAACCTCCCTTTTGTTCACCTCTCGCAGGCTTTGAAGCATGAGGGAGCCCATGCACCGCAAATTTGCGGAGGCATGAGAAGCAGACTCCTCATGGTCACTGAGGATTATAGTATCTGGAACTGCCCCCTCCCAAGGGTTCTACAGATGGAAAACCATCTCTTACTATTTGACGTATATGTCTTCCTCTGTTTCAATGCCTCCAAAACTGCCAGAATCCTCCTCCTCCCTCTCTTCTTGTATGTTCTGTGGCACAGGAACAATGGTGTCTGCATAAAGTGGACCTTGAGAAGAAAGGAAGTCTTCCTCTTTCTCCCGCTGCTCTGCCTCAAGTGCCCTGTCCATAATGCCACACAGAGTCTGCCCCAGCAGGAACACAACAGGGATTGTGTCACTGTTGCATGCATTGTCACGGCTCACCATAATTGTGGCTTCCCCAAATGGTGACAGTACAGTGCATGCATCCTTTATGAGCAGCCAATCCGAGCCGGCCTGTACCTGTCCTTGTGCCATACTCGTATAAGAAAAAAGTGAGGGTGCACCAACCTTGTGCATTACCAAAAATAATTTTAATAGAGGTAAAAACAGCAATGGTTATACTCACATATAAATGTGATATGCAAGCATATCAAAGCAACAGCAATAACGAACGGTTTCCCTTAGGTCTATAGTTGGCACCAAAGATGCTGTAGGACAAGATGGTATTGCAAGGTGGCTAACACGTTCCAAGGGAGGACCCTCTTCCTCAGAGCTGACTGGTCTCTTCTGTCTGTATAAATACACACATATATATCCTATATTCATGCCCACACAATGGCAGATCATGCCACGCCCATCCATATAGACACCACCTTCCCTGTGGACAAAGGGGAGGAAGGTGTGTACCGCTGTCAGGCATCTCAGGCCTACCATTCCCACATTGACAGTTCATATGTAGCATTGTAGCCTTACAATATATGAAAGGATCAAACTATGTATATATAACTTTACAATATGGTGTGTTTTGAATGGTCCTAATGATAAATCTAACCTGTGGGGATGTTGGTATCCTCGAATGTATACCTCTGGCATCAATCTGTGGTTTGTAGCATGTTCTGTGTCTCCCAGGCTCTGGTGAGATAAGCCCAACGGTGTACCTGACGCATTGGCATGTGTGGAACGCACACCATATCGCTGTAGTCTGGAAGTGGGGGTGGATTTGCGCTCCACTCGCCACTTCCGGTTACCGCTGCGTCACTTCCGGTCATCGCCGTATCACTGCTTATTAACACAATGTAATATAGATGTGGAAATGTGTACGTGGATGCACTTTAACCAATGGAAAGTGGTGTTTGGTGCACTTTAACTTGAGTACTCACTACTACACAGACACACTCCACACTCCACACTATATTATACTGCAGTAAAACTGCACTGACGCACTGCAATATACTACATCAAATGTGCACTAAAGCACAGAAATGTGTGGCATTGAACAGAAAGTAATGCACTGCATAATACAGCGTTAAACTTGCAGTAATGCACTGAACTGTACTGCGCTAAACGTAAGATAACACACTGAAATATACAGCGGTAAACTTGCAGTAATGCACTGAACTGTACTACGTCAAATGGAAGATAAAGCACTGAAATAAACGGCGTTAAACTTACAGTAACGCACTGAACTGTACGTCGTTAAACTTGCAATAACACACTGAAATATACTGCGTTAAGTGTGCACTAACACACAGAAATGTACTGTGTTAAACGGCAAGTAATGCACTGAAATATACGGCGTTAAACTTGCAGTAACGCACTGAACTATACTGCGTTAAACGGAAGATAATGCACTGAAATATACTGCGTTAAGAATAGCACACTAATGCCGCGTACACACGGTCGGATTTTCCGACGAAAAATGTTTAATGGGAGCTTTTTGGCGGAAATTCCGACCGTGTGTAGGCTCCATCGGACATTTTCCATTGGAATTTCCAACACACAAAATTTGAGATCTGGATCTCAAATTTTCTGACAACAAAATCCGTTCTCGTAAATTCCGATGGTGTGTACACAATTCCGACGCACAAAGTTCCAGGCATGCTCTCAATCAATTACGAGACGGAAGTGCTTGGTCTGGTAAAACTAGTGTTCATAATGGAGATAGCTTATTTGTCACGCTGCAAATTTTAAAATCTTTTAATGTAGAACATTCTCTTCTTCTTTAGAATGCTAAAATAATGAAGTTGTTTTGCTGCTTATATTCACACAGAGTTCTGACAAACTGATTTCTTTATTATTTCTTGTGATCTCATGAATATTTTTTTTTTTTGTCAGATATCCATAATAATGTTTCGAATTTTTGGTTAAAGTGTTTTGTTTTTTTTGTTTTTTTTTAGTGATCGCCATAATTTTTTCTTTCGTTTTGTGTGTCAAATTACCACAACACCATTATTATCGTTTATTTTTCAACCTCAAGGAGGTTGGTTTGTGTTGGTGTCCCTTGTTAATTTGACAGTGCAAGTGCACACACCCTCATCGGGGAGATCATGGTGTGCAATCGAGATTTACAGAAGATCAAGGAAGACATCAATGATGTTGAAAAAAGACTCAAAAACAGCATGTTTTCGGCAGAATTGAAAACACGCCAAAATTGTTTCTCTTTTACTAACTTTTCTCCAAAATCTTGAAAGCCAAATTTTGAAGATGCACACAGTGTGTCAACATGTGCTATCTGCCATCACAGGATATCAATGTATGCATTTTGGGGCTGCAACCCCTTCCTCGCAACTATGGGAGCTGAGAGGAAGGGGTTGCACCCCCGAAAAACGCACCCCCGAAAAACGAGTATAATTAATCCAATACAGCACTAAACATAATAGGAAAGGACAAAAATGTCAATCCTGGGTACTTACATGGAATTAAGTACGATGGTATATAGAAAATGTGGAATCAGGCCAACTTTACTAACAATTTTTATTCTTTATTGTCATGTGCTGTTAAGCCGACATGTATATATCTATGTATCCATGATGTCCATGCTGTATGCATGTGTATGTATATATATGTTTTGTACCATTTTCATGTACTCCATTATACATCTATGCTCATTAAATATGTTTACTCATTATCCAACCTACCTCAACAAGTCAAAAGCCTCATTTAAAGTCCCAAACCTCCCTTTTGTTCACCTCTCGCAGGCTTTGAAGCATGAGGGAGCCCATGCACCGCAAATTTGCGGAGGCATGAGAAGCAGACTCCTCATGGTCACTGAGGATTATAGTATCTGGAACTGCCCCCTCCCAAGGGTTCTACAGATGGAAAACCATCTCTTACTATTTGACGTATATGTCTTCCTCTGTTTCAATGCCTCCAAAACTGCCAGAATCCTCCTCCTCCCTCTCTTCTTGTGTGTTCTGTGGCACAGGAACAATGGTGTCTGCATAAAGTGGACCTTGAGAAGAAAGGAAGTCTTCCTCTTTCTCCCGCTGCTCTGCCTCAAGTGCCCTGTCCATAATGCCACACAGAGTCTGCCCCAACAGGAACACAACAGGGATTGTGTCACTGTTGCATGCATTGTCACGGCTCACCATAATTGTGGCTTCCCCAAATGGTGACAGTACAGTGCATGCATCCTTTATGAGCAGCCAATCCGAGCCGGCCTGTACCTGTCCTTGTGCCATACTCGTATAAGAAAAAAGTGAGGGTGCACCAACCTTGTGCATTACCAAAAATAATTTTAATAGAGGTAAAAACAGCAATGGTTATACTCACATATAAATGTGATATGCAAGCATATCAAAGCAACAGCAATAACGAACGGTTTCCCTTAGGTCTATAGTTGGCACCAAAGATGCTGTAGGACAAGATGGTATTGCAAGGTGGCTAACACGTTCCAAGGGAGGACCCTCTTCCTCAGAGCTGACTGGTCTCTTCTGTCTGTATAAATACACACATATATATCCTATATTCATGCCCACACAATGGCAGATCATGCCACGCCCATCCATATAGACACCACCTTCCCTGTGGACAAAGGGGAGGAAGGTGTGTACCGCTGTCAGGCATCTCAGGCCTACCATTCCCACATTGACAGTTCATATGTAGCATTGTAGCCTTACAATATATGAAAGGATCAAACTATGTATATATAACTTTACAATATGGTGTGTTTTGAATGGTCCTAATGATAAATCTAACCTGTGGGGATGTTGGTATCCTCGAATGTATACCTCTGGCATCAATCTGTGGTTTGTAGCATGTTCTGTGTCTCCCAGGCTCTGGTGAGATAAGCCCAACGGTGTACCTGACGCATTGGCATGTGTGGAACGCACACCATATCGCTGTAGTCTGGAAGTGGGGGTGGATTTGCGCTCCACTCGCCACTTCCGGTTACCGCTGCGTCACTTCCGGTCATCGCCGTATCACTGCTTATTAACACAATGTAATATAGATGTGGAAATGTGTACGTGGATGCACTTTATCCAATGGAAAGTGGTGTTTGGTGCACTTTAACTTGAGTACTCACTACTACACAGACACACTCCACACTCCACACTATATTATACTGCAGTAAAACTGCACTGACGCACTGCAATATACTACATCAAATGTGCACTAAAGCACAGAAATGTGTGGCATTGAACAGAAAGTAATGCACTGCATAATACAGCGTTAAACTTGCAGTAATGCACTGAACTGTACTGCGCTAAACGTAAGATAACACACTGAAATATACAGCGGTAAACTTGCAGTAATGCACTGAACTGTACTACGTCAAATGGAAGATAAAGCACTGAAATAAACGGCGTTAAACTTACAGTAACGCACTGAACTGTACGTCGTTAAACTTGCAATAACACACTGAAATATACTGCGTTAAGTGTGCACTAACACACAGAAATGTACTGTGTTAAACGGCAAGTAATGCACTGAAATATACGGCGTTAAACTTGCAGTAACGCACTGAACTATACTGCATTAAACGGAAGATAATGTACTGAAATATACTGCGTTAAGCATGCAGTAACGCACAGAAATGTACTGCGTTAAACGGCTTGTAACAAACTGAAATGTACAGTGTTAAACTTGCCGTAAAGCAATGAAATATACTGTGTTAAACAGTCAATACATTCACACTGAACTGATATTCTATACTGACAATAGAATCAGAATAGCACACTAATGCCGCATACACACGGTCGGATTTTCCGACGAAAAATGTTCAATGGGAGCTTTTTGGCGGAAATTCCGACCGTGTGTAGGCTCCATCGGACATTTTCCATTGGAATTTCCAACACACAAAATTTGAGATCTGGATCTCAAATTTTCCGACAACAAAATCCGTTCTCGTAAATTCCGATGATGTGTACACAATTCCGACGCACAAAGTTCCAGGCATGCTCTCAATCAATTACGAGACGGAAGTGCTCGGTCTGGTAAAACTAGTGTTCATAATGGAGATAGCATATTTGTCACGCTGCAAATTTTAAAATCTTTTAATGTAGAACATTCTCTTCTTCTTTAGAATGCTAAAATAATGAAGTTGTTTTGCTGCTTATATTCACACAGAGTTCTGACAAACTGATTTCTTTATTATTTCTTGTGATCTCATGAATATTTTTTTTTTTTGTCAGATATCCATAATAATGTTTCGAATTTTTGGTTAAAGTGTTTTGTTTTTTTTGTTTTTTCTTAGTGATCGCCATAATTTTTTCTTTCGTTTTGTGTGTCAAATTACCACAACACCATTATTATCGTTTATTTTTCAACCTCAAGGAGGTTGGTTTGTGTTGGTGTCCCTTGTTAATTTGACAGTGCAAGTGCACACACCCTCATCGGGGAGATCATGGTGTGCAATCGAGATTTACAGAAGATCAAGGAAGACATCAATGATGTTGAAAAAAGACTCAAAAACATCATGTTTTCGGCAGAATTGAAAACACGCCAAAATTGTTTCTCTTTTTCTAACTTTTCTCCAAAATCTTGAAAGCCAAATTTTGAAGATGCACACAGTGTGTCAACATGTGCTATCTGCTATCACAGGATATCAATGTATGCATTTTGGGGCTGCAACCCCTTCCTCGCAACTATGGGAGCTGAGAGGAAGGGGTTGCACCCCCGAAAAACGCCCATTGACCACCCATGTTGACATTAGGCATGGGATCAGGAGGGAAATCCTCATTTTGACTGTCAATTTGTGTGCATCTTCAAAATTTGGCTTTCACTGGGTGACATCACCCCATCTGATGAAGGCAATAGCAACACAGTTTGGATATACTAATGCCTGATATTGCCTTCACTTTGTCAAAGTTGAACTTTGGAAGTTCCTGAGTTGTGTATTGTTTTATGGTTTTAAACATGCCTGTTTTAACACAAAAAAGGCTATTTGTACTGTCCAAAAAAAAAAATGTTCTTACTAAAATATATTGATTGCTTCAAAAACCATTTTCTAATGCACATGTGAATGTGCACAGAGTAAAAATGTTTCTACTCAACAATCTGTGGCTTCTTCTTTCAATGCTCAATATCATTTTATGGACTAAGTTGGTGTTTACACTGAAATGGGGCTTATTTACTAAAGGCAAATCCGCTTTGCACTACAAGTGCACTATCAGTGCAGTTTCAAGTGCAGTTTCATGTGCACTTTTGCAGTGCACTTGGAGAGCAAAGTGGATTTTCCTTTAATAAATAACTCCCACAGTGCTTTATAATTTGCTACAATCACGCCATTTCCGTGACTCCCCAAAATTCATTCATGGTGCTGAAAATTATGAATATTTTTCTCAGTAATGCATTACATACATTAACAACAAAAACGAGGTGTGTGTAGCAGACTCACAACATAATAATATTTCACTGAAGATGTATCAAATAAATTACATTTGCTCTATTGATGAAAATGGCCAAAAAGAAAAGACCATTGGAGAACCTAGGAGACAGCTAAAAGAAACCCATGCAGTAAATCAAAGGAAATCTTTCAGTTTAAGTTTAAAAAATTTTGATAAAATGTTTTTTAAACAGTTTCTGGCATATCAATGGCCCCCCTACCTGCAAAGTACTCAACATACTTCTGTCTTACTTCGCGGGCGCTTTGGGGGGCAAGCTAGGACGGCCAGCTTCAAGCGCCGTCAGGGTTTCTTCTTGAAGTCCGGCCTCAGGCACAACTGAGGCCACATAGTTCATTGAATTTCTCCTTAAAAAATTGTGTAGAATGCAGCATGCAAGGATTAGATGGTTAAGTTTATATTCCGCCATGTTGATTGGCGTAAGGAAGAGGCGGAACCGGCTGGCCATTATCCCGAAAGCGTTCTCCACCACTCTTCTGGCTCTGGCCAGACGGTAGTTATAAACCCTCTGGTTCAGGGTGAGGGTCCTCATGGCTTCAAAATGGTCGGCTGGTCAGAACGTACTAAGAGAAAGCACTGAAAAACAGAAAGGCCGGAGCTGAAAATCAGAATTGAACAGACAAGAACGCACTAAAAATCAAATACGTAATATAAATACAAACCCACAAGCACAAACTGAAGAGCAGTAACGATCGAGAAAGCACGAGGCTAAAAAGCGCGGATCGTCTCTCACCAAACTTCTACTAACACAAGATTAGCAGAAGGAGCCCAAAGGGTGGCGCACTAGCTAATAAACTTCCTCTTTCTAGTGCCGTCGTACATGTTGTACGTCACCGCGTTCTTGACGTATGGAATTTCCAACAACATTGTGTGACCGTGTGTATGCAAGACAAGTTTGAGCCAACATCCGTCGGAAAAAATCCCATGGATTTTGTTGTCGGAATGTGCGATCGTGTGTACGCGGCATAACTGACTAATAGCACTGAACAGAGCTCTGTTCTATCTCTCTCCACACCGATATCACACTGAAGATGGCCGCTATTGAAAGAATACTTTTATAGTCGATACTGTACTAACAGTAATGAGCCATGGTTGGATAGAGTCATCATGACAGCCTCTAACCATGGCTCTGAAAGTGCTCTGTGCCCTGATTGGGCAAAGCTTTCATTGCTTCAGCCAATCAGGGCTTTCAGTGCACCGTGCGGTGGGGCAGTGCATTGTGGACATTCGGTGGGCCGAACAAACAGTCAAACGCCCTGATAATTCGGTTCTTCTGCAAACGTGCGAACAGCCAGTCTTATGGCCCGAACTCATGCTTGGGCGGAACTGTTCGCCCATCCCTATTGGTGAGTGATCAGTGTAGATGTGATCCCTTAAACTGGTGGTCAATGTAAAAGTTACACCTAAAAATGGAGGTCTGTATAGAGATAACCGATTACATTGGTGATCCATGCAGAAATGACCTTTTGCATTGGTGGTCATTGTAAAAGTGGCATCTTACATTGTAAGCAGAGGATTATTCTCAGACTGTGCTCTACCCCAGGAACCCCTAGCAACCCCTTAAGGAACCCCAGGCATCCACAAAACTCTGGTTTAAAAAAGCTACTTTAGATGTCTCAAAAAACAGTAAACACCAATCTCTATATCTACTTGCATAAATGGATATTAAAAAGGATTTCTAAACTCAAGAACAAAAATGTATTATTTTGCAGCCTACCAGTCCTTAGATGTGCTGCTTGCTTTCATTTTCATTTTCAGGATAAGAAGATGTTCAGCAAGTACAGAAAATACTTGCTTGTCAACACTTGGGAGCTGAACTCAAAGCATAATGATATTTCCCTCTGTAAACCACTAATCCCTCCACCCCCATGTAATGGAGATTGAAGAGAGAAAGGCGCTTTAAAGCGGCATTCCACCCAAAAGTGGAACTTCCGTTTAATTGCTACCTCCCTCCGGTGTCACATTTGGCACCTTTCAGGGGGGAGGGGGGAACAGGGACCTGTTTTTGACAGGTCCCCTTCCCCACAGCCACGGCCAGATCTCCCAGGAGTTTGGCCCCTCCTCCTTCCTCCGCTGCCGGCCAATCAGAAAGCCCAGCCTGCTTTGCGCATGCACAGTAGGGAACCGGCTGTGAGCCGAAAGGCTTCACTTCTGGGTTCCCTTACCAGGAATGGCGGCGGCTGCACCCGACAGTCGATCCGAAGATTGGCTGGGATGCCAAGATCATGGGCTCCCTGGACAGGTAAGTGTCCATATAGTAAAAGTCAGCAGCTACAGTATTTGTAGCTGCTGACTTTTAATTTTTTTTTCCCCAAGGAACTCCGCTTTAAGTCCTGCCTGGGTAACAACCATGGATCTGGAATATAGGAAAGGGGGTTGGGATAAAGAGATATCCCAAGAAAGCAATAAGGAGAATCCACCACAGTATATCATTGGAAATATCTAACAAGCTTTTTTGATCTTCAAATAGTATGTTAAAAACCACTAAAAAATGACAGAAATAGCAATAATGTGGAGTAATTTACCCATATACCAAACAATAAAAAGAAACACACACATACAATTGGACAACGTTGTCACAAAATGGTGCCAGAAACCCCATACACACTGCACGTGTACACAATGTTATTCTATGGTGCTGCTTTAGTATTAAGCCAAAAATATCATAATTATATATATACCGTATTTATCGGCGTATAACACGCACAGGCGTATAACACGCACATTCATTTTAAGAGGGAAGTTTCAGGAAAAAAACTTACATTTTTAATAAGGAACTTTGAAGAAAAATAAGGGTCAGTGCCCATCTGCAGCCTTACCAATGCCATCAATGCAGCCTGATCAATGTCCATCTGCAGCCTCACAAGTGCCATCAATGTAGCCTCATTAGTCTACATCAATGCAGCCTCACCATTGCCATTAATGTAGCAGCCTTGCCATTGCCATCAATGCAGCAGCCTCACCACTGCCATCAATGCAGCAGCCTCACCACTGACATCATTGCAGCCTGATCGATGCCCATCTGCAGCCTAGAGGGGACAGGGAGGGGGGCGGGACAAGCGCCGACAGATTACATACAGTGAGAATCTCCTATCATAGACAGAACAGTGACCCAATGGCGGCCCAGGAGACGGGACTTTCTATTACAGAGGCCGCCAAGTAAACAGGAGATTCTCACTGTATTTAATCTGACGGCGCTCATCCCGTCCCCCTCCTTGTCCCCTCAGAGGCAGCTAAAATTGAAGTATTGGCATATAACACGCACACGCTATATGCACCCGATTTTCATGGTGAAAAAGTGAGTGTTATATGCCAATAAATACAGTATATATATATATATATATATATATATATATATATATATATATATCTCACACATGGATAATATGGAACCTTGGAACCTAGATATGTTAGTATGCTCAAGGCTAGATATCCATTAGAGACTAAATATTGGACCAGTGGCCCTTAGTTAATGGAAAGCCTGGAGAGTTATGCAGCGTACACAAGGGCGGACTTTTTGATCGGACTGGTCCGACGGTCTATCCGACGGACTTTTGATGGACTTCCGACGGACTTTCCCAACAAACGGATTTGCCTACACACGATCACACCAAAGTCTGACGGATTTGTACGTGATGACGTACAACTGGACTAACAGAAGGAAGTTCATAGCCAGTAGCCAATAGCTGCCCTATCGGTTTTTGTCCGTCGGACTGGCATACAGACGAGCTGACTTTTCGACCGGACTCAAGCCCGTCGGAAAGATTTGAAACATGTTCCAAATCTAAAGTCCATCAGATTTTAGATGGGAAAAGTGTGCTGCAGGTCCGATGAAGCTCACACACGGTCAAATTGTCCGTCGGACCAGTCCAGTCGAAAAGTCCGCTCGTGTGTACGCGGCATCATGCATAGATAAGCGTCCCGGATCTAAGAGGCCGATCAGAAAATGAGATGAACAAGTCCTTTAAGCACAGTAATTCATGCAGTACTGCAAGTGTTATCAGGCACATTAACACAGCTGATAGGTGCACGGTATATTTGAATGTATCTCAGTGTTCATTTCATATGTAAGAGGGAACGGGTATGGGAAGAGATGGCAAACACATGATACAGCCCGGAGGCTCTCACCACTCCTTTGTAGTGTCTGAGGCCGTCTCCATTCAATCCGGTCCGTGTCGTGCAAGGCTGTGCTAGCGTGATCTGTAGTGTCCTGACTGTGCATAGGAGTTGCCGATCAGCTGACCGGGAAGTGAACTATGGTGGCTCTTGAGTTCAGTAATTAGCAGACTTGATAGGAACAGTGGTAGACTTTCTAAAAATTATAAGGTTGATTTATTAAGTACAAAATTCATATAATACAAACAACAAGTACAGGTAAAGACATATAAAATTCTGTAAGATTAATATTCTATATCGTGCACAAAACCTTAGCCTTATTTCATACAATACGTAGAACTGGTAGTATGACCAACAGTATGGAAATTGAAATTCCCGTAGTGGTAATTCTGTTGAAGGTGTAAGTAAGCAGACTTGGGGGTTAGGTTGTGAGTCCGAGTATACATGATCTTTTAATTGCTCGACATGTTGCGCGTAGGAGTAGGCTTCTTCAGGAGAATATGAAATTCATGCGATAATCAGACGCTAGATAGGAGATGTCAGGGATAGCTAACAAGTACAGTTTACTGGGTCTATCCAGAGACCACAGGTTATATAGCAACACAATACTGGCTAGTAGGAGATACTAGTTGGTAGCCTAGTATAAATATAGTTTGGTGGTCTGCTTTTGCAGCATATAGGCAAAACAGAAACCCGCACCTTGGGGAGGTAAAACCTCTACAATAGACCAGACTGTGAATGCCTTGTGTGCAGCCGGATAGCTTATCAGCGTCTGCCCGTATCTACATGCCCTTGTAGGACGTTGCACACCGTTACCTGTGTACCCACAGTGTCACCCTCTGGCAATACACATCCATTTGGAAATATTTTTCAATTAGCAGACTTGTCCATAGAAAGCAGAGGAAGATGATGGTGCGGCGAAGCCACACAAAATTGCTGGGGCGTATGGCAGAGCATGAGGCTAGTCTGGCGCTACCTCCGTCGATGCATTTCGCACACCCAACCATGCGTTTTTCAAGACAGACACTGGCACCAATATTTAGTCTCTAATGGATATCTAGCCATGAGCATACTAGCATATCTAGGTTCCATATTATCCATGTAAGAGATATATGTGTAAAAATCCTTGGAAGAATTCCAAGCTCTACTTACCAGCCAGCCTGCGACCTGCGACCAACCAGATTAACCTGTCTAACAGTATGCGTCTTTCCAAAGATTTTTCCTTGGCTTTTGTTTGATATGTGTTGCCTTCCAATGCTCCTTGTTGCAAATGCCAGTTATAGATGAGGGCAGTGGCACATTTTTTGTATGCTTGATTCCCTCCCAGGCCTAGTGCATTTAGGAAAAAACTCTGTTCCACTGCTATTGAAACGTGATAAAACAGATAATAAAAATGCTTACCACTTGCCCCTATGTGCTACCTTAAAGTGGATGTAAACATCACATATACCCAATGAAGTGGACAGCCTCAGATGTTACACAGAGATGAAACAAATCCTCCTACATAAGTTTTATATGTACATCTTCTGTTTTCAGCTTTATATACTGTTTAGAATGTGCACATTGTGTTAGGAGATTTTCTCTTCCTGTTCAGCAGTGAAGGCTGGGCAAACAGCCAAGCCAGCTGATTGGAGGAAAGGCACACAACCCCTCTCCTCATAGGTAGAGACTTTCAGATCTGATCGTTGAATAGATCTGGGGATCTATTTATAGCATCCTCCCAACACAAAACTCTGGCTGCTTTTATCATATGTGATGGAGAACTTGTCAGGAGTAGGGATGAGCTGAACACCCCCCTGTTCGGTTCGCACCAGAACATGTGAACAGGAAAAAAGTTTGTTCGAACACGCGAACACCGTTAAAGTCTATGGGACACGAACATGAATAATCAAAAGTGCTAATTTTAAAGGCTTTTATGCAAGTTATTGTCATAAAAAGTGTTTGGGGACCTGGGTCCTGCCCCAGGGGACATGGATCAATGCAAAAAAAAGTTTTAAAAATGGCCGTTTTTTCAGGAGCAGTGATTTTAATAATGCTTAAAGTCAAACAATAAAAGTGTAATATCCCTTTAAATTTCATAGCTGGGGGGTGTCTATAGTATGCCTGTAAAGGGGCGCATGTTTCCCATGTTTAGAACAGTCTGACAGCAAAATGACATTTCAAAGAAAAAAGTAATTTAAAACTACTCGCGGCTATTGCATTGCCGGTCCGACAATACACATAAAAGTTCATTGAAGAAAACGGCATGGGAATTCCCCACAGGGGAACCCTGAACCAAAATTTAAAAAAAAAATGACGTGGGGGTCCCCCTAAATTCCATACCAGACCCTTATCCGAGCACGCAACCTGGCAGGCCGCAGGAAAAGAGGGGGGGACGAGAGAGCGCCCCCCCCTCCTGAACCGTACCAGGCCACATGCCCTCAACATTGGGAGGGTGCTTTGGGGTAGCCCCCCAAAACACCTTGTCCCCATGTTGATGAGATGCTGGACGAGAACACCAGAGGAAGAACCAGAAGAGCTAGAAGAACCAGAAGAAGAAGAAGAAGATGAAGGAAGAAAGAAGAAAAAAGAAGCATTTAAATAAAGGAATTGTCAAAAACTGTCTCTTGTCATTTTTAACATTTTTGACAGTTTTTTAGTGAAATGGTAGGGGTACTTTTGTACCCCCTTACCATTTCACACAGGGGGGGGCCGGGATCTGGGGGTCCCCTTGTTAAAGGGGCTTCCAGATTCCGATAAGCCCCCTGCCCGCAGACCCCCACAACCACCGGCCAGGGTTGTGGGTATGAGGCCCTTGTCCTCATCAACATGGGGACAAGGTGTTTTGGGGGGCTACCCCAAAGCACCCTCCCAATGTTGAGGGCATATGGCCTGGTATGGTTCAGGAGGGTGTTTGCCGCTCTCTCGCCCCCCTCTTTTCCTGCGGCCTGCCAGGTTGCGTGCTCGGATAAGGGTCTGGTATGAATTTTTGGGGGACCCCACGCCGTTTTTTTTTATTTTGGAACGGGGTTCCCCTTAAAATCCATACCAGACCTGAAGGGTCTGGTATGAAATTTAGGGGGACCCCCATGTCATTTTTTTTTAAATTTTGGCCGGGGTTCGCCTTAATTTCCATACCAGACCTGAAGGGCCTGGTATGGAATTTAGGGGGACCCCCACGTCATTTTTTTTTCTTAATTTTGGTTCGGGGTTCCCCTGTGGGGAATTCCCATGCCGTTTTTATCAATGAATTTTTATGTGTATTGTCGGACCGGCAATGCAATAGCCGCGAGTAGTTTTAAAAGACTTTTTTCCTTTGAAATGTAATTTTGCTGTCAGACTGTTCTAAACATGGGAAACATGCGCCCCTTTACAGGCATACTATAGACACCCCCAGCTACGAAATTTAAAGGGATATTATACTTTTATTGTTTGACTTTAAGCATTATTAAAATCACTGCTCCTGAAAAAACGGCCGTTTTTAAAACTTTTTTTGCATTGATCCATGTCCCCTGGGGCAGGACCCAGGTCCCCAAACACTTTTTATGACAATAACTTGCATATAAGCCTTTAAAATGAGCACTTTTGATTTCTCCCATAGACTTTTAAAAGGTGTTCCACGGCATTCTAATTTGCCGCGAACACCCCAAATTGTTTGCTGTTCGGCGAACTTGCGAACAGCCGATGTTCGAGTCGAACATGAGTTCGACTTGAACTCGAAGCTTATCCCTAGTCAGGAGTTATCAGGCTGATAATAGAAGAACAAAGCAGGAGACAGCTATGGGACATAGTGCTTTGAAGAGAGATAACAAAACACTCCAGATATATGTGCCCAGCTCAAATTTCATGAATAGGGTTTACATCTACGTGAACTCCAAATCACAAGTGGCAGGCAGCTATGTTCTATACGTGTTTATCCCCTCGTGACTTAAAGCTTACATAGAGCTGAGGACCCTCACCCCATCCCTATGTAACAGTGCCTCTTACCTGATTGGCCAGTTACCTAGCTCTGGTGCTATCAAATGAAGGTAGGGGAGTCACATGCGTCTAGTATCTGGAGCTACAAGAGTTTTATTTATGTTTCCTGGTGGCAGAACAGAACAGTGACGTAGTAAACTGATGGTAAATATGTGGTGCTGGTGGGCAGTGGTGGACAGTGTCAACAAGGGCCCCTGTGTGAGACCAAATGTTTTAGTGCTCCCATGCCACTACTGATCAAGTAACTTATTCACTATGTAAGGATCTGCAGTGACTTATGGTGGAACCATAAATTAGAAAAAAAATTAAATGGCCAGATCCAAGATCCACAATAATATAAGCATATAGTATATACATTATATTACCAAAAGTATTGGGATGCCTGCCTTTACACACACATGAACTTTAATGCTATCCCAGTCTGTAGGGATCAATGTTGAGTTGGCCCATTCTTTGCAGCTATAATTGTTTCAACTCTTCCGGGAAGGCTGTCCACAAGGTTTAAGAGTGTGTCTATGGGAATGTTTGACCATTCTGAGGTCAAGCACTGATGTTGGACGAGAAGGCCTGGCTCGCAGTCTCCACTCTAATTCATCCCAAAGGTGTTCTATCAGGTTGAGGTGTGGACTGTGCAGGCTAGTCAAGTTCCTCCATCCCAAACTGGCTTATCCATGTTTTTTTGGACCTTGCTTTGTGCACAGTCTTCCCAGAAGAGTTGAAGCTGTTATAGCCTCAAAGGGTGGATCAACTCAATATTGAAACCTATGGACTAAGACTGGGATGTCATTAAAGTTCACGTGTGTGTAAAGGCAGGTGTCCCAATACTTTTGGTAATATAGTGTATATATGAAATGATCTGCTTACTGAAGATGCACTACAGCTTCTCTTTAAACCAAAGTAACTAGATATTGCTATCAAAAGAACAGTCTATAAACAGACCTTTCTGAAGATCTTCTGCCAAACCTTATCAAACCCTTCATTTTTCTTCCAGGATCCTCCGAATTTGCAGGGCTTGAGCTGTGAAGGCATTTTTTATGCATGATGTGCAAAGTAAGTTAATCTCTTAAAAATTAGTTTCCTGCCATGTTTTATTAATGTCAAAAATATGAAAATCATATTCATTTTGACAAATTCTCTCTAAGCATTTAAATTGTAAATGAAGGTTGCCACAACACAAACCACTTGTGTGTACAGGACAATCTGTGCGGTATCTTAAAGGATTGGTCCACTCAAAAGTAATGTTTTAGTCTAGGTTTAAAGTGGACCTGCTATAACATAAATGTAAATGTTACCCCCACAGCTATTACCTTTTGTATTAATTGACCCTCCTTTTTAGATTGTAAGCTCTAATGAGCAGGGCCCTCTGATTCCTCTTGTACCAAATTGTAATGACTGCCTTGTTAAGCGCTGCGCAAACTATTGACGCTATATAAACCCTGTATATTAATAATATTATTATTATTATATCTTACAGGTGTAACCGGAGGTAATATTACTGGCTCTGCAGGACTCTTTTCTTTTTACCACAGGATGGCAGCAGCAAGTGCACTTTCCTTAGCTTGTGATTGACTTTGAGCTGCAGCACTCTGACAGATGTAGACTGGAGGATCATCAGAATCATTGCCATCACTGAGAAAACAACTACAATATTCAGTGACACCTGAGAGCAGGAGGTGCCTTATAAATAGAAAATCCTAGGAAGGAGCCAGGCAGTTGGGGGAGAGCGCCAACCAGAGAGGGGCAGAAATAAGAGGTGTTGTGCTGTGTCTCGCTGGAGGTGGAAAGAGTCGGTGAGATGTTACACACTGGACGCCGTTGCACCTTGTTCCAGGAGGCTGGTCTGAGTTAAAAAAAAATGTGCATTTATTATTTTTTACTAAGAGCCTGGACAGCATTTCACCAGCAATCAGCATGTCGTGGGTGCCATGCAGGACTCCTGCAGACTTTCTGTGTAAGCTGTCTGCTCGTACCTCCTATGGGAAGGCAGTTACACTCTGACAGGAAGAGACCATGAACTACCTAGAGCACTCAACAGTGCCCTGATAGTTCATTGAAGCCAACACCCACAAAGGCTGTCAGTAGTTGTAGTTCTCCCAATCACAGACCTCTGTGAATGAATGACGTGGGCGGGTGGGCCGCTTGATAGCGAGTTCGGGGAGAAGATCCCTGGCTCTCTGTCACTAGAGTCAGAGGATTGGGGAGCGTCTGCAGGAGTGGGAACATGTTATATTTTCCACCCTAAAAACGGGTGGAAGGAGTAACATGTTTTTATAGGTGAAAGTATCCTTTAAGCTGAACTCTGTTAGTGTTGTCAGTTTTCACTTGCAAGAAGTTGCAATTATAATCTTCCTACACACCTTTTGTAAACTGCTGCTATGACTGCTAAGTTAGGCTCCACATGGCCAGTTTGCCTGTTCTGCCATTCTAATGGCTGAAACTTTGTACACTCTGACATCAAAGTGCTGCAATTGTTTCTGTGTCAGGGCTGGGCTCAGCCCTTCCTTCTCTGAGCTGGCCGCTCAGCTGTCGGCTAATTGCCAGCTCCCATCTCTCTCCTCAGTTACTCAGCTGTTGATGATCCTGCTCGTCAGTCCTGCCTATTTAAACCGTCCAGTCCAGAGGAGCTCTGCCTTCGCCTTGGTCACATCACAAGAAAATGTCTCCTGCGTTCCTGTTTAAAGACTGGCTTTGCTGACATCCCTTCTGGCTCCAGATCCTGCTTGCTGTTTCACTACTTTGATCCCTGACTTCTGCTTGGCTGACTATCCTTTCCGGTTACTGAACTTTGGCTATGTTTTGACTACGTTTGTTCTTTTTACTTTTATTATTAAACAAGAGTGATTTACCTGTACTTCTGTCTCGGTCTGATGATTTCTAACATTCTGCTTCCATTACTCAAACTAACTCCTGAGGTGCAGTACTGTACCACTCAGACTACTGGCAAACGTATGTAGGCATAGGACACGCCCCCTGCCACACCCTCTTAAAGGAGAAATAACCAAAACAAAAGGTTAATTAAATCCACAAGAGCTTTTTTTTTAAAACTACTATTCCTTTACATTGGCTTTTAAAATTTACAAATGCACCAATTTAGAATTTGGATGAAAGGCTTAGCACTGGAAAACACTTTTTGAAAGATAAAAAGTGCTTTTTATATACAACTATATGGATCAAACCAAAATGAGGGATAAAATTAGGGGGAACGAGGGACATTGCTCCAAATCAGGGACAGTCCCTCGAAATCAGGGACAGTTGGGAGCTATGCACTAATAAAGCCATACAATGGCAAAGCTTAGGTTCACCCTAGGCACAGGAAGGAGAGTTCCTATTGGATAACGGGAGCAGACTTTTTTTTTTCTTTAGAAATAGCCAGCTGCAACATTTATAAGACATGTACGTGTATATGGGTGTTACGCGGAGCGACTCTATAAACTGTGTTATTTTTTCACAAAGGCTTTCTTTCCCTAAAATTGCAATAAGAATATTTTACATCGTTAGTTGAGATGTAAATAGTGCTTAGCTGAGATTTTCTTTAACTTGCCCCATGACAGATCTAATCCGTTCATATGGAGTGCTATAGAATTCCTTCCTTATTTCCAAACTGACTTCACAGCCTATCAATGACTTGAGTCTCCTGCCACAGTTTACCAAGCCTTTTCTCATTCTACACGAGTTGTAAGCTGCAGATCCTTCTGAAAAGCTATCACAGGTTTTCATGAGATCATTATTTCGTTTCTCCGGTCAGATGGGAATGCTGTTGGTATTAGGTGGAGCCCTGAGAGACTAATTTTTCTGGGTTTCAGAAGAAACCATCACTCAATGTACCAGTTAAAAGGCAGCCGAGATTCTAAGCTTCCATTTTAATTGCAATTTGATCCCCATGAACAGGCCGTAAAGAATGGATCAGCTTAGTAATATTTTATTTATATGCAGGTCTCAGATGAACAGCTTAGCCCTGCTAAAGCTATCTTGCTATGTTAATAAGCGTTTTATAGACTAGGTTCTGTTTGTGTGTGCATTTTTTTTCTCTTAGTATAGTAAATTCTAAAAACAAATATAGAATTAACTGCAGTATATTAAACTCTTTTTTCTGTATTTGCCAAAGTCTTATGCTAATCTCAGAGTTTAGTCCACATAATACATTAACTTTTAACAGAAAATGATAAAATGGATAATATACAGTAGGTATCAAAGTGAAAAGCTATTTACACGTATTTCTTGCTTAAAAACAAATGCTGTGCCCTCCCCCACCAATTGGCCCCCTATGCCCTAGAGTCCCACATGCAGCATGCTATTTATTTATTAATTGCAGTAGTTGTAAAGGTTTTTCACCTTACTACATTCTATGCATTAGGGTGAAAAACCTTCTTTGCTGCAGGTGACCCCCAGATTCCCCCCCCCCTTCTTTTCTTACCTGAGCCAGATCCGATTCAGCGATCCGCTGTCTCTCTCCTCGTTGGACAGATTGATAGCAGCAGGAGCCACTGGCTCCTGATGCTGTTAATCAAATGGGAGCGGGGTGCGGAGCCCAGTGTTAATTTTGTCAACGGAAAATTTTTGGTCAAAGTTTTTGTCAGTGGCATTTTTATAGTGATGAAAACTAAATGAAAAGTACACCACATTTTCATCCACCGACGAAAACTATGATGATTATCAAATCCGTTTTTGTTAACGAACTAAAACCTGGACGAAAATGGCAAAGAGGGACGTTTACATCTCCATACCCACTGCAGGATACTGATCCAGAGTCCATCCACCTTACTACAAGCCTGTTTGGCACGCAGAGCGTATGCTCTGACATGTCCAAACGATTCGGTAAGCCTCCCTTTCACACGGTGGTGGTGTTTTTCTACAAACACATATCCCAGCTCTTGGAGCAATTCCTCATACTAGAGGTTTCCATCGATGAATTTCACATCACCAAGTATATAGACTGGGACTATTCATTATATATTATATTTTTTTTCCTTGCACGATTTTCACAAGGTCTTCAACTGATCTATCTATATATATATACATGTTTAATTTTTTATTTCATGTGTTTGATTCTCAGTGCCACTGTTACTTAAGATCTATACTGGCTTTGATATATCACATTTTAGCGCTACACTTTATTGTTTTGTATGTACAAAGAGGGACGTTTACCCTTGTGAACTAACTTCCGGTTTTCACGGAGCTCCGCCTGCTTCCGCTCAGGGGCGGATCCAGGGGGGGGGCAACGGGGCAATTGCCCCCTCCGAGAAATGCGGGTGAGTGACTGTGAGAGAGAGCCGCTGTGCGGCTCCGGGAGTGAAAAAGCCGCTACGCGGCTCTGGGAGTGAGAGAGCCGCTGTGCGGCTCCAGGAGAGACAAAGCCGCTGGGCGGCTCCAGGAGTGACAGAGCCGCTGGGCGGCTCCAGGAGTGACAGAGCCGCTGGGCGGCTCCAGGAGTGACAGAGCCGCTGGGCGGCTCCAGGAGTGACAGAGCCGCTGGGCGGCTCCAGGAGTGACAGAGCCGCTGGGCGGCTCCAGGAGAGACAAAGCCGCTGGGCGGCTCCAGGAGTGACAGAGCCGCTGGGCGGCTCCAGGAGAGACAGAGCCGCTGGGCGGCTCCAGGAGTGACAGAGCCGCTGGGCGGCTCCAGGAGTGACAGAGCCGCTGGGCGGCTCCAGGAGTGACAGAGCCGCTGGGCGGCTCCAGGAGTGACAGAGCCGCTGGGCGGCTCCAGGAGTGACAGAGCCGCTGGGCGGCTCCAGGAGTGACAGAGCCGCTGGGCGGCTCCGGGAGAGACAGAGCCGCTGGGCGGCTCCGGGAGTGACAGAGCCGCTGGGCGGCTCCGGGAGAGACAGAGCCGCTGGGCGGCTCCGGGAGTGACAGAGCCGCTGGGCGGCTCCGGGAGAGACAGAGCCGCTGGGCGGCTCCGGGAGTGACAGAGCCGCTGGGCGGCTCCGGGAGTGACAGAGCCGCTGGGCGGCTCCGGGAGTGACAGAGCCGCTGGGCGGCTCCGGGAGTGACAGAGCCGCTGGGCGGCTCCGGGAGTGACAGAGCCGCTGGGCGGCTCCGGGAGTGACAGAGCCGCTGGGCGGCTCCGGGAGTGACAGAGCCGCTGGGCGGCTCCGGGAGTGACAGAGCCGCTGGGCGGCTCCGGGAGTGACAGAGCCGCTGGGCGGCTCCGGGAGAGACAGAGCCGCTGGGCGGCTCCGGGAGTGACAGAGCCGCTGGGCGGCTCCGGGAGAGACAGAGCCGCTGGGCGGCTCCGGGAGTGACAGAGCCGCTGGGCGGCTCCGGGAGTGACAGAGCCGCTGGTTTGTACAGTCCATGTGTTTGTGGGCGGGCTGCTGGGCCAATCAGGGAGCCGGCGGGCGGGGGAGCAGAGAGATGACATCATCTCTCACTGCCCGGCGCCTGCCCTGCATCCCTGCAGTTCCCCCCTCATCATGCAGGCAGCTGCGGCAGCAGAGAGATTACATCATCTCTCTGCTGCCTGTCTCTGGGACACAAGAGACCACCTTAGCAGGTGGCAAGTGACAATCTTCATCTGGTGACAGGCGACGTGGCAAGTGACAATCCGCAACATGTGGCAGGCGACGTGGCAAGTGACAATCTGCATCTGGTGACAGGTGACGTGGCAAGTGACAATCCGCAACGTGGCAGGCGACGTGGCAAGTGACAATCTTCATCTGGTGACAGGCGACGTGGCAAGTGACAATCCGCAACATGTGGCAGGCGACGTGGCAAGTGACAATCCGCAACATGTGGCAGGCGACGTGGCAAGTGACAATCTGCATCTGGTGACAGGCGACGTGGCAAGTGACAATCCGCAACATGTGGCAGGCGACGTGGCAAGTGACAATCCACAACATGTGGCAGGCGACGTGGCAAGTGACAATCTGCATCTGGTGACAGGTGACACGCTCGGGGCTCCCACTGATTCTGCATTATGGTGAGTTAAACTATTTAATTTTTTATAACAATGTAATAATAGTAATAATGCGCTTCAATCATCCTGACACCATAACAACCATGGTGCCGTGATGATTGAAGCGCTAACACCAGCCATTTCCCCGATAGATGTACCCCAAAAAAATATATTTTCTGGCAGTGCCCCTCCCGAGACTAGACTCTGGATCCGCCCCTGCTTCCGCTCCCAGCAAGCAAGCTACTGTGTGCACCGTGATGACTGCCAGAGAAGCACTGTGCATTACAGACAGGCCTCCTGAGTCCCGATGAGACTGCAGACATCCCAACATGCAAAAACTCATTTCAGGGAGGTGGCGTTTCGCTCCGCTTCCCCCCCCCCACCCACAGGGGAGAGCAGTGAGCAGTATACAGGGGAGAGCAGTATACAGGGGAGAGCATTGAGCAGTATACAGGGGAGAGCAGTATACAGGGGAGAGCAGTATACAGGGGGGAACGGTGAGCAGTACACAGGGGGAGAGCATTGAGCAGTATACAGGGGAGAGCAGTATACAGGGGAGAGCAGTATACAGGGGGGAACGGTGAGCAGTACACAGGGGGAGAGCAGTGAGCAGTACACAGGGGGAGAGCAGTGAGCAGTATACAAGGGGAGAGCAGTATACAGTCGGCGGAGCAGTATATAGGTTGAGAGCAATGAGCAATATACGGGGGGAGAGTAGGGTTGCCACCTCATCCCTTTAAACCCGAACACATATGAATTACACAGGTTCTGGGGCTAATTTAATGCAGAGAAGGCACTCTGTGAGCTTAATTACCACCTCAATCAGCCACAGAACCTGTGTAATTCATATGTGTTCGAGTTTAAAGGGATGAGGTGGCAACCCTAGGGGAGAACAGTGAGCAGTATATGGGGGAGAGCAGTGAGCAGTATACAGCGGGGAGTGGAGCAGTGAGCAGTATACGGGGGGGAGCAGTGACCAGTATACAGGGGGGAGCAGTGAGCAGTATACAAGGGAGAACAGTGAGCAGTATACAGTGGGGCAGAGCAATGAGCAGTATACAGGGGAGAACAGTGTATATGGGGATGGCAGTGGGCAGTATACAGTGGGGGGGGTACAGTGAGCAGTATACGGGGATGGCAGTGGGCAATATACAGTGGGGGGGAGCAGTGAGCAGTATACGGGGGAGAGCAGTGGGTATTATATAGGGATGGCAGTGGGGGTAGAGCAGTGGAGTGGTTTGGGGGAGCAGTATACAGGGGGAGCAGTGAGCACTGGCAGTATAAGGGGGGGGCACAGTAAGGCAAGGAGCAGTGAGCAGCATGAAGTGTACTGACCACATTAGGTGCGCTGAAAGGTTGTAGACGTAGAGAATTGATGCAGGAGTCACCTACCATATTGATGGAGGTGAAGCCTTCCGGGGTCGCCATGGATGTTCCTCCTCCCAGTCCTCTACCATGCTGGAAGAGAGATCATTGGGTCTGCCAACCACATGAGGCTACACATCGGGGAAATGGTTGCACTGCACTGCTCCCGGGGGGAAAGCAGAGGCAGCCCCAGTTGCATGGTGTCATGCAGATCCCTGCAGCATGGGAGGGGCGCAATTGCAACCCCTGAAGGTCCTCCAGTGTGTAGGAGGGGCGGCATATGGAGGAACCGATGTGTCCATTTTTCTCCTGCCGCCACTGGATGCCTGCAGGAGGGAGAGGAGGAGAAGCGGGCATTCAGCGGCAGCAGGAGAGAAATGGACACATCGGTTCCTCCATATGCTGCCCCTCCCCTGGCAGAGTTAACAGGGTGCATCGGTCCTGCAGCCTGGATATCGCAAAGCACTCGCGGGTGCCTGGGAGCCGCAGCCTAAATGGGAGACTTGGGATGACTGAGACTGTCCCATTCAACGGCCAGCCAGGTGCCCATGTCCAGAGCAGAGCAGTACATTACAATTACAGCAGGCCCCACGCCTCCCCTCAGACCACCGTCCATCCAGAGCACTGTGTGTGCATTACACAGGCCTCCTCTGACCACTGGCAGTGGCATCCAGGGCATTGTGGATTATTACAGACCATCCCTCAGACCACCATCGAGCACTGTGCAGCATTACAGACCTCCAGCGAGATAGTGGCCTCTTTGCTGCCCTTCTTCTTGACACCAGGCCAAGCTGTTGAAATGTTTTGTTGTGTTCTGTTCAATTTCTTGAACTGTTAAAGTTCATGTATATGATTGTGCACTGCATGGTGGCATCATCGCGATCAAGCAAAGAGGTTTTATTTTTATTTTTTTTTTACTTTACCCTTTTGTCAAATAAGCTATATCCTTGACTAAATGGTTTTACTAAAGTAAAGACATTATATAACGACTAAATATGTGTCTGTAATGCATGCTCAAACCTTAATACCATAAATAATAACATATTCGATTTTTCACTCCAGCAGCAGTATATAGTGAGTTTGGAAATTGTAGAGAAATGCTTACATAATGCATTACATTTTATAAGGGTCAAAAACTCTAACGGGTTTTCACCTTAATGCATTCTATGCATTAGGTGAAAAACCTTTTGCGCTGCAGCCCCCCCCCAGAGCCCCCCTTTTACTTACCTGAGCCCGAACGTTCCAGCTCCAGCCGCTGTCTTGGGTCCTCATTAGATAGATTAATAGCAGCGGGAGCCATTGAATCAAATCCAGTGACACGGGAGATGGGGGGTGGGGCCGAGTCCTGCTGTCTGTGTCAATGGACGCAGCAGTAGGACTCGGGAGCACGCTCACACAAGTGCCCCCATGGAATGCGGCTCTTCGTGGGGACACTCGAGAAGAGGATGAGCCAGATGCGCCGCCGGGGGACCCCAGAAAAGGAGGATCAGGGCAGCTCTGTACAAAACCCTTGCACAGAGGAGGTAAGTATAACATGTTTGTTAGCTAAAAAAACCCCAAAAAACTAAGCTTTACTGCAGAGGTAGAGGAAATTGGCTTTTACAGTATATGGTTGTAAGGCTGCTGTTAGAAATCTCAGGGCATCTGACAGCCCCCGAACATATCAAAACAATGTTTTCACTAAGAAATTACTATAATCATTATTAGCAGACACAAACATATTCCTGCTAAATTTAAAAGATAAAACTGCAGTAACTACTTCAGCCCCGAAAGGATTTACCCACTTCCTGACCGGGTCATTTTTTGCGATACAGCACTGCGTCGCTTTAACTGACAATTGCGCGGTCCTACGACGTTGTACCCAAACAAAATTGACGTCCTTTTTTCCCACAAATAGAGCTTTCTTTTGGTGGTATTTGATCAGCTCTGCTTTTTTTATTTTTGGCGCTCTAAACAAAAAAAGAGCGACAATTTTTAAAAAACACAATATTTTTTAACTTTTTGCTATAATAAATATCCCAATTTTTTTTCCAAAAAACTAATTTTTTGCTTAGTTTAGGCAGATATGTAATCTTCTACATGTTTTTGTAAAAAAAAAAAAAAAATCGCAATAAGCGTATATTGTTAGTGCAAATGTTATAGTGCCTACAATATAGGTTATTGATTTATGGCATTTTTATTACTTATTTATTTTTTACTAGTAATGGTAGTGATCTGCGATTTTTATCAGGACTGTGACATTGCGGCGGACACTTTTTTGAAACCATTGACATTTATACAGCGATCAGTGATATAAATAACCACTGATTACTGTATACATGTCACTGGCAGGGAAGGGGTTAACACTAGGGGGCGATCAAGGGATTAAATGTGTTCCTTCACTGTGTGTTCTAACTGTGGGGGGGATTGGACTGACTGGGGGAGGAGACAGATCGGTGTCCCTATATACTAGGAACACACAATCTGTCTCCTCTCCCCTGACAGGATGTGGATTTGTGTGTTTACACACACAGATCCATGTTCCTGCTCTGTCAGGAGCGATCGCGGGTGCCCGGCGACATCGCGCCTCCGGCGGCGCATGCGCGACTCTATACCCCTTAAAGCGTCGACTTGCGCAGGGGACCCATTCTGCCGCTGTCAAACGACGGCTGCCGGTCGGCATGGGATTAAGATAATAAATATGTTATGTGTGTAAATGATCACCCATGTGAATGAGCCCTTAATTACTATTTTTTTCAAATTTTTTACAATTATTTTTACAATTGTTTAAGATTATTTTTTACAATTTAAAAAAAAAAAGATTTTTTAAATTTTTTAAATTTTTTTACTTGTAAAAATGTATATATTACAATTTAAAAAAATGTTGTATGCTTTTTAAAATTCTATGCTTTTTTACCATTTTTAAAAAACATGTTATACATTGCCTTGTACCTGCGGTTGCCGATAGGACAGGGAAGCCAGCAATGTCGCAGGAAGGGTCAGGGGCCAGTACAGTGACGGGGCAAACGGGGGGGGGGGGTCCGAAGCAGGCAGAACGGGGGGGGGGTCAGTGCAAGGGGATCAATTACAGGAATGATGCCCTGTGTCTCTCCTTGCAGCAGCTGAAATCCAGTGGGAGGGAGAGAAATCAGTTTTCGGCTGCTGCAGAGAGCCACACAGGGAATCCTTTTGTAACTGCCCCCGCTTCACCTATTTCCCCTGCTTTTTCGGCCCCTGTGTGCCTGGGCCCCCTACAGGAGGTCCCCACCTATCGGTGACTCTGGTTTTCACTGGAATAGGTGTCCTCAGTGCTGATTGAACTAAAGCAAGCCGGTTTATGAGAAGTCAATCAGTAGATTGACTGCTCTCGAACAGGACGGCCATAGATGGATTGGTGTTTGGCCAGTTCCTGCTGAACCAGCCACATTTTTAGCTATGGCCACCTTTAGCCCCGGTGGCAAAGGTCACCATGATAAACAGAGGGAGCGAATCTCTCCAGTGGGGACCAAAACAGTAATAAAATGTGACAGAGGTTTTATATCTTACTCATTCTACCAAACACAAAAAAAAAATAAAAAATGGCTATAGATATATACATTGTCAAAAGTATATAAACTCGCTCATCCATGTCTTTATGGTGCGCAGTCATGTTGGAACAGGAAGGGGCCATCCCCAAACTGTTCCCACAAAGTTGAGGGCATAAAATTGTCCAAAAATATCTTGATATGCTGACGCCTTAGGAGTTCCTTCACTGGAACTAAGGGACCAAGCCCAACCCCTCAAAAGCAACCCCACACCATAATCCCCCCTCCACCAAATGATTTGGACCAGTGCACAGAGCAAGGTCCATAAAGACATGGATGAACGAGTTTGGGGTGCCTGACCTCACAAATGCACTTCTGGAAGAAGGGTCAAACATTCCCATAGACAAACTCCTAAACCTTGTGGACGGCCTTCCCAGAAGAGTTGAAGCTGTTATAGCTGCAAAGGGTGGACCAACTCAATATGGAACCCTACGGACTAAAACTGGGATGCCATTAAAGTTCACGTGCGTGTAAACGTAGACGTCCTAATACATTTGGTAATGTAGTGTATTTTAAACAGACAGCAGTCTGTACAGATATAGATGTACTGTGCAAATGAAAGAATAGCCTTTGACAGCACTTCAGTGAAATCTGGCATTGCTCCTAAGATCTCCCTAAATTCTTTCTGCTGTCCTTGTGCCAGAACTTGACTGCCCAGGACCAATACCACATTGGTCCCCAGCCTAAGCCTCTGCGGAGAATACTTCTATGAACAGCGGTCAGGACGATGACATCTTATGCTGCTTCCTGGCACCCAGTACTCGTAAAAGGACCAACGCGTTTGGATTCTAACAATTTATTGAACAACCCGGCGATTAATGTAAAACACAGCAACAAAAATATCAGTCTATAAATTTAGCTGCTAACATATTCTGCAGTTTTTGCAATTTACCGGCTAAGCAGCGTGAATTTTATGCTGTAAAAACAGTGAAGTCATGTGTTTTACTTCACCGCTCTCCTTAACTTTAACTTGTATCAGCAAATTTAAGGACAGATGTGACCAGTTAATGAACTAGGAGTCCCAGATAAATATGATTTACTGTAAATCCAGTTCGCATCAGTGCCTACAGACTCAGTATATGACGGATATAAAGAATTTAAGGAGGAATTATATTTTTATACATATTAGGAGTTATAATTGAAACGTTTGATGGAAATGATGATATTGGAACTTATATTATGACATACTGTATATGTGACGTGAATGTTAGATTTGATATGCATTTAACATGCTTGCTGTATTACATTTTTATTTTTATATTACAAATATGCATATTCTTGCTCTAGTGGCTGTGTGCACAATATATAGGGCATGGCTACCAAACAGCTAATGAGTTATCACAGGGTTCTTCAAACTTTTTAAACAGTGGGCCAGTTTACTGTCCTTCAGACTGTAGGGGGGCTGGAATGTGGCCAGTTGGGGTAGAAAATGCCCCAGTGTCAGTGAGAGTGAAAAAAAAATACATAGCTCCTGTGGTCAGTGGTGAGAGGAATAGTGCCCCATGATTGGTATCAGTGGGAGGAATAGTCCCCCATCGATGGTGTCAGTGGGAGGAATAGTGTCCCATCGTTGGTTTTAGTTGGAAAAATAGAGCCGCATTTTTGGTCTGTGGAAATAATGATGCCACATCGTTAGTACAAGTAGGAGGAATAGTGTCTCACATTAGTGGGAGGAATAATGACCCAAGGGCTGGGTAAATGCAAGCAAAAGTCTGCATCCGGCCCACAGACCACAATTTGGAGACCACTGAGTTATAGGATAAGTAGTATAACAATCCTTTTCTGTAATGACAGTCCATTGAACTTTAGTGACGGAGCGTCCTGATTGCTGGGAGCATGGCATGTTAAAGTAGAAGTTCAGTCTGAAAATAACTAATTCTAAATCTACTGGGAGACACATAGACTAATCTATCTAACAATGTAAAGCAAAAAATCACTATACATACTGTATCTTTTCTGCAGCCTATCCGATCTGGTCAGTTTTAGGCTGAACTCCTGCTTCAAACGAGTGTGAGAGGTGTCCTAAGTTAGGATTTTCCTCTTTATTGACAAGCTGTTGGATCATCGGGTGGGTGGTGCCCAGTATAATAAGGGTAGGTAGGATCCAGGAAAAAGTGGTAAGAGTGGAAGAGCATGTGGCATGTGCACCATGTACTTGTAGTGGTCAATAGTGCACACTGGATTTTTCCCTTCAGTGGAAAAGTTGAATGCAATAGACCCCTAGTGGGAGGAGATATCGTAGATAATGGTAGGCAAGTTTCCTTCATTTCCTGCAGCACCCTTCTAGTAGAACCAACTGTACTAACTTTATGCCATTGGAAAGCCAGTTGGAGCTTTACCAAATTTTTGGAAATTCACCATACCTTTGGAAGCATGTTTTGGAAGAATTGATTGTTTATGTACTACATTCCATAAGGAGAGTAACATTTTTAAACCAACAATGCCTTCTTAGCGCACAACAGCAAAGAGCACAATGTTAAAAATGCTGGGTCAGATTGCTAATGTTTCTAAGATAACACAGAACAGCCAATACCTAAAAAAGTGAAGAAGAAGGACATGCTGATGCTTGGAATGAGTGAGTGGAGGTCGGGCGGATGAATGAATGGAATGAATGAGTGGAGTGAGATAAATGAGTGGCAGATGAATGAGTGGAGGAAAAGAGGATGTATGAAAGATCCACCTCCTCCATTTATAGAACCCCTTTAATTGATGGAAGCTATAGTACAACTTCTATGAATGGAGGAGGAGGTGCAGAAAGGGTGAACATAGTCGATACCATCGATGAGTGCCTATGACAGGTCTAGTGGCTGTATTACCAACCACTGCACCGGAAAATTACCGCTGCAGGGAAGTGTTTGTGTGTGTGTTGGGGGGAGGGGGGGCAAGGGGGCTCTGAGGATGGAAGAACAGAACAGTTACCAGCACAAGGGACATTTCTCATTAAATGTAAGGAACATCCCTTGTGCTAATTTGAAAAAAAAAATCTGAACTTAGGCTTTGAAGTGGTTGTAAACCTCTGAAATGAAAAATGAACAATGCATATTCCTCTATAGTGTGCACTTGCCTCAATCCAAAGCACTTACAGCCATGTGATTTCTGTCTGCTACCTCCTTGCTCTGCTATCTGCATGAGTCACTTCTGACAGGTTATGCTGACACTACAGAATCCTGGGGGACGGGGAGGGGAGCGACAATATCTCACAAAAGTGAGTACACCCCTCTCATTTTTGTAAATATTTTATTATATCTGTTCATGTGACAACACTGAAGAAATTACACTTTGCTACAATGTAAAGTAGTGAGTGTACAGCTTGTATAATGCCGTGTACACACGAGCAGACTTTTCGACCGGACTGGTCCAATGGAACTAATCCGTCGGACAATCTGACCATGTCTGGGGTTCATCGGACCTTCAGCAGACCTTTTCTGTTGAAAATCAGACGGACTTTAGATTTGGAACATGTTTCAAATCTTTCCGACGGACTCCAGTCTGGTCGAAAAATCCATTCGTCTGTATGCTAGTCCGACGGTCAAAAAAGGACGCAAGGGCAGCTATTGGCTACTGGCTATGAACTTCCTTATTCTAGTCCCTTCGTACGTCATCACGTTCAAAAGAACGGACTTTCGAAAGGACTTTAGTCCGTTCGTGTGTGGGCAAGTCCGGTCGTTCGAATGTCCGTTATAACTCCGTCGAAAGTCAGTCGGAAAGACCATCGGACCTTTGATTCTGAAAAGTCCACTCGTGTGTACACGGCATTACAGTGTAAATTTGCTGTCCCCTCAAAATAAGTCAACACACAGCCATTAATGTCTAAACCGCTGGCAACAAAAGTGAGTACACCCTGAAGTGAAAATGTCCCAATTGGCCCAAAGTGTCAATATTTTATGTGGCCACCATTATTTTCCAGCACTGCCTTAACCCTCTTGGGCATGGAGTTCACCAGAGCTTCACAGGTTGCCCGGTCTTCTTCCACTCCTCCATGACGACATCACAGAGCTAGTGGATGTTAGAGACCTTGCGCTCCTCCACCTTCCGTTTGAGGATGCGCCACAGATGCTTAATAGGGTTTAGGTCTGGAGACATGCTTGGCCAGTCCATCACCTTCTTTGGCAAGGCAGTGGTAATCTTGGAGGTGTGTTTGGGGTCGTTATCATGTTGGAATATTGCCTTGTGGCCCAGTCTCTGAAGGGAGGTCTCTTAACCACTTGCCGACCGCCTACCGCATATATACTGCGGCAGAATGGCACGGGCAGGCAAAATCACGTACCCATACGTGATCTGCCTCCCGCGGGCGGGGGGTCCGATCGGACCCCCCCCGGTGCCATCGGCGGTCGGCATCTGACTGGGAGCGTCGGGAGGCGAGGGGGAGACCATCCGATCGTGGCCCCCCCCTCGCGATCGCTCCCAGCCAATAGGAATCCTCCTCTGCCTGTGTGTCGTTTCACACAGGCAGAGGATGTGATGTCATCTCTCCCCGGTCTGGCAGTTTCCGTTCCAGCGCCGAGGAGAGATGACAAGTGAGTGCACAACACACACACACACACAGTAGAACATGCCAGGCATATTTACACCCCCGATCCCCCCCCCGATCGCCCCCCGATCCCCCCCCAATCACCCCCCCCCCCCTGTCACAAACTGACATTAGCAGTATTTTTTTTTTTTTTTTTTTTTTTTTTTTCTGATTACTGCATAGTGTCAGTTTGTGACAGTTAGTGTTAGGGCAGTGAGTGTTAGGCCCCCTTTAGGTCTAGGATACCCCCCTAACCCCCCCTAATAAAGTTTTAACCCCTTGATCACCCCCCCTCACCAGTGTCGCTAAGCGATCATTTTTCTGATCGCTGTATTAGTGTCGCTGGTGACGCTAGTTAGGAACGTAAATATTTAGGTTCGCCGTCAGTGTTTTATAGCGACAGGGACCCCCATATACTATCTAATAAATGTTTTAACCCCTTGATTGCCCCCTAGTTAACCCTTTCACCACTGATCACCGTATAACTGTTACGGGTGACGCTGGTTAGTTCGTTTATTTTTTATAGTGTCAGGGCACCCGCCGTTTATTACCGAATAAAGGTTTAGCCCCCTGATCGCCCGGCGGTGATATGCGTCGCCCCAGGCAGCGTCAGATTAGCGCCAGTACCGCGAACACCCACGCACGCAGCATGCGCCTCCCTTAGTGGTATAGTATCTCAACGGATCAATATCTGATCCGATCAGATCTATACTAGCGTCCCCAGCAGTTTAGGGTTCCCGAAAACGCAGTGTTAGCGGGATCAGCCCAGATACCTGCTAGCACCTGCGTTTTGCCCCTCCGCCCAGCCCAGCCCAGCCCACCCAAGTGCAGTATCGATCGATCACTGTCACTTACAAAACACTAAACGCATAACTGCAGCGTTCGCAGAGTCAGGCCTGATCCCTGCGATCGCTAACAGTTTTTTTGGTAGCGTTTTGGTGAACTGGCAAGCACCAGCCCCAGGCAGCGTCAGGTTAGCGCCAGTACCGCTAACACCCACGCACGCACCGTATACCTCCCTTAGTGGTATAGTATCTGAACGGATCAATATCTGATCCGATCAGATCTATACTAGCGTCCCCAGCAGTTTAGGGTTCCCAAAAACGCAGTGTTAGCGGGATCAGCCCAGATACCTGCTAGCACCTGCGTTTTGCCCCTCCGCCCGGCCCAGCCCACCCAAGTGCAGTATCGATCGATCACTGTCACTTACAAAACACTAAACGCATAACTGCAGCGTTCGCAGAGTCAGGCCTGATCCCTGCGATCGCTAACAGTTTTTTTGGTAGTATTTTGGTGAACTGGCAAGCACCAGCCCCAGGCAGCGTCAGATTAGCGCCAGTACCGCTAACACCCACGCACGCACCGTACACCTCCCTTAGTGGTATAGTATCTGATCGCATCAATATCTGATCCGATCTGATCTATACTAGCGTCCCCAGCAGTTTAGGGTTCCCAAAAACGCAGTGTTAGCGGGATCAGCCCAGATACCTGCTAGCACCTGCGTTTTGCCCCTCCGCCCGGCCCGGCCCAGCCCACCCAAGTGCAGTATCGATCGATCACTGTCACTTACAAAACACTAAACGCATAACTGCAGCGTTCGCAGAGTCAGGCCGGATCCCTGTGATCGCTAACAGTTTTTTTTGTAGCGTTTTGGTGAACTGGCAAGCGCCAGCGGCCTAGTACACCCCGGTCGTAGTCAAACCAGCACTGCAGTAACACTTGGTGACGTGGCGAGTCCCATAAGTGCAGTTCAAGCTGGTGAGGTGGCAAGCACAAGTAGTGTCCCGCTGCCACCAAAAAGACAAACACAGGCCCGTCGTGCCCATAGTGCCCTTCCTGCTGCATTCGCCAATCCTAATTGGGAGCCCACCGCTTCTGCAGCGCCCGTACTTCCCCCATTCACATCCCCAACCAAATGCAGTCGGCTGCATGAGAGGCATTTTTATGTCCTCCCGAGTACCCCTACCCAACGAACCCCCCAAAAAAGATGTTGTGTCTGCAGCAAGCGCGGATATAGACGTGACACCCGCTATTATTGTCCCTCCTGTCCTGACAATCCTGGTCTTTGCATTGGTGAATGTTTTGAACGCTACCATGCACTAGTTGACTATTAGCGTAGGGTACAGCATTGCACAGACTAGGCACACTTTCACAGGGTCTCCCGAGATGCCATCGCATTTTGAGAGACCCGAACCTGGAACCGGTTACAGTTATAAAAGTTAGTTACAAAAAAAAGTGTAAAAAAAAAAAAAAAAAAAAAAAACACAAACAAAAATATAAAATAAAAATAGTTGTCGTTTTATTGTTCTCTCTCTCTCTATTCTCTCTCTATTGTTCTGCTCTTTTTTACTGTATTCTATTCTGCAATGTTTTATTGTTGTTATGTTTTATCACGTTTGCTTTTCAGGTATGTAATTATTTATACTTTACTGTTTACTGTGTATTATTGTTAACCATTTTTTTGTCTTCAGGTATGCCATTCACGACTTTGAGTGGTTATACCAGAATGATGCCTGCAGGTTTAGGTATCATCTTGGTATCATTCTTTTCAGCCAGCGGTCGGCTTTCATGTAAAAGCAATCCTAGTGGCTAATTAGCCTCTAGACTGCTTTTACAAGCAGTGGGAGGGAATGCCCCCCCCCCCCAACATCTTCCGTGTTTTTCTCTGGCTCTCCTGTCTCAACAGGGAACCTGAGAATGCAGCCGGTGATTCAGCCAGCTGACCATAGAGCTGATCAGAGACCAGAGTGGCTCCAAACATCTCTATGACCTAAGAAACCGGAAGCTACGAGCATTTTATGACGTAGATTTCGCCGGATGTAAACAGCGCCATTGGGAAATTGGGAAAGCATTTTATCACACCGATCTTGGTGTGATCAGATGCTTTGAGGGCAGAGGAGAAATCTAGGGTCTAATAGACCCCAATTTTTGCAAAAAAGAGTACCTGTCACTACCTATTGCTATCATAGGGGATATTTACATTCCCTGAGATAACAATAAAAATGATTTAAAAAAAAAAAAAATGAAAGGAACAGTTTAAAAATAAGATAAAAAAATAATAATAATAAAGAAAAAAAAAAAAAAAAAAAAAAAAGCACCCCTGTCCCCCCTGCTCTCGCGCTAAGGTGAACGCAAGCGTTGGTCTGGCGTCAAATGTAAACAGCAATTGCACCATGCATGTGAGGTATCGCCGCGAAGGTCAGATCGAGGGCAGTAAGTTTAGCAGTAGACCTCCTCTGTAAATCTAAAGTGGTAACCTGTAAAGGCTTTTAAAGGCTTTTAAAAATGTATTTAGTTTGTCGCCACTGCACGTTTGTGCGCAATTTTAAAGCATGTCATGTTTGGTATCCATGTACTCGGCCTAAGATCATCTTTTTTATTTCATCAAACATTTGGGCAATATAGTGTGTTTTAGTGCATTAAAATGTAAAAAAGTGTGTTTTTTCCCCAAAAAATGCGTTTGAAAAATCGCTGCGCAAATACTGTGTGAAAAAAAAAAATGAAACACCCACCATTTTAATCTGTAGGGCATTTGCTTTAAAAAAAATATATAATGTTTGGGGGTTCAAAGTAATTTTCTTGCAAAAAAAAATTATTTTTTTATGTAAACAATAAGTGTCAGAAAGGGCTTTGTCTTCAAGTGGTTAGAAGAGTGGGTGATGTGTGACATAAGCTTCTAGATGTTGTGCATAAAATGCCAGGACAGTTCAAAACCCCCCCAAATGACCCCATTTTGGAAAGTAGACACCCCAAGCTATTTGCTGAGAGTCATGTTGAGTCCATGGAATAATTTATATTGTGACACAAGTTGCGGGAAAGAGACAATTTTTTATTTTTTTTATTTTTTTTTGCGCAAAGTTGTCACTAAATGATATATTGCTCAAACATGCCATGGGAATATGTGAAATTACACCCCAAAATACATTCTGTTGCTTCTCCTGAGTACGGGGATACCACATGTGTGGGACTTTTTGGGAGCCTAGCCACGTACGGAACCCCGAAAACCAAGCACCGCCTTCAGGCTTTCTAAGGCCGTAAATTTTTGATTTCACTCTTCACTGCCTATCACAGTTTCGGAGGCCATGGAATGCCCAGGTGGCACAAACCCCCCCCAAATGACCCCATTTTGGAAAGTAGACACCCCAAGCTATTTGATGAGAGGTATAGTGAGTATTTTGCAGACCTCACTTTTTGTCACAAAGTTTTGAAAATTGAAAAAAGAAAAAAAAAAATTTTTTTTCTCGTCTTTCTTTATTTTCAAAAACAAATGAGAGCTGCAAAATACTCACCATGCCTCTCAGCAAATAGCTTGGGGTGTCTGCTTTCCAAAATGGGGTCATTTGGGGGGGGTTTGTGCCACCTGGGCATTCCATGGCCTCCGAAACTGTGATAGGCAGTGAGGAGTAAAATCAAAAATGTACGCCCTTAGAAATCCTGAAGGCGGTGCTTGGTTTTCGGGGTCCCGTACGCGGCTAGGCTCCTAAAAAGTCCCACACATGTGGTATCCCCGTACTCAGGAGAAGCAGCTAAATGTATTTTGGGGTGCAATTCCACATATGCCCATGGCCTGTGTGAGCAATATATCATTTAGTGACAACTTTGTGCAAAAAAAAAAAAAAAAAAAAAAAATTTGTCACTTTCCCGCAACTTGTGTCAAAATATAAAACATTCCATGGACTCAACATGCCTCAAAGCAAATAGCTTGGGGTGTCTACTTTCCAAAATGGGGTCATTTGGGGGGGTTTTATGTCATCTGGGCATTTTATGGCCTTCAAAACTGTGATAGGTAGTGAGGAGTAAAATCAAAAATGTACGCCCTTAGAAATCCTGAAGGCGGTGCTTGGTTTTCGGGGCCCCGTACGCGGCTAGGCTCCCAAAAAGTCCCACACATGTGGTATCCCCATACTCAGGAGAAGCAGCTAAATGTATTTTGGGGTGCAATTCCACATATGCCCATGGCCTGTGTGAGCAATATATCATTTAGTGACAACTTTTTGTAATTTTTTTTTTTTTTTTTTTTTTTTGTCATTATTCAATCACTTGGGACAAAAAAAATGAATATTCAATGGGCTCAACATGCCTCTCAGCAAATTCCTTGGGGTGTCTACTTTCCAAAATGGGGTCATTTGTGGGGGTTTTGTACTGCCCTGCCATTTTAGCACCTCAAGAATCGACATAGGCAGTCATAAATTAAAGGCTGTGTAAATTCCAGAAAATGTACCCTAGTTTGTAGACGCTATAACTTTTGCGCAAACCAATAAATATACACTTATTGACATTTTTTTTACCAAAGACATGTGGCCGAATACATTTTGGCCTAAATGTATGACTAAAATTGAGTTTATTGGATTTTTTTTAGAACAAAAAGTAGAAAATATCATTTTTTTTCAAAATTTTCGGTCTTTTTCCGTGTATAGCGCAAAAAATAAAAACGGCAGAGGTGATCAAATACCATCAAAAGAAAGCTCTATTTGTGGGAAGAAAAGGACGCAAATTTCGTTTGGGTACAGCATTGCATGACCGCGCAATTAGCAGTTAAAGCGACGCAGTGCCGAATTGTAAAAAGTGCTCTGGTCAGGAAGGGGGTAAAACCTTCCGGGGCTGAAGTGGTTAAATAGGTACATGTAAGAGTTTACAACCATTTTAATTGGTAATCAGTCCCTAAGGTATCACAATAATCAAGAAAGGATTTCAGGGAGAGAAATATTTAGGCAGCATTCCAGAAGCTTACCAGTTTGTATTAAATAAGGGTAGAATAGTTTTATTATAGCATCTTAACACCATCATAATAAAAAATATCACATTTATAAAAATATAAGCTATCTCATGCCAGGAACTGTACTTAAAGAGGAGGGCCACTAAAAAAAAAAAAAAAAAAATAAAAGTCAGCAGCTACAAATACTGCAGCTGCTGAATTTTAATTGGACACTTACCTGTCCCGGGGTCCAGCGATGCGGGGGATCATAGCCCCGCTCGTCTCCCGCTCCGTTCGTCGGCGCCGGCATTGCAACTGTGGGCGCCGGGCTGTGGCTTCACAGCCTGGCACCCACTGCACGCCGAGCGCCGTGATTGGCCGCTCAGTCACCTGGGACCTGTAATGGGTCCCAGATGATTGACAGGAGGGAGGGAGCAGAGCTGAGCCCTTCCTGTACCGAGGGGGAAGTGATGTCACCAGCCCAGGCACTGAAAGAGGCAGACTACGAGGGACCCCCTAGCAACAGGCATTTAAAGGTGAGTAAAAAAAAAAAAAATATCCACATTTTTTTTGTATTTTTTTTAGGATTTTTCATGTATTTTTTTTTTTGGGTGGAACACCACTTTAAGGCTCCCTATATTGAATAAGCTCACACCCTCTGATCTACAGTGGGTATAGAAAAGAATCACCCCCTTTTAAAATAATCACATTTTGTTGCTTTGTAGCCTGAAATGAACACAGACACAGTTTTTGTTTTATCCAGCTGTATTTACTCAATGCAACTTATAACATCCAAGTGAATGATATAACACCGACATGTCAGAAATCTTTAAAACAAAAAACAAAATCACTGAGCTGGAAAAAGGATCACCCCCTCCTAAATATGACTTTTAAACTCAATCAGGTGTAGCTAATCACCTTCTCAATGGCACACAAAGCCATTTGACTTTCTACTGTGATCAGCTGTTGTCAATTTGATTAGCTCAGCATGAAAAGAGCTTTCCTGGAGCATTTCAGTCCCCGATAGTGCAACTGAAGCAATCAACTATGGTTGGCAAGGCACTGTCAAAAGATCTCTGGGATAAAGTTGTGGACAGGCACAAGTCAGGAGACGGATATAAAAAGTGAAGTCTATGATCAAGAAGTGGAAGGTATTTGGTACAAAACAGACCCTCCCTGGATCAGGATATTGCTCCAAACTGGATGAAAGAGCCAGGAGGTGTTATAGTCAGATGAGACTAAAATTGAATTATTTGGCCTCAACGGCAAACGATATGTCTGGCAGAAATCCAATACAGCTTACCATCCAAATAACAATATTTCTACAGTAAAGCATGGAGGTGGTGATATTTTGTTATGGGGGTGTTTCTCTGAAGCAGGGACTGAAGCACTTGTCGGGATAGAATAAAAATGGATGGGGCAAAATTCTGTCAAATTCTTGAGGAAAATCTGCTGCCCTCTGCCAAAAAGTTGTCAACGGGAAAAAGGTTTACCTTCCAGCATGACAATGATCCAAAGCACACAGCAAAAATGACCACGCAGTGGTTGAAGGAGAAAAAGGTGAATGTCCTTGCGTGGCCTAGTCAGAGCCCAGACTTAGACCCCATTTGTGGAATGACTTGAAGACTGCAGTCCACAAACAGTCACCATCAAATTTAACTGAACTTGAGCAGTTCTGCAAAGAAGAGTGGCCAAATCATTGCAAAGTCTAGATGTGCAAAGTTAGTAGAGACATATCCCAACAGACTAAAGGCTGTAATTAAATCAAAAGGTGGTTCAACCAAAAAACTGACACAAGGGAGTGATCCTTTTTTCAACTCCGTGGTTCTGTTTTTGAATTTTTTCATTTTTTTTCTGACATTTTGGTGTTGTATCTTTCACTTGGATGTTATAAGTTGCACTGAGTAAATACAGCTGGATAAAACAAAAACTGAGTCTGTCTTCATTTCAGGCTGCAGAACAACAAAATGTGATTATTTTAAAGGGGGGGGCGTACTTTTCTTTACCCATTGTATGTATAATGACTGTGTTCAGACTTGGGCACCAGGTAAATGGGAGAACCAAAAAATTGTCTTGTTCCGAGACCTTTAGTGACTATTTCGGTCACTGACGGCGGAGTAACCCCAATCTATGACATGGGTGGTTACACATGCTTAGATTGACATCATCCTGCTACTAAATACAGTTTAATTGTGATCATCATACATATGTATCTGTGAGGATTAAAAAAAAAAAAGTAGGTCAAGTGAAAGACATATTCTCCTCTCCTCTTTAAAAACCCTTTGAATCAAATTCAAACAATGTCGCTATTTAATTCAAGTCGAGAAACAATAAAACATGATACTTTGGGGATTTTTCTTCATTTAGGCGAAACTCTTCTACCTGATGAGAAAAACATCAGTGTTTCACTTCAATGACTTGTTTGAGGATTTCATTTTAAGACTCAACAGGGACCACTTTGTTTGGGTCTTACAATATGCCATGGGTACAGAGGGAATAGGCCAAAAAGCACCAACCATTGCAAAGGCATGTAATAGTTTCATTAGTCACAGCATGCCGTGCTTTTATAGGGGACTTATATTGATTATATTATTAGTCAAAATTTAATGTAACATTCCTTTCAAAGATCTGAACACAGATTTTTATGGCTGTTAAAGGGAAAAGGCAAAGTGATTCTGTTCTTTTTTCAGTAAAACTAGAAACTGTACAATACTTGAAACGCTTCAAAGTAACTTTAGCTAAACATGCTAGAATGTAGCAGAAACACACAAAGGCAAACTGTAAATATACAGTAGATGAGATGTAAAACAAGGCACACACTTTTATGACCAATTCAGTCCTTCTGTGTTTTATGACTGTATAGAACAGGAGTCTCCAAAGTTTCCAAACAAAGGGCTGATTTACTGTGCTTCAGACTTTAGGGGGGGGCCAGAATGTGGCCAGTGAGAGTAGAAATGATCCTGGCAACAGTGGAAGTAAATAAATGCCTCATCTTTGGTGTTAGGAGGAGGAATGGGTGCCCCATCGTTAGTAGTGTCAGTGGTAAGAATAGTGTCCCATCGTTGGTGTCAGTGGGAGGAATCGTTCCCCATCTGTGGTATCAGTGAGATAAACAGTGCCACACCGTTTGTGTCCTCGGGAGGAATACTGCCCTGTCGTTGGTGTCAGTAATATGAATAGTGCCCCGTCACTCAGGGGCGGATCCAGAGCCTAGTCTCAGGAGGGGCACTGCCAGAAATATACATTTTTTTTGCGGACAATTTATCGGGGAAATGGCTGTTGTTGGTGCCTTAATCATCCCAGCACCATGGTTGTTATGGTGTCAGGATGATTGAAGCGCATTATTTCTATTATTACATTGTAATATAAAATGAAATCATTCAACTCACCATAATGCAGAATCAGTGGGAACCCCGAGCGTGTCACCTGCCACCGTCGCCTGCCACATTTTGTGGATTGTCACTTGCCTGCCACCAGATGCAGATTGACACCTGCCACATGTTGCGGATTGTCACTTGCTACATCAGCTGCCATTAGATGCGGATTGTCACTTGCCACACCTTGTGGATAGTGACTTGCCACGTCACCTGCCACTGGATGCAGATTGTCACTTGCCACGTCATATGCCACACATTGCGGATTGTCACTTGCTCTCTCTCCCGCCTGCCTGCCCGCCCTCACACGGAGCTGCCCGACACTCCCGCGGAGCCGCCCGCTCTCTTATCCGCCCGTGGTGGAGCCGCCCGCTCTCGGAGCCACTCGCGGCGGAGCCGCCCGCGGAGCTCACCTGCCCGGCCAGGCTGCAACCGATTTCTCGGGGGTGGCAATTGCCCCGTTGACCCCCCCCTTGATCCGCCCCTGCCGTCACTGATGTCTATGGGAGGAATTGTGCCCCATCGTTGATGTCCATGGGAGGCACAGTGTCCCATTGTTGGTATCAGTGGGAAGAATAGTGCCCTGTCATTGGTATTAGTGAAAGGAATAGTGCCTCGTCTTTGGTGTCCATGGGGGTAATAGTGCCCCATTTTTGGTGTCAGTGGCAGGAATAGTGCCCACAGGGGCTGGGTAAAGGCAAGAAAAGGGCAGCAGTTTGGAGACCATAGAATAAAGAGGGGGATAACAATTTATACATTTTTTTATGCCTGAAGATGCTTTACACTCACACTTTGAAGGCGGAAACCTGAAGGTGATCTAGCCATTTACTGTAATCAAGAGGAATACACCTGTAGGTACTCGAACCTCACTCTCAAGCATGTCTGAAGATGCTCTACCCTCACATTCTGGAGGAGGACACCTGAAGGGACTCCACTCTCAAGCATTTCTAAAGGTGCTCTGCACTTGCACCCCAGAGAAGCATCCCCAAAGGTGTTTTGCTTTCCCATTCCAGAGAAGCACTTCTGAAGGTGCTCCATCACTGCAAAGGTGTTCTGGTGTTCCCAAAGGTGTTCTGTTCTCATATTCTAGAGAAGCAGTTCTTAAGATGCTCCACCATCAAACCTCAAAATAGCTACCACAAAGGTCTTCTGCTCTCACATTCTAGAAAAGCACTTCTGAAGATGCTCCAACCTCACACCCCACAGAAGCACCCCCAAAGTTGTTCTACTCTCACATTCCAGAGAAACACTTCTGAAAATGGTCCTTCCTCGCACTTAAAAGGAGCACATCCAAAGGTTTGCTATCCAATAAAGGTGTTCTACTGTTACACACTCCAGAGGACCACCCCCAAAGGTGTTCTGCTCTTGCAATGCAGAAGAACACTTCTGAAGATCCTCCATACTCACATCCCAGAGGATCACCCCTAAAGTTGTTCTGCACTCACATTACAGAGAAACCCTTCTGAAAATGCATCATTCTCACACTTCAGAGCAGCACACCCAAAGGTGTGCCAACCACTAAAGGTGTCCTGCTCTTATACATCAGAGGAGAATCTTCTGCTCCAAAACTTCAAAGGAGAATCCCTGAAGGTGCTTGGCTTGCAAATTCCAAAGGAACATTCTTAAAGGTACTGTGCCCTCACATTGCAGTTCACCCAATGGTTTCTTCACAGTCCAGAGGAGCACACCTGGGGTTGTACCTCCTCTTACACTAAATGGAAGCACACATGACAGTGGTCTATTCTCACCAGCTGCCTATATAGGTGTCTTTTTTCCTGATGTTTATTCATTTTTTATAGACCAGCTTATAGAAGTTAGTATCATACAAGTCTGTATGTGCACAATGCATACACCAGTTACTCAGCCTGTATCCAGATTTTTCAAAAATCACACTGCATAAGGTAGGAGTAATCTGGTAACCAACCTTTCTGGTAAATCACTTCATGTTTAGGCAATAATTACATCTGTGACATGTGCCAACTAATGTCTGGGGTTATACCCCTTCCCATTCTGTTGTTTATACGTTGCACTCATTTAAGGTTTATCTTAACCCAATCACAAAAAAAAATGTAATATATTTCTGTGCTTAAATGTGGTTGCTTCCTTACGTAGCAAGGTCCAGGACCTCCTCTAGTCTAATGAGAAACTTTAGAGCCAAGAACTGCTGACATCCTTCTATATACGGTGGGTTGCAAGGCATAGTGGGTGTAGTATAAGGTATATTAATTGGGTGCCAGACACTTCTTGAATGTAAAGAGATATTATTTCTCTTAACAAAACGTTGGGAGAGAGGGTTAGGGTCAGGACACCCTTTAGTAGTTTCAATGATAATTGGCAGACTCTGAAACTTCTACAGGTAGACAGCCATGCAGGGAAAGGCATCCAGCAAGACGCCACATCTGCATGTGTAGGAATGCTGTCTCCTATGGCAACAGTCTTGAACAGTTTCTAACACAAAGTATAACAGTTCCTTCACTTCCACTACAATCACTTCTTGTAATTCTTCAGCCCACTGAGCTCCCAGTCTCTCTCTCTCTAGACTAGATGATTCATTGCCACTGCATTCCGTGAGCTCTTCCAATCTTCACTTCAGTATCTTCCTAACCCCTGCTTCTGCTGGGTCCCTAGCTTGGCACTCCAAATACTTCTCAAGCTTCACCCCACTGGCCTGCTTGGTCCCTGGCTTGACACACAAGGCTGCTCTGCAAGCATCGCCTCCACTGGCTGGGTCCGTGGCTTGATTCTTCACCGTCCCCGGTTGGTGAGAATACTACTGTACATGCTTCAGCTACTCACTGTTGTCCCGGGTAATAAGGTGGTTGGTCCCTTAGTGGTGACAGTTTCCCCTTTACCTCCAACCATGACAGGTTCTCCGGCCAGCAGAACTGTCACTTCTGGTTGGACTGCAAGCTGCAATCCCAACCCTGCACTGCTCTCTTGCTTCTGGATAGGTCCTGAGACAGCCTGGCAGCCAGATGTGCCTGGGATAGGCCCAAACTCCGGCCTAGCAGCCCAGGCAATGCAACATACGTCAGCCCAGACAGCCGTCCAGGTGGCACAGAACACTTATCACCTGACTCCACCCAAATATATAGGTTCTCCCAGCAGGCCAAGGGATTTAAGAAAACCCCTGCCCAATGGCTGAGACACCCCATATACTCCTAATCTGTCCTTACTTTGCCCTTGTCTTATCTAATGCCACCAGGTACCCAGCCGCCCAGTGGCAGAAGAGAGAAGTGCAGCAATTCCAGACTTGAGGTGAACTCAATTGATCCTCAACAATTAGCCAAGGCAGCTATACCTGGCAGGTAAATTTAGGAGCAACCCGGCCTTAACACCAAGGTGCTACACTTACTTTTCTTTTTTTTTTAGAGGATTTTTTCTTTATTTTCATCCTTATTAAGTAAAGGGTTCCTAAGTGCAGTGCAGTATAGTAACTATGTGTAAAATAATACCTGCGCTTAGTGAAAAATAAATAAATAAAAAACAGCAGCTGGACACTATAACCCAGATATTGGGCACTGAAATGAAATGTGAAAATATAAAGTGCAGCTCGAAAAATTATACAATGCAAATTAATACAAATGTGTACATATATGATAATTTTAAAGTGCTGATGTGCAAAAGTAGCTGTGACTACTATAAAGCAATAATTTCATGTGTGACCAATGTGCAAAAGTAGCTATGGCTACTATAAAGATTTCATGTGTAACCAATACAATGCAAAAAACATTATGCTATAATGTGCAATGCCAATTAAATCCTTTAACAGTGGAAATGTGAAAAGTTCATATATGGCTAGAATTCAATAGAAGGCAAAGTATCCCCTGTATACAGGGCATGACATATAACCAGTGAAGTGACTATTCTCTGGTGATACACAGAGATTAAAGGGATTCTAAAGGCAAAACGTTTTTTTTTAATCTTAATGCATTCTATGCTTTAAAAGAAAAAACCTTCAGTGTGCAGCAGCCCCCCTCAGCCCCCCTAATATTTACCTGAGCCCATCTAGATCCAGCAATGTCCATGAGTGCCTCAGCTGCCTGGGACTCTCCCTCCTGATTGGCCGAGACACAACAGCGGCACCATTGGCTCCCGCTGCTGTACATATTTTCTGTGTAGTGCTACACTACCCCCTTAGGAGCCACTGGATTTTTGGGTCCCCCCTCCCCACATGCACAGCCAGGCAGCAGAAATTTAACCAGCATTCACTCGGTAGTAAAGAACCAGTCCAGGGTGCTTTGTTTTGTTTTTGGTTTATTAGGGGATAAACTTGGATTGAGATCGAAAAGCATGGAATGCCCAGAACTGTAACTTGATTGCAGACTTAGAAATTGCTAACTTTCTGGCTGCCAAAAGTCACTATGCTGTCCTCCCATGGAATAAACAGATCAGCTGAACTCATAGCAACAATTTTACACACAATGAATACAGATGCTCTTTCTATGTAGAAAATGCAGATGCATGTCAGCTAACTCTAAACAAATGACCCCTGGCTCCTGTGCTTACAGAGAAGCCCAACTAAATGTTCCTACACTGAACACAGAGGATGCCTCATCTGCATTTTACATACAAGATCCTATCAAGACTCTTTCAAAAATGTGTGAAACCTGGCAACTATGGAGGGCTAAGTTGTTTCTCCGGTGATTAAGAGTAATCCAGAGTGATTTTTTTTTTTTTTTCGTTAAGATTTTATTCAAGATTTTAACAGACAATACAGAAAATAACAATATAAAAGGACACGGCTCCAACTGCAGTACAGACCTTAGTTACATACCAATGAGGGAGCCAATAAGGGACACCCTGTATAGACTACAAATATAATTCTTGACATGAGAAGACATAAAGTGTTCCTCGAGATATTGATGCATTGCCATGTTTGTGTATGATATTTCAGATGCCTATAGACATGTCAGAGCTATTAAAAATTCAGGGCCTCTAAAAATATTCCTAATCTGATTTCTGTTTGTTTCACAAACCATGAGAGGAATGGGAAAAGGAGTCGACCACTAAGTCAGCCCATTACCCCATAATCTCCACCTGCTAGGAATTAGTTAGGGGGAGGATAAGGAAAGAAAGAAAAAGAGTGGGGGGGTGTATCAAAAGGCTAATGCGAGGAGAGGGGGTGGGATGACCCCCAGCTACCCCCTCTATCTACTTCTGGTAGTGATATATGTAGTATAAAAACCCACAATGCCTTCAGATTGTATCTACAAAAAGAATAGGAACCGTGGAACACCGGTTAAACGTTGTCTTGTATCAGCTCTTGATACCTTTGAGAGTTTTGATATTTAAACCAGGCTTCCCATTTATTCGAAAAACTGGAGATTCTATCCTGGGTGGTATAGATCAGCTCCTCCATCACTGCTATATGATTGATGTGTGGCACCCATTCGTTCATTGAAGGGGTCGATGGACCTCCAATGGCTGGGTAAGCATAGCCTAGAAGCGTTAATCATATGCATAGCCATCGACTTATAGTATCTTTTCCGGGGTATTTTGAAAAGATGAAGGAGGTACTGTGCTGGTGAAAACTCCATTGGGAGCGAGGAGATCGCAGTCGTTGCATCATGTACCCTATGCCAGTATGGCTGAATCAGTGGGCACGTCCATATGTGCCCAAGTCCTGTCTGCATCTCCAGCACCGATCTGAGACTGTCGGGACAAATTTATGAAGCAATTCTGGTGTCTTGTACCACCACGTTTTAATTTTATATCCATCTTCCTGGGTGTTCTCATAGAACATTTGTGGATATACAAGTGGATGCGATCCCAGCTAGCTTCCTCTATCACTGTGTCCAAATCAGACTCCCAAAATGCATAGTCTGGGCGCAAAGAAGTATAAGGTTCCCCAAACATTCATCCATAAAGCACTGAGATCACACAATTCTGGGGAGATGAGCTAGAACACAGCGATTCAAAGACAGTAGGGGCTTTTGTGAAGCCTTCTCTGCTCGCTGGGTTATCGAGATAGTGATTCAGTTGTAAATAGGCCCAAAAAGGGAAGGACTTGTTTATAGATAGTGCTGTGAGCTCTCCCTGCTGGAGGAACCTGCCCCTGGAAAAAAAAAAATTAGTTTGCATCTCTGCGTAAGGCCATTCAGCTGATAAGTAGGCCTAATGCCCTGTACACACGGGCGGACTTTTCAGCAACAAAGGTCCGACAGTCTTTCCGACTGACTTTCGACGGACTTTTGACGGACTTTTGAATGAACTGACTTGCCTACACACGATCACACCAAAGTCCGACGGAATCGTACATGATGACGTACGACTGGACTAAAATAAGGAAGTTCATAGCCAGTAGCCAATAGTTGCCCTAGCGTCGGTTTTCGTCCGTCATACTAGCATACAAACGAGCAGATTTTTCAATAGAAACTGGGTCCAGTGGAGTAAAGATTTGAAACATGTTCCAAATCTAAAGTCCGTCAGATTTTCGACAGAAACAGTCCTCTGAAGGTCCGATGAAGCCCACACACGGTCGGATTGTCCAACGGGTTCGGTCCGTCGGACCAGTCCGGTCGAAAAGTCCACTCGTGTGTACAGGGCATTAGCCATACCTGCAAGAAAGTCTGGATTACCCTTGATAGGAGTGATCGTGCACTCTTTGGCTGAGAGCACGTTGACTTTACAGGCCCTTCCAAAGGCATGAAGAGTTGCCCCAATAGGAGGTTGTGACTAAATGCTTGGTGTATGTGCTTTTTAGAGAACTAGTGGATTGAGCGGAGCTCAGTTCCTGAGATCAATTGCTCCAGCAGTACCCATCCCTTGCATCGGGTATGTATCCTCCAATCCACTACCTGAGCCAGATGAACAGCCCAATATTATGGTTGCAGGTCAGGGAGGCCAACGCCACCACCAGATTTTGGCAACACCAGCTTCACCCAATTTGTGCCCCCTTGATTCCCCAAAGGAAAGCCCTACACTTTCTCCTCTTATATGCCGCAAAGAAGGAAGGCAGCAAGCGGATCGGGATCGTCTGCAGTTTATGAGGCTCGTCCAAACCAGGATACTGTTGGCACAACCCACCTATGGAGGTCCTGCTGTATATTCTTCAGTTCTGACAAAAAGTTTTTGTCGTATAGGTCCGTTAGTGTACCAGCGAGTTGAATACCCAAATAGGTGATGGCATCTGTCTTCCAGCAGAAAGGGAAGGTTGTCTGACATAGGTGTACGAGCTTAGGGGGTAGAGAGATGTTCAGTGCAAAAGATTTTGAGTAATTCATTTTTAAGTTTGAAATAAGTTGAAACTGTTCTAGGACTTGCATCAGGTTGGGTAAGGACCTCAATGGGGATGGGAGGAAGAGCAGGATATCATCCACAAAGGCGGCAAGCTTGTATTCCCGATGGTGGACCACAATGCCTTTTATGTTCGAATTTGCCTGGATGCAGCGCAAGAGAGGTTCCAAAGTAAGGAGATAAAGTAAGGGAGAAAGAGGGCATCCTTGTCTGGTTCCATCAGGAATGGAGAAGGTGTCCGATAAGTGGCCATTAACCTGAACTCTAGCTCTCGGATTGGCGTATAGTGACCCAATAAAGGCCTGTATACAGCTCCCCAGTCCTAGGGCCTCTAAAACTGCATCCATATAGTCCCAGGCCACTTGGTTGAAGGCCTTCTCCGCATTCATTACCAGAAAAAAGCCTTTTCGTTGGGTAGAGGTAAGCCAGTGATGTAGGTTTAGAGCTTTAATGGTATTGTCTCTGGCTTCTCTGCCAGGGATGAAGCCAACTTGGTCGAGACCCACCCAGGCAGGCACATGGTAAGACAATCGGGTTGCAAGAATCTTGGAAAATAGTTTGACGTCCAAGTTCAGAAGCGAGATCGATCGGTAATTGGCTACATTAGTGGGGTCTTTATTCTCTTTAGGGGTCACCAAAATATATGCCTCTAATAGGCTTCCTGATGAACAAGAGGTATCTGATAGTGTGTTGAAGGCCTTAAGGAAACCTGGAGTCAAAAGATCTACAAAGCTTTTGTAATATTGTGCCGTGAAGCCATCCGGCCCTGAACTCTTACTAGGCTTCGTGGCCTTTAAGGCCTTTAAGGCCTTTAAAGCCTCCTCCCATTCCTCTGATGACAGCAGGGCTTCTAGAGTCTTCCAGTCACTAACCGATAGCGCGCGGGGGCTATACATGCTAAGAAAGTCTGTTATCAGATCTGATTGTGTATTTGCTGCTACCGGGCTATGTTCATTAGATTTCAGATTATATCGTTTGCTATAAAAGGAGTGGAACTGGCGAGCAATGTCTTTATTCTTAGAATGAGTAAACCCAAACTCATTCACTACATAATGGACAGTAGAAGCGAGGGTGTTTTTTTGCATGAGCCTTACTAAAAGTCTCCCTAGCTTATTATCCTGTTCATAGAACAATTTCTGTGATAACATCTTCCGCTTCTGCGCGCCTTTAAACAGTTCTTCTAGCAGAAGTGCCCATGTGTCAGCTAAGTCGGTTGCTACCTTAATAGCCAGTGAATATTTGTGCTGCGCTTCCAACCAGGGGCGGATCCAGAGTCTAGTCTCGGGAGGGGCACTGGCAGAAAAAATATTTTTTGGGGGTAAATCTATCGGGGAAATGGCTGGTGTTGGCGCTTCAATCATCACGGCACAAGAGTTGTTATGGTGTCAGGATGATTGAAGCGCATTATTACTATTATTACATTGTTATATAAAATTAAATAGTTTAACTCACCATAATGCAGAATCAGTGGGAGCCCCGAGTGTGTCACTTGCCACGTCGCCTGTCACCAGATGCAGATTGTCACTTGCCACATCGCCTGCCACCAAATGTGGATTGTCACCTGCCATGTCACTTGCCACGTCGCCTGTCACCAGATGCAGATTGTCACTTGTCACGTTGCCTGCCACACGTTGCGGATTGTCACTTGCCACGTCGCCTGTCACCAGATGCAGATTGTCACTTGCCACGTTGCCTGTCACCAGATGCAGATTGTCACTTGCCACGTCGCCTGTCACCAGATGCAGATTGTCACTTGCCACATCGCCTGCCACCAAATGCGGATTGTCACTTGCCACGTCACTTGCCACGTTGCCTGTCACCAGATGCAGATTGTCACTTGCCACGTCGCCTGCCACCAAATGCGGATTGTCACTTGCCACGTCGCCTGCCACCAAATGCGGATTGTCACTTGCCATGTCACTTGCCATGTCACCTGTCACCAGATGCAGATTGTCACGTCACCTGCCACACATTACGGATTGACAGTCACTTGTTCTGTCACTTTCCTGCTAAGGTGGTCTCTTGTGTCCCAGAGTCAGGCAGCAGAATACCAGTCAGGCAGCAGAGAGATGATGTAATCTCTCTGCTGCCGTCGCTGCCTGCACAGTGAGGGGGGAACTGCAGGGATGCAGGGCGGGCACCGAGCAGTGAGAGATGATGTCATCTCTCTGCTCCCCCGCCCGCCGGCTCCCTGATTGGCCAGTAGCGCGCTCACACGTGGAGCCGCAGGGCCAGCCCGCTGTCTCTCTCCCGTGGAGCCGCCCGCCGGCTCTCTTACCTATGGAGCCGCCTGCTGGCTCTCTCACCCGCGGATCTACCCGCTGGCTCTCCCACTCACCCTCATTCTCGGAGGGGGCAATTGCCCCGTTGCCCCCCCCCCCCCTGGATCCGCCCCTGCTTCCAACTTAGAGATTTTGGCTGACAAGGCCCGGACCGAAGTTTGGTGTTCCTTCTTTTTCCTGGCCGTAATGGCCAGCAGGTGGCCTTGTACAACACACATTGAGTCATGGGGGACACATCTGGCATGTCATTGTGGTGGAGGTAATTGCCAATTGTCTGTTAGATGGTGGCCAAATCACCAAGATCGGTAAGAAGGGAGGCATCCATTCTCCAGATCTTGGTAGACATTTCCCTCCGAGGGAATCGTAGAGTCAGGGTAATCAGGTGATGGTCAAAAAGCACCATGGTTTCTATCGTCGCGTCGTAGAGGTAGGCAAGGTCTGTCTGGGATATGAAAAGGTAGTCTAGCCTCGAGTAGCGATTATGCGGGGATAAGAAAAAAGTATAGTCTTTCTCTCACGGTTCAGGGTGCGCCATCCTGAAGCGTGAGAGATGCCAACTGAAGTTTCACTTGTCGTAAAGCAGAAAATGTGAATGAAGAGGTACCCGTGGATGTATCAAGAAGCGGGTCTAAGGCCATGTTGAAGTCACCCCACAATTAGAAGGCCTGTCTGGAATGTCGTAAGTTTCAGGAGAATATATTTCAAAAAGATCACCTGTTTAGAGTTGGGATAGTATATATTTGCCAGAGTAAAGTAATAAAGGGCATGACTGCTGCTGTGTGTACTACACCGGTCCATGTGGGCATCTGCACCTGGGAACATCTGACTCAGATGTATATGCAGAAAACTGAGACCCCGACACACCACCCCTCTCCTGGGTTCACTGCCCAGGCCAACATATTATATTAAGAGAGATTATAAAACAATAAACTGTAAAAACATATGGGAACTCCTATAACCTAATGTAGACAGGGTAAGAGCTTCCCCTGACTCAGGAATTTCCAGCTTTTCCATCCTACTTACCGTACAACACAGGAGAAGGCAGTAAGCCGTGGCTCTTTATCAACATAATAACCTTCAGAATTTCCTAGTTATGAGAGAACAAATTTATTCTTCCACCTCCCGATCTCCCAATGACCAAACCCTAGTTCAAGCCTAGGGCCAGTATCATTGGGGCATCAGCAGGCATAACACTAACAGCAACATGAGATAGGTAACACTACTGGTTACCAGGAAACTGAGCACCTTTCCTCTAGAACATATGTAATCAAAGGCATGGACCACAGTCACTTCAATGTGATTCCTGTATGAGCATAACAGCAAGCCTGAGTTTCGCAGGCTCAGCTAAGACCTTTTGAGTTCTGTCAAAAAAAACAGAAAGAGGGGCCTCAAGAACACTGAAACAAAGAAAAAACATGACAAAAATTGCCAGGACTACTATTTCCATGGCAGCTACTGAGCACCTACAACATACTTGTTGTCCTGCAGGAGTGATCAGTGACTCGGACGTATTATAAATCAAATAAGAAAGAGAACAGGATATCTTTGTGAATGCTTGAACAGTCTCTGTCTGATACCTGGCAGGCATCTCAGTATAGCAAGGCAGGGAGAGCAGACATCCCTCCATGGTTTAGCTGTGGCCCTGTGTGTAGCAATCCCCTTTAGCAATTTAGAGGAGCCGGGCACACAGCACGGAGAGTGTGGAAGCCTTAGAAGTAAGAGCCTACCTCTGCTCTTTGCTGTCACAAGGCCTTGGGATATGGGCGCCTGTGATGTAACCGAGCTTCAGTGATGCCTGTTCCTGCAAAGGTACTCCCCAAAGCCTGGGAGGGCTCCCTGAATCCTCGGTGGCAGGGTGGCAGGAGTCACAGAGCAGAGAAAGAGTAACATCATGTCTAGCTGCCATATTCCAGCAATTCCGCAACAAGAGTCAGCCCTATGCCAGAGCATAAGTGTAGCCATACAGTCCATAGGAACAGTTAGTGAATTCTAGGAAGTGGTAGTAAATACAGAGGAAATCTAAGGGTCAGATTACTGCACCATTCTCTGTGTAATTAGTGATCAGTCGTGCGGCAAAAAGACGATGGAGAGACTCATGGGCTCTCATCCATTTCCAAATCTCCACAAATTCTTGACGGGGAGGTAGCTCGGGGTCTGTGACGCCTTTGTCTGCTTCTTTGGGACCTTGGGGTGTCATCAGGTTGGGTAGGGATCCAGGGTTCTCGTTGCAGGAACGGGCCATACCAGTCAGGAACATTGATCACCGGGATGCCGAGAGTGTCATAAACGGCTGTAGATGTGCCGGAGAGGAGAGGGTGCAGGTCCCTCCTGTGCTGAAGAGTAATGGCAGAAAGATCTTGAAACAGCTGAATGCGCACTCCTTCATGTTCCAAGTGAGCATGATAGCATGCTAATCGCAATATTTTATAAGTTTACCAGGCAACATACAGCATCTCTGGGTGGGTCAGTGTCTCTGCTTCTAGGTCTAAGCCCTCAGTCTTCAGGCCCAGCATACAAGGTACACAGGGTACAGGGTACAATACTGTTATTGCTGGGTGTCATGGACCCTCCCCCTGGGAGTTCTTCATTATAACTCCCTTCTTTTATATTATGTTGATGCTGGCTTTATCATGTCAGTAGACGGAATTCATTACATCACCACAAGGTTGTACTGTGGATGTATAAAATAGTAGCAAGGTGCCACATTCCAACATTTCGAACAAATTAGAGTTAGCGAGCCATGGACTTTTTAGGCATGGTGCCTAAAAAGTCCATGGCTTGCTCACTCTAATTTGTTCATCATGTCAGTTTTACCCCCTTCCTGACCAGGCCATTTTTTTTTAAAATAGATTTTATTGAAGGAAACATCATACAAAAGGATAATAGCAATAGTATCAGAAAACATTTTTTTTTTGTTCAAAATGGTATTTATGACAAAAGTAGCAAGGTACATAACAAAAGAAAAGTAACTGGATGGATCTAAGGAGGAGAAGGGTCCCTAGGATTACCTAGAGGGTACTATTGGATTATTCCTAAAGGATAGGGGAGGGCGGGGAAAGGTGAAGAGAGGGTGGGGGGAGGGAAAGAGCACCAAGTTCATAGAACAGAAGTAGAATGGGGGTAGACAGTGAGGTTGTGGCTTCGGTTTCAAGGGTGACATTTCCCGTCGTCGTGTTTGAAGGGAGAGAAGAAGTCGGTGAGCGAGATGTGGTCTCGCCGGTGATTGATGACTTGACAGGAGTTGGGTTCCTTATGTTGCTGGTCTTTTAGATTGAAGAGAGCAGTTTCACCTATGGTGTGGGGAAGGCCTGTAATATGAAAATGAGAGTTTCTCAAAGTTCGCCATATCCATAGGGGTGAGTGTTGAGGTCATAAAAGCTTGCCATTTGTGGTAAAATTGTGATTTAGTCTTTTCATGCGTTAAGTCCGTATTAAGCTTGTCTTTGTAGAGTAGTTGTAGGAGGTCTCTTTTCACTTGTGAGGTGTTTGGGTGAACGTTGGAGATCCAATTTTTTAGGATGGTTCTTCTGGCAAGTAGGAGGCATATCAGAGTCCAGTCTTTGCCAGGGGGGGTAGAGTTGAGTGACCAGGGTAGTAGTTGGGGGTCCCAGTGGCCAAAGATGAGAAGTAAGGGGTCTTTAGGTAGTTTCAGCAGAGTTACCCCAAAGATGTATGAAAGGATTTGATCCCAGAAGGTGTAGATGAACGTACATGACCAGGAGCGATGGGTCAGTGTAGGTCTGGGGTGCTGACAGAAAGGGCAGATGGGTACAGTATGAAACTGTTTGTTCGATAAAAAAGGGATGTGTGCTCGGTGTAGAATTTTCAATTGTGTTTCCCTCCAGGAGTCATTGGGAACCAGTTTGTGGGTAGTAATGAGGCCTTGTAGAAGTTTGTCCACTAGCTCAGCATCCGGGAAATCTTTTGCCCAATTGGCTGCTGAAGAGGATGTTAGAGAGGGAGTAGTTTTCAGGAGGAGAGATTTGTAAATGTCCGAAATTTTGTATGAGCCCTCTGAGAGAAGAGCATCTGTGAGAAACGATTTGAATCTTTTGTGCTCTTCTGTGCAAGCACTTTTTATAAAACTGATACATTGTCTGTATTGGAAGGCATGTGTTTGAGGAAGTGAGAACTTTTCAGCTAGAGATTGGAATGCAATGGGCCGACCAGTCTCCTTATCACATAGGGAGGAGAATGTTGTGAGGCCATTCCGTTGCCAGGTGGCTTAGGGCTGAGGTTACAGACCTGGGAGGAAGCTCGGGTTTCCTTGTATTGGAAGGTGGCTAGATATGAAGGGTGAGAGTTTGAGGCTTCTCCGGACTTCTCTCCATGCAATGGCTGTGTCTCGTAGCAAGAGATTATTTTGAAGAGGCGGTGGGATGGACTTTCACTTGCAGTGGAGTAGGGCCACCAAGGAATAAGGGTGAAACATTGCGGTTTCAAGGGGGAAGTTGGAGTAGCGAGATGATTGGGCTACCCAGTCCAATCCTGTCCTCAATAGACAGGCCAGGTTGTAGGTTCTGACACTAGGGAGACTGATACCCCCTTCGCATCTCGGAAGATATAACTTCGCAAGAGTGATACGCAGTCTTTTGTTTCGCCAAAGGAATTTGGAGATGGCAGTATTGAGAAGTTTTGTGTCTTTATGGTGTAGAAGCAGAGGAATGGTTTGAAGTGGGTAAAGTAAACGGGCGAAACTGACCATTTTCACTAGATGGCATCTTCCCAGAAGCGAAAGGGGCAGATCCACCCAGTTATCTAATTCCTGAGAGATTTTACAGAGCAAGGGGGGGTTATTGAGGCGGTACAGAGAGGAGGGTAGTTTCCCTATTTTTATGCCTAAATAAGTGATGTGAGATTTCGCTACTGAGAATATGGAGTTTTGAGTCCAGGGGGGTTAGACAGGGTACCTATGGGGAGGATTTCGCTTTTATTATAATTAATGAGAAGGCCCGAGCATAATCTAAGTTGGTCAAATATTGATTTGATTGTTGGCATATCAGAGGAGGGATTGACTGTGAATATAAGGACATCATCCGCGAAGAGTGAGGTGCGTAGTTCGTGTTTACCGATGTTGATGCCATGTAATGGGGCTATTTGGGACAGATATCTAGACAGGGGTTCTAATGCGATGTTGAAGAGGAGAGGGGATAAGGGACAGGCCTGTCTTATACCTTTGTGGAGACGGAATTCATTTGATAAGAGGCCTGCCGCAACCAGCCTAGCTGCCGGGGCAGCATACATGGTGTTTATAAGGTGGGCGAAAGGGCCGGATAATCCCATTTTGGTCATGACCAAGGAAAGCCATTCGAAACTTACGTTATCGAAAGCTTTTTCCGCATCTAAGGTGATAATAGCGTGGTCTCCCTCAGGGTTACATTTGGTGTGTTCCAGGGCCATTATCACCTTTCTGATATTCATGGTGGCTGTCCTGCCCTTCACGAACCCTGATTGGGAAGGGTGTATCAGAGATGGTATCATGGCGGCTAATCTGGTTGTGATAACTTTGGAAAGGATCTTGACATCAAGGTTTAAGAGTGAAATAGGTCTATATGAGCCTGGTTCTTGTTGATCTTTTTTTGCTAGTAGTTTGATGATGGCTTGGTTGCCCGTGGGTAGGTAGGGACCATATGTGATGGTAGACTTCGTGGAGGGTGTGTTCCAGGAGTGTTTGCAGGGATTTATAAATTTCACCTGTGAAGCCGTCTGGGCTTGGGGCTTTAGATGGGGCTAGGTGGCATTGGTGATTTCAGGAAGGGAGACGGGTGCGTTTAGAGCATCTAGTTGAGAGGGAGAGATTTGGGTTAAGGTTGTTTTCTCAAGAAAAGAGAGTGCTGTTGGTACATCTATTGGGTCAGCCGCGTAGAGAGAGGAGTAGTAGTGTAGCATGGCGTCATTTATGCCTTTTTGTGTGGATTTAATGTTACACAATGCATCTCGAAGGGAAGTGATATAGGTCGGGCTGTAGCTGCCCTTACAGAGTCTCGAAAGTAACTTGCCTGCTTTATTGCCAAACTTATGAAGGGTGGCCTCCATGTGTGTTTTTTGATTAGTTCAGGAGACTCAGCCCAAGCATCAAAAGATTGCTTAACTGATAGCCATGTCTTCCTATTGTCAGGTGAGTCGTTGGTGTATAGGGATCGTTGGGCTTGGTGAAGTCGGGAGCTGGCCAGTTTATAATTTTTGAGGGTATTCCTTTTGAAAGAGGCTGCGTAAGAGATTATACAACCCCTGAGGAAGGCTTTGCCTGCTTCCCAGAATAGATTGGGGTTGTCAGAGTGTAATGCATTGGTTGAAGTGTATTCAGACCATGCACGCTCCATGTACTGTGGGAAGTCCAACTTGTTTTGAAGGTAGGATGGAAAGCGCCATAGTTTGGGACTCGGATGTATATCAGGGTTGTCAAGCGTTATCGAGATGGGTGCATTGTCAGAGATAACAATGTCATGAATGTCGGCATCAGATATCAGTGGGACAAGGACGTCTGAGCAGAAGAGGTAGTCTATTCTGGTGAAAACATTATGGGGTTAGAGTAGAATGTGAATTCCCTGTCAGCTGGGTGCCGGAGGCGCCAGATGTCATGAAGATGTAAGGAGTCCATTGTGGAGGCCAGAAGGGTCTGAGCGTTTGAGTCTGGTGGTGTGCGTGAGCGTTTGGGAGTGGATCTGTCATCAATTTGGTGTATGATGGAGTTGAAGTCCCTGCCAATTATGTGTGGGAGGTGTGGGTCATGAAGGAGCCAGGTCGAAAGTTCACTGAAAAACTGTTTAGTGGGGTTGGTGGGTGCATAGATGTTCGAGATTATCAAATCCCTGGTCCCTATTTGAACATGAACTGATAGAAAACGTCCCTGGGGATCTGAGTTAACAGATAGGACCATGCAGGGGAGGTTTTTATGTATGAGAATTAGAACTCCTGCTTTGCGTCCATCGGAGTCAGAACCTAGGACTGTGCCTACCCATAGTTTTTTCATACGGTGGAGGTCTGTAGTGGAAAGGTGGGTTTCTTGGAGTAGAGCAATGTCGGTTTTAAGTCTTTTAAGGTGGCATATAACATTCATTCTTATTGGGAGAGCGGAACCCTTTCACATTTCAGGAGAAACTAATTTAGACTAATTTCATATGGGGGGGTCATAAGGTGGATATGGGCTGGTGTTGTATTGGTTGAGTGCAATAACGTTTGGCGGAGATTTGAAAGAGCCTAGGCTGTCTGAGCGTGAGAACTGAAGTCATTTGGTGCAAGCGTATCACAGGATGAGAGCATTTAGGATAGGAAAGGGTTCAGGAGGAATGGGGTGAAAATAAGAAACCATGAAACATATTTGAGAAACCTCACTTTTTTCCGCATGGAGTCACTGGGTAGGTCAGCTCCCATTACAAGACCCATTGGATTGCAGCATTTAAATCCACGGTATAGAGGGTGGTATATGCTGACAGCCTGGGTTGTGCACGGGGAGAGTGGACCAAGGTACACAGGGACGCCAAGGGAGAAAACTTGTGGCATCAAAATAAACGATAGACAAATGTTAACACTTTAGTATTATGTGAAACATGTGAAAACATTAAAAAAAGAAAAAAAAAAAGAACACATTTTTGTCTACCGGAATATGGAGTACCTGTTGAGGAGGAAAGAGCATAACTGTTAGGGGAGATACGGCAAAGCTTGTGAGAGTCATCTTGGCTAGGATTGAACCGGCCTGGCCGGTGGAAGAGCAGTCGCAATCAAGACCAAAATGGTGATGTGAAAGCACTTTCAATGGGGTGCGGATCGGCGTTGGTCAGGGCCAGAGGCTCTGAATCGCTTTGGAGAGTCTTTGCGTAGGCTCCTTTGGTCTAGAGCATGGTTGATAGGAGGCGTTCTGGAAGAGGGGCTGAGGTGCGGACCTGAGCGTAATGATCTTTGGAAGGCCTCCGCCTCGGATTGATCATGGAAAGAGAGCTGGTTGCCATTAGGGGCTTTGAGACGTAGAGTGGCTGGGAAGGCTAAGGTAAATTTGACTTGTTGCTGGTGTAGCTCCGAGCAGATTTGTTGGAATGCTTTCCTTTTCTTGGAAACTTCTAACAGTCTGCGAAGATCAGGATTTTCAGCCATCAATCTGGAGGGATCTGGATTGCCTGAATTTCAGCAGGATGAGAACTTTGTCCGAGTAGTTGAGGTATTTGGCGATTATAGATCGGGGCGGTTTGCGGTCGGAGTTGAAAGTTCCTATGCGGTGGGCACGCTCTACGGTGCATGGGCCAGGGAGGCCTAGCGCTTCGGGAATGCACCTCGCGCAGAGATTCGTGAGAGCTGAAGGTTGTAATGATTCTGGGATGCCCACAAATCATAGATTACTCCTTCTGGACCTATTTTCCAAATCGTCCAATTTCTCTAGGACATATTTATTCAGTTTGTCTTGGGCTTGTTCTGTGGCTTGTGCCTGGTACAGTTCTTCCTCTATATTGGCTGTGTGGTGTTCAGTTTCATTGAGTGTGGAGGCATGCTCCCCTAGCTAGGCCTGGAGCTGCTGCATGTCTGCGCTGACAGCTTTCTCCACAGAGGCCGTTATCATTGGGGAAAGCAGAGCTGCCACAGCCTGAGCAATAAGGTCTGTGGTATGGTCACCTGTGAGTTGCAGTGCCAGCTTCTAGAAGGAAGGGGGCCGGGCCGCTGCTCACCTCCATGTCAGGTGCCAGCTCCATGGAAGAAGCCCTGTAGGCCGAAGCCAGGGCCTCAATTTGCGGCTGGGCCGTGTGGGGCGCCGCGGCCGCGTGCAATCGCGGGCCGGTTTTCTCCACGAACCTGTCCATAGCGTTTCCGGGAGCTAGGTGGAGGTGTCGCCGGTGATTGTGGTGGGTTTTGCAGGCTTTATAGGCTGATTTGATGAGTCTGGCTGCGGGAGCTGATGTGAGGTTCAGCTAGTCCATGCGGCGCCGGAAGTCCCTGACCAGGCCATTTTTTGCGATACAGCACTGCGCTGCTTTAACTGACATTTGCACAGTCCTGCGACTCTGTACCCAAATAAAAATGATGTAATTTTTTTCCACAAATAGAGTTTTCTTTTGGTGGTATTTGATCACCTCTGCGGTTCTTATTTTTTGTGCTATAAACAAAAACAGACTGACAATTTAAAAAATATATATATTTTTTTTACTTTCTGCTATAAAACATTCTCAATAAAAAAAAAAATAAAAAATCAAATTTCTTTATCAATTTAGGCCAATATGTATTCTGCTACATATTTTTGGTAAAAAAATCCCAATAAGCGTATATTGATTGGTTTGCACAAAAGTTATAGCGTCTACAAACTATGGGATAGATTTATAGAATTTTTATTTTTTATAATGTTTTTACTAGTAATGGCATCGATCAACAATTTTTAGCAGGACTGCAACATTGTGGCGGACAAATCTGACATTTAGTGACACTTTTTGGGGACCAGTGACACAAGTACAGTGATCAGTGCTAAAAAAAAAATGCACTGACACTGTATAAAAGACACTGGCAGGGAAGGGGTTAACACCAGGGGTGATCTAAGGGTTAACTGTGTTCCCTGTTTTCTTACTGTGTGGGGAATGGATGCCCTCGAGGAAGAGAGACATCTTTGTTCCTGACTAGCAGGAATCACGTATGTCTCTCTTCCTGTCTGACAGAACGGCAGTCTGCCTTGTTTACGTAGGCACACAGGCATACCGCCGTTCTGTCTCTCCAGTGAGCGATTGCGTGTGGCCGGCAGCCATCACGATCGCCGCACCTGCTGATTGGCTCCCTCTGTGTACAATCACAGCGGGCACGCGCATGCCCCAGAGCTGTCCACGTGAATCACGTACAGGTACGTGATTTTGCACTTAAGGGCCGCCCTGCCACAGTAAATGTACGTGGGGCGGTCCTTAAGTGATTAAAGGCTGTTCTACAAGAAATTTTCACTTACCGTATATACTCGAGTATAAGTCGAGTTTTTCAGCACATTTTTTTGTGCTGAAAGTGCCCCCCCTCGACTTATACTCGAGTCAAGCACTTTTCTGCAGCAAAATTTTTCTGCAGCAAAAATTTTCATTTTCCAAACCGACTTTGGGGCCCCATATCTCAGGGTCACTTGGTGCTAGGAACCCCACAATTGGTGTGCAAACCCAGTGGAACTGGTACCACAATATATCCAAAGCTGAAGTTCCTAGCTCTAAGTGGCCCCGAGATACAGGGCCCCAAAATCGGTTCAGAAAATGTCATTCGCTGCTGCAGAAAAGTGCTTGACATTTTCTGAACTGATTTTTGGGGCCCTGTATCTCGGGGCCAGTTGGAGCTAGAAACCCCTATAGAAATTTTATGGTGCTAGTTCCACTGGGTTTGCACACCAAATTTGGGGTTCTTAGCACTAAGTAGCCCCGAGATACAGGGCCCCAAATTCGGTCAACTGTGTCCATCTGCAGCAATGTCATTTCAGGACCCTTTGGGTTCAGAGACCACAAATTTTGGCTGCAGCTAGGGGGCATCTAGGAACTCCTAACTACCGAGTTTGAAGTTCAGGGGACCTATGGCTGCAAATGGGCACAGTGAGGCATGCAAATGGGCACAGTGATGCTGCAAATGGGCATTGTTGACCCTCTTTTCGACTTACAGTAGCTGTGCATTTCTCACCCTCGTCTTATACTCGGGTCTATAAGTTTTTTCCCATTTTTTTTGTGGTAAATTAGGGCCTCGACTTATACTCGGAACGACTTCTACTTGAGTATATACGGTACCTTAGTGAATATGGTAACAATTTACTTTGCAAAACCCTTTCATTTGTTTGGAATGAGCAGAGCACTTTAGTCGCAGGCATGTGTACTACTCTATGCATCCTTCAAATCCCAAAGTCCGTAGTCCATATCAGGAGCGAGCAAGAGGCTAACTCAGGTCACAGAAGCAAAAAAAAAAAAAAAGAAGAAATTTGGAGATTTAGAGGAGGCTGAGAGAGATAGAAGGGATTTTTTGAGTTAAAGTGGAAGTTCAGACAAACCTAACTAATGCTAAAGCTGCTCTCTGCCACATTCTAAACCTAATCTATCTATCCCTGTAAAGCAAAAATCGCTATACTTGTGTAGCAAGGTCCCAGGCCTTCTTTAATCTAATGAGTACCTCTAGAGTTAGGGATAGCTGACATCCTTCTTTGTAGAGTGGGTTACAAGGCATGGTGGGTGTAGTGCAAGATAGATTCATGGGCGCCAGACACTTCTTGAATGCAAAGAGATTTATTGTCTCTTGAACAGAACTGTGGGAGAGAGGGTTTAGGACCAGGACACCATTAGGTAATTGCAATGTTAATTGGCAGACTCAGAGACTTCTACAGGTAGACAGCCATGCAGGAAAAGACAACCAGCAAGACACCACATCTGCATGAGTAGGTGCCCTGTCTCCTATGGCAACATTCTTATAACAGTTTCTAACACAAGCTGTAACAAACTCCTTTACTTCCTCTACAATCACTCCTTGTAGATTTTAGCCCACTGAGCTCCCAGTCTCTCTCGCTAGACTTGCTGATTCACTGCCACTGAATCCTGTGAGCTCTTCCAATCTTCTTACGCAGTACCTTCCTCAAGTGTCACCCCTGCTTCCCTACTGGGTCCTTGGATTGGCACTCCAGATACTCCTCAAGCGTCACCCCACTGGCTGGGTCCCTGGCTTGGCACCTGCTGAAGTTTCCAGATTCTTCACTGTCCCCGGTTGGTGAGAATGCTGCTCCGGTACTTACTTCAGCTACTCACTGTAGTCCCTGGTAATAAGGTGGTTGGTCCCTTAGTGGCGACAGCTTCCCCTCTACCTCTTACCGTGACAGGTTCTCCGGGCCAGCAGAACCGTCAATTCTGGTTGGACTGCAACCCGAAGATTCCAACCCTACGCTGCTCTCTTACTTCTGGATAGGCCCTCAGACAGGCTAGCAGCCAGATGTACCCGGGATAGGCCCAAACTCTGGCCTAGCAGCCCAGGCAGCCAACACACGTCCATCCAGACAGCCGTCCAGGTGGCAGAGAACACGGATCACCTGACTCCACCTAAATATATAGGTTCTCACAGCAGGCTAAGGGGCCAAGAAAACCCTGCCCTTTGGCTGAGACACCCCATATACTCCTAATCTGTCCTTGCATCACCCTTATCTTATCTAATGCCACCAGGTACCCGGCCACCCAGCGACAGAAGAGAGAAGTGCAGCAATTCCAGACTTAGGGTGAGTTCAATAATCCCTAACAATTGGCCAAGGTAACTATACCTGGCAGGTAAATTTACCCGCAGCCCTGCCTAACCATCAGGGTGCTACATCTGCCTATTCTGCATCTGGTTCAGTCCCAGCATCAGCTGTCAGTGGCAAGCTTCAGTGTGGAGGCGGGTGCAGGAGAGGCAGCTGACAATGGAAGCCCCATAGTAACTCTATGGGTGACGTCACATCCCAGATATTTCACAGCCGTTGCTGGTCCCCTCCTGCACATAACTTCCGCCACTGGAAACCGGACCAGATTGGCTGCAGAATAGGTAAGTACAGCAATTTTTGCTTTACAGTGTTAGATAGATTAGGTTTAGAATGTGGCAGAGAGCAGGTTTAGAGTCAGTAAGTTTTTGCTTGGACTTACACTTTAAGAATACATACTTGAATATAATTTTTTTTTTTTGTAATGCAGAATTTACTGTCACTTTAATCCAGTGCTTGCAATTCATATTTTAGTAGTTGCTTTTATGATCATATACAGTAGACCTGTTCATAGAGTAAAGAAAATGCAGAGAACATTTTGCTCCAGCTTGTCAACTATTTTGGGTGATCATTTGGCTTTAAATATTTCATGGCATAATCCGCCCCTCCTAGGTGCTTTATCTTTAAACAGAATTATCTGGGGAGTTCTACCATGGATGGCATACTTTGTTTCATTCCATTGATTTATTAATTTTCTCAGAATGATTTATTCACCACAGGATCCTATATAAGCCACCATGATTGCATCATGAAGTGCTCAGCGCAAGGCCCGGGCCCTGCGTGGTTAAAAGGGAATAATTAGCTTTATGTCTTAAAACCTGACTGCATCTCAGCAGTTGGCATCTGTTGAAGCTGGCAAAAATAATTCCCAGAGCCTGGCAGTTTCCTGCTGAATCAGCGTGGATAAAAGTGTGATTTAAATCTCCCGGAGTGCGTTGCAAAGGGAGGGCGAGAAAACATCTCAACGGTACCATACGCTCTTCCAAAGCCTTTTCATGTTTGCGCCCCTACATTAAATTAAATTGTCGTTTTATAGTACATAAAGAGCCTAAAATTATTGGGATACAGTAAAACCTTCCTGATGATGATAGCATGTTAAAAAGAAGAGTTAAAGCCAATCACTACAATTCTAAATACAGTGCCTTGCAAAAGTATTCATCCCACATTGGTTTTTTACCCATTTTGTTACATTACAGCCTTTAGTTCAATGTCTTTTTAATCTGAATGATATGTGATGGATCAGAACACAATATTCTAAGTTTGTGAAGTAAAATTAGAAAAATAAATACATAAAACTATTTTTCAGAAATAAAAAACTGATAATTGGTATGTGCGTATGTATTCACCTCCTTTGTTATGAAGCTCATAAAAAGCTCTGGTGCAACCAATTACCTTCAGAGGTCACATAATTAGTGAAATGATGTCCACCTGTGTGCAATCCAAGTGTCACGTGATCGTTTATTACATATACACACCTTTTTGAAAGGCCCCAGAAGCTGCAACACCTAAGCAAGAGGCACCACTAACCGAACACTGCCTTGAAGACCAAGGAACTCTCCAAACAAGTAAGGGACAATGTTGTTGAGAAGTACAAGTCAAGGTTAGGTTCTAAAAAAATATCCAAATCTTTGATGATCCCTAGGGGCACCATCAAATCTATCATAACCAAATGGAAAGAACATGGCACAACAGCAAACCTGCCAAGAGACGGCTGCCCACCAAAATTCACAGACCGGGCAAGGAGGGCATTAATCAGAGAGGCAGCACAGAGACCTAAGGTAACCCTGGAGGAGCTGCAGAGTTCCACAGCAGAGACTGGAGTATCTGTACATAGGACGACCATAAGCAATACGCTCCATAGAGTTGGGCTTTATGGCAGAGTGGCCAGAAGAAAGCCATTCCTTTCAGCAAAAAACAAAATGGCACATTTTGAGTTTGCGAAAAGGCATGTGGGAGACTCCCAAAATGTATGGAGGAAGGTGCTCTGGTCTGATGAGACTAAAATTTAACTTTTTGGCCATCACAGAAAACGCTATGTCTGTCGAAAACCCAACACATCACATCACCCAAAGAACACCATCCCCACTGTGAAACATGGTGGTGGCAGCATCATGCTGTGGGGATGTTTTTCAGCAGTCGGACTGGGAAACTGGTCATAGTTGAGGGAAAGATGGATGATGCTAAATACAGGGATATTCTCAAGCAAAACTATGTACCACTCTGTGTGTGATTTGAGGCTAGGACAGAGAGTCACCTTCCAGCAGAACAATGGCCCCAAACACACTGCTAAAGCAACACTTGAGTGGTTTAAGGGGAAACGTGCAAATGTGTTGAAATGGCCTAGTCATCCCAGTGGTAAGATGTGGCAAGCTCATAGAGACTTATTCAGAGCGACTTGGAGCTGTGATAGCTGCAAAAGGTGGCTCTACAAAGTATTGACTTTAGGGGGGGGTGAATAGTTATGCACATTGACTTTTTCTGTTATTTTGTCCTATTTGTTGTTTGCTTCACAATAAAAAAAAAAACCTCTTCAAAGTTGTGGGCATGTTCTGTAAATTAAATGAGGCAAATCCTCAAAAAATCCATATTAATTCCAGGTTGTGAGGCACCAAAACACTGTATGCTTTTACATGTTAATGCTACTTCAAAAGTCATTTTTAACATTTATAATGATAATTGAAAAAAAATTGAAAATTTATTATAATATATATTTTCTAATTTATTGTAATATATATGTAGCGCTGGTAGATTTCTAATCTACCGCTTATATGTAAATTTAGTGGGTCATCTGTGCTGTACATAGTTCAAATTTAATCTATGGCTAAATTAGCCTCTGTTCCAGCATTGGCTGTGTTGCGTGCAGTTCCGCACTGTTGCCTGTAGGTGTCGTTGTCACCATAGGTCAGTGTTGGAAAGCAACAAGCTGAAGTATATTGAGTGCTCTTCTTTCTCGGAGGCAACTCGGCAGAGGTGGTCCGCTGCTGTGCACTCTGGGAGAGGGTACTTAAGGGGCAGACGCCATTTTTCTTTTTTTCACCTGCTGGCCCTCCTGGCCTAAAGGTATGTGACGGGGAGTTCTATCTCCTGGCCCTCCAGGTCGGAGGGTTGCGTTGCTGCAGCATGCAAGTGGGCTCAGAAGCCTGTCTGGGGCCTACTACCACGGAGATGGTCGTGTGCTGTCTGTCCTGCGGGAAAAAGCTGAACAATTGAGAAGACCCAGGGGAGGACCCGTCTTTGGAGATGACCAAGCGGAACGCTGGTGTCTCAGGAGGGGCCTGGTGACTCAATTGGAGGATGCATCTTAGTCTATCGCACAAGTATATATATATACTAATTTATTATAATATATTAATTATTTATTAAAATAATAATAATAATTTAAACATTTGCAGTTTTCATTATAATAACACCTGCTGATCCTGCCATGAAAGTGTTTGTTCAGATACTTCCTGGTATAGAGTGACAGTGATCTTTCCCTGTCTCTCATCTGTAGTCCCATTCATTCCTATTGGCCCATCACTATGATATGCTATCTCATTGGCCAATAGGAATTTGTGGAGGTTGGGACAGGGTAAGCAAACTCAATTACAACTAAGGCCTTGCATGGACATTGACAATGGATTCTTGCAGCAAGAATCAGCAGATTCATGTGGCTTGGGTAACAGGGGTATGCGAACAGCAACAGCCACTCAACCTATACCAGTTGTCTCCAAATTGCGTCCCAGGGGCCGCAGGGGGCCCTTTGCTTGCTTTTATCTGGCCCTTGGGGCACTATTTTATTCACTGATGCTGATTATAAAGGGTACATTTCCTCCCAATGACACTAATGATGGGGCGCAATTCCTATCAATGACATCAACGATGGTGCACAGTTCCTCTCAATGACATCAATGATGGGGCACAGTTCCTCCCAATGACACCAACAATGGGGCACAATGACACCAATAATGTGGCACAGTTCCTACCAATGACACCAATGATGGGGCACAATTCCTCCCAATGACACCAATGATGGGGCACAATTCCTCCCAATGACACCAATCATGGTGGATTGTTTACTGATGCTGGGACATTGTGTACTCCCAATGGCCAGAGTCCAGCCCCCCTAAAGTCTGAAGGACAGTACACTGGTCCTTTGTTTAGAACGTTTGGAGCCCCCTGGCCTATAGAAAGCAATGATAGGTTGAGAGAAGCCGTCACTGTTTGCATATATCGGCACATGCAGTGGCTACCTGCGGTTAGGGATGGATTTCCAAGACTTGGCGCATTGGTCAACATTCAACGGTAGCATCCGTCCCTTATCACAAGTAAACGTGGCATGTGTGTTAACCTGTGAACTGCCACAGCCACTGTCAGCCTGTCCCTCATTCACTTGGGTAGATCGGCCATAGCTAATCATAAATACCAGTGATTCTGAGAATCCAATATTTCTTGCTGCTGGAATTCGCAGACTGGCCCTATTTGCCCATGAGAATGAGGTCTAAGTGCCAGAGCTTTGCCCAACCTTACCGGGGCCACCCGTTTATGTAACTGGGTGGCCCCGCCCCCCTCTGACGCCCCGGGAAAGCCATAGGGAAGTCCCTGTGCATCAGAGGGGACGGGGTCACCCGGGAACATCACGGTGTGGCCCTGGCCTCAGTTATAAAAGAACTGTCAAAGCGAAGACGCATCATATGGCGGGAGCCTCCCATGGAGGCGGGTCAGTTGCGACTTTTTTTTTTTACCTTTTTCGGTCCATCGGCGGAGCAAGAGAAGATGAATGGACTTCGTAGGACATTTTTATTTTTTTATTTTTTAATAAAGGACTTGTCCCAAGCCGTGTCTTGTCATTTTTACCCTTTTGACTCTTTTTGTGAAATGGTACATTTGTACCCCGTTACCATTTCACACAAGGGGGAGGCCGGGATCTGGGGGACCCTTTGTTAAAGGGGGCTTCCAGATTCCGATAAGCCCCCCGCCCGCAGACCCCCACAACCACCGGGCAAGGGTTGTGGGGATGACGCCCTTGTCCCCATCAACATGGGGACCAGGTGCTTTGGGGGGCTACCCCAAAGCACCCTCCCCATGTTGAGGGCATGTGGCCTGGTACAGTTCAGGAGGGGGGGGCTCTCTCGTCCCCCCTCCTTTCCTGCGGCTCAGATAAGGGTCTGGTATGGATTTTTGGGGGGACCCCACGTCATTTTTTTTATTTTGGCGCGGGGTTCCCCTTAAAATCCATGCCAGACCCTTCAGGTCTGGTATGGATTTTGAGGGGGATCCCCACGCCATTATTTTTTTTTAAATTTTGGCGTGGGGTCCCCTTAATATCCATACCAGACCTGAAGGGCCTGAAATGGAATTTGGGGGGACCCCCACACAATTTAAAAAAAAAAATTAGTTCAGGAGGGGGGGCTCTCTCATCCCCCCTCTTTTCCTGCGGCTTGGATAAGGGTCTGGTATGGATTTTTGGGGGGACCCCCATGCCATTTTTTTTAAATTTTGGCGCGGGGTTCCCCTTAAAATCTATACCAGACCTGAAGGGTCTGGTATGGATTTTGAGGGGGACCACCACGCTATTATTTTTTTTTAATTTTGGCGTGGGGTTCCCCTTAATATTCATACCAGACCTAAAGGGACTGGTAATGGACTGGGGGATCCCATGCCATTTTTTTTTAATGACTTCTTTTATCTGTATTGCCGGGACCGACAATTCATTATAGCTACGAGTAGTTTTAAATTACCGTATTTATCGGCGTATAACACGCGCCGGCGTATAACACGCACCCAAGTTAAGGAGGGAATTTTAAGGAAAAAAACTTTTAGGAGTAAAGTTTAAGGAAGAAAGACTTACATTAAAATGCCCATCAATGCAACGTTATCGGTGTCCATCTGCAGCCTTGTCAGTGTCAGTGCAGCCTTGCCCCAGTGTCCAGTGCAGCCTTGTCAGTGCAGCTTTGCCCCAGTGCAGCCATGTCAGTGCAGCCATGTCAGTGCAGCCATGTCAGTGCAGCCATGTCAGTGCAGCTTTTCTCCAGTGCAGCTTTGTCCCAGTGCAGCCTTGCTCCAGTGCAGCTTTGCCCCAGTGCAGCCTTGCCCCAGTGCAGCCTTGCCCCAGTGCAGCCTTGCTCCAGTGCAGCCTTGCCCCAGTGCAGCCTTGCTCCAGTGCAGCCTTGCCCCAGTGCAGCCTTGCCTCCATGCAGCCTTGCCCCAGTGCAGCTTTGCCTCCATGCAGCCTTGCCCCCCCCCGTGCAGCCTTGCCCCCGTCCAGCTTTGTGGGATCGCCGCGATCCCTGCCGTCATACACAGCCCTGTGTAAATTTAAATATGGCGCCGAGACTGCAGTGTCTCGGCGGAGCGCTGATACACATAGCCGAGAGTCTTCGGGTTTTCTCGGCGCCGCTTACAGTCCCGCCCAGTTCCGCCCTATGGGCGGGACTGTAAGCGGCGCCGAGAAAACCCGAAGACTCTCGGCTATGTGTAGCTCCGCTCCGCCGAGACACTGCAGTCTCGGCGCCGTATTTAAATTTCCACACGGCTGTGTATGTCGGCGGCGATCGCGGCAATTGCCGCGATCGCTCCGATCACATACAATTGGGGGGGTATCGGCCTATAACACGCACCCACGATTTTCCCCTGATTTTCAGGGGAAAAAAGTGCGTGTTATATGCCGATAAATACGGTACTTTTTTTCCTTTAGAAATGTCATTTTGTGCAGGGACTGTTCTAAACACAGGATACATGCACCACTTTACAGGCATACTATAGACACTCCCCAGGTACGAAATTTAAAGGAATATTTCACTTTTATTGTTTCACTTTAAGCATTATTAAAATCACTGCTCCCGAAAAATTTGCCATTTTTAAAACTTTTTTTGCATTGATACATGTTCCCTGGGGCAGGACCCAGGTCCCCAAACACTTTTTATGACAATACCATGCATATAAGCCTTTAAAATTAGCACTTTTGATTTCTCCCATAGACTTTTAAAGGGTGTTCCGCGGCTTTCGAATTTGCCGCGAACACCGCAAATTGTTCGCTATTTGGCGAACAGGCGAACACCCGATGTTTGAGTCGAACTTATATTCAACTCGGACATCGGGCTCATCCCTAGTTCTCAACTTGACAGCAAAAAATTATATAAAGTCCACGGATGGAAACTGAAATATGCTTTTAATCCCGGTAAGTGAATGACCACCTTAGGACACCAGTGGAAGGACAGGTGAAGAGTGGATAATGGGAGAAAACCACCACCAACTTAAGGAAGGCTTACCAGAGCTATTGGACTCAACAAGGTGTATGCCCATTGAGTCATCAAGGCTTGTGGTGAAAACACACCGATATACACGAACATCCACGTCTGTAAAAGTTGGCACAAACGGATGATGATCACACTGTACCTCAGATGACTCCCAGCAAGGAAGGAAAATTCAGAGGGAGGTTGGCTGAATCTTTCCCATGTGCTCACAAGATGCAACCAAAAATGAAACAAAAGTTCCACATAGTGTAAATCCACATAACAAAGGATATTTATTAAAATTGAGAAACACTCACATTTTGAGCAGCTAAAAAGCACTTGTAAATAAGACTGTAGGTACTAGGGATGAGCTTCGTGTTCGAGTCGAACCCATGTTCGACTCGAACATCGGCTGTTCGACCGTCCGTCGAATTGCGAACGATATGGGCCGTTCGCGCCAAATTCGTGTGGCGCGTCACGGCCCATAATTCACTGCGGCATCGCAGTGCATTGCTGGCTGATGATTGGCCAAGCATGCACTATGACCCGCATGCTTGGCCAATCACAGCGCCGTCAGTAGAGAGAGCTGTAATTGGCCAAAGCCAGGGTGGCTTTGGCCAATTATGGCTCAGGGGATTTAGTACACACCCCACACTATATAAGGCCGCCTGCACGGCGGCCCTGTGTAGTGTGTGTTCCGGTGTGCTGAGAGATAGAGAGAGAGAGAGACAGTGTCATTTGATTTGAGTTAGATAGATTAGGCAGAACAGTCAGTCAGTTAGCTGCACTTATATATATATACACTGTATTCAGTTTAGCTAGATCCGTTCCTGTTATCTTCTATCTAGACTATTTACATTTAGTGCAGTGTGTCCTGCTCACAGTGTTCAGCTAGATCCGTTCCTGCTATTTACATTCAGTGCAGTGCGTCCTGCTCACAGTGTTCAGCTAGATCCGTTCCTGCTATTTACATTCAGTGCAGTGCGTCCTGCTCACAGTGTTCAGCTAGATCCGTTCCTGCTATTTACATTCAGTGCAGTGCGTCCTGCTCACAGTGTTCAGCTAGATCCGTTCCTGCTATTTACATTCAGTGCAGTGCGTCCTGCTCACAGTGTTCAGCTAGATCCGTTCCTGCTATTTACATTCAGTGCAGTGCGTCCTGCTCACAGTGTTCAGCTAGATCCGTTCCTGCTATTTACATTCAGTGCAGTGCGTCCTGCTCACAGTGTTCAGCTAGATCCGTTCCTGCTATTTACATTCAGTGGAGTGCGTCCTGCTCACAGTGTTCAGCTAGATCCGTTCCTGGTATTTACATTTAGTGCAGTGCGTCCTGCTCACAGTGTTCAGCTACATCCGTTCCTGCTATTTACATTCAGTGCAGTGCGTCCTGCTCACAGTGTTCAGCTAGATCCGTTCCTGCTATTTACATTCAGTGCAGTGCGTCCTGCTCACAGTGTTTAGCTACATCCGTTCCTGCTGTTTACATTCAGTGCAGTGCGTCCTGCTCACAGTGTTCAGCTAGATCCCTTCCTGCTATTTACATTCAGTGCAGTGCGTCCTGCTCACAGTGTTCAGCTAGATCCGTTCCTGCTATTTACATTCAGTGCAGTGCGTCCTGCTCACAGTGTTCAGCTAGATCCGTTCCTGCTATTTACATTCAGTGCAGTGCGTCCTGCTCACAGTGTTCAGCTAGATCCGTTCCTGCTATTTACATTCAGTGCAGTGCGTCCTGCTCACAGTGTTCAGCTAGATCCGTTCCTGCTATTTACATTCAGTGCAGTGCGTCCTGCTCACAGTGTTCAGCTAGATCCGTTCCTGCTATTTACATTCAGTGCAGTGCGTCCTGCTCACAGTGTTCAGCTAGATCCGTTCCTGCTATATACATTTAGTGCAGTACGTCCTGCTCACAGTGTTCAGCTAGATCCGTTCCTGTTATCTTCCTACTGACAGGCAGGCTTGTCTGGTTACAGTATATAAAGCTACCTGAAGAAAATTACAGGTGTTCTTTTTGATCCTATTAGTACCACGGTCAGGCAGCTAGACTATTTACATTTAGTACAGTGTGTCCTGCTCACAGTGTTCAGCTAGATCCGTTCCTGTTATCTTCCTACTGACAGGCAGGCTTGTCTGGTTACAGTATATAAAGCTACCTTAAGAAAATTACAGGTGTTCTTTTTGATCCTATTAGTACCACGGTCAGGCAGCTAGACTATTTACATTTAGTACAGTGTGTCCTGCTCACAGTGTTCAGCTAGATCCGTTCCTGTTATCTTCCTACTGACAGGCAGGCTTGTCTGGTTACAGTATATAAAGCTACCTTAAGAAAATTACAGGTGTTCTTTTTGATCCTATTAGTACCACGGTCAGGCAGCTAGACTATTTACATTTAGTACAGTGTGTCCTGCTCACAGTGTTCAGCTAGATCCGTTCCTGTTATCTTCCTACTGACAGGCAGGCTTGTCTGGTTACAGTATATAAAGCTACCTTAAGAAAATTACAGGTGTTCTTTTTGATCCTATTAGTACCACGGTCAGGCAGCTAGACTATTTACATTTAGTACAGTGTGTCCTGCTCACAGTGTTCAGCTAGATCCGTTCCTGTTATCTTCCTACTGACAGGCAGGCTTGTCTGGTTACAGTATATAAAGCTACCTTAAGAAAATTACAGGTGTTCTTTTTGATCCTATTAGTACCACGGTCAGGCAGCTAGACTATTTACATTCAGTGCAGTGCGTCCTGCTCACAGTGTTCAGCTAGATCCGTTCCTGCTATTTACATTCAGTGCAGTGCGTCCTGCTCACAGTGTTCAGCTAGATCCGTTCCTGGTATTTACATTTAGTGCAGTGCGTCCTGCTCACAGTGTTCAGCTACATCCGTTCCTGCTATTTACATTCAGTGCAGTGCGTCCTGCTCACAGTGTTCAGCTAGATCCGTTCCTGCTATTTACATTCAGTGCAGTGCGTCCTGCTCACAGTGTTTAGCTACATCCGTTCCTGCTGTTTACATTCAGTGCAGTGCGTCCTGCTCACAGTGTTCAGCTAGATCCGTTCCTGCTATTTACATTCAGTGCAGTGCGTCCTGCTCACAGTGTTCAGCTAGATCCGTTCCTGCTATTTACATTCAGTGCAGTGCGTCCTGCTCACAGTGTTCAGCTAGATCCGTTCCTGCTATATACATTTAGTGCAGTACGTCCTGCTCACAGTGTTCAGCTAGATCCGTTCCTGTTATCTTCCTACTGACAGGCAGGCTTGTCTGGTTACAGTATATAAAGCTACCTGAAGAAAATTACAGGTGTTCTTTTTGATCCTATTAGTACCACGGTCAGGCAGCTAGACTATTTACATTTAGTACAGTGTGTCCTGCTCACAGTGTTCAGCTAGATCCGTTCCTGTTATCTTCCTACTGACAGGCAGGCTTGTCTGGTTACAGTATATAAAGCTACCTTAAGAAAATTACAGGTGTTCTTTTTGATCCTATTAGTACCACGGTCAGGCAGCTAGACTATTTACATTCAGTGCAGTGCGTCCTGCTCACAGTGTTCAGCTAGATCCGTTCTTGCTATTTACATTCAGTGCAGTGCGTCCTGCTCACAGTGTTCAGCTAGATCCGTTCCTGCTATTTACATTCAGTGCAGTGCGTCCTGCTCACAGTGTTCAGCTAGATCCGTTCCTGCTATATACATTTAGTGCAGTACGTCCTGCTCACAGTGTTCAGCTAGATCCGTTCCTGTTATCTTCCTACTGACAGGCAGGCTTGTCTGGTTACAGTATATAAAGCTACCTGAAGAAAATTACAGGTGTTCTATCCCAGCTTAGTGCAGCTACAGGCCATTAGTATGTCTGGAAGGCCAAGAAGGAGAGGCAGACAGTCACAAGCCAATAAGAGAGGGCAAGCAGGCTCTGTGTCTAGTGCTGGTCGTGGAGACGGTGCATCCTCATCAGCACGTGGCCATGGGACACGCTTGGCCTTTTTTTCGGCAGCTGGCCGTGTTGAGCCGCAACATGCGGAAGACTTGGTCGAGTGGATGACCAAGCCGTCCTCATCCTCCTCATCCTCTCTCACCCATGCCCAGGGTGCTTTGTCTGGCAAAGCAGCGGCCTCTTCCCTCAGCTCAATGTCATCAGTGACTCCTTCCCTAGCTCCACCATGTCCTCATGAGGATTCCCTCGAACTGTTTGACCACAGTGTTGGGTACATGCTCCAGGAGGATGCCCAGCGTTTGGAAGGCTCTGATGATGATACTGAGCTCAATGAAGGCAGTAACATGAGCACGGACAGAGGGGGTGCCCAAGAAGGACAGCAATCTGGCAGTCATGCTCCCCCTGCTGCAGCATACTGCCAGGTTTGCTCCAGTGATGAGGAGGGAGGGGATGATGAGGTCACTGACTCAACGTGGGTGCCTGATAGGAGAGAGGAGGAGGAGGAGGAGGAGGAGGAGGAGGAGGAGGTGGCACATCACCAACTAGGCAGGATGCCCTCCAGGGGCCAGCCTAAGGGCAGCACATTGACTGCATCACACCCCAAAGCTCCACATGTGCAGGGCGCTGCAGTCTCTGCGCGTTATTCAAAAAGTTCTTTGGTGTGGGCCTTTTTTGAGACGAGTGCATCAGATCGCACAGCTGCTATTTGCAACATATGTCTCAAGCGTATCTCGCGTGGCCAAAACATCTCCCGCTTGGGTACCACATGCTTGACCAGACATATGTTGACCTGCCATGCAGTTCGTTGGCAAGCGTATCTAAAAGACCCACACCAAAGAACAAAGACGATCTCTCCTTGCTCCTCATCAGCTGAGATTTCCAACCCCACTAGACCTTCAGTCCTCTCTGCGACCTGCAGTGAGAGGAATGAAGGTGTAGAATTAGGTGTGTCACAGCCAAGTACTTATGGGCAATCTGCTTTTGGTACACCGACGTCAGATTGTACCAGGCAAATTTCCCTGCCCCAGCTGCTGCACCGCCGAAAGAAGTTTGCTCCCAGCCATCCACATGCCCAGCGGTTGAATGCTAGCTTGGCAAAATTGCTAGCACTTCAACTGCTGCCTTTTCAGTTGGTAGACTCTGCCCCCTTCCGTGAGTTTGTGGAATGTGCGGTTCCTCAGTGGCAGGTACCCAAACGCCACTTTTTCTCACGGAAGGCGATTCCGGCTCTCTACCGGCATGTGGAAGGCAATGTCCATGCCTCGCTGGACAGGGCGGTCAGCGGTAAGGTGCATATTACCGCTGACTCATGGTCCAGCAGGCATGGACAGGGACGTTACTTAAGTTTCACGGCGCATTGGGTGACTCTGCTGGCAGCTGGGAAGGATGCAGGACAAGGTGCAGTAGTGTTGGAGGTTGTTCCGCCACCACGCCTCCAAAATGCTGATTGTGACACACCTCTCTCCTCCACCCCCTCCTCTTCTTCTTCCTCCATGGCCTCTTCCTCGGAACCAGCGGTGCTCCGTAGGCGTTCAAGGGGCTACGCAAGTACGCAGGCCAAAAGATGCCATGCGGTGCTTGAGCTGGTGTGCTTGGGGGACAGGAGCCACACTGGGGCAGAGGTTCTGTCAGCTCTGCAGGGGCAGGTTCAGAGGTGGTTGACGCCACGCCAACTTAAGGCAGGAATGGTGGTTTGCGACAATGGCACCAACCTCCTCTCTGCCCTCCGACAGGGACAACTGACCCATGTGCCCTGTTTGGCTCACGTCCTTAACTTGGTGGTGCAGCGGTTCTTGGGCAGGTACCCGGGCTTACAGGATGTCCTGAGGCAGGCCAGGAAAGTCTGTGTGCATTTCCGCCGGTCATATAATGCCAGTGCTCGGCTGACGGACCTCCAAAAGGAGTTTAACCTGCCCAAGAACCGCCTAATCTGTGACATGCCCACCAGGTGGAACTCGACGTTGGCCATGCTGCAGCGGCTGCACACGCAGCAGAGGGCCATCAATGAGTACCTGTGCGACTATGGCACCAGGACAGGGTCAGGGGACCTTGGTTTTTTTTCCCCACGCCAGTGGGCCATGATCAGGGATGCATGCACTGTCCTGTCACCATTCGAGGAGGCCACGAGGATGGTGAGCACTGACAGTGCATGCATCAGTGACACTGTCCCCCTTGTCCACCTGTTGGAGCACACGCTGCGTGGAATAATGGACAGGGCACTTGAGGCAGAACAGAGGCAGGAAGAGGAGGACTTCCTTAGCTCTCAAGGCCCCCTTTATCCAGACAGTGTTCCTGCGTGCCCGCCGATCACACAGGAAGAGGACGAGGAGGAGGAGGAGGAGGAGGAGGAAGATTGTGTCAGTATGGAGGTGGAGCCTGGCACTCAGCATCAGCAGTCTTTAAGGGATCAGTCCCAAGGAACACATGGACTTGTACGTGGCTGGGAGGAGGTGGCTGCGGACCTTGTTGTCCTTAGTGACCCAGAGGACTCCGGACCGAATGCCTCAGCAAACCTACGCTGCATGGCCTCCCTGATCCTGCAAAGCCTGCGTAAGGATCCTCGTATTCGTGGTATCAAGGAGAAGGACCAATACTGGCTGGCAACCCTCCTTGATCCACGTTACAAGGGTAAGGTTGCGGACCTTATCTTGCCATCGCAGAGGGAGCAGAGGATGAAACATCTTCGGGAGGCCTTGCAGAAAGGTCTGTGCAACGCGTTCCCAGAGACTGGGAGGTTACAAACTCCTGTTTCTGGACAACGTGTTGCTGAGGCTTCGGTCAGTCAAAGAAGGAGCGGTGGAGAAGGTGGCCGTCTGACCGATGCGTTCAGACAATTTTTTGGTCCGCAGCCCCAAGGTATGATCGGTTCCAGCAACCATCGCCAGCGTCTGTTTTACATGGTGCAGGAATACCTAGGGGCAAGATCAGACTTGGACACCTTTCCCACCGAAAATCCTCTGGGTTACTGGGTCTTGAGGATGGATCACTGGCCAGAGCTTGCACAGTATGCAATTGAGCTACTGGCCTGTCCTGCATCCAGCGTTCTTTCGGAACGCACATTCAGTGCTGCTGGAGGCGTGGTAACCGATCACAGGGTGCGTCTGTCCACCGACTCGGTCGATCGGCTGACCTTCATAAAAATGAATCAGTCTTGGATCACCACCAGCTACCAAGCACCTGATGCAGATGTAACCGAATAATTTTTTTTGAAATCTCAGATCCCTTCAAAGACTGCCTATGCTGATGCTGAGTGACTATCCCTGAGTAATTATCCTCTTCCTCCTCAATCATCACGCTGATAGCTTGTAAGAACATTTTTGGTTCTGGGCGCCACCACCAGTGCCTAAGGCACAATTTTTCAGCCCCTGTTTAACAGGGGCGTGTAATTACAATTTTTGATGTAATACTTTGCAGCAGGGCTCGTTCCTGCATTCCAACTAGAGTGTCTGTGAGGGGTTGCAGTGTTGTGGCACCAGCACCAGTGCCTAAGACCCAATTTTTCAGCCCCTGTCTAACAGGGGCGTGTAATTACAATTTTTGATGCAATACTTTGCAGCAGGGCTTGTTCCTGCGTTTCAACTAGAGTGTCTGTGAGGGGTTGCAGTGTTGTGGCACCAGCACCAGTGCCTAAGACCCAATTTTTCTGCCCCTGTCTAACAGGGGCGTGTAATTACAATTTTTGATGCAATACTTTGCAGCAGGGCTCGTTCCTGCGTTCCAACTAGAGTGTCTGTGAGGGGTTGCAGTGTTGTGGCACCAGCACCAGTGCCTAAGGCCTAATTTTTCAGCTCCTGTTCAACAGGGGCATGTAATTACAATTCTTGATCTAATATTTCACAGCAGGGCCCTGTGAGGGCTTACAGTGTTTTGGCCACAGCAACACCTAAGGCCCAAATTTCTGCTGAGTATATAGGGCAGGACCCTACTTTCAAACATCTAACTTACAAACGACTCCTACTTGCAAACGGAAGGAGACAACAGGAAGTGAGATGAAATCTACCCCTAAGGAAGGGAAATTCTCTTCTGTAAGAGTTAATATGGGAAAACAATTTCTCCTTTCCACTGATGCTTTCCAATCCTTGTTCCACAAAAAAACCCAAATTTTCCAAAAACATTTTTCATTGGGACAAAAAAGTGAGGTGAAATCTTCTGAAGAGGAGGAAAGACGCAAAACAAATGTCACAGGGGTGATAACCCTTCCCTATGTTTTCCAAAAAGCTTAGAAAAGATTTTTTGGCTGGAGCTAAACACATTAAAAATGTTCAAAATTACAAACAGATTCTACTTAACAACAAACCTACGTCCCTGTCTTGTTTGCACCGCCTGAATACTGCTGTTCAGAGTATATAGGGACCTTTCCTTATTTTAATTTGGGTGCGGGGTTCCCCTTAATATCCATACAAGACCCAAAGGGCCTGGTAATGGACTGGGGGGTACCCATGCCGTTTGTCTCACTGATTTTCATCCATATTGCCATGACCCGACATGACATTAAACCCGCAAGCAGTTTTAAATGAGATTTTTTCCTTTAAAAATGACATTTGGTGCAGGGACTGTTCTAAACATGGGAAACACGCGTCACTTTACAGGCATACTATAGACACCCCCCAGGTACGATATTTAAAGGAATATTTCACTTTTTTTTTTTTACTTTAAGCATCATTAAAATCACTGCTCCCGAAAAAACGGCCGTTTTTAAAAGTTTTTTTTGCATTGATACATGTCCCCTGGGGTAGGACCCGGGTCCCCAAACCCTTTTTAGGACAATACCATGCAAATTAGCCTTTAAAATGAGCACTTTTGATTTCGAACGTTCGAGTCCCATAGACGTCAATGGGGTTCTAACGTTCGTGCGAACTTGCGGTCCGTTCGCGGGTTCTGGTGCGAACCGAACCGGGGGGTGTTCGGCTCATCCCTAGTAGGTACACACAATAACATCAGCAAGGCTCGTACCGACGCGTTTCGTTTAAGGAAACATCATCTGGGGTGAAAAATAACCACTGATTACAGTGTAAATGTCATTGGCAGGGAAGGGGTTAACACTAGGGGGCGATCAAGGGGTTAAGTGTGTTCCCTCAGTGTGTTTCTAACTGTTGGGGGATGGGACTGACTGGGGGAGGAGACAGATCACTGACTGGGGGAGGAGACAGATCGTCTGTACTAGGAGATCTGTCTGTTTACATTGACAGATGTCTGTTCTGTCCTTCTCAGGAGCAATTGCAGATAGCCAGCATTACACGGCGGACACGCGCATGCGCCCCTATACTCCTTAAAGCGCCTGCTGTACAGCTACGGTGATTTGCGCAGGATTGCCATACGGCGGCAGCCAGTTGGCAAGTGGTTAATGGTGCATGTTCCAAAGCTATTAACCTAATTTTTTTCTCTATTTAGTGAGTCACTGACCTAAACCCAGCATGCAGCCAGCAAAGCCTGCCCATTCATCTTGCATTGCATAACAATTTCCCAATTTTCTTTGGGATTAATAAAGTATTCTGTATTCTGGTTCTAGGCCAGTGGCTCACCAAGCAGTGAAATAAAGACAGGTGTAATAACCCCTGAAGCCAACACATTTTACAGTGATCCTGACACCACAGGGTTAATTTGCAAAATAGGTCACCTGTAAAAAAAAAAGCATTTACCCAGATAGCAAGCAATTGAGCCTCAAGTTTGAAAACGACTTATGCCCCGTACACACGGTCGGATTTTCCGATGGACATTGTCCGATCGGAGCGTGTTGTCGGAAATTCCGACCGTGTGTGGGCGCCATCGGACATTTTCCATCGGATTTTCCGACACACAAAGTTGGACAGCAGGAGATAAAATTTTCCGACAACAAAATCCGATCGCGTCAATTCCGACCGTGTGTGGCCTGTTCCGACGCACAAAGTGCCACGCATGCTCAGAAGAAATTCCGACACGGGACAGCTCGTTCTGGTAAACTTAGCGTTCGCAATGGATACAGCACTTTCGTCACGCTGCAATGTAAAAAATGGTTTAATACAGCGCACTCTCTTCTTCTTTATAATGTGACAAGAATTAAGTAGTTTTGCTGCTCATATTCACACACACTTCTCACAAAGTTTTATTTGTGTTTTTTTAGTGGGATTCCCTCAATATATTGTTATTAGTTGTCACATCTGACAGTTTTATATTTTTTATGTTTTTTTTTTTTTTGTTTTTAAGCCTTTTTTTTTCTTTAATGTTTGGATTTTTTCCAAGGCTGATCTTTGTTCAATGTTATTTTTATTTTTACTCCAGAATATTTTTGTGTGTGTTTTGTGTGTCAAGTTACCCCAACACCATTGATATCTTTTATTATTTAATCTCCAGGAGATTGTTTGGTGTTGGTGTCCCTTGTTCATTTCACATTGTATATTAGAAATGTACCTGAATCCTCACAAACAAACTGTCATTTTTGAAGGAAAACACATAGGAGAGTAGAATTCAAAACAAAAATCCTTTATTAAGGGATCAGAACCAAACAAAGAGGAAGGCAACACTGGATCAACAGGAGAAATTAGTGAAGCTTGGGACCCCCACGGCAGACATCAATTCTTAAACCTCAAAATTGGCCTGAGGAGTCCATATGTAAGGGAGGGCAGTCTGGTCCGGGATTCAAAGAGACTCGGATAGCAGCAGATGACATCAGTGTCCCCAGGCTGTGGTACCACAAGAGGCTGCATCTTTTGGCCGACCAGACTGGATCCAGGGCAATCACTCTCTGGTCTTCCTTTCACACTTCCTTCCGGGCTGTGGCTGTGCAGTTGGAGATGTGGCAGGAGGAGGAGTAGGACCTGGAGGAGGAGGAGGAGGAGGAGGACTGGGAGGACCTGGAGGAGGACCTGGAGGAGAGGGAGGAGGAGGAGGAGGACCTGCAAGAGGAGGAGGAGGACCATCCCAAAGCTGTGTGTGAGGTGTAATTTGGCCCCTCACACCTTTCTCCAGAGCCTCTGATATGAGGGCCTGACACATGGCTTGTTGGCCCTCCTCCATCCTCTGCATTTTATAGGCAATGAATGCAGCAATGTTCTCCTGCCTGGTGTGTGGTGCTCCCAGGACCTCTGTAGCCCTCCAAAAAAATCCGATAGCCGCCTCCTCTAGGGCACTCGTCCTACTGCCACTTTCTCTTTTCAGGGGGGGTGGAGGGACCTTGATATCAGCCAGCCGGCTCGGCCCGGCCACCTCCTGGCTGAGACTTCCCTGTGTATGAAAAAGGGACATGGTTTTAGTTTTGGCATCATCAATCACAATCCTAAATTAGTACTCCCAAATAACATCTAGTTAACATCATTGATTGGACAAGCAGAAATATTTAGAGGAATGCTATACCTGGCTCAATCTGGGCTCCTCCACATGTGGCCTGGAAGGCCCAGGTTGGGCGTCAGAAGCCTCAGCCGGGGGGGGAAGGAAGCGTGGAAGGAAGACTGGAGAGGGATGGCCTGGGTTCAGTCTGGCCTGCCAGAAAGTGCAGCCTGTCGTAGTACAACATCCTGGGGACATAGATGTCATCTGCTGCTCCGGATCTCTGTGAATCCAGGACTTTATTGCGCTCCCTCAGATATGTGCTCCTCAGGCAACCAATTAATATCTTTAAAAAAGTGATGTCTGCCGTGGGGATCACCTGCTTCACAATTTCACACAATTGCTCCAGTGCTGCCTTCCTCTTTGCTTGGTTCTTGAAATGGGGGTGGGTAATCTCCCACAGACAGGGCAGCTCACTTAGCATATCAATGAATAGTGACATGAAGTCAGTATCTCTCATTAAGATATCCATGTTCACTGCAAGACACAACACAAGACAAAGCCTAATGTCAGTCCAAACTCTCCTAATCTTGTTACAATATAGGCCTCAATCTAGAAGCAGTATAGGCCCAAGTTTGTCTCTTACCTTCGTTCTTACGATCGGCGCGTCCAATGCTCCTTCCTCCGCTCACAGATCGTACGTAATACGCACGCGTGTTACGCTTTATACACACTGCGCATGCGTGTAACTCCGCCCGCCCCTGACGTTCTTTCTAGTCTATTCCCCGCCCCTTTTCGTTCGGCGCAGCGGGGGAAGAGCATGATGGCGGAGTTACAACAGGTGCATGCTAATTCTAGCAACGAGGAGGAGGAGAAGGAAAGCCCGGATCCAGGCACATCCCGATCCAGAAGGAGACGTTTTAAGGCCACAAATATGTCGTTTGGGGAGATGTTGGAGATGGTCGACATCATGAAGAAGTCCGACTATGATGGAAAATATGGGCCTTACCCCCACCCTAACATCCGAAAGGCCAAAATCATTGGTAAAGTGGTCAGGAGTCTTGAGCGGAATTTCGGGGTACGAAGGTCTAAAGATCAGCTCAGGAAGCGGTGGTCGGACCTGAAGTTGAGAGAGCCGGAGCAGTACCGAAAGATCCGGAGAGTGCTGCAAAAAAGTAAGTAGTTGTGCTGTGTTCATATTCTTTCTGTCTTTATTCCGTTCGTTCTGCTCCATATGCTTTTAGTAATTGTAACGTTTAAAAAGGTCAACTTTAATGTTCATGGGCCCATTATTTGTTCGTATCAAACATTTTTCTTTCGGCCTCTAGAACACCATTGTTTAGGCCATATGCATTTTCCCACATTTTTTTTGGGCCTACTTGGATGCCAAATATTTGTTTATGTAGATGGGTTTGTTACTAGAATGAAATGCAAACTAGATTGTGTGTAAGGAGAGGACACTGAGCAGCTGTTTTCACATCTGGACACTGGAGCACTAGTGTGGGACACAAGAACATCATTTTTATTAGGGGGGGCACACTGATGCTCCAGTGTATACTATAGGGGGGGTTACATGTGTGAAGCTTGTACCAAACAGGTAAAGTATTGCAGCTTGACAAAGGACAATAAAAAAAAGACATCTTTGAACTCGGCTAAAATAGAAAATTGTACCCCACTTCCAAGCAATGTTTCCTATTTCTAGTTCTGTCATCAAATATCTGTGTGCTAATTATACCATTTTTGTTTTACATAGGGGAGAAAAGACTCGGAGGACACCCCTCATCCCAGGAGACCAGAGACCCCCCCTCTCTGGAAGAAGGGGAAATACCAACACAAGAAGCTGAGCAGGAGGAAGAAGAAGATGTGATGGAGATTGGCACCACAACAGGTGAGTGTCTGCAACCACAGGCTCAGGTAAAAGAGATGGATGTTGGCAGATTTTTGAGACCTGTTTTTTTTGTTCTTTATCTCTTTTTAGGTGATCAGGATCCAGAACGCTTTACATCTGAAAGTGCCCAGATACTGATAGGGGAGATCATGCATTGTAATCTCCAATTGCAAAACATCCAGCAACAAATCAGTGATGTTATTAAAAAAAAATAATAACATCATTGATGTTTTGGGGAGAATTTAAACCCCACAAAATCACCTGTTTTATCTTACTAAAATTTTTCCAATGTTTAGAAAAGCCAAATTTGGAGGATGCACACAGTGTTCCAACATGTGCTATCTGCCATCACGGGAGATCACTGGATGCGTTTTGGGGGTGCAACCCCTTCCTCAATTATAAAGTAGCGTTGAGGAAGGGCTTGCTCCCCCAAAACACGTCCCTTGATCACCCTGATGGCAGATAGCACATGTTGACATTCGTAAATTGGTGTGCATCTTCCAAATTTGGCTTTTCCAGGGGTGATTTCCCCCCATCTGAACGCTATATCAAACCCAGTTCCTAAATACTGATGTCTGATATAGCCTTCAGGTTTTACCATATGTGAACTTTGTAAGTTCAAGTTTTTTGGCTTTCTTGTTGGTTTTACACAGGCCTGTTTTATCTGAAATGGATATTTAGATTTTTGATAATGCCCCCCCCCCCAAAAATTGTTATACAACAAACATGTTGTTTTGTTTTAAAAACCTTTGGTAAATGCACATGTGATTGTGCAGGTATAAAAAAGTGCCTTACTCAAGAATGTGTGGATTATTGTCTCAACACTACAGCACTTTTGGGGTGATGTAATTGCTGTTTTATGCAAAAATGGGGGTTATTTCCTAAGGGCAAATACACTTTGCACTACAAGTGCAGGTTCAGTGCAGTTGCAAGTGCACTTGTAGTGAAATGTGTTTTTGCATTTAGAAAGTACCATTTAGAAAGTACCAGCCAACACTATTCTTTATAAGGTTACCCAATCACGACATTTTCTGCTTACGTCGTTTTCACTAAACACATTTCTGTCAGGGTCAGCTCAAACAAACACAAGCAGTAAATGTCCACCAAGAATTGCTTTTGGTTGTTTTTTATTTGAAAAAGGTGTCACAGATTGTCTGGCATATTGATAGCCCCCCTACCCGCAAAGAACTCCAGGTATCGTAACCGGACATCACGGGCACTCAGGGAGGGCAAGCCAGGACGGCCGCTTTCAAGCGCCGTCATTGTTGATGTATTTGGTATTCCGGCCTCAGGCCCAACTGAGCCAGCATAGTTGGCTAAATGTTTTGGAGTTTTGGAATTATGGAGAACACAGCACGCCAGTATAATATGGTTCAGTTTATACTCCACCATATGGATGGGTGTCAGAAATAGTCGGAATCGGCTGGCCAGGATTCCAAATGTGTTCTCCACCACTCTTCGGGCTCTGGCCAGCCGGTAATTAAAAACCCTCTGTTTCGGGGTGAGGGTCCTCATCGGGAATGGCCGCATCAGGTGGTCCCCCAGCGCAAACGCTTCATCAGCAACGAACACAAATAGGAGACCTTCAACGTTGTCCTCTGGAGGTGGCAAGTCCAAGCTGCCATTCTGGAGACGCCTGTAGAACTCTGGGCGATGACTCCACCATCGGACATCCGGCCATTCTTCCCCACGTCCACATACAAGAAGTCGTAATTAGCCGACACCACCGCCAACATCACTATACTATTAAACCCCTTGTAATTATAATAGTACGACCCCGAGTTGGGTGGTGGGACGATGTGGACGTGTTTCCCATCAATTGCCCCTCCGCAGTTAGGAAAGTCCCACCGCTGGGCAAAGTGTGAGGCCACAGTCTGCCATTCCTGTGGCGTGGAAGGAAACTGTTGAGGAAAAAACAATAAACATTACTATTTTTTCACAGAAACATGGCAAGCAGATTAGGCACAAACATTATTGGTCAACCTCCAGATAGCATTTATTAAGGGGAATTTTACAACAACAAAGTATAAGGTACACCTATCATATTCCCCCTCCCCCCCCTCTCATGGGCCATTTCTAACATTATAGGGGGGGAACTCTTGGACAGGTAACCCTCTTCACTTCATTGAGAGATGAATGCCTAAATACAGGGTATTACTTGGAACAGCCCATCCTTAGTTACACTATTGGCAGCCCACTGGACAGGTAAGAAGTGTCATAATACAAAGATATAAATACACACTGTACACATTTGAGCACATTTGGACATTCTGCTATTACCTATCAAGATCATAATAGGATACAAGAACTTTAAACAGTACCATTGGAAAGTATACAGGCAGGCCCTTGCACTACATGCTTTGGGGAATTCATCCATAAATCTGACCAGTAAAGAGATGGGTATAGTGTGTATGGGTTTGGCAAAGTCAGCAGATAGATGATTGAGGATAGAGAATTGGGATCAGCTGACTTAGCAGTTGGGGGAGGGAGGGTTACAAAAAATTTGGGGACACCACAAAAAAAAGCCTCTGGCCCTCTGCCTGAATTTAAATCAAAAATAACATTTCCAAACATTTTAGGGGGTGTTTGGGGTAAAGCACTACTATGGAGCTGATAAAATACATTGCTAAGTGACTACATGAGGTGAATATAGGGCAGGAGACACCATGCTGGGGAGGTTATTGAAGGGCAAATATGTATGAAGGACCTAAAATAATAATTACATAAAAATCCAGCATGCATGAGGACAAAGGGGACATTCACAGCATATTACAATCATGGTAATTAGGGAATGAGGAAAGAAATACAATATATTATCAAACATTCAATACAATAAAATGTGATATAAAAGGATAAAAATCTTACCTTCATATACTCCTTCTGCAGGACCTGGATGATGGTAGAACAGGTCTCTGGGATAATGATCCCCAGAGCCTGGGGGGAGATGCCTGTCGAGAACTTGAGGTCCTGCAGGCTTCTCCCTGTGGCCAAATACCGCAAGGTAGCGACCAACCTCTGCTCCGGAGTGATGGCTTGCCTCATGCAGGTATCCTGCCTGCTGATATAGGGGGTCAGCGAAGCCAACAAACGGTGAAACACGGGGTCCGTCATCCTGAGAAAGTTCCTGAAATCATCAGGATTATTCTCACGGATCTCACGGAGCAAAGCCATATGACAGAACTGGTCACGCTGAAGCAACCAATTCTTGGTCCATGAACTCCTCCCCACCCTGTTCATGGACTGGACTTGTGTCAAGGTCAGGACCCCAACACCAAGCCCCCGCACAGCACGAACTCTACGAGGAGTACGCATACGCAACATGGCTAGAAAACGGTCGGCTGCTCAGGACGAAGTAACAGAACGCACTGAAGAACAGCAAGGCCTGTGAAGAGCGACCTGAAAAACAGCAACGAGCGGACAAGATCGCACAGAAAACTCCAATACGAACTGACTGCACGCACTGAAGAGCAGATACAAACCCACAAGCACAAAATGAACGGCAGAAAACGATCTGAAAGCCACGAGTCTGAAAAAGCGTGAATCGTCTCTCACCAAACTTTTACTAACACGAGATTACAAAAGGAGCCCAAAGGGTGCCTCGCTTGGTTCTGAACTGGCCTTTTCTAGTCTCGTCGTACGTGCTTGACGTCACCGCGTTCTTGGCGATCGGAAATTCCGACAACTTTGTCCGACCGTGTGTAGGCAAAACAAGTTTGAGCCAACATCCGTCGGAAAAAATCAGAGGATTTTGTTGTCGGAATGTCCGAACAAAGTTCGACCGTGTGTACGGGGCATTACTAAGCTATTGTTAGACTTGTCCGGCTTCATAAGTTTGTTGCACAATTGCAGCAAGTCCGCATTGCATGACTCCAGATCAAGTTTCTTTGCAAACATTCTGCAAGTCTGCTGCAAGTTCTGGTTCAGTTATGCTGTGCAATAGTCATCCCACCACAGGGGGCACTGTGGCTGAATTTTCATGCTGTAGACTTGCGGGGCTCTTGCTGTAGACTCACCACTGCAACTTTGCTCTTGCTAGAGACTTGCCACACAAATTTGCTACAAATTGGGAAAAGTGTCAACTAGAACTTGTGCTTCAAGTGCTCTACAAGTGTACAACGTGCCAGTGAAAATGTGCAGCAAGTTAACAGACTTACAATTCAACACTGCCACACATTTGTGGCAAATTATCCTTGTTATCTGGGTATATACAGTACTTTATATTTAGCTAAAATCCTGCGCTATTCTGAAGTCAGATAGGGTTCTATCTAAAATTCTTCCCAAAAAAACGAGATTTGTGTACAAAAGAGCTCCCACTCTTAGATATCATTTGGTCCATAACATTATTGACCCTCCAAAAACCGTGAAATTATTTTCAGGAATGAAAGGGTTTTACAGATGCCAAAAATGCCTACCTTGTAGAGTAAGTAAGAAGCAACCAAGGAAAAAAGAATTCTTCAGGTCTAGGACCAATAATAAAGAATACCAAATTAGGGAACTCATTGCATGCAACAGTACGCATGTGACTTATGTTATTGAGTGTCCTTGCCACTTACAGTATGTAGGCAGAACCACCAGACCACTTTATGTAAGGATTAGAGAACACATCAATAACATAAGGAAAGGCTTCCCCAAACATAATTTGTCAAGGCATTTTAAGGAAGTACACCAAAGGGACCCTACAGGACTATTTTTTTACGGAATAGATCTAATTAAAGATCATTTGAGAGGTGACAACAAAAGGATATGTGTGTCACAGAATGCGATTAAATCGATATACCAATTGGGGTCTTCAGTGCCTGGGGGCTTAATGTTGATTGTGACCTCAATTGCTTTTTATCTAATTTCTAAGGGCCTTTCTAATTTTACGTTTCTTGCTTAGGATGTTCTTTGACATCATCCATACGCTAAAATAGTTTAGGGAGTTTGTCAATGACTAGCTTGGTATGACGGGGTATGACCAATATTGACACCCCTAGAACACTCCAGTCTATATTTTTATTTTTATAATTATATAACTATGACAACCAACATTGATACCCCTAGAACACTCTAGTCTACATTTTTATTTTTATAATTATGATGTGCATATATACATTTATACACATATTTGTATTTTATATTGTTATATTTTTATTTTTGAGTATATTAGGAATGAAATTGATTGATTGAATTCTATATGAATGCAACCTTTGAAACATAATCTCATTATACTCTCTGAATATATCTGATGACTTTCATATTTAAATTTAAATTTTTCGTATTGTAAAGTTTTACCTGGTAATATCTGGTTTGTAATCTGGCAAGTGGAGGTGTACTGCTGCATGTAATATTAATATAGACCACTAGGGGGACATGCCGTGATTTTTACTATATACTTGGTCTTTTGTATGAATAATACCCATCATCTAGAGTTCACTATATATTTGACCTACTTCACGATCAATATCCATCCTTTATGGTGGACTCTGTGTGAGATATTAGGGACGTACTGTTTACAATAGAGACCTTTGTTTTTGTAATGTATTTTGAAGTGGGATTTGGTTTGGAAATGGCTGCAACAACACCTCCACCTGCTATATAAGACGTGGGGTGTACCAAAATGGCTATGCCTCAGACGACGTCCAATGACGATACGCGCAAGGTGGGAATTGGTACACATTCATGTCACTTCCGGAACTTCTAGTTTTTGTGCTGTGGTCTGTGGAATAGAACCACGAAACTGTTTGTATGCCTATACAAATTTGGGGCAATTGGAGCTCCTTTTTTTTTAAAGATTTAACTTTTAGAAAAAAAATTTTGTTCATACCGGATTTACACTATGAGTGCCCGTTTCTACTATTAAGTCCATGTGGACACCCTATTATACAAGCAATGCTACGGAGCGGAAGGTCATATTATCATTGGGACACCAGGACCAGAGGCATATCTGACTACACACTCTTTACCCCTGCAGAGGTAGGGTTTTCTCGTGAGTGCATAAAACAAAGTGGGAGCACAGAAAAGTCACCTTATTACTTTTGGGAAATTCATTTTCCAAAAGTAAAATGTTTTAAAAAGAAGGAACAAAAGATATTACTTTTGGAAAATTAATTTTGTTTATACCAGATTTACGCTATGAGTGCCCGTTTCTACTATTAATTCTATGTGGACACCCTATTATACAAGCAATGCTACGGAGCGGAAGGGCATATTATCATTGGGACACCAGGACCAAAGGAATATCTGACTACACGCTCTTTACCCCTGCAGGGGTAGGGTTTTCTCGTGAGTGCATAAAACAAAGGGGGGGCAAGGAAAAGTCACCTTATTTCTCTGCACAGAAATTGTGATAAAGTGTCATCACCCGGATTCTGCACAAGTGACGTTGGGATTTTTTGAATTATGGACATTTATTGCGGATAGTTTTTTTATCACAGATTTGGACTTATATATGGGTTTGTTTTTTTTTGTTTTTTTTTCTGTTTAAAATAAAGTTTATTGAAAAAATCAAGAAAATACATCGAGCAGGAGAAAGAAATAAGAGCAAAACGCTCAACGTGTACATGGTGTAATAATAGTACAGCAATTACAAAGAATGACTACAGCAATTCTTCATGTACCCTTTTCTTAAGAGTAAAAAGGAAAAAAAACAATAATAAAATTAAAAATAAAGTAACCAGTCGCTATGGACTTAGGAATTCTCGCCACCAGAGCCCCGTCTGGGAACTAACTGCTCTGGTGAGCTGGGAATCCCCAAGCCCACTTCGTTACCTAATGTGAGGAAATATTTAGAAAAAAGAGGCTAGCAAAAGGACAAAGAAAATTAGAAAAGGGGAATTGTATCTAAATTACAGATGAATATTACAATAAAATCATACTTAAACAAACTGTAAGTAGTCAAAGAGGCGATCTGTTGGGTTGAACTCTCTCAAGGTAGATTGAACCGTAGTTCATTAATCAGGACTATAACCAACTGTGTTTAATAAACAGGAGAAAACCCTGTCCCGGGATCTACCCTGAGAACAACTTTTAGGCTAATACCATAAATAGTAGAGAATACCGAGAGCCTGAGGAGATGGTATGGAAATAAGAAGAAGCTGAAGGGTGAAAGAAGGAAAGAAAGAAGGGGAGAGGAACAGAAGAGGTGAGGGGGGGAGGGGGCAAAGGGATTAGCTAAACGTAAAGAGTAAAGGGAAGGAAGTGCACAGAAGACCACAGGGAGAGGGAAGTTGGAGGCCGTCCAAGAAGGAACCACAATCATGACCTATCGTTTACACATACAGGGGATGTCCAATGAGGGTTGCCCAAGGTTCCCAAAAAATCTTGAATTTGTCTAGGGTATCCAGTATGGTATTAGATATCTTTTCTTGCAGCATAATCTCCAAAAATTTTTTGTTTAGCCGCTCGAATAGACACTTTCGGTGATTTCCAGGACCGGGTTATAGTCATTTTAGCACCCAAGAGAATAAACTGAATCAACTTCTGGGTATGCTTGGATATTTTGGGAATGGGACCATTAAGTAGAGCAATAATTGGATCTTGTTTCAGTGCACAGCCGCATGTTTTGCAGATGAGGGAGAATATCTTATTCCAAAACATTCTGATTTTAGGGCATTCCCATAGTATGTGTAAAAGAGTGCCCCTGTGGTTGCAACCTCTAAAACAAAGAGGTGATGTTTGCGGGTAGAATTTGGCCAGTCGTGAAGGTACCAGATACCAGCGTGTAAGGGTTTTCAGACCCGCTTCATTTAAAGATGTGTTCACAATACCTCTGAAGGAGCGGGCAAAGTTAGAATGCCATGCGTCTAGTTCCCAGCTGAAGTCAAGGTCCCGCTCCCAGCTCATCATGTATGCCGCTTTCTCTGTGGGTTCCGCTAGGGATGAATAAATGAGAGAGACACCCCCTCTTGTGTCTAAGGCTGAAGCGCACCATTGTTCGTAGGGCGTTACTGATAGGTGATTCTCACCACTCTTCCATAACCGGTTCAAGAAATGTGATATTTGAAGAAACCTAAATTTTTCGGCTGAGGGCATTTCAAGTTTAGTAGTACAATATGTTAAAGTAAGGGGACCATTAGCGTTAAAGAATTGTCCAATCCTGTAGAGGCCTTTGTCTAGCCACCATTTGAAGGCTCGGATGTCTAAGCCAGGGGGAAAGTTGGGGTTCCTGAAGATATGTGCAAGTGGGTGCCAAGTAGAAATGAGGGGTGTTAGTTTATGGTGGGAGTCACATAACTTCATGGAGTGAGACAATGTGGGAGCTAGTATAGGGGGGCGTTTTTTGGGGATGTTCCAAAGTAGAAAATCTAAGGTAAAAATAGGGACCGCCTCTCCTTCCATTTTCACCCAGTCTGGTTTGAATCCTTTCATGTAAATTGTGGAAAATTGACTTAACTGCGCTGCCTGATAGTACCACCATAGGTTAGGTACCCCTAGGCCTCCCTTCTTTCTGGGTCTAAATAGCACCTCTTTAGAGAACCTGTGACCTTTTTTGTCCCAAATAAAGCGAATGATGGCAGATTGTAAGCGTTGAATGTGCGATTTGGGGACCGGAATGGGTAGGGAGCGAAGGAGATATATAATCCTAGGTAGAAGCGTCATTTTGACCGCGTTCACTTTGCCTAGCCATGAGAGATTATAAAGCGACCACTGGGTCAGATCGTCAGTGAGCTTTTTGAACATAGGAAGAAAGTTATGTTTAAACATTAAGTCAATACTGGACGTGAGGTTGATGCCGAGATAAGGGATGGAGGTTGAATTCCACGAAAATGGAAATTTATTTCTTAAATTATTAACAATGTCCTGAGGGACGGATACGTTGAGGGCGACTGATTTGGAGACATTTACTTTAAGTCCGGAAGCTAGTTCAAAGTTGTGTAAAAGTTGGATTATGTTGGGGGTGGAAATTAAGGGGGATGTTATGAACAAGAGGACATCATCCGCAAATAAAGCGCATTTGTGAATAGATTGTCCACAACGGACTCCGTGAATGTCCGGATGCTGTCTTATCGCGATGGCTAAGGATTCGATAGCCATCGCGAAAAGAAGGGGGGATAGGGGACATCCCTGCCTCGTTCCCTTCTGTATGGGGAATTTATCTGAGAGGTGTCCCTGTATTCTAATCTGTGCTTTAGGTTGGTGATATAGAGCTTCCAAAACATTAATAAAGTTTGGGCCAAAACCCCTTTTACGTAAAATCGTGAAAAGGTAGGGCCAAGCCACCGTGTCAAACGCTTTTTGGAGATCAATGGAGAGGAGGAGGCCCTCCTGAGGGGGGCCCCCATCCCACTCAGACTTCATTAAGGAAATTGCATTTATTGCTCTCCGTATCTGGTCCGGACCCTGTCTCCCTGGTATAAACCCCATTTGGTCCTTATGTATGTAAGAACCTATAAAAGAGCCTGTTCAATAATATTTTCGTCATGATTTTTAAGTCATTATTAATTAATGAAATAGGTCTGTAATTGCTCACTTCACTGGGGTCTTTACCCGGTTTAGGGATGACCGAGATGAGGGCCAAATTGGCGTCAGGGTCCAAAGGGGAGGATTTGCTTAAGGAGTTGAAGAGACGAACCAGATACGGAGAGAGGGTATCTATAAAGGTTTTGTAGTAGAAATTTGAAAACCCGTCCGGGCCTGGGGCAGAATCTTTTCTGAGATCTTTAATGACTGCTCGGATCTCGGATTCTTGAAATGGGGATTCTAAAATGGAGCGATGAGACTCAGAGATTTTGGGCAGTATAATTTTCTCGAGAAATGCGTCTATTTTCTGTTGATAGGTTGGGCAATCGTCAGAATATAGGTTGGCATAAAATGATTGAAAAGTTGTTAGGATTTTACTTGGATTTTGGGTGAGTGAACCTGACTGAGATTTTATTTTGGGTAGGGCAAAGGACCTATGTTTTGGGGTTAGTTTGGCCGCTAACTGGGGGCCAAATTTGTTTGCGCGCAAATAGAAGCTGCCACTAAGCCAATGAAGATGCTTATCCGCATTGGAGGTCAAGGCTGAGTTAAGGGACAGTCTTATAGAGTCAAGTTTAGAGAGAGTGATAGGATTGGGATTTTGTTTATGGGAAATACTGAGATCCTTGAACTCTTTCTCTAGCTTTAGGACATCTGCTTGCCGTTCTCGCTTTAATTTGGCAGAGAGTTGTATCAGTTTCCCTCTAATTACCGCTTTGTGAGCATTCCAGAGAGTACTAGGGGAGATATCTTCAGTGTCATTAATCAAGAAATATTCTTTAATATCCTTCTCCAATAAGGTACAGTGGACCGGGTTAGATAAGATTTTTTCATTTAGACGCCAGAGGCGAGAGCCAGAGGGAGACAACGAATTGGATAATTTTAGGGTTACTAGGGAGTGATCAGACCATGGAACATCTTGGATAGAGGCATGATTAGCAGTGTGTATATCAGAGTTTGACATGAAAACATGGTCAATTCTAGCATAGGTCTTATGGGGAGCTGAGTAGTGTGTATAGTCCTTTGTCGCTGGATTGAGTTCCCTCTATGAATCAATAAGACCTAATGAGTGGAGAAGTCTGGCAATCTGGAGGCTCTGTTTGGGGTTTTTTTTAAAGTGGGGGATCCCTTGGTCCGATTTATCGAGAATCTGGTCAAACGTGATGTTGGAATCCCCACCCATAATCACCCTTCCCTCAAAGTGGGGAGAGAGTGTGGCAAGTAAGGAGGAGAAGAACTTTGCTTGGCCCTTGTTGGGTGCATAATAGGATATAATGGTGTGGAGATTACCTTCAATTGTACCTTTGACTAAAATATATCTCCCCTCATTATCTTTGATAGTCATAGCGTGGGAAAATGGGGTCTGTTTAGAGAATAGGACGGCTACCCCCCTTTTTTTCTCGCCAGCGTTTGCGAGGAAGAAAGTGGGCTATTTATTGTGTAGAAAAGTGGGGGAGTAATTTGGAGGAAAATTAGTTTCTTGGAGAAGAACTATATCTAGTCCTTTGGAGTTGTAGCTTTGAAAGGCTTTACGCCTTTTGACGGGGGAGTTGAGCCCTTGGGTGTTGTGAGAGGCAATCTTGAGAGCCTTCTGAAGAGGAGGGGAGACAGCCATAGTCACAGGAGGGGTAAAACTGGTGCATTTGGTGTGAACCTATCTGGTTCCTAGTTGAAGCGATTTTGAGTCTGGGAGGGGGACCTCGAAGCCGCAGCGGAGGATTCTGCATAATGATGGTCTCCTGTGCACAATCCTGAAATAAATGGAGGGAGAAAGAGAAAGAAGAGGAAAAGAGGGGAGTCATAAGAATAAAAGGAAAAAAAGAAAAAATAATCAATAAGAGCAAACTACTAAATTCAAGAAAGACCAGGCTTAATGCCTAGTAAACCAAGGAACTGGACTAATAAGTTCAGTTCGAATCCAAGACCCGAAAAAAAAAACGGGGGGTCTCAGAAAAACAAAAACAACCTCAGCTGAGGTTGTATGTCTGATGTAACCAGAAGGGAAACCCCCTTGGTCACAACAGAAGGAGTGGCAATGCTAGCCCAGCCGAGCCGCCGGGTCCCCAATACCAGGGGTGATATGGAACCTCAAAAATATGGAGAATAAATTCTCTTATATGTATACCAATATAAAAGAAAACGTAAATAGAACCTTGAACAAACCCTCTAAGAGGAACAGGAATACCTCACTATATTGCAGAAAAATACCTGAACAAGGCATACAGTAGGTTTCATCCTACGAGTAATCGGGGAGGGAGAGGAAAGGCAGGGACAGGGAAGTGGAGGGGGAGGAAGGGGGGGGATAGTGGTGGGCTGGAATATGAATTTATGCCCTGGGGTCGCTAGGACCTAATAGAACAGCTAGGACAGTCCATCAAAAAGACATGGGAGCATTTCCAGAAAAAAATAAAAAAATGTCAGAGAATTCGGGGTTGACTTCTTCCATCTTCTCAGTGAAGAGCTAAATGAAGAGAGTTTGGAGAAGTATTGCTGATCTCATGGATAAGTATGAAGATTCAAATGGGGTGTACACAATGTACACAGTTGCCCCTCAATCAAGGGGAAGGTCCTGGAGGGGAAAAGATATCAGCACAGCCCTTATAGGGCCGAACGGAGTTGGGATCATCTGGGTGGGATGGAGTCACGGTGGCGCTTCGATTGCTGTTTGTTCCAGATAGGAGTGATGGGGCTGCACGGCGGAGGCCTCTTAGAGGAGCTTGGCTTGGACGGAGGTTCCTGGGGGGAAGCTTCTTGAGTGATAAATCCTAGTCTCAGGAATAAATGTTCACCCTCTTGGAAAGAAGAAAAGCCATATGATCTTTCTTTGTGTTGAAACAGAAGGCGAAAAGGGAAGGACCAACGGTACTTAATTGATCTTTGCGAGAGGATTTCAAGAAGAGGTTTTAAGGCTCTCCTCTTTAGAATTGTGGTCTTGGAAATGTCTGCGAAGACTTGGATCTTACTTCCTTGAAAGGATAAATTATCCAGATTCCAGGATCTTTTCATAATTTTCTCTTTGGTCTCGTAATAGTGGGGTTTAACCACTATATCCCTTGGGAGACCATCCTGTCTGGGTGGTTGCAGCGCTCTGTGGGCCCTGTCAATCTCTAGTTTATGGTTAGAGATGTCTGGGATAAGTTCTTTCATGAAAAGCTTCACTGTGTCATGAACATTAGTTACAGCCTCAGGGATGCCTCTTATGCGGAAGTTACATCTCCGATTACGATTTTCCAAATCGTCGATCTTCCCTAGCGCAATATCAAGTTGGTCCTGCAGCAATTAAATGCAGTCAGTGTTCTGATTGGTGCGCGCTGCTGTGTGGTCTACTGCTTGTTCAATCACATCAATGCGAGTCCCCAAGCTCTGTAAATCGGCCTTTATAGATGTGGTAATTTGCGTGGCATTCTGAGCCAGTCCTGCAGCTAGCATATCTGAGAAACAGTTCAGAAGTTGAGCCATGTCAGTCAGGTGGGGAGAGCTGAGAAGGGCAGCCTGCTGTGTGGCTGAGGGTGGGATGGTAGCGTGCATTGTGGGGATATGAAGCATATCAGACAGGGCTCTGTTGAACAGGGAATCTGTGCTGGTGGGGTATACATTCTTAGGAGACTTAGTACTCACAGAGGACTCCGATGTAGGAGTGGCAGGCTGATCATCTGCAGCAATGTATGCAATGGAGTCTCCCTCTTCTGTGTCTCTGTGAGGGGAGGCCGCGGTCGCCATCTTGGAAGTAGTGGAGGCGAGCAGGCCGTAGGTGAGTTGTCGATTAACCGCTGGTTTCTGAGCGCGGTTCTGCATCAATAAATGTGCCCCCAACCCTCCTCTGCCGGGGGGTGTCGAGCAGAACAGGGTTCCGCTAACGATGTCTGCGTCTGGGGACCACGGGAGACTCGGCCGGGACGGAGCTCCCGTTCAGTGCGTCTTCCCGGAAGTCCCGCGCATGCGCACCTCAGGTTTGGTTTTTTTACATTGGTTTTGGTTTATGTATTTTTTATGTCACTTGATTTATTACGAAATTTTTTCAGGTATCATATACTGGATACAACAGACACAAGATCATCATTTTTTCAGTTTGCTTTTACTTTTAGTTATGATATAAGGAGATTTGGCATATTCACGCATATTTTATATAAAAAAATAATTTGTATAGGACACCACAGTTATAATTATACACGATTTTCAAATATTTGTTGTAAGCAGTGCCCTTCCTTTTATAATATTCAGTACTTTACTTATCTGGGGACACATTGTCAGTGCTATATTAATATCTAAATAATAATTATTTATTAATGAATCATTCATTAATAAATACATTTTGGGTTCTCCCTAGAACAGAAACAGAGGGGAAATCTTTTAACGGGGACATTTGTTCTGGTGACCACCAGGGATTCCCACACTATGGGATTTCTTCTCACTTGTGCTGGCAAGCGAAGAGAAATCTCCCCAATGGGACACAAAGAGCAAAAAAAAACCCATCAGGGGTTATCACCCCCCCCCCCCTTTATAACAGGTCCCCTTACAATAAAGCAGATAGTAAGTTTGTGCTGTGTTCATGCTATGCGATTCTTCTACATACCTGATTTTATTTGCTGTAGCAGATGTAAAGTCAGTAAATGGAAGTGAATGTTATCTGGTAGAGATAACTATTGTTTCCATCTTTAATCTTGTAGAAGATGAATCATCCTCATTATGAGCACATCTGTATATCTTGTGCATCTTGTTTTGATGTGTATCTGTTTCTACACTGACTTATTTATCTAACCATTTAAATCTGTACAAACCAGCAGAAACATAAGACAGACCCCAAACATTTCCTGAAATCTCCAGAAACTTAACTGGTCCTTAAAATGACACTAACTTTTGGTCTTAAAAAAGTTCCATTCAATTTTGTATTCTTAAAGAGTAACTCCACTTTTGTTGAGAAGAAAAAACATTCCCCTCTGGGTGATCTATGTACATTACAAGGATTTTAACAAACTTTGTTGCAGATTTCTATCTTGTATTATTCTGAAGAAATCCCTGTGTGTTTCTCTGTGTCCATGTGAATGAGTCTAATGGGAGTGGTTTCATAATTATTAACCAGCTGCTGCACCTGCAGAGCTCTAATGGGGACAATTGCAGGGCCTGCATCCCTTTAGATGTGATTTTGTATTGGGAGTATCTCACGAAAAATGACATTTTAGTTGCAGGGGATGCCTAAAATCTGACTTGCATCTTAGTGCAGACTTCTGGGAAATTGGTGAGCCAATCACACAAGCCGAAAATGTGTACAGAATACCTCCAGGTAGCCATATTGCATTTTTCAGAAAAATGACAAAGCTGTAGATTGAAAAGGAAAGGTCATTTTTAATAACATTATTGTGGCACACCCCCTAAGGAGCCGCAAGTAGAATGGGATTCCTCACCCTGCACAGCCAGGCACACTGAATTTCCACAGTCACGCCAAAGTCAGAGAACAGTCAGTGACTTTGTTTTGTTTGTTTTTTTATAATAACTTGGATAGGGATTGGAAATTTATGGGATGCCCACTCAACTTCAAACAAACCTCAAGGACAACTTCTCCTATATACAGTCTCTATACACTCCACTGCTTCCTCCAGCACTCACTTGCCGAACCCAGCTATGTCACCTTGTTGCAATTTGGTAGCAAAGGCCCATTACAGGCAGAGACTCGCAGCCCCTATACTTGAAGATGGGGTGACACAGCTCAGACTTTCCCAGTACTTCCTCTCTGTGGTCACTGAAACCAGCACCGCCTCTTCAGGCACTGCCAACCCGCCTGGCTGCACCTGCCCTATTTACTAGCCCTCCTGGTTACTCTCCTCAGTCCTCCACACTAACACTTTCTCTCTCTCTCCTCAGTCCTCCCAGACTGAACACTCACCAGTTCACCTGGCTGACTTCTCAGGAGATCTCCCGGACATGCTGACCTGCTCCCGCTGTCCTCTCACTTGCCCCCATGCCTCCAGGAAGAGATCCTTCATGTGTTGTGGAGGATCCTTCCAGCACCCAAGCCCCAGACCCTGGGTCACCCCGCAGACTAGGGGGCGCCCTGCTAAAGCCTCCGACAGCCTCCTCAGCACTCCATCTCCATCTTCCATTCAACTGCCCCTGCTGGCATGACTCATATCTATTTATGAGATTAGTCTGCCCCCTACTAGCCCATTTGTTGGGGGTTGGCCGAGGCCCTCATAAATATGCATGGCAGCCCCTCCTAGCTTCCACTCACTACATCTGGAAGCTTCTCCAAACTTCTAGAAACAGGGGGAGGCACCAGAAGAGCTGTGAGATGAGCCATTTAGCCTCCCTGAGTCACTCAACCCTAACCCAGATACAGCCCAGGACTGGCTCCCAGCCAAACCAATTTACCCACACAGCTAAACTATGTGCACTAGCTAGAGGGTGCTACAACATTCAATCACAATATGACTTGTGTCGCAATTGTATATGCTATATTATTTTTTTTCTTTATTTGCTATTTTTTTTTCCACACGAAAGTGGAGTTACCCTTAAGGCTGGGCTCACACTATTGCGAACTGGATGTGGGTTTCCCAGCATCCAATTCGCGTGTCAGGAGCCCGTGACCGGCTCTCTATGGAGCCAGTTCACACAGCTCCAGGATAGCTTCGGAATGAATTGCACAGGAGTCCTGGGCATCTTCTGGTCCATTTCAGGTCCGAATTCAGCCAAAAATTCAGACCCAAACCAGGCCTGAAAAGGTGAACAGGGACGCCTCGGACCCCTGCTGTGAGCCGCTCCACACGGAGGTGCGAACCCAGCCTTAAAGTTTAACTCTGCACAGCATCTGTACTGGATCAAATTCTATCCAGAGCAACCTATCAACAGTTTCCCTCACAGTAATGTAGGAATGAATATTCTGCAGGGCAGCTTAAAGGGGCCACTGGCCCGGCTACACATATACGGATAAATATCAGTATATAATGTAGACAGCAATTGAAGATTTAAAGAATACTGTCTATCGACTGCAATTAAATAGGAAGAACACAAAACATAAATATAATTTATGGTGTGATTTTCAGTAGTGAGTAACTATGATGGTATTTTAATAATAAATGTACTGCTACAGGGTGGCAGCTGTGCCCTGGGTCATGTATATATATATACGCAGGGCTTTTTTTCTCAGAGAATAGGTGCAGGAACTCCCCCTTTTGAGAGTTACCCTTTGTGTTTGCCCCCTACCTACCTCTGAGCACCAGTCCTTGGTTCCACCCCCTACCCACCTCCCAGCACTGCCCCTTTTAGAGAATACAGAACCAAGTAACATTTGTGGTACTAAGTAATTTGTATGGAATTTGTTATTGATAACAAGAAAAGTAGTAAAATAGACCCCCTACAGCCAAAAACAATAGACCCACCAGCAACAATAGATCCTCCCCCCCCTGCAACAATGCACCACCTACAACAAAATACCCCCAACAACAATAGACCCTCTAGCAGCCAGCTGTAATAGACTGCTCCCTTAACAGTAGATCCCTCCCAGCGACAACTGACCCCGCCAGTAACATAAGACCCACCCCAGCAACAATAGATCCCTCGCCAGCAACAATAAACTTCCCCAGCAGCAATCAACCCTTCTGCAGAAATAGATCCCCTCCAGCAACAATAGATCCACCAGCAGCCAGCATCAATAGACACTGTAGCACAACCCAGCACTCCTTGCCATAACATACATTCAGTGCTGGAGGTGCCAGAACTGCGTTCCCCCGCATTACTGATGAAAAAAAGCCCTGTATACATGATCCAGCTCTTCCAGGTGTCGGGAGCAAATTCGCGCCGCCGGCGGCTCGCTCCCACTGTGATTATAAACAGCGGGAGCTGATCAGCGGGTACCGAGGACTCGATGTCCGCTGATCATCCCGCAGAGACACAGAATGGCAATCATCTTGTGTAAACAAGGCAGATCACCTCTCTGACAGGAGGGAAGGCATGGATCCTGTGTCTCTGCAAACTAGGGACATGGATCCATTTCTTCCCCCTAGTAAAAACACCTCCCCCACTACAGTAAAACACTGACTAGGCACACAGTTAACCCTTCGATCACCCCTGATGTTAACCCCTTGCCAGCCAGTGTCATTAGTACAGTGACAGTGCATATTGTTTAGCGCTTATCACTGTATTAGTGTCCCTGGTTCCCACAAAGTGTCAGTTAGTGTCCGATTGTCCGTTGCAATATCATAGTCCCTCTATAAATCGCAGATCGCCGCACTTACTAGGAAATAAAGAAATAAAAAAATGACTAAAAATATCCTGTAGTTTATAGATGCTATAACTTTTGCGCAAAACAATCAATATTTGCTTATTGGGATTTTTTTTTTATGGAAAATATGTGGCAGAATACATATTGGCCTAAATTTATGAAGAAATTAGATTTTTTCAATATTTTTATTGGATATGTTTCATAGCAGAAAATAAAAAAATATTTTATGTTTTTTTTTTTTTAAATTGTCAGGCTTTTTTGTTTTTAGGGCAAAAAATAAAAAACGCAGAGGTGATCAAATACCACCAAAAGAAAGCTCTATTTGTGCTCTATTTGTGGGAAAAAAAGGGCATACATTTTATTTGTGTACAACGTTGCACGACCGCGCAATTGTCAGTTAAATGAACGCAAAAAATGGCCTGGTCATGAAGGGGGGGGGGTAAATCTTTTGGAGCTGAAGTGGTTAAGGGAAGGGTTTCTATCGGCCTGAAGTTATGTTGCAGAGAGCGATGTGTATGATCTGAGCTATGACTTTAGGAACAATGTTGGAGTCATTCTGTCTCCTTTGTATCTAAGTGTGATCCCAGAAACGGGGTGAAACATGGCAGAGCTTAAAGTGAAGCTGTGCCCATACTTTTCATATTAACTACTTGCCGACCAGCCACCATCGTTATACCAACCCCCGACGCTATAACTTTTGCGCAAACCAATTAAAATATGCTTATTTTGATTTTACATACATATTGGCCTAAACTGATAAAAAAATTATTTTTTCTTTTAATTTTTGGGGGATATTTATTATAGCAAAAAATAAAAAATATATATATATATTTTTTCAAAATTGTCGCACTTTTTTTGTTTAAAGCGCAAAAAATAAAAACCGCAGAGGTGATCAAATACCACCAAAAGAAAGCTCTATTTGTGGGGAAAACAAGACACATTTTGTTTGGGTACCATGTCGCACGACCGCGCAATTATCAGTTAAAGCGGCGCAGTGCCATTTCGCAAAAAATGGCCTGGTCATTAAGGGGGAAAATCCTTCCGGTCCTTAAGTGGTATCTACATATTCTGAACAAGCACTGTAAAAGCTTTCTAAAACTGGCCCAGTGTACCTTGGCCAGCTTGGTGAGGAAGATTGTTGTAATAGTTGAGCCCACTTTGTGTAATATACTGTCCTCTGAGCATCTACCTCTGTGTTCCAAAGCAACTGCCAGTTAGGTTAGACCAGGGCTTCTCAAATTTTTTTTAGTCAGAGCACCCTTTGAAAGTATGCAAAATCCCAGTTCCTCCATTAACATCAGAGTCCCAAGTCTCTCACTTTAACATCAGACTACTCAGCATCAGTACCAACCATCCCCCCCCCCTTTTCATAACAGAGTCCCCCACTTTTATATCAGAGTTCTCATGCCTCACCCCTTGGGATCAAAGTCCTTACCCCCCCCCACTCCCTTTAACAATAGAGTTCTCAGTGGCTCTTCCCCACCTTTCATAACAGAGTCCTACTTTTAAATCAGAGTCCTCAGCCCCCCCACGAGTCCTCGATCAACCCGTCTGCACCATGAAATTGCATGAAGCTTTGCAAAAATATGGAACAAAAAGAAAAAGAAAAACTGCGCTGCAGAGCAAAAAAGGTCAAAGGTAAAAGCTGCACACAAAATACACCAATATCTGTGTATACCATGGAAAATAAAAAATGAAAATACACACATAGATGTGAATACATGTGGGTGGTAGTAAAAACCACAATCTACTGAGAGCAAGTAAATGACTCCATGAGTGGTAGAAATATATAAGTGCCAATCATAAAAACTCAAATAAAAAGGAGAAACAAAAAAATGTGTACATGTGAAGTACAATAATATTAATAGCGTGAAAATCTGAAAATCAAACAAACTCAGTCCATGGGTTCAAACATAAAAAGTTCATCAGTGAAAAAAAGGCTTCCATCCACTATACAGCTCAGCAGCAACCAATCCCCCTATGAGTGGATTGACAAAGGAGAGAGATGTGCAGGATGGTGCAAATCCACTGGCGGTGACTCCAATAAGTGAGAAAAGTGATAAAGGTGGACTCTTACCCTCCGTGTTGGACCCCCTCCTTGGCAGGGTCTATCAGGCAGATTTTTGCCCTCTGCAGGGACCGTGTGATGAGAAGATCTCCCCAGCAGCTGTCAGGAATGTTGTCTCCGATCCGGGCTGGTCCAAGTGAAACGCCTGGAGAGGGGGGAAGGAAAGCTCTCTTGCTTCCAGTGTGGCAAAGGAAAAAGCAAAAGAGCGGAGCTCCAATAGTGTAAAAATTTTCGGAATTTATTGAATAAAAGTACAAACCGCAACGGAGAGTGCACGCTCCGTGAGGTAAAAATACAATTAAAAACAAGCCGGCATATAAGAATCGTAATAACCCGTGCATAACATGGGTCAATCGTGACGGCTTACAACGTAGCCACGCCCTACATGTTTCGTCATTAGTAGACGTCTTCAAATATGGAACGCAGTGTGGCACCCCTGATGAGCCCAGAAGGCACAGTGGTTGAGAAACTGTACATTAACTGTCATGGAGTACGTGGACAGAAGCAATATACGGTGAGATGACAATTACGTTTTTCTTTACTTCCAGTATCCGGCAGTACTCTTTTCTCATTTTAACATATTTTTAACATATTTTCAGGGTCTTTTTTTGGACATTTTCATATATTCCAATCATAATATTACAGTTTTTTTTCTTCGACTTCACTATACATCAAAAAAGCTATTTTTTGATCCTCTGCCTATATACAAACACTATTTGTAGCCGAAAGCATTTGAACTTTTATTCTCATCTCCTCCAATTTATACTCCAGCTTTCAGAGAATGTCAGACTGAATTCCAGGGAAGATTAAACACACAGTTGAAATATATATATTAGAGCATATATAGAAAATTTCAAAGTATTTGTAACTCTTTGCAGCCAGTTTTGTGATCCTCGCACCTCGAATTTAAAGCTTTCTTGTTCACTTGCATGTCCTCCATTCCTAAAATACATTAAAGAGGGCCTCTCACTTGCTGGAAAAGCATAGAAAAAAATCAAATATTTTGCAGCAATTTTTTTTCTGTAGACTTTAAGATTCAATTCAAGTGGTTGAACCTAAATATCAAGTTCAAATCTTAGGAACTGCAACCATTTTTATACACACGCCCCCATTTTCAGGGGCTTGAATGTAATTGGACAAATGAATATAATCATAAATAAAATGTTCATTTTTAATATTTTGTTGGGAATCCTTTACTGGCAATGACCGCCAGAAGTCTGGAACCCATGGACATTACCAAAGGCTGGGTTTCCTCCATTCTGATGCTTTGCCAGGCTCTAACTGCAGCTGTCTTCAGTTGTTCTTTGTTTGTAGGTCTTTCTGCCTTTAGTTTTGCCTCGCAAGTGAAATGCATGCTCAATTGGGTTGAGATCAGGTGATTGACTCGGCCATTTCAGAATATTCCACTTCTTTTCCTTCAAAAGCTCCTGGGTTGCTTTAGCAGTGTGCTTCGGATCATTGTCCTTCTGTACTGTAAAGCGCCGTGCAATCAACTCTGCTGCATTTGGCTGAATCTGGGCTGACAGTATATCTCTAAACACTGCAGAATTCACCTGGCTTCTTCTGTCTTCTGTCACATCATTAATAAACACCAATGACCCAGTGCCACTGGAAGCAATGCATGCCCATGCCACCACACTACCTACACCATGTTTTACAGATGACGTTGTGTGCTTTGGATCATGAGCTGTTCCAATCCTTCTCCGCACTTTTTTCTTCCCGTCATTCTGGTACAGATTAATCTTAGTTTCATCCGTCCGAAGAATGCTTTTCCAGAATTAGTCTGGCTTTTTTAGATGTTTATTGGCAAAGCTCCACCTCCTGGAGAGTTTCCTTCATTTGTCTGGAAGTTGTGAATGGGTTTTTATTTATCATAGAGAGGATCCTGCGATCATCCACCACTGTTGCCTTCCGTGGACGTCCAGGCCTTTTTATGTTGCTGAGCTCACCAGCACGTTCTTCTTTCCTCAGAGTGTACCAAACTGTTGATTTGGCCACTCCTAATATTGCTGCTATCTCTCTGATGGATTTTTTTCATTTTTGAAGCCTTACAATGGCCTGTTTCACTTGCAGGGACAGCTCCTTAGAATGCATAATGTAGATTCACAGCAATAGATTCCAAATACAAATACCACACTTAGAATCAACTCCAGACCTTTTACCTGCTTAACTGACAAAGAAATAATGAAGGAGTAGCCTACACCTGGCCATTAAACAGCTTTTGATTAAATTGTCCAATTACTTTTGGTCCCTTGAAAAACCCTTCCTCTGATTTGGATGTACTTACCCTCAAATTAAACCCGAGAGTGTGTTTTTTGAGTCCATATCCATTATAATAGGATTTTTAAATACAGCTTACCTGTAAAATCCTTTTCTTGAGAGTACATCACGGGACACAGAGTATTCATTACATAGTGTGTTAGATAGGCACCATCGGTGATTGGACACTGGTTAACCCCAATTAAGAAGAATTCCTCCCCTATATAACCCCTTCCATACGGGGAGGACCTCAGTTTTGTAGCAAAGCAATAGGTATCCACGTAAAACCCATAGAAGGGTGGGAGCTCTGTGTCCCGTGATGTACTCTCAAGAAAAGGATTTTACAGGTAAGCTATATTTAAAAATCCTATTTTCTTGATCATATATCACAGGACACAGAGTATTCATTACATAGTGGGATGTCCCAAAGCAATGCTCATTTGAGGGGAGGGAGACACAGATCAGAAAATAGACCGCAAACGGACCAGAGGAACTAAACTGCAGCCTGCAGTACACTGCGCCCGAAGGCGGTATCCTCTTGCCCTCTTACATTCACCTGATAGAATCTGGTGAATGTATGGACTGAAGACCAAGTCGCAGCCTTACAGATCTGAGCCATGGAGGCCTGGTGATGCACTGCCCAAGAAGCACTAACAGCCCTAGTTGAGTGTGCTTTCAGATGAAAAGGAGGAGTCTTCCTCTTTATATCATAAGCCTGAAAAATAACCTGTCTAATCCATCTAGAAAGAGTGGATTTTGACGCTGCTTGGCTTTTCTTATGGCCATCCGGCAGAATAAACAAACAATCAGTTTTCCGTATCTGAGCGGTTGCCTGCAGATAGACACTGACTGCTCTAACCACATCAAGAGTGTGCAAAGATTCTTCCTCTGCGGACTGCGGATCTGAAAAAAGGATGGTAGGATTACATCTTGATTCAAATGGAATCCTGAAACCACCTTAGGTAAGAAGGAACGATTAGGACGTATAACAATCCTGTCCTTGTGAATAATTAAATATGGCTCTTTACAAGAAAAAGCTGCCAATTATGATACTCTCCTAGCAGAGGATATGGCTATCAAGAAGACTAATTTTTTAGTCAAAAGCACTAAAGGAGCCAGGTGCAGTGGCTCAAAGGGTTGTCCCTGTAAAGCCGACAACACCAATTTCAAATCCCATGGGCATACTGGAGGTTTGACTGGCGGATTCAACCGCAGTGCCCCCTGAATAAAGGCCCGGACAAGGGAATGTGAAGCAATTGGCTTCTGAAAAAATATAGACAGAGCCGAAATTTGGACTTTGATAGTGCTCAAAGCCAATCTAATTTCTAGGCCTGACTGAAGAAAGGTCAAGATTCTGCTAATCATATACCTTCTAGGATGCCATCCCCTGGGTTCACACCAGGAAACATATGCCTTCCAGATTTTGTAGTAAATAAGCCTGGAGGCCAGCTTTCTGGCATTGACCAGAGTGGAAAGGACTGACTCTGAGAGCCCACGGTCTTTTAAAATGTGGTTCTCAGCAGCCAAGCCATCAAATTTAGACTTCGTAAAGCAGAGTGGCAAATCGGACCCTGTGTGAGCAGATCTGGCCAGAGGACCCAAGGCCTGCCCACTGCCATCTTTACGATCTCTGCATACCAAGGTCGTCTGGGCCAAGCCGGGGCCACTAGAAGGACCGACTTTGCATCCCTTTTGACCCTTCCCAGGAACCGCGGAAGAAGTGGGTTCGGAGGGAAGGCATACATTAGATTGTACTGATCCCACGGGATTGTCAGAGCATCTGACCCCTGAGCAAGTACATCCCTTGTTCTGGACACAAATTTGTCCAGCTTCCTGTTGAATCTGGACGCAAATAGATCCACATTTGGTGTTCCCCACCTTTGACATATGGTTTGGAATATGTTGGGGTGTAGGGACCATTCTTCTGCGCATAATTGCCAGCTGCTTAAGAAATCAGCTTGACAATTTTCCACTCCTGGGATGAATACCGCAGACAGGCAGGGAACATGGCTTTCTGCCCATGCAAGAATGCGATTCATCTCCCTTTAGGCATCCAGACTTCTGGTGCCTCCTTGGTGATTGATGTAAGCCACAGCCGTGGCATTGTCGGATTGTATCCGAACAGGATGACCCTGTAGCCTGTAAGACCAGTCCATGAGGGCCAAGTAAATTGCCGAATTTTTAGAATATTGATGGGCAAGCGTCTCTTGGTTGCAGACCATCTTCCCTGCGTGCATGTTTCTTCCAGAACTGCTCCCCAGCCTGTCAGACTGGCATCTGTGGTTACGATCTTCCATTGTAGTGGAAGAAAGGCTTTGCCTTTCAAAAGATTTTTGGTTCGTAACCACCAATTGAGGCTTTTGCGTATCCCTGGGGATAGGCACATCGAAAGATCCAAGGCATGAGTCTTTTTGTTCTAAGCTGCGAGAATGCTTCTCTGTAGGGGCCTTGAGTGAAACTGGGCAAATGGAACAGCCTCGAAAGTTGCAACCATCTTTCCTAACAGTCTCATACATAGCCGAATGGATGGACTCTTTTGGTTAATACTAAGCGGACTAGAGCTCTTACGGCCTTGACCTTTGGCTCTGGTAGAAACACCCTGCCTTGAGCGGTGTCTATGATCATGCCTAGATACTCCAACCTTGTTGAAGGTTGCAAAGAAGACTTTTCTAGGCTGATTATCCAGCCTAGTCTTTCCAAATGTCTTACTGTCTTGAAGCGCGGTTTAGGTGTGCCACCGATTGTTCTATGAGTAGCAAATCGTCTAGATAAGCTACCACAGTTATGCCCTAAACTCTTAGATTTGCTAAGAGAGGGTCTAGAATTTTTGTAAAAATTTGAGGAGCTGTAGCGAGACCGAAAGGAAGGGCCACAAACTGGAAATGGCGCTGGTCTACCGCGAACCTTAGATATCTTTGGTGAGCTGGAAAAAGCGCCACATGAAGATATGCATCCTTGATATCTATTGATGCCCCCCTGAAGGGTGGAGACCACCGAACAAATTGACTGCATTCGGAAGGATCAAATGTGTAGAAACTGATTCAGATCCTTTAGATCTAGGATGGGTCTGACATCTCCATTTGGCTTTTGAACGGTGAAGAGATTCTAGTAAAACCCTGAACCCTGATCTTTTGGGTTCATTTCTACTATCACTCCCTGGGATAGTAAGCGATCTAAGGCCAGTAGTAGCGGTTCTCGCTTTACTGGATCCTTGGGAACTCTTGAAATTAGGAAACGAGCTAGTGGAAGCTCTAGGAACTCTATTTTGTAACCTAGAGATACTGAAGAGACCACCCACTTGTCTTGAACCTCTTCCCGCCAGGCTCCTGAAAACTGTAGGAGCCTTCCCCCCACTCGGCCGAGTGGGGGCGCCCCTTCACAGGGATGTTTTGGGGCTCTGCTTAGACACAGGCGGTGACTTTCTTGTGCCTTTGTTACCTCCCCCCGAGACCCTCTTACTAGGAGACATAGTCCCAAGCTACAAAGCAGAGGTACTAGTACATATGCAATCACTGTTGTGCTAAAAGTCTCACAATATACATATATGCTTAATACTGCACAAACCTGATGCCGAGTAGGTGTCTTAGGTTAGCCTGGATCCGACCATTTTAAGATGCTCACTGCCCAGACTCTGTGTTCATCTGTTTACAGAGCTCTGAACGCTCTGGGCTTTTAAATTAGCCACCTGGCGTCTGCACACCTGCAGTGGAGGAAGGGAATGATTGGACACCAGCTAATCACTGAGTGTGTCTGAAAAGCACGTAAGTTTGCTCTTTACTCCCTCTAGTGGTGGAACTGCTGAGAACATACAGTTTCCAGCCTTCACCCATCACGGCGGGTAGCGTTGTGCCAACCTTCATGGTTTTTTGGGTTCCTACTCAGAGAAACCTCTTTACTTGGACCTGTAAAAGACTCTGCCAGAAACTTTCGTGCCACTGTTTTAATAGTACACCAAGCCCGGTTTTCTCAGAGCCCAGTCCTCCAAAGAGAGACTTACAGGCAAAACCTCGCTTCTTTGGATGACGAGGCTCGGGTACCATACCATCTTGGGAGTCAAAATATCGGCCCGAGATATGGATCCGGTCAGCATAGCCCTTTAAGCCCCTGCAGGGACCAAACTGGAGCTTTCTTTACAGCACATGTTTTACGTGACCAACCACCTTAGACACTGGTGAAAAAACTAAGGTCCTCCCCGTATGGGAGGGGTTATATAGGGGGGGAATTCTCCTTAATTGGGGTTAACCAGTGTCCAATCACCGATGCCTATCTAACCCACTATGTAATGAATACTCTGTGTCCCATGATGTATGATCAAGAAATAACTATAGCTTGAATATGTTTTGGTAAATACCTGAGAAAATCTAAAATTGTACCTGTGTTCATATATATATATATATATATATATATATATATGGACCAAACCGTATTTATTCATTGGCAGTGTGCCTTTGAACTTGCTAAGGAATTCAACCTCTCCAGGCAGAGTCAATTCCCTAGCACAGCAACAGTCCCCTCTTACTTTTGCCATATCATAGCCCTCTTGCCTTTGTACTGTCTTTTCTAGTTACTGTTTGTGCAGGCCCAGATCCTTTGACTCTCCCCTAATGTGACAACACAGACTCACTGCACTACATCTTTGGAAGAGCGGAGTTGTCACCCTGGATGGCTCTCGTGATTTGGACTACAAAAACCCTCTCCCTTTTCTCATGTTTGGAGTGGTTGTGTAGTTCACAGAAGATAGCTGGAAAAGCTGATAACATTCTTTGTGATGTCAGTTTAGTACACATAAAGTGACAATGACAGGAGAACTATGGCAGGATCAACAAGTATTTCGTATGCATGCAGGAAAAATTCTTAGCCTGAAAAAATAAATTACTGAACTTCCTGAATACCACTGACCTCTATCAGGGAAGAATGAGGTACCAATGACCACCAAAATGTCAGGGGACATTTATCAGGGGGTATGGAAGTATCACCAACTACCAAGCAAAGGGCCCTTTTACCAGGCAGTACCAGCCACCACTGGCCACCAAAGTTAAGGAGACTTTTATAGGGGAATATGAGATACCACTGGCCACTAAAGTAAAGGCACCTTTTATCTGGGGGGGTATAAGGCACCATTGACCATCAAAGTGAAGAAGATTTATTTCAGGGGGTATGGTGCAGCACTGACCACCAAAATAAAAGGGACTTTTAATGCTGGGGTATGAAGCCCCACTGAACACTGATTTAAAGGGAGACTTTTATCAGGGGGTATGAGGCACCACTGATCATCAAAGTAAAGGGACATTTTATTAGGCATATGAGGCATCCCTGATCACAAACATAAAGGGAACTTTTATCTGGGGGCACGAGTTCTCACCAACCACCAAAGTATAGTGGTTAATTATGAGGGGTGTATAAGTTGCTACAGACCATCAAAGTAAAGGGGACTTTTATAACAGATGTACAAATTACCATTGACAACCAAAGTAACAGGGGTAGGAGGCACAAGTTAGCATCAAATTAAATTAGCTTTTTTTCAGTGGGGTGTAAGTTACCATTTACTGTCAAAGTAAAGGGACTGTTTTTAGGGAGTATTAGCTACAAATAACTTTTTCAGGGGGTATGAGTTACCACTGAACACCAAAATATATGAGACTTTTATCAGGAGGGTAGAAGTTACCAATAACCACCAAAGTAAAGGGTATTGTTCCCTCGCAAATGCTACGTTCACCCTCTGGCTCTATTCTACACTCTCTAACCCACATCTTCAATCTCTCCCTCTCTTCTGGCATCTTCCCCAGCTCTCTAATACACTAGTCAGGCCCATACTTAAAAAGCCCTCACTGGACCCAACCAATCTTAACAACCTATGCCCCATCTCCTTGCTCCCCTTTTTATCTAAACTCCTTGAACTTCTGGTCTACAACTGACTGAGTGACCACCTTGCCAAAATTAGCCTACTTGATCCACTTAAGTCTGCATTTTGTCCTCAACACTCCACAGAAACTGCTCTTCTAAAACTAACAAACAATCTTCTAATAGCCAAAACCAATGGACACTATTCTGTACTCCTACTCCTGGACCTTTCTACTGTCTTTGATATGGTTGTCCACCCCCTCCTCCTCAAATAACTCCACGCCTTTGGTCTCCGTAATTGTACTCTTCGCTGGTTCTCTTCCTACTTATCCAACTGCACCTTTAGCATTACTTACAATTCTACTTCCTCCTCTCCTCTTCCTTTCTTTGTTGGAGTCCCCAAGGTTCTTTTCTTGGACCTCTCCTATTTTCAAACTACACCTCCTCCATGGGTCAGCTGATAGCCTCCCATGGCTTCCAATACCATCCTTACGCTGACGACACCCAAATCTATTCCCCTACCCCTCAGCTCACTCCCTCAGTCTCTTCACGTATCACTAATTTACTAAAAGATATATCAGTCTGGATGTCACACCACTTCCTCAAACTCAATCTATCCAAAACCGAACTTATAATTTTTCCTCCACCACGTGCCCCTTCCCCTGAACTCTTTGTCAAAATCTATGGCACAACTATCAGCCCATCCCCGCATGCCAAGGTCCTAGGTGTAGTCCTAGATTCTGAACTCTCCTTTAAGCCCCACGTCCAATCACTGTCCAAATCTTGCTGCCTCAACCCCCACAACATCTCCACAATGCGCCCCTTTATAACCAATGACACAACAAAGCTCTTAATTCACTCCCTGATCATCCCTCGCCTCGACTACTGCAACTCCCTTTTCATTGGCTTACCTCTACATAGGCTATCCCCTTTTATTCTATCATGAATGCTGCTGCCAGATGCATCCAACTTACCAATCGCCCTGTGTCTGCTACTCCTTTCTGTCAATCCCTCCACTGGCTTCCTCTCACCCAACAAATTAAATTCAAAATACTAACAACAATTTACAAAGCTATCCACAATTTAGCCCCCAGCTACATCATTAGCCTAGTCTCAAAATACCAACTTAATCGTTCTCTTCATTTCTCTCAAGACCTCTTGCTATCTAGCTCTCTTGTCACCTCCTCTCATTCTCACCTCCGGGACTTTTCCAGAGCCTCTCTAATCCTATGAAACTCCTTACCCCAATCTGTCCGATTATCTCCTATTCTGTTTGCTTTTAGACGATCCCTGAAAACCATTCTTTTCAGAGAAGCGTATCCTACCCACCCCTAACAACTATATTTTCATTTTCTCCATCAGTTCATCCCCCACAGTTATCACCTTTTCTTTCACTTGTCCCTCCCTTCTATATTGTAAGCTCTAACGAGCAGGGCCCTCTGATTCCTCCTGTATTAAATTGTATTGTAACTGTACTGTCTGCCCTCATGTTGTAAAGCGCTGCGCAAACTGTTGACGCTATATAAATCCTGTATTATAATAATAATAATAATTAGGGAAGAATGAACCACCACTGACCACCTACGGGAGCTTTTATTAGGGTTGTATGAGACACCTCTGACCATCTAAGTAAAGGGGACTTATATTAAAGGGGTATGAGGCACTGCTGATCACCAAAGTAAGTGGGGCTTTTATCTTGGTAATGGATAATGCACCACTGATTACCAAAGTAAAGTACATTTCTATCAGGGAATCGGAATACATAGTAGGCAAGTAAAGGCGCAAAATTGCTGGGCATTCCTATGTACCCATTATGTAGATGGCAGGAGGTGATAATCAATAAAGTCCATCAAAAGTCTATGTGGGGAAAACAGGGGACTAAATCAAACGTTCAAACAAGTATTTCAAAGTCCACACTAATGGCTGCCTTCCTGGAAGAGCTGAACCTAAGCCCCAATAATCTGCAAAAAAACACAAGGAGAGGAGGCGCCTCTAAGTGCAGTATTAAAACCAATTTTAATAAAAACTCTGTGCAAACCACTCACATTTTGTAGATTAACATTAAGCATGTAATGTAACTAGAAATCCAGGAGGAGAGGGGTCCGTCAGGTCTGTCACTAACTGGCGCTGGGTCCTGCTGTGCGTGCGGCTGTGCCCGAACACCGCTGAAGCCGGCCGCGGTGATGAGGTTCCAAAGCGAGGCCTGAGACGCTGATGGAAAGCAGGCGCGGAGCTGTGACGTCACTGGGATGCGACGCGTTTCGTGAGCGTGCAGGCTACGATAGCACGGTAGCCGCGCTCCTTCATCAAAGCTGCAGAGGGATCGTGGAAGTGGTTTAAGAAGAGAATGGGGGCGGGGACTGGAGAGAAAAGGGGAAGAAGGAAGAGCGGATTGACAGGAACACAGTGAGGGGGAGGGAAAAGGACAAAGGATGGTGGCTGTGTATCTGGTTTATCCAAAGAATGACAGGGTGTAAATCAATATGTAGGGGAATGTATATGTAAATAGAATAAAGGTGGATATGAAGATTTAATTAGAAATAAACATGAAGGTGAAAGTAAAAGTGAAAATAAAAATAAATATAAAAATAAAAATAAATATAAATAAAAATAAAAATAAAAATAAATATAAAAATAAAAATAAAAATAAAAATAAAAATAAAAATAAAAATAAAAATGAAATTAAGATTAAAATTAAAAATAAATAATAAAAATAAGAATAAATATAAAAATAAAAATAAAAATGAAAATAAAAATGAAAATAAAAATAAAGAATAAAAATAAAAATAAAAATAAATAAAAATAAAAATATGCTCAAAGTGATGATGATAATTATAGATGCTAATAAGGATAAATAGAGTTAAATAAAAATGTTGTTGTATCTTGAGATGATAGTTTGAATAAAATGAACATTAAGATTAACATTAAGGTTAAGATTATTAATACATCTATATACATGTACGAATATGTGCATATATGTGCACAGGTATGTATTTTGTCAGGTGCTTGCGCACGCATAAGGGGCCCACTGCTAAGTGGCCTCCATGCATGCGCCGCTCATAACAACATAAAGAGAAGAAAGGGGGCCTATTCAAGAAAAAGGGGGGGGGGGAAAGGGGGGGGGAGGGAGCCCATGTATGTAGAGAGGTAAACGGGTTCTATAGGGTTCATTTTCTAAAAAAACAGTCAAAACACAGAAAAACAAAAACAGAAAACAACAACAAAAGCGAAAACGGGGAACCCATCAGACCTTCGGAGGTCAGTGTATGATTATCATTAAAACAGCTTACTCAATTGGTTATAAATGGTAAACAGATATAAAATAAATAGATAAAGGAGTACATTGGGGTATAATATTGTGTTTACAGAATAGTTGCAATCTCAATGCTTTCGTTGATTCCTCCCGGCGAGAGTACATCTAAGGTATAGATCCAAAAAGTCTCACGTGCACAGAGCCTTTTGAATCTTTCAGCCGCCGGGAGAGACCTCGGAATTTGTTCAATTACCCACACTTTCAGGCCCTCAGTAGAACCTTGGTGGGCTAAGGAGAAATGTCTTGGGACACTATGAGGATCTGTGCCACCTTCTATGAGCCTTCTGTGTTCCCCAAATCTTCGTCTCAGGGCTCTAATTGTCCGGCCCACATACATTAGGCCACACGGACACATTAGGCCATAAACGACGAAGTCGGATGAACAGTTGTAGAATTCCTTTAGCACAAAGGTCTTACCCTTAGTGGTAAAGGACTTCTGTCCATGCTGAATGAATTTGCAGGTTTTGCACAAGGCCTTACGGCACTGGTACATGCCTACTAGGGGGATCAGTGTAGGTACAGACGATGCTGTTGGGATGGATCTGAACTTGCTGGGTGCAATCTTACTTCTAAGGTTGGGAGCCCTGCGATAGATCACCTTGGGGCGAATTGGGAGTGATGTTTTTAAATGGGGGTCTTGGTGTAATATCCCCCAGTGTTTTACCAGAATCTTCTCCATACCTTTGTACTTATTATGAAAGGTGGTTATAAACTTGCTAGACTCACCATGAGTCGACAGATTAGTTTTGGGTTTTGATGGTTTACCTTGCAGGTAATAACTAAAAGCATCTTCCACCAAGGGTTCGGGATATTTTTTGTCATGGAACTTTCTCTTGAGAGTTTCACTTAGCTCGACATAATCTGAATCCTTGGTGCAGTTCTGACGAAGCCGGCAGAACTGTCCTTTTGGAATATTTGTAACCCATTTGGGAAGGTGACAACTGTTAAAGTGTAAATAGGAATTACCTGCTGTAGGCTTAGTATAATTTTTAGAAGTAATGATGGAACCATCATGTCCTAATTCCAGGTCGAGAAAAGCAATGGTAGCCGGGTCAGAAACTGACGTGAAGGACAACCCATAAGGGTTGGTATTACAATGTTGAACAAAGGAGTTGATTAGGTCAATGTCCCCATCCCAGATGATAATTAGGTCATCGATATATCTACCAAAGAATATGATGTTGGCCGCAAAGGGATTGTTTTTGTAGATGAAATTATTTTCCCATAGACCCATCGCTAGATTAGCGTAAGATGGTGCAAAGTTTGCCCCCATTGCTGTGCCCTGTATCTGTAGGTAGTACTCTCCATTAAAGGAAAAATAGTTATGCGTCAAGCAAAACCTTGCTGCTTGCACAACAAACTCTGCTTGGCGCATGTTGATCAAAGGATCTGCAGATAGGAAATGCTCCAGTGCCTTCAGTCCGAAGTCGTGTGGAATGGAAGTATACAGTGAACTTACGTCGAGTGAGAGCCAGATGTAGGTAGGCTCCCACTTGTAAGGGGACAACATTTCCATAAGGTGAGTACCATCCCGAATATATGATTGTAGCTGGGTAACCATGGGTTGTAAGAATTGGTCAATATATAAACTGAAACCAGTGGTGACACTCTCCATGGCCGCCACGATAGGCCTGCCTGGGGGATCCTCTAAGCTTTTATGGATCTTAGGTAGGTGATAAAAATAAGGTACCTGATAGAAGGTCTTGTGCAAAAAAGACTTCTCAGTTTTAGAGATAATACCCTTTTGCAGGGCAGTGGAAATCAGTTGGTCAGCTTCCATGGCGTATTCGGTAGTAGGGTCCTTAGAAAGTTTGACGTATGTCCTGTTATCTGAAAGTAACCTGTATGATTCCTTGAGATAATCTGCTTTATTCTGTAGTACAATACCTCCTCCCTTATCGGCAGATTTTATTACCAGATCGTCTCTATGAATGATTTGGTCAAGAGCTTTAATTTCTGAGGGGGATAAGTTGTTGGACTTGGAGGCCGAGGAGGATTCGCACAGTTTCTTTAAGTCTGAGAAGACAATTCTGTAGAATGCTTCTATATAAGGGCCCTTAGATTGTGTAGGAAAAAATATAGACTTCGGTTTTAATGAAGTATGGATAATTGGAGGGGATGTTGCAAGATGCTGGGTCAGTATGTGAAGCAATGCGTCATCACTATCAAATACGTCAGAACTATCCGCATCTGAAGAGAGTTCAGGGCTGAGTTCAGGTGGTACTAAAGTGGAACTGATCTGGGCATCTGGGTTGCATGGGGTATTAGCTAATTTTTCGGATTGGATATGAAAGTGCCTTTTTAAAGTAAGATTACATACATAAGCATTTAGATCTTTAAAAAGAACAAAAGGGTTTGGTTTATTGGTTGGCGCAAAGTTGAGTCCTCGACCAAGGAGGGATAAATCTGCATGGGATAACATATGTGAAGATAAGTTGAATATTTTTATAGTTTGGGGTATTTCAGTGTGTTTGTCTGATTTTCTCTTCTGTCCCCCTCTGCATCTGGACAGAAGAGAAAATCAGACAAACACACTGAAATACCCCAAACTATAAAAATATTCAACTTATCTTCACATATGTTATCCCATGCAGATTTATCCCTCCTTGGTCGAGGACTCAACTTTGCGCCAACCAATAAACCAAACCCTTTTGTTCTTTTTAAAGATCTAAATGCTTATGTACGTAATCTTACTTTAAAAAGGCACTTTCATATCCAATCCGAAAAATTAGCTAATACCCCATGCAACCCAGATGCCCAGATCAGTTCCACTTTAGTACCACCTGAACTCAGCCCTGAACTCTCTTCAGATGCGGATAGTTCTGACGTATTTGATAGTGATGACGCATTGCTTCACATACTGACCCAGCATCTTGCAACATCCCCTCCAATTATCCATACTTCATTAAAACCGAAGTCTATATTTTTTCCTACACAATCTAAGGGCCCTTATATAGAAGCATTCTACAGAATTGTCTTCTCAGACTTAAAGAAACTGTGCGAATCCTCCTCGGCCTCCAAGTCCAACAACTTATCCCCCTCAGAAATTAAAGCTCTTGACCAAATCATTCATAGAGACGATCTGGTAATAAAATCTGCCGATAAGGGAGGAGGTATTGTACTACAGAATAAAGCAGATTATCTCAAGGAATCATACAGGTTACTTTCAGATAACAGGACATACGTCAAACTTTCTAAGGACCCTACTACCGAATACGCCATGGAAGCTGACCAACTGATTTCCACTGCCCTGCAAAAGGGTATTATCTCTAAAACTGAGAAGTCTTTTTTGCACAAGACCTTCTATCAGGTACCTTATTTTTATCACCTACCTAAGATCCATAAAAGCTTAGAGGATCCCCCAGGCAGGCCTATCGTGGCGGCCATGGAGAGTGTCACCACTGGTTTCAGTTTATATATTGACCAATTCTTACAACCCATGGTTACCCAGCTACAATCATATATTCGGGATGGTACTCACCTTATGGAAATGTTGTCCCCTTACAAGTGGGAGCCTACCTACATCTGGCTCTCACTCGACGTAAGTTCACTGTATACTTCCATTCCACACGACTTCGGACTGAAGGCACTGGAGCATTTCCTATCTGCAGATCCTTTGATCAACATGCGCCAAGCAGAGTTTGTTGTGCAAGCAGCAAGGTTTTGCTTGACGCATAACTATTTTTCCTTTAATGGAGAGTACTACCTACAGATACAGGGCACAGCAATGGGGGCAAACTTTGCACCATCTTACGCTAATCTAGCGATGGGTCTATGGGAAAATAATTTCATCTACAAAAACAATCCCTTTGCGGCCAACATCATATTCTTTGGTAGATATATCGATGACCTAATTATCATCTGGGATGGGGACATTGACCTAATCAACTCCTTTGTTCAACATTGTAATACCAACCCTTATGGGTTGTCCTTCACGTCAGTTTCTGACCCGGCTACCATTGCTTTTCTCGACCTGGAATTAGGACATGATGGTTCCATCATTACTTCTAAAAATTATACTAAGCCTACAGCAGGTAATTCCTATTTACACTTTAACAGTTGTCACCTTCCCAAATGGGTTACAAATATTCCAAAAGGACAGTTCTGCCGGCTTCGTCAGAACTGCACCAAGGATTCAGATTATGTCGAGCTAAGTGAAACTCTCAAGAGAAAGTTCCATGACAAAAAATATCCCGAACCCTTGGTGGAAGATGCTTTTAGTTATTACCTGCAAGGTAAACCATCAAAACCCAAAACTAATCTGTCGACTCATGGTGAGTCTAGCAAGTTTATAACCACCTTTCATAATAAGTACAAAGGTATGGAGAAGATTCTGGTAAAACACTGGGGGATATTACACCAAGACCCCCATTTAAAAACATCACTCCCAATTCGCCCCAAGGTGATCTATCGCAGGGCTCCCAACCTTAGAAGTAAGATTGCACCCAGCAAGTTCAGATCCATCCCAACAGCATCGTCTGTACCTACACTGATCCCCCTAGTAGGCATGTACCAGTGCCGTAAGGCCTTGTGCAAAACCTGCAAATTCATTCAGCATGGACAGAAGTCCTTTACCACTAAGGGTAAGACCTTTGTGCTAAAGGAATTCTACAACTGTTCATCCGACTTCGTCGTTTATGGCCTAATGTGTCCGTGTGGCCTAATGTATGTGGGCCGGACAATTAGAGCCCTGAGACGAAGATTTGGGGAACACAGAAGGCTCATAGAAGGTGGCACAGATCCTCATAGTGTCCCAAGACATTTCTCCTTAGCCCACCAAGGTTCTACTGAGGGCCTGAAAGTGTGGGTAATTGAACAAATTCCGAGGTCTCTCCCGGCGGCTGAAAGATTCAAAAGGCTCTGTGCACGTGAGACTTTTTGGATCTATACCTTAGATGTACTCTCGCCGGGAGGAATCAACGAAAGCATTGAGATTGCAACTATTCTGTAAACACAATATTATACCCCAATGTACTCCTTTATCTATTTATTTTATATCTGTTTACCATTTATAACCAATTGAGTAAGCTGTTTTAATGATAATCATACACTGACCTCCGAAGGTCTGATGGGTTCCCCGTTTTCGCTTTTGTTGTTGTTTTCTGTTTTTGTTTTTCTGTGTTTTGACTGTTTTTTTAGAAAATGAACCCTATAGAACCCGTTTACCTCTCTACATACATGGGCTCCCTCCCCCCCCCCTTTCCCCCCCCCCCCTTTTTCTTGAATAGGCCCCCTTTCTTCTCTTTATGTTGTTATGAGCGGCGCATGCATGGAGGCCACTTAGCAGTGGGCCCCTTATGCGTGCGCAAGCACCTGACAAAATACATACCTGTGCACATATATGCACATATTCGTACATGTATATAGATGTATTAATAATCTTAACCTTAATGTTAATCTTAATGTTCATTTTATTCAAACTATCATCTCAAGATACAACAACATTTTTATTTAACTCTATTTATCCTTATTAGCATCTATAATTATCATCATCACTTTGAGCATATTTTTATTTTTATTTATTTTTATTTTTATTTTTATTCTTTATTTTTATTTTCATTTTTATTTTCATTTTTATTTTTATTTTTATATTTATTCTTATTTTTATTATTTATTTTTAATTTTAATCTTAATTTCATTTTTATTTTTATTTTTATTTTTATTTTTATTTTTATTTTTATTTTTATTTTTATATTTATTTTTATTTTTATTTTTATTTATATTTATTTTTATTTTTATATTTATTTTTATTTTCACTTTTACTTTCACCTTCATGTTTATTTCTAATTAAATCTTCATATCCACCTTTATTCTATTTACATATACATTCCCCTACATATTGATTTACACCCTGTCATTCTTTGGATAAACCAGATACACAGCCACCATCCTTTGTCCTTTTCCCTCCCCCTCACTGTGTTCCTGTCAATCCGCTCTTCCTTCTTCCCCTTTTCTCTCCAGTCCCCGCCCCCATTCTCTTCTTAAACCACTTCCACGATCCCTCTGCAGCTTTGATGAAGGAGCGCGGCTACCGTGCTATCGTAGCCTGCACGCTCACGAAACGCGTCGCATCCCAGTGACGTCACAGCTCCGCGCCTGCTTTCCATCAGCGTCTCAGGCCTCGCTTTGGAACCTCATCACCGCGGCCGGCTTCAGCGGTGTTCGGGCACAGCCGCACGCACAGCAGGACCCAGCGCCAGTTAGTGACAGACCTGACGGACCCCTCTCCTCCTGGATTTCTAGTTACATTACATGCTTAATGTTAATCTACAAAATGTGAGTGGTTTGCACAGAGTTTTTATTAAAATTGGTTTTAATACTGCACTTAGAGGCGCCTCCTCTCCTTGTGTTTTTTTGCGAATCGGAATACATGCAGGACCAAATTTCTGCATAGCCATGTAGCTTTCATATCTAATCTTCTTTATGTAACACCAAGGCTAGGTAGTTGATTGGAATAGGGAAAAAAGGTGGCACAAGCCTAGCCTAGGGATGGAGAAAATATAAATCTGGCCCTGACCGTATGAGTTACCATTGACCACCAAGGTAAAGGAATATTTTATCAGAGAACATCACACTAGCTGCTATTTATTAGTATAGCTCACATTGTGAACTTTGCAGGAAAGATGTATTTTCCTTTTGTTGTGCACTTCAGTCTTGATTCTATGCTTTGTCTTGATTTGAGCCACTAAGTGAGCTTCTCTGGTATGGCATCAGTTTTTTATAAAAGCTGGATTGCCTGCTAGTCACATCTTATCTCAGTAGCTTCATGCATGACCAACGACCTATGGATTATCGATCTTGTATCCTGGACCATTGATTTGACCTGGTCCAGGTTTGCCATGCCAGTGCTTTCCTGCCAAACTCTCCATCCATTCCATCCATCAGCATCCCTTCACCAAAAAAGTCACCATAAAACCTAATTTTGGCAATCTGCCAATATGCAGGACTAACATTTACCAGAAGCAAAGTCTTTGGATTGCATTTGTGCAAACTGGAGTCACGGTGTTGATTGGCTTGCTCATCTCTAATGAGCACATAAAACTGCTTCTCTGTTTATGGGTATCTAAAAAAATTCTAGGGGAAAAATAATACATGTTGATAAAACTTTTATGTGAAATATATAACAATTTTAATATAAATCAACAAAACACAAATTGTGCAGATTATCATTAAACACTTGGCAATTTAGGCATTATGACTTGTTTTGCTTCATTACTGCACTAGAAGCAGTTTGTGCTTATGCAAAACAATATTTTTTTCTTATATTTCAACATGACTTGAGGCACAATAGCTCATGCAAATGTTTATTAACGTCTTACTGGAGATTTTATATGAAAAAATTAGAGACACAAATGCACACAATGGTCCCACTTAATAGCACATCATTGCTTATGTTTTAACAATAAATTCTGCAATCAAGCAATATATTCCATTAACAACTGCATCTGGCTGCTTGGACGCTCTCCACCAACCCCGTGTATTTGCCTTCAGTTGTTGGCTGTGCTTTACTCCTGTTGATTATAATGTCTTTATGTTTGTTCAAATGTACGCTTAATGCATGAAGACTGTTTATTGAAATGTAGGTATACCTATGCCATTAGTGCACTCCTATTTTGTACATATTTTGGATAATAATTTCAATAAAAGCAGACATAATTGTCACAAATGCAATGACTACTTTTGGAACTTTTTGTTTTCTTGATTGATTTCCATAATTTTCTCTCTTCTGTCCGCAATGAATTTGGAGTGACACTTGAGATTCTATTCTTATTTGAATTAACTACTGCTGAAGTATTGCTTCTGTTGCTTGTTTTCTTTATTTTTTAAACCATAGAGACCGTACTCCTATCTATCCTTTCACCACTATTGTATCACATTGTTTTTCTCTATCGCTAAGGGTTCATTCACACAATCATGATGTAGGAATGTCAGATCTTCTTGGCAGTAGGTTCCTGGCAAAAAAAAAAAAACATGAGTATTGTCCATGTGGGGGAGGGGGGTATTCAGTAAATCTGCTGTGCCAATTTTCTGGCATTAATCTCTCTTGTTAATGTATTGCACCACATTTGTGAAGCATTTACAACACTTTAGATTCAGAGACCTACTTGTGCACTAAATTCAGGTAGTTCTACAATGCTGGCATCTATCTCAGGTTACTCTGGAGCCATGTAATGTTCACCCGATATAAGTTAGAGCAAAGCGCTGGTACCTGATTTTACATGTAGCGATCCAACTGTAATGCACCAGATTAGTGCAAAATCTATGTGAGTTATACATGTATCACCCTTTAGCTAGTATGCTAGGTGTAAATAGGTTTAGTTGTTAGTGTAGGAAAATTTCAGCTTGGCTGAGAGTGGGTTGGGAATCTGGGTCAGGTTTTAGTGACTCAGGGGGTTGATGACTCATCCTGACAGCTCTTTTGGTGCCTCCCCCTGTTCCCTGGAACATTGGAGAATGTTCTAAACATAGTGGGTGGAAACTAGGGCTGGGTGGAAGTTAAGGACTGGCAGGGGCAGGCCACCTCATAAATAGGCATGAGCCATGTAAGCAGGGGCAGTCAGGTGCTGGAAGATTTCCCTTACAAGACATGGAGGAAATCCTTCCTGGAGGCACAGGAGAAAGGAGAGAAGACAGTGGGAGCAGGTCAGCATGTCCGGGAGATCTCCAGAGAGTCAGCAGAGTGGGCTGGTGAGTGTTAGTCTGGATGACTGTTGAGAGCTAGTCTAGAGGGCTAGTGAGAGGGGCAGCTGCAACCTCGTGGGCTGGCAAGGCCCAAAGAGGTGGTGCTGGGATCAGTGACCACAAAGTGGAAGTGCCGGGAAAGTGTGATGGGCCTTTGCTACAAAATTACTACAGGGTGATGTTGTTGGGTTCTGCAAGCAAGCGTGTGCTGAAGGAAGAAGAGGAGCTGTATATAGAGACTGTATAAAGAGACTGTATATAGGAAGAGTTGTCCCTGAAGTTTGTTTTGAAGTCAAGTGGGCATCCCATAATCTCCCATCCCCATTCAAGTTATTATGCCTCAATAAACAAAACAAAACAAAAAACAAAGTCACAGATTGTTCTCTGGAGACACAATACTAAACCTTGTGGACAGCCTTCCCAGAAGAGTTGAAGCTGTTATAGCTGTAAAGGGTGGGTCAACTCAATATTGAACCCTACGGACTCAGACTGGGATGCCATTGAGGTTCATGTGCGTATAAAGACAGGTGTCACAATACTTTTGACAATATAGTGATACTGGATATACTAGATATAAAGCGAATATATCTATTACACAGAAGACATCTTTTGAAGAGTTTATTTGATCACTGAACTTTTGTATATGGGACTCGATTAGCTATACATTGTCACATAAGGAATTTTTATGGCGATTTGGCACTAATGGTGGAATATTAACCAAATTGACACTTACACATTGTCACGTTTGATCAAATGTAGTATAAATTATGTATATGTTTACAATCAAATATATATCTTTTTATGTTATTGTATAAAGTGTTGATCTTGCACTTTTATGTTTTAGTAGCAGAATCCTGTGCCTATACCATTTTGATGGGAACACAAGTAGATGCTTGCAGCAACTAAATGTATTTATTTTAGTTTATTTGCAATAACTGATGACACAGGAGGCAGCGTGAGATTTTTAAAACTTTATTAATTCTACAATGCACCACTTTTACATTGTGGAGCCATGAATGTGCCAAATTAAAAATAGAAAGAAAATGGAGCTAATTAAGGTCAACTGTCTTTTAGCATACAGGTAGAGAAACTGATACAGACAAATTTTGTAAAAGCGTCTCTCATGCAATTTAAAAATGTTGCAGAAAGTGCCAATTTCTAGACAGGTACATGAATTAGGCGCACGCTGCACCACTTTTAGAATGCATGAAAGACACTTTTGCTAAATCTGTCTGCGCTAGACATGTGCAGTTCATTTCATTCCGAAGTAATATTCGGACAAATTTTCCGTTATTCGGAGATTCGGATATATCCGAATACCCGAATTACAGCATAAATGAAGTTTACCGAATGCTCCGAATTCACGAAATTCAAATTGAAATTCGAAACTAATTTTACATTGAATTCCATTCGAATTCTAACTGTACACATATTGCTGAAATCAAAGACTGTGTGTGTTATTAGAGTACCATTTCAAATAATTATGTTTTTGTTAAGCCAAAGGTGATTTAAAGAGTCATTGTAATCATTTGGTTAAGATTTTTTGTTTGTTCACTTTGTTCAAATGGAAAAAAATATAACATTTTAGTTTTGACCAAATCAAAATTTATTGATTTGAACGTTCAAATTGACAGAAATCTGTAAATTCAAAGAAAATTTGAAAAAAAGACAAAACAAATTCCGAATATTAATTGAACAAATCAACCAAATTTAACAAAACTAAATAACTGATTAATGAATCTAAACAAAAGGAAACTAAACCAATTTTTTCATCATGCACATGTCTAGTCTGCGCCACTTTTCATGAATTCCAGTGACAGTGTGCAATGTCTATGTGTGTTTACACTCTTATGCCCCGTACACACGGTCGGACTTTGTTCGGACATTCCGACAACAAAATCCTAGGATTTTTTCCGACGGATGTTGGCTCAAACTTGTCTTGCATACACACGGTCACACAAAGTTGTCGGAAAATCCAATCGTTCTAAACGCGGTGAGAGGGGCAGTCCCGACATAAAACACGTACGTCGGGACTATAAACAGGCCAGCTTTCATCTCTTTATTTATTCTGAGCATGCGTGGCACTTTGTCCGTCGGATTTGTGTACACACGATCGGAATTTCCGACAACGAATTTTGTTGTTGGAAAATTTTATATCCTGCTCTCAAACTTTGTGTGTCGGAAAATCCGATGGAAAATGTCCGATGGAGCCCACACACGGTCGGAATTTCCGACAACATGCTCCGATCGGACATTTTCCATCGGAAAATCCGACCGTGTGTACGGGGCATTATAATTCATACTAAGTGCAGTGCTTATCACAAATACATAAATTAACTTAAATACAAAAAAACATATATGAATTCAATCCTTTCAAAAAAATCATTGCGTAAGTGTTGATATATGGAAAAAAGTCCACAAATGTGCAAAAAAGAAGTGCCTCCCATGATCAAAAGCCAGAAGACACAGTTCCAAAATAACTCCGAAGAAGAAGGCAAGAAAACTCTCCAAACTTCCAGTGAAAGTGAAGGTGAAGGTGGCTGCTTACCAGAGACTATTGGCTGTCAAACTAATTGAGGGGATAAACCCCAAATGGATCCACAAAGATTGAAAAGACAGCCCTCGGCGTCTCGACTCCTCTCTCAATACATGGGGACATATAAAATGTGCAAACTCATAGTGCAGTTTATTCATACAAACGTTTATTAAAAGCATAAGAGAAACCACTTACATTTGAGATGAAAAGGACAGGCATCACAATCTCATGAAAGCTGCAGCTAGCAAAATATTGGCGACAGGTTTCTTCCAGGGGCCGCTGTACATGGTGACGTCACATTAGGCACTGCCCTATGCGTTTCGTCATACATTTTACATCGTCAGGGTGTGGCTGGTGAGTGGTATACACTCCTATGTATGTAAAAATGTAAACTTCAACAATGCAAAATAATATATGGGAGGTGTGACTTATGTACCTATCTGCGAGCATTTGTGCATACACATGTAAATTACTGACTACTAGTATTGCAGAATTTTAAGAAGTTTCCACTGATCTAAATGCTGCACTAGTCTGAGGATATTTCACACCTGTGCATACAGGCCAGTTGAATGAAACGGACTGCATTCAGATCAGTGAAAAAAAAAAAACACCCGAACACTTTTTGGCACCTGTGTGCAAGAGCCCTAAGGCTGCCCACATCAGTAACTGAAAATAAATAGAAATAGCTAAGCATGCCATACACAGCTCAAATTTTGGCAAATTCTGCAGGATCCTGTCAGCACCACCCGGCTTGACAAAATCATATGACGCCCTCCCAGACTTGGCTGGCCACGCTGTAGCCGTCATTCGCAAGTAGTTCAATATTGCAAGTGGTTCAATATTACTACTGCTCATTGCTGCACTTGAAGTGGCCTTGCTACTGTTTATGCTGATCTGGATGCCAAATATCATCTTATGCCTAGTCCATACTGTCAATCATTTTGGATGCCAAATTGTGTTATTATCATTGTTAATTAGTTTTATGCTTGCCTAGTTTCCAACCACATTGGGTAATAATATATTAACCCTTTCACGCTGACCGTACGCAATTATGTGGCCTCACTGGACTGGACTTTTTTCTGTAGGTCCACATACTTGCATATCTCCCTTTGTGCTGGGAGTGTACCGCTCGGCGCACTCCCAGCACAGAAACAGAGGTCTCAATGAGAGCCCCAGGCCCCGTTCTAATGGTCGGGACCCAGAAACGTCCGATTCCGAGTCACTTGATTGCTATGATAGCCTCTGATTGGCTATCACGGTGATCAATCATTGTGAAGCCCGCCCCCGTGTTTTTGGTCTCTGTGAATGGACAAGACAGATACATTGTATCTTTTTCTGTCCTTGCGGAGATAGAAAAATAAGTGTGTGTGTAGAAAAAAAAAAAATCTAGATCAAGGATTGATCTAGGTCAGCCCCAGGGTTAGTGTTTGGGCCAAGGTGAGGGTCAAAGGCCAGAGTCAGTATTTTTTGGGACAGGATTTTTTTTCAATTAGTATCAGTGTATTTTTAAATAGGATAAAAAAGCAAAATGCCCACTATTGTTTCTGAGCTGTTCTTCGGGTACAAACAACTACTAACATCCACTTATGTGGTATCGCTGCAATCGTCAGGAACAGGAAAATATGTTTTGGGTTGTTCTTTGGTGGTAGGCTATGGTAGTAGCAAAAAATATACAGTTACATTTAAAAAAAAAAAATGATTATTTTAGGCCAGTTTTCCTTAAGCCTCATACACACGATAGGACTTTGTACAAACTTTCCCGTGGATTTTTGTACAAAGGGAGTTGGCCATAAGTTTGTATTGCATACACACAGCAGAACTTTTTCAGCCAACTTTCACCAAATCACGTGGTTTTTCAGCTCTTTGCCACCATCCTTTGGTCAACTTCTGTATTGTCTGATGTTGTGTCAATCTCGCCGCTTTTATCGGCGAGATTGACACTTTGCGAGCCGGGTTCACACTGGTGCGGGGATCCGACTTGGATCCCTGCCAATGCCAGGCACTGTGTTTGGTATGAATCATGAGGGAGAACTCCATGCCAAATTTTAAATAAAAATCCGGCATGGGTTCCCCTCCAGGGGCATACCAGGTCCTTAGGTCTGGTATGGATTTTAAGGGGAATCCCCTACACCAAAAAAACGGCGTGGGGGTCCCCCAAGATCCTTACCAGACCCTTATCCGAGCACGCAGCCCGGCCGGTCAGGAAAGGGGGTGGGGACGAGCGAGCACCCCCCCTCCTGAACCGTACCAGGCTGCATGCCCTCAACATGGGGGTGGGTGCTTTGGGGGAGGGGGTGCCCTGCGGCCCCCCCACCCCAAAGCACCTTGTCCCCATGTTGATGAGGACAAGGGCCTCTTCCCGAAAACCCTGGCCGTTGGTTGTCAGGGTCTGCGGGCGGGGGGCTTATCAGAATCTGGGAGCCCCCTTTAACAAGGGGGCCCTCAGATACCAGCCCCCCACCCTATGTGAATGAGTATGGGGTACATGGTACCCCTACCCATTCACCTAGGGCAAAAAGTGTAAAAAAAAACACACTAAACAGGTTTTTAAAGAAATTTATTAGGCAGCTCCGGGGGCCTTCTTCCGAATTCGGGGGGTCTCTCCGGCCTCTTCTCCCGGTGTCCGGTTCTTCTCCGCTCTCTCTGGCCTCTTCTCCCGGTGTCCGGTTCTTCTACCGGGCTCCTCCGCTATCTTCTGCTCTTTTGCCGCTCTCTTGCTAGCGGTGTCCTGGTCTTCTTTGCATCTTCTTCCCTCTTCTCTTCTTCCGATGTTGACACAATACTCTCTCCCGCTGTAATGCTGTGTGAGCGCCTCCCAATGACTTATAGGCATGGGGCGTGGTCACCGAGTGATGTCATAAGGGGGCAGGGTCATTGGCCTATATAAGTATATAAGCGGAGAAGAACCGGACACCAGGAGAAGAGGCCGGAGAGACCCCCGAAGTCAGAAGAAGACCCCCGGAGCTGCCTAATAAATTTCTTTAAAAACCTGTGTAGTGTGTTTTTTTTTTTAAACTTTTTTCCCTAGATGAATGGGTAGGGGTACGATGTACCCCATACTCATTCATATAGGGTGGGGGGACCGGGATCTGGGTGCCCCCCTATTAAGGGGGGCTCCCGGATTCCGATAAGCCCCCCGCCCGCAGACCCTGACAACCAATGTGTTTTTCCTATTGCAGCCAGCGCGAGATGTACAGTATCCTGTCGCCGAGAACCAGCGCGATTGGGATCATGCTGGAAACATTCTCGCGGCTGCTTGTACAAAAGTCCGATGGTTTTGTGAACACACAATCAGACTTTGCTCCATCGGACCTTTGTTACCGGAAAGTTTGTGCTTTCGCACAGCCAACAAAAGTCCGATGAAAACAGAAAAAGTTTGTCCGATGGAGCGTACACACGGTCGGATGTTGCTCAAAAACAGCTAATTTGCCTGTTTGTTGTCAAAAAGTCCGATTGTGTGTACAGGCTTTTAGATAATAATAACTAAAAAAAAAATCAGGAGATATCAATTACCATTTACAACCAAATGAAAGCCTAATTTGTCCTGAGAAAGAAAAAAGAAGTATAATCCACATGGATGCACAAAGTAGTTTTGATGATATGTATGGTTTTACTAACACATGTCAAAGTTGCAAAATTGGGCTTAGGCATTAAGATCTGTTTTACCCTTAGATGCAAAGGGGTTAAGTTTGCATTTACCACCTGGTTTGGTGCCAGTTTTCTTTAATATAGCGCTACTATAGGGTACTAAGTTTTACTTTCAGTGATCTCCTATGATATTGTATGTTTGTACAGTCCACCTAGTGTTTTAGAGGGGAAGATGTTTTTGGGACAGGTTGAGGCAAGAAAGAGAGGACCCATCCTAAACAGTGGCTCCTACAGAGGCAGTTCTACATCAACATGTTTTTTTTAAGCACATGTACAACGAAGCACACCTGATTGGTTCCTTGCGCTGCCACTCCCTCTCCCAGTCTGAGTTCTACTGTACAGGACTCAAAGTCTATCATAGATGCTTACTCTAATTGTCTTTTAAAATATACTATACACCCAAAAATAGAACTTCCCCTTTTCAGAATCCTCCCCCCCTCCGGTGTCACATTTGGCACCTTTCAGGGGGGGGAGGGGGGAGCAGATACCTGTATAATCCAGGTATTTGCTCCCACTTCCAGGCATAGATAGCCTCAGTATCCACGCATATCTATGTCATATCTGGCAGGCTCCTCCGCCCCCCCCCCATCTTCTGGAAGACACACGGGTCCCAGAAGACAGCAGGGACCACACGGAACGCGCAGCACAACTCGCGCATGCACAGTAGGGAACCAGGCTGTCAAGCCGCAAGGCTTCACTTCCTGATTCCCTTACCGAAGATGGCGGTGCTTCAACCCGAGAGCCGAGGAACAGATCGTCTTCAGGTGCCGACATTGCGGGCGCCCTGGACAGGTAAGTGTCCATATTTTAAAAGTCAGCAGCTGCAGTATTTGTAGCGGCTGACTTTAAAAAAAATAACATTTGGCGGAACTCCGCTTTAACACTTTTTTTTTTAAGTTAATACATACATTCAGATTTGCTGTTTACTCATATCAGCCTGGTGTTCAACTTTACTGGTTCTTGTATGTCTGGACAACCCATAAAAACCAATACAATTTTAGAAAGTGGGCAGTAACAAGTTGCATGAAAATGAAGAATCGGGATTTAGGAAAAAAAGTAAAATACATGAAAAAGTATAAATGTACAACAAATATACTACAAGAAAAAAAAGAATTTGGAAATACAAAATAGAAGGTAAATGCTTTTTTGAAGTTATTTTTTTTTTAAATATATTTCACATCCTCTGTACTCCATGGTCCAAATCCCAGGGCTAACACAACAGTAAGTATATCTCTCATAAACAAGAGTTCTATGACTGGACTTTTAAGCTCCTGGGAACCCTTTTTCCAATCTACATTTATCTAGCAAACTGTACAAGAACAACAGAAGAAGCTGATGTGCACCAATCATCTACCTGTCCAATTACAGGCTTGCCTCTATCCAGACCAGTGATAAACTGTAATGATTCTCACCGACCAACACTTATCCACACAGAACCCTGAAAATTACATTTCTTCTCTTACATACTATATATATATTTTCTACTTTTGGTCTGCGATGGTTTCATTTCTTTGGCCTCGATAATAAGGGAGTACGCAGCACTTTATGATTTAATGGTAGTTGCAGACTTTTTTCCCCTTGGAAAAAATATAAGTCAGCCAGCAGAAAGTTAACTCGTTTGGTAAAGTTTTATGGAAGGATGGCTAAACTTTTTTCTATTTTTTTTAAAAACTTCATTTTAAAAAGAAAAGGGGGGCAAAGGTTAGAACCATACTAAGCAGACAGATAAATGTGTGCATGCTTAAACAAAATAATGTGCATAACAATGTTAATAGGCAGTTGTAGTTTACCCTCCACTCTGTAGATGGTGCTGTGTTGCTGGCCGTTTTACAGAGGGAATGGAGGATGAGAGGAACTTTGTTGCTCTGAAGCCTCTGTAGGTGTCACCAGGGGAACAGCAGTCCAAGTGTACTCTGCAACACTGGGTAACCTCAACTGTCATCTTTAGTAAGGGCAATGCTAACAAATAGCACTGCCCCACTGCAGTTGTTGTGCATTTGCGATTTGGATAGAGTAGGGACAGGATTCATGTTGGATAGGGATAGTGAATTTAGCCTTAAGGAAAGGTCCCTGATGAGGAAGGACAGACTAGACATATTGTTGCTGACTACACTGCCACTGGGACTCTAGAACAGCAACATAGGTCCGCTGATCGGTCTTCTAAGAGCTGCATATACCGCTGCCTTGCTTAACAGCCACCCCACTACTCAGATTCTGCTCCGGTAACATAAGCTAGGAGTAAGCACTTGGTGTAAGTGCGGAACGCGTCAGATATTTTTGTACCACCCCACAGTCGTGTTCTGTATACCCCATGATCCTGTATTTTGAATAAAAAATCTAAAAATGTATCCATTCCGGTGTGTATCCAGGTCTTCTTGTTCTCTTTTACTTGCATCAGCATTCAGCCAGCACCTGGGGCTCTTTTCTTCCTGGAGGTAATGAGACACAAGCACTCTCTTTTAAGCCCCTCTTTGAGCGGAGGATCCCACAACATAAGCCTTGTTCAGTGACAACTGCCCTTGCACCTGTGTTACCTGTAATATAGAGACTCTAACATTGCATTACTTGGAAACTGAGAAGCTGGCACCTTCTTCAGGTGTTAATTGTTATTTCCAAATAACCAAATAAGAGCTGCACCATGTTCTGTGGTTTTTGTGTGCCTTTCCTTCATCTTGGGTACCAATCAACTGGCCCCATGTTCAGTTAAGGACTGTCTGCTTTCAAAAAGGTAGTAGGGACCCATCAACATAAAACTTAAAGTGGAGTTCCACCCACTTTTACAACTCTTCAGCATCCCTCACTAAACTGTGCACTGTTAACGAATTGGATATTTTTTGATTTTTTTTCTCAGCGCCTACTGTATATCTGCTGTATTTATTTTTCACTTCCTCCTTCCTGGCCGTGGCCCATAGCATCATTTCCTGTTTGCAATGCCATCTGGGAAGGGGCGGCAAGTTCCTCTGACACTGCCATTGCTATGGAAACCTGACCTGAAACCTATTACACTGTTTGTGCTGCACTGAGCATGTGTGAGATCTGCAAGGATGAGATCCAGGAAGAAGAACAGTCTGGCTTCAGATGCCCACACTTAAGATGGCCATGGCCTGCTGTAAGTTTATAAAATAACATTTTTTTTGGGATGTCATAACCTCTGGTTTAACTTATCTGCTGGCTATGTTTCGATTTTGGAAGTTGATTTTTACTTTCTATCAGCTTGATGGATGCCAAATAGAACAGAAAGTGAAGGGAGTTCTTGCCACCTGGCCAGGCCAGGAAAATGCCTTCTGAAGTTGGGGCCAGTAAAAAGGTGGGTAAGTTCCATTGTCATTACCACTAAAGAACTTCTATGTTCCCAGATAGCAAGGATAACTTGCCACAAATTTGTGGCACTGTTAAATTGTAAGTCTGTTAACTTGCTGCACATTTTCACTGGTAAGTTGTACCCTTTCAGAGCACTTCAAGCACAAGTTCTAGTTGACACTTTTCCAATTTGTAGCAAATTTGCATGGCAAGTCTCTAGCAAGAGCAAGGTTACAGTGGTGAGTCTACAGCAAGATCTCTGCAAGTCTACAGCATGAAAATTCAGCCACAGTGCCCCCTGTGGTGGGATGAATTTTGCACAACATAACTGAACCAGTACTTGCAGGAGACTTGCAGAATGTTTGCAAAGAAAGCTGATCTGGAGTCATGCAATGTGGACTTGCTGCAATTGTGCAACAAACTTGTGAAGCCTGGCAAGTCTAGCAATAGTCATTTTCAAACTTGCAGCACAATTGCTTGCTATCTGGGTTGCTTAATCTTTACACTTCTGGGAGAACACTGTTCCCCCCTCCACCTTGCCCAGCAGAAGCCTTCGATTGCTCTGTTAGCTCCTGTGCAGCAGGTAGAGGCATTGAGGCAGCTGTGGGCAGTGCCGATGACAGAAAGATATTATTTTTCTCTGATGCTGTGTGAGTTTCCTGGGAGGGAGGGGAAAGGGTTTTAGGTATGTTACCTCTGCCGACCCCTCTGTCACTACCGCAAACAAAAAGGATGTAATAGTTGAGGGAAACCATGGTGCACAGTAGTGGATCATGAATCGTGTGTGGTACTCTGTAGTAGATGTGTAGTAAAGTGATGTTTTGGGCAAACATTCACTGGAAAAGTAAGCATAGACGGTCTTTTTTGCAGGTGCCCTTTTTTTCTTATAGTATAAATATTCTCTGTGAGTTGCTTAAAAGATAACCTGTTTCCAATCTCTGTGCATTAAAGTATTTACATATTCTGGACAGGCAGTAAAAGCACTTTAAAACCAGCACCAATTTACCTTTGTGGCTATATGCATTGTGGATAAATTAGTCTTCACGGTTCACAACAGAGGTACTGAAATCTCAGCTAGAGAGCAAAATCTTGGCAGCCTCCCAGCTCTCTAATGTAAACAAACAGCAGGTTGCTTGCAAGCCGTTAGAAACCAACTGAAACCATACTTCAAAGGCTCTGTAGTAATATTTGAAGATTAATTACTTCATGGTACATGCATCTAGTGAGGTCAGGGATGGCTAATTTTTTTTTTACTGCTCGTTAACAATATGTAAAAACTTCACATCCAAAGTCTGAGCAAAAGCGTACTTTCAATATATTTTCTTTACAGGATTGCTTATATCAGGGGTCATACCCTTTATTTACCTCCAAACAAGAAAAACTCGCTGCTCCAGGTGAGATTAGATGCATGATGATCTAGACAGGTGACTGCCTCGGCTCGCCTCCACATGCAGTCAATAATGAAGAAATGGGCGCAATCCGCACTGGATCAAAATTCTTATTTATTCAGAACATCACAACTGTTAACAAAAAAGACAGAAAGCTGGTAGATGCATTTCACACACTCCAAGTGTGCTTAATCATTATCATAGTAGTGATTAAGCGCACTTGGAGTGTGTAAAATGCATCTACCAGCTTTCTGTCTTTTGTCAACACTTGGGATGTTCTGAATAAATACGAATTTTGATCCAGTACGAAGTGCGGCCATTTCTTCATTATTCACTTCATTTACCTGCAACTGACAACAACCCAATTTGAAGCAATGAAGAGCTGGTCTGATCAATTCCCTGGAGGTTCTAATGCCTTGGAAGCATGTTTTGTGTACACAAGCGAATATTACCTCAGTATTTAGGTGATATAATTTCTGGTAAGGAGCTGGAGTGTCAGTGTTGGTGCTGGATTATAGAGGATAACATGATTCACGTGGTGTATCATTATCACATTTAGTTAATTAGGGCAGTTAAGCGATATGGCTTTAACTCCTTTAGCAATGTGTTTTGAATTTTGTACCACTTTAATACATTTTTTATTGATTATATAAACCCATGTGTATTGCTCTTCAGTAAGCCCCATTCTCGTTTTGGTCCACCTTCTGTTTGGGACAATAGTTCTTTTGCAGTTTTTCTAAGGGTTGGAGAACATTTAAAAACCCATAGGTACATAATTCATACATACAATAATCAAGCCTCTTTTTTCAAGGAATCTTTTGCTATCATTATCACATGTTGATGCTTTTGGTCACATAACATATGGATCTGTTGGACTAATATTTTTTGTTTCTATTGTTCTTTTGCCTTGAAGTTTTTATTTTGTGAGATAAAGCAGTTGCTTTCTATATTTAATAAATCTATTCTCACCATATTAAGTCCAAGTGAAGATCTACATCTTTAAATGTTACTAATTTAGTGGTAATTACTATACACATAGAATAACTAAGTATACAAAATTCATTGTTGTAAATCACATCGACCCAAAACCAGTTAAAGACACATTTGGGTTGATTAACTAAAACTGATGCTGCGTACACACGACCGGACTTATTTCATCGGATATTCCGATCGTGTGTGGGCTTCAGCAGACTTTTTTTTTAAACAATTCTGACGGACCTAGAAATAGAACATGTTTTAAATCTTTCCGATGGAATCAATTCCTATCGGGAAAACCGTTCGTCTGTACGCTATTCCGAAGGACCAAAAACGACGCAAGGGCAACTATTGGCTACTGGCTTATGAACTTCCTTTTCTAGTCCTGTCGTACGTCATCGCGTTCTAAACGAACAGACTTTGGTGTGATCATGTGTAGGCAAGTCCGTTTCAGCGGAACTCCATCAGAACTCCGTCAGAAAGACCGTCAGAGTTTATTCTGATGGAGAGTCCGGTCGTGTGTACGCGGCATAAGAGTGCCAAATCTGGGGCAGCTTTTCATAGAAACCAATCAGCTTTCAGTTTTTTTTTTTTGGCAAAGCCCAATTGAAAAAGCTGAAGTTAGAAGCTGATTGTCTCCCATGCACAGCTGCACCAGATTTTGCATCCTCCAGTTTTAGTAAATCAACTCCATTGCAACTGCTTTTGCACGTTAACTATGTTTTCCTCTTTCATTGAGAAATGTGAAAACCTCTATGCTTGTCAGTTTCGTGCTGCTGATTAAAAGAGGTGTCAGAACCCTTATTGATCAATTGTTTTCCCAGCTCTGTCAAGCAGCTCCAAAGCTAACAGTGTTCAGAAATGCTGCTTGCTTTCTTTGGATTTCACTGGCAATTCTCAGAAATCTTTTGTTACATAATCCCAGTCTAAGGTTTTCCACTTTTGGTGAAAGCAAGTAGCAGACATCTCTGTGAGTCTCTGCATCACTTTGGATCTTCTGCAGATTTTCTGGAGATAGAGGGGCCCCGTACAGTCTTACTGACACAAACACAACAGAATTCCTACTAAATCTAAAAGCTAAGAAAGTGTATTGAGAAATAAAGCTTTATGTGTGAATGAGGTATTGGGGCTCATTCACGAGGGTACTGTGGCCTGTACAATGTGAATCAGTGGTTTGTTTATGTGGCTGGAGCATGATTGCAGTGTGCTAGTGCGGGGTTAAAACAGGCAGTGAGGAGGCAATATGATAGATCATGGAGGATACTATACCCTTAAAGATATCCCTATGGTTACATATTACACATTATTGATGAATGATTTTATTATGGGGAAACATATTATAAATATCTATGCACATATATCCGGGTACATTGGAAGTTAGGAGACACGTATCATTTTTAATTAATGATGGTGATCACAATGTTTTTATGGTTAGTGTTCTCTTATCTTTCTAAAGCCTCGTACACACGATCAGACTTTAAACAAACTTTTCCGAGAATTTCTAGCCAAAGGGCGTTGGCCGTGAACTTGTATTGCATACACACGGCAGGACTTTTTAGGCAACAAACACGAACGTAGTGACATTTCAACGTACTGACGACACTTCAAAAGAGGACGTTAAATTCTCCGGAGCCACCCTTTGGTCAACTTCTGTATTGTTGTCTGATCTTTTGCATTGGTTCTGAGCATGCTTGTTTGTACTTTGGACTAAAGTCCGATGGTTTTGTGTACACACGATCAGACTAGCCGGCGTAGGACTTTTGTTGCTGCCAAGTTTATCTGTTCGCACAGCCAACATTTGTCCGATGAAAACCAAAAAAGTTTGTCCAATAGAGCTTACACACGGTTGAATGTTGCCTTAAAACAGCTAATTTGCATGTTTGTTGTCAAAAAGTCCCATCGTGTGTATGGGCCTTAAAGCACACTTGTCTTCATGGTTCTGTCTATAATTATATATGCGATGTGTGCATGTATATGTTTTCTATATGGGTTTTTCCTCTTACGTGTCTTACGTGAATCACATGCAACAGGAAGTCTGCTAATTAATTAATGATCTGTGTCACCTGTTATAGAATTAGGTGGGGTTACATAAGGATGATCATGCCGACATTTCTGTGTAATGATTAAGCGCACCTGAAGTGTGTGAAACGCGTCTACCACTCTGTTTTGTTAGCACTTTGGATGTTCTAATAAAGAATTTTGAATGACCATGGAGTGCAGCCATTTCTTCTATTTTGACTGCTAGAGAGGGAGTCAGAGCACCGACCAACTCATTACTGGAGGATAGACATGTTAAATTCGTTTTGTTCTGAATTAGTTTTTTTAACGAATTATCTACAGATTCGTTAATTTGGAAATATTCCAATTAACGAAAACCCGTTTAACAAATTTTTCTGAATATTTGTAAATTTAAATATTATAAGATTCATAAATTCTAAAATTCGTGAATTTGGAAATTTGGAAATTCAGAATTAAAATATTCGAAAACCCGAAAATGTGAAAATCTGAAATAATAACTAAGTAATAATAACTTATTGTCAGGAACCATGAACCAGACCAAGACAGAAATACAGTAAAATCACACATTTATTAATAAAAATAAAAAGGTAAATAGAGTAAGCGTAGTCAAAGCATAGCCAGAGTCCAGTAACCAGATCCGGTAGTCAGCCAAGCCAGAGTACAGTAACCAGATCGGGTAATCAGCCAAGCCAGGGTTCAGTAACCTGATCGGGTAATCAGCCAGGCCAGAGTTCAGTAACCAGATCGGGTAATCAGCCAGGCCAGAAGTCAGGGATCCAAGTAGAGGAACAGCAAGCAGGATGAGGAGCCAGAAGGGATGTCAGCAAAGCCAGTCTTTAAACAGGAATGCAGGAGATGGTTTCTTGTGATGTGACCAAGGCGAAGGCAGGAATGAAGTGAGCTGGAGATTTTTAAGTAGGCGGGACTAACGAGCAGATCCACAACAGCTGGTTAACTGTGGAGAGAGATGAGAGCTGGCAATTAGCCGACAGTTGAGCGGCCAGCTCAGAGAAGGAAGGGCAGAGCCAGCCCTGACACTTATTTATTACTAACTATTAAACTATAGGTATTGGAATTTCCTTTCAAATTTGGCTGTTAGTGAACGTAACAAATAGAAATTATCTGAAGTTACGAATTATCTGAAATAAAGAATGCCGTATCTAAACAAATGGAAAGTAAAAAATGAATAATATTAAATAACAATAATAATAATAAAAACATTTTATTATTATTATTATTATTATTATTATTATTATTATTAATATTTATTATTAATTTGTTCCTTTCCATTTGTTTAGATGTGGCATTCCTTATTTTAATTCATAACTTCAGATAAAGGTTTTCTTTCTTATTTTCAAATTTACGAATTTTCAAATTTACGAATTGCAATCATAACGAATGACCCGAAAAACGAAAAGAAAAAAAAATGAATGAAACGAAAACGAACAAATTTTTCGGCAGTGCACATGTCTACTGGAGGACCTGTCACCCATACTTGGCAGTGGCATCACTAGGGTTGGTGTCACCTGGTGTGGAAAAAATTGGTGTCACCCCCCCTCCACCAATTATAGTCCTCTCTCAGTACAGACCCCCCTCCACTAACTACAGTACCCCCTCCCGCAGTATAGATTCCCCTCCCTCAGTATAGAGCCCCCTCACTAAGTACAGACCTCCCTTCCCCAGTATAGACCCCCTCCTTCAATATAGACCTCTCCCCTCAGTACAGATCCCCTTCCCTCGGTATAGACCCCCCCTCCCTCAGTATAGACCTCTCCCATTCAGTACAGTACAGTACAAATTTGTGCGAACACGTGAACATTGTTAAAGTCTATGGGACACAAACGTGAAAAATCAAAAGGCTTTCATGCAAGTTATTGCCATAAAAAGTGTTTGGGGACCCAGGTACTGCCCCAAGGGACATGTATCAATGCAAGAATGTTTTAAAAACGGCAGTTTTTTCAGGAGCAGTGATTTTAATAATGCTTAAAGTGAAACAATAAAAATGAAATATTCCTTTAAATATTGTGCCTGGGGGTCTCCTTAGTCTACCTGTAAAGTAGCGCAACAAAATTACATTTCTAAAGGAAAAAATGTTCCGGCTGTAATGTATTGTCGGATTCCGGCAATATAGATAAAAATCATTGAAAAAAAGTCGTTCCCCCCAGTCCATTACCAGGCCCTTTGGGTCTGGTATAAATATTAAGAGAAACCCACGCAAAAAAAATGGCGTGGGGGTCCCCCCAAAATCCATACCAGGTCCTTAAGTTATGGTATGGATATTAATGGGAACCCCACGCCAAAATAAAAGAAAAAATGGTGTAGGGGTCCCTCCAAAATACACGCCAGGCCCTTCAGGTCTGGTATGGTTTTTAGAGGAATTTTTAGATTTTGGGGTTCCGCCCAAAATCCATACCAGACCCTTATCCGAGCATGCAACCTGGCAGGCCACAGGAGAAGGGGGGATGAAGGGGGGGATGAAAGAGCGCCCCCCTGAACCACATCAGGCCACATGCCCTCAACATGGGGAGGGTGCTTTGGGGTCCCCCCAAAACACCTTGTCCCCATGTTGATGGGGACAAGGGCCTCTTACCCACAACCCTTGCCTTGTGGGGGTATGTGGGCGGGGGAATCTGTAAGCCCCCTTTAACAAGGGGCCCCCAGATGCTGGCCCCCATGTGAATGGGTATTGGGTACATTGTACCCCTACTCATTCACCAAAAAAGTGTCAAAAAAGTAGAAAATGACTGGAGATTTTTGACAATTCATTTATAAAAAAAAAATTGTCCCATGATGTAAATCAATCTTCAATCACAGCTCCGATGAACGAAAAAAAAAAAATTAAAAACTCTGCCTTGAGGGGAGGCATCTCCACGACTGCAGCCTTTTCGCAATGACAGCAGTTATATAGTTAAGGGCGGGGCCACCCCGTAACTTAACGGGGTGACCCCGTCCTTTTCTGATGTCATGTGACATCACGTGACATTAGAGGGGGCGGGGTCACCCATTTACATCACCAGGGGGCCCCGACATCAGCTATATGACAGCTGTCTTTGTGAAAAGGCTGCAGTCGGCAGGACGCCTCCCATGAAGGCGGAGTTTTTCCATTTTTTTTTCTCTGGACCATCGGCGCTGAATTGAAGATGGATGGACATCGCAGGACACTTTCTTTTTTAATAAAGGAATTGTCCAAAACTGTCTCCTGTCATTTTTACTTTTTTGACACTTTTTTGGTGAATGAGTAGGGGTACAATGTCCCCGATACCCATTCAAATGGGGGGGTGGGATCTGGGGGCTCCTTTTTTTTCCGATAAGCCCCCTGCCCACAGACCCCCACAACCACCGGGCAAGGGATGTGGGGATGAGGCCCATGTCCACATCAACATGGGGACAAGGTGTTTTGGGGAGGACCCCAAAGCACCCTCCCCATGTTGAGGGCATGTGGCCTGGTATGGTTCAGGAGGGGGGGCGCTCTCTCATCCCCCCTTTTCCTGCGGCCTGCCAGGTTGTGTGCTCCGATAAGGGTCTGGTATGAATTTTGGGAAGACCTCTACGCCATTTTTTTAAAAGGTTTTGGTGTGGGGTTCCCCTTAATATCCATTGGTGGGCACAGGAATGGGCCCTGCTGTTGGGGCAGAAAAATTGGGCCTTGGGTGGGGGTGGTGGTGCCACAACACTAACTCCTCACAGTTAATCTTGTTGGGTGCAGAAACGGGCCCTGCTGTTAAATATTATTTCAAAAATTGTAATTACATGCCCCTGTTAAACAGGGGCAGAAAAATTGGGCCTTGGGTGTTGGTGGTGCCCTAAACCACAACTATTGTTGGAAGCTAGCATCATCAAGATTCAGGAGGAATAGGATAGGCAGCATAGGCAGTCTTCAAGGGATCCCAGATCCATAGCAAATTCAAGCACATACATCAGCACCAGGTGTTTGATAGCTGCTGATCCAGGACTGATTCCTGTTTTAGAAATGTGAGCCTATTAACGGAGTCGGTGGACAGGCGCACTCTTTGACCCATTACAAACCCTCCAGCAGCACTGAATGTGCGTTCAGAAAGCATGCTGGAGGCAGGACAGGCCAGTAGCTTGGTTGCATATTGAGCAAGTTCTGGCCAGTGGTCCATCCTCAAGACCCAGTAACCCAGTGGATGCTCTGTTGGAAAGATTTCCAAGTCTGCTCTTGCCCCTAGATATTCCTGCACAAAAAAATGCAGATGCTGGCGATGGTTGCTTGAACCCATCAGACCTTGGCACTGAGGACTGAAAAATTGTTTAAAGGCATCGGTCAGCCGGCCACCTTCTCCACTGCTCTTCCTCTGACCGAACAAAGCCTCAGCAACACGGTGTCCAGCAGCAGGAAATGGTAACCTCCCAGGATCTGGAAATGCTTTACACAAACTTCTCTTCAAGGCCTCCTGATGATAGCTAGCATTTAAGCGCTGAGCATGTGGATGGCTGGGACCAAATTTCTTTTTACGGTTCAGCAACTGGGGTAGGAAAATTTGACTGCAGAAATCAATTGGTGGTGTACTGCTAGCAGATTGGCTGCAAGTACTTGTGACACCTATTGCTATACCTTCATTCCTCTCAGTGCAGGTTTTTGAGAGGACAAGAGGTATAGTAGGGTTGGAGATCCCAGATGAGGAGCAAGGAGAAGTCCGCTTTTTTTCTATGATGTGGGTCTTTTAAGTGCTGTTGCCAACGGACTGCATGACAGGTTGTCATACGTCTGGTCAAGCATGTGGTGCCCAAGTGGCTGCTGTTCTGGCCACACTTGATCCGTTTCAGACATAGGTTGCAAACAGCAACGGTGTGATCTGCTGCACACATGTCGAAAAAGGCCCACAGCAAGGAACTTTTAAAAGTCAGTCAGTGCCCTGCACCTGTGGAGCTCTACGGTGTGATGCAATAGGGTGGCTGCCCTTAAGCTGCCCCCTGGAGGACATCCATCCTTGTTGGAGTTGTGCCTCCTCCTCCTCACTTTCCTCCTCTCTTCTCTCAGGCACCCAAGTACAGTCAGTGACCTCATCATTCCCTCCTCATCACTGGAGCAAACTTGGCAGTATGCTGCAGCTGGGGGAACATGACTGCCATTTTCTTGTCCTTCTTGGGCACCCCCTCTCTCTAGGCTCATATTACTGCCTTCCTCAACCTGGGAACCAACATCGGAGCCTTCAAATTGTTGCACATCCTCCAGCAGCATGTACCCGACACTGTGGTCGAATAATTCTGTGGACTCCTCTGTGCATGATGGTGGGTCTATGGAAGGAGTGACTGTGGACAAGGAGCTGGTGGGATAGGCCGCTTTAGCAACTGCGTTGGAAGGCAAACTACTCTGAGCCTGGGTGACAGAGAATGAGGAGGATGAGGATGGCTTCGTTATCCACTCCAACAACTAGGCCGCTTTAGCAACTGCATTGGAAGGCAAACTACTCTGAGCCTGGGTGACAGAGGATGAGGAGGATAGCTTCGTTATCCACTCCAACAATTCTTCTGCATGTTGTGGCTCAATAGCACGGCCAGCAGCAGAAAGAAAGGACAAGCGTGCCGCACGGCCACCTGCAGAGGATGCACCATGTCCACGACCACCACTGTTGACTGTAAACACAGAGGCTGCATGCCCTCATTTAGTGGCCTGTAAGTGTCTGCCTCTCCTTGGTGGCCTTCTGGACATGATGTTTTTTTAGTAACACTGCACTACACTGTATTATATACCGTGTACACCACCTGAAGCGTATTAGAAACTGAATGCAGAGTATATATATATATATATATATATATATATATATATATATATATATATATATACATATATATATATATATATATATACATACTAGACTGTATATATATATATATATTAATACATTGCCTGCACTGTATTAGAAACTGTACAACGGCTGCACTATATTATATACTGTGTACACCACCTAAAATGTATTAGAAACTGTACACACTGTGTTATATACTGTGTACACCGCTTGCACTGCATTAGAAACTGTACAACGGCTGCACTGTATTATCTACTGTGTACACCACCTGAAGTGTATGAGAAACTGTATACATTGTATTATTAAGGAAAATTGTTGCCCATACTTTCCGTAATTTTCTTTTCCTGGATCCTCCCCATGTCCGCCTACTATGGGTCAGCTCTGACCCCTCTGACCCCTCTAGCGGGAACCATGGCTAGCTCTGACACTAGCGGGAACCATGGCCTCCTGGGTCAGAATGGTAGGACTGCTATGGCTGTGACCTTCTCCCTGATTGCTATGGCTGTGACCCTCTCCCTCACCCAGGGTCTTGAGGATTAAAGTAAGCAGAGGGAACACATACACCAGGGGGAAGTCCCACGGTTTGGACAGAGCATCTTGGCCATAAGCTTGTGGCTGGTATGTTCGAGAGAAGAAGCAAGGAAACTGGGCGTTCTCTACTGATGCCATGAGATCTATTACAGGCAACCCCCAAGTCTGAAGAAGTTTTGCAGAAATTTTGGATTCAAGGCCCACTCGCCGGGATCCACAAAGTTCAACTCAACTGGTCTGCCAAGGTATTCTCGGGCCCCAGGAGATAGGCTGCTGTAAGGGAAATGAGATTCTTCTCTGCCCACTGGAACAACTGGCACGCGACTTGAAGAAGGACCCGGCTCCTGGTGCCCCCCTGGCGGGACACGTACGCGACAGTGGTCTTGTTGTCCGACAATATCTTTACCGCTTGATCTTTCAGGAGTGGTCGGAAGGCTAGAAGAGTGCGCCTAATAGCCTCTAATTCCAGGAAATTTGACATTTGAGGGATGTGTGGGGCCACAGACCCTTTGCCTGCTGGCCCAGGCAGTGAGCTTCCCAACCCAGGAGACTGGCATCGGTAGTCAGCACCACCGGATCCGGAGGCCGAAGAACTGTACCCCAGGCCAAGTTGCGTGAGACTGTCCACCAAAGGAGGGATTGACTTATCGACCTTGGAATGTATATCCTCTGCATCAGAGAGTGACGATCCCATTGGAGAAGGCAAATGCACTGAAAAGTCCTTCTTCTCCACCTGGCCCATGGAACTACCGGGATCATGGCTAATAACACTCCGAGATAGCGCATGCATTCTCTTGCTGCAAGGAATGGACTGGTCATTACTTTCCTGGTTTGGATCTGAATGTCCAAGATTTTCCTCCGAGGGAGAGAGACTTGACCCTGAATTGTGTTGAATTTCACCCCCAGGTATTCTAACACCTGGGTTGGCTGCTTTTGGCGCTTCCGGTAGTTGACCAGCCAGCTGAACCGAGACAGTGTTTCACAGGTGAGGGCCACATGCTGAAGGAGAAGATGTTCTGTAGAATCTAGTAGTAGCAGATCGTCCAAATAGTGAAAAATTTGAACGTCTCTGATTCTGAGGGTTGCGATGACGGCTGAGAGCACTTTCGAAAAGGTTCTGGGTGCCGTACAAAGGCCAAACGGGAGGCACCGAAACTGGTAGTGAGAGTCTTCCACTGCAAACCTGAGGAAACAATGATGAGCAGGATGGATGGGAACATATAAATAGGTGTCCGCCAGGTCGATGGAGGCCATCCAGTCTCTTTCCTTTACCACAGATATTATTGTCTCCAACTACTCCATTTTGAAAGGCGGCACCCTCATGTAAGAATGCAAAGCCTTCAGATCTAGTACAGGTCTGAAACCTCCCGAAGCTTTCGATACTAGGAATAACGGAGAATAGACTCCTAGACCCCGTTCTCGTATTGGCACCGGGATGATGGCTTTCACTTTCAGCAATTCGTCTATATAACTTTGCAAACAGAGCCTCTTCTCCGAGGAAAGCGGGAGGAAGGCGGGAGGAAGGCGGGAGGAAGGCGGGAGTCGGGTTTCCATAAACAGGGACTATGGTGGTCTTGAGCCAAATTCGAGATGATAGCCATCTCGAATTATGGCCAAAACCCATGCGTCCTGAATTTCGTCCGCCCAAACCCTCTCGAACTGAGTGAGTCTCGCTCCCACATGAGGGTCTTGGGCGGAGAAACCTTCAAAAGCTCTTGTCAGAGGCCTTCATAGCTTGGCCGGGTTTGGACTTGGAGGCCTTAGGAAAGGATGAACCAGCTGGTTTCCATTGTCTGGAGAATGGCCTGCCAGGTCTGTAGGAACTTGCTTCCTTAAAAGCTTCCCTGGACCTTCTTACTGGGTGAAAAGGCTGCCGCTGTCTTCTCTTTTCTCGCGATATTAGGCCCGATTTGCCCCCCGGATACACGTTGGATCGCTAAATCCAAAGGTTTACCAAAAAGTAGTTTACCATCAAACGTTACTGAACATAGGCTCTGTTTTGAAGAATTGTCTGCGGACCAGTGCCTTAACCATATTGCTCTTCGAGCTGTCACGGAGTGGGCCATGATCTTCGCCCTCATTCTAACCTGATCAACAGCCTCTTCTGCCAGAAATTCGACAGCTGTTTTAATGAATTGCAGGGGAGAGGGACCACCAGCTCCAAGCTCTTCTGAGGAATCACCATCCAACTCCGAAACCCAATTTTTGAGGGCTGCAGCCACAGAGGTAAGGGCCAACGCCAGCCTGCAGGCCGCCCCCGCCACTGAATACAATCGTTTTAAATCCGTGTCCACTCTACGATCCATGGGATCTCCGAAAGAGACCAAATCTTCCAATGGAAGAGTGATATGACGGGCCAAACGCTGCATTGAGGCATCCACCCTGGGGGTAGTGTTCCACAACTCCGCATCCTTCTGGCTGAATGGATACAATTTTGACAATCTGTTATTGATGCTAAACTTTCTTTCCGGCCTAGCCCATTCATCCTCCAAAATTTCCTGGATCTAAAAAATGACGGGAAAGGAAGGCAGGGACTTTTTCAGTTCTGGGTAATATTTCCGTTGTTTTTTCGGCGCAGGAGTTTCCTCCTGCCATTGTAATGCATCTTTCACTGCTTCCACCAATATGGGGACTAACGCAAAATCAAAGGTGTGTGATTCAGGGGTTACTTCGGCCTCTGAGGAATCAGAGTCGGATTCTCCGCCTGCCCCCAAATCCAAATCTGCCGTAGAGGATGCTGGTTGAGTGCTTTGCTTGGATGCACCTCTTAGCCTTTCCCTGACTGCAGATTTAATACACAACTTCACCTGATGAGCTTCAGATGTTCTGTCTTGCGCAGCTTCTTAAAGACAGGAAGCGCACACCAACTTTCCCGGAAGGGCTTCACCCGCACAGGCCCAACAGCTTGCTTCCTCCAAATGACTTGGAGAGGAGGACCTAGATGAAGAAGAAGACTGCACCCTGTGCTTGCGACTGGTCTTCCCGGAAGCTTTTCGATGGCCTAATGCCATTTGGCTCAGGCATGAGCGACTGCAATGAGGCACAGGAGAAGGGGATCTGGAATACCGAGATCTTTTTTTTTTTTATAATCTTTATTTATCAAAACAATTTTACAATTTTTTACATAAAAAGCAAAACATATACACATCCAATCAATAAAAAGGACCCAATATTCAAACTCGGAATCCTCTTTTGTCTCTATGTTGATCGTTACAGAATTGCTTCATGGATGTGTATCTCATATACTCAACAACCATACCATAACTCGTCCCCCCATCATACACGACCGAAAAAAAAAAAAAAAAAAAAAAGAAGGGGTTCTATCCCTCCCTCCCTCCCAAGGGGTCCCCTCTTATTATGTTTCACTAGGTTCCTCAGTCACTCTGAAGAGCTGTGTAGAGGCTCTCTCCATCTAGACCATGTACTTAATATCTGTTTACTTAACCCTTCTTCTAACACTTTTCTCTCTTCTAGAGCACGCATCTCCGCCATCTCCCGCTCCCAATCTATCATGGAAGGCGCACTTGTGCTTTTCCAATTTCTAGCTATAATAGTTCGTGCTGCTGTCAAGAAATATTTCAATAATCCTTTCTTTATATTTTTCAGTGATCCTGGGATCATAGATAATACCGCTACTTGTATATCCGGATATGCATCGATCCCAGTCATACCCCTATAAATCTCAAAAATTTTTTGCCAAAATGGTTGGATTTTAGAGCAATAGAACCAAATATGTGACATTGTGCCCTGAGCTTTAAGACATCTCCAACATTCTTCCCCGTGAACGGGATTTATCTTATGCATATCCACAGGACATTTATACCATCTAGCTAAGATTTTATAATTCCTTTCTTGATGTTTAGTAGATAATGAAAGTTTATGAGTTACCATAATAGCTTTTTCCCATTTTTTCCTTGGGATATCAATCCCAAGCTCTGCCTCCCACTTCTTAATATATGGTAACTCCTGAATTTTATTTTCTGAGCTCAAATATTTGTAAATCTTAGATAAGACATGGAGGGGTCTATGTTCTTGTATGAGAACTTTCTCTAGTGATGTCAGGGGCCTATCCAGTTCAGATTCTTTTATCAGAGATGAAATATATCGTTGGAGTAGTCCATATTGCATCCACTCCTTTTTATATTCTCCACCTATAGCTTCCAATGGAAGGATTCTATTTCCTTCCATTGTTTCTACTATTCTGGTGTCTTCACATCTTCTCCATTTAAGGAATGACTTGGCTTCTAGTGCCATTGGAAATTCTGGGTTGCTAAATAATGGGGTCATAGGACCTCTATAAGTAGATCCCCACCCTCTCTTTATCATAATATCCCATACTTTCATTGTTGATACGACTAAAGAGGGCATAATGCCCTCCGAAGGTCTCTGTCCTCTTTTGATCCAAGGGAGTGATTTCAACTTGAGGCCTGTAATCTCTTCCTCTAGTTTTATCCATTGTTTACTATCCCTGTTGTGGAACCAATCTACTATTCTAGTTATAAATATAGCTTTAAGGTACATTATTATGTCTGGTAGGGCCAGACCACCATCTTTCTTGGTCTTATTTAGCACTATTCTGCTGATTCTGGGTGTCTTGCCCGCCCAGACAAACTGCCCAATCGCTCTACGTAGTTTTTTCAGGATCGTTGTTGCGGGAAAAATGGGAATTGTTTGTAGAGTATATAATATTTTAGGGAGTATATCCATTTTTATGATGTTGATTCTACCTATCCAGGAAAATGCCCCTTTTTCATATTTTTGTAATGTATTTATTATTTTTTGTACCATCGGGACGTAATTATATTCCTGTAATTTGTTCAAATCTGTGGGGATATATGTACCAAGATATTTAATTGTATTAGCCTGCCATTTAAAGGGGAAATCCTTTCTAAGCAGCTCCACCATAGTATTTGACAAATTAATATTCAGTGCCTCAGATTTATTGTAATTTACCTTAAAATTACTCACTACCCCAAAACGTTTAAATTCTGATATCAAGTTTGGTAATGATATCAGGGGGTTTGTGATATATAGCAGTATATCATCGGCATACACCGACATCTTATACTCTACATCAGTGTTTCTCAACTCCAGTCCTCAAGGCGCACCAACAGGTCATGTTTTCAGGATTTCCACTATTTTGCACAGGTGATTTGATCAGTTTCACTGCCTTAGTAATTACCACAGCCTTTTCATCTGAGGGAAATCTCGAAAACATGACCTGTTGGTGTGCCTTGAGGACTGGAGTTGAGAAACACTGCTCTACATCACCCACTTTAATTCCTTGTATGTCTTTATTTTCCCGGATCGCAATTAATAAATGTTCCATCGCTAGTATATATAGTATGGGGGATAGTGGACAACCCTGTCGGGTTCCGTTTGTTATAGTAATTTCTTCCGATATGCCACCATTTGCTCGAATCTTAGCCGTTGGGTTCTGATATAGGGCCATTATTTTGTCCAACAATACCGGACCCAGCCCCCATTGTACCAATGTCTCTTTAAGGAAGCTCCATCCCACCCTGTCAAATGCTTTCTCAGCATCTATTGCAAGTAAACAGGATGGGATGGAGCCTCTCTGTACAAATTCCATCAGTGTGAGTGTTTTCAGTGTATTGTCTCTTGCCTCTCTACCCTTTACGAAACCCACCTGATCTAGGTGTATATATGCGGGCATCATGGGGGTGAGTCTATTCGCGATTATTTTCGAATACAATCTTAAATCAATATTTGTTAAAGATATTGGCCTATAGTTGCCGCATAAAGTAAGATCTTTCTCAGGTTTTGGTATGAGTGAGATATATGCTTGTAAACTTTGTGGGACAAGAGGCACCGTTGTGGACACTTCATTAAACGTCCGTTTAATAATGGGGGTGAGCTCTTCTTTAAATAATTTATAGAATCTTGGGGTAAAACCATCCGGACCTGGGCTCTTCCCTGGTACTAATGATTCGATTACCCTTTGTATTTCACTTTCTGAAAATTCCTGTTCTAACTGCGTTACTTCTGATGGTGTTAATATGGGGAGTGCAGTTTCTTTAATGTATTGGTGGATATCTTGTTGCAAACCCACTGGGTTATCAATAGCCTTGTGATTAGATATATTGTATAGTTTTGTATAAAATGTCTGGAATTCTTTTAGGATCCCTTTTGGGTCATATCTCATATCCCCTACTTCTGTCTTGATCTTAACTATGGGCGAGGTCTTACACCGATTTTGTAGGGCTCTTGCCAGGAGTTTACCTGGCTTATTGCCCTGTTGGTAGTATAGGGCACGATTATTATCTCTTATACGTAGTGCATGCTCATTCAGCAGAGTTTGCAACTCTGTCTTCCTATCTGTTAATTCTAACAAGATTTCACGTGTTAAGCTTTGTTTATGTTGAGCTTCTATTTCCGGTATTTCCTTTAATAAATGAGTTATTCTATTGTTTTTAATTTTTTTCAATCTGGCCCCATGTTTAATGAATAATCCACGGATCACACACTTTAGTGCCTCCCATTGAATCGGCAGAGGAGTAGTGTCTCCAATATGGTCCTGTGGGAAATTCATTATTGCCTTCCTTATTTCTAGTACACACGCCTCATCGTATAGCAGATTGTCATTAAGCTTCCAGTTTCCTATAGCATTTTCGCCTTTGAGTAAATCAAGTGTCAGAAATATTGGCGTGTTGTCTGACCATATAGCACTGCCTATTTCGGCTGATGAAGTGATTGTCACTCCCAGTTGATTGATCAGAAAGTAATCAATACGATGATAAGACCCATGGACATTTGAACGGAATGTGAAATCCTTCACCCCTGGGTGTAACGCCCGCCAGATGTCGACCAGTTGGTATTTTGCCATAAGTTCTTTAAATTTCTTTTTTTCTTTACTTGTCTGTGCAATCGAGGGTGCTGTGGTATCTACACTCTTATCCAACACAAGAATACCGAGATCTTGAGGAAATCTGCATGCGACTCTGCGACTTGGCATGTCTTGATTTTTTTCTTACTTTTCTGAGGCACTGCAGCAGCCTTAGAGCCTCTTTGCGGGCATTTAGCTCTCATGGGCTTTTCTCTCTATGAAGACAGAAGAGGTGCTCTCTTTTAAAAGAAAAAAATTAAAAAATTTAAAAACAAAAATTTAAAAAATTATAAAATAAAATCTGAATATATATGCATACAAAAAAACACATATGGAAAAAAAAAATATATATATATATAAATATATATCAAAAAGAAAAGCATGGGTAAAAACCTTTCCATGGGCTCTTCAGTGCAAATAGGCAGACAACAGGCAGGCAGATGGACCTGCAAGGCAAGTGTGTGGATCAAGCAGAGTGTACAGCAGTATCAGACACAGCAAGACTGCAGCTTTAATAGATAAGACAGCCTACCATAGAGCAGAGCAGCCTGACGAGCTGGAGCGCTGGGAGGAATGCAGGGAAGCCAGAGCCTTGAGAACACCCTTAAGGCCGGTAGCTGCGTGAGTAGGAGAGGAGCGTCCCGGTGGTTGCTAGGCAACCGCTTGAGAAGGGGAAGCCGTTGTGACGTCACCCGCCCTGCTCAGCGGCGTTCAGACACACGAGGGGCAAACTACAGCTCCCAGGTGACCTCTAGCCACCAGGGAAAGCCAGATAAACAGGTGCACACAGACCCACATCTGCCTGTTTCTGTCTGCCAGCGATAGCACAGTTATTTAAACATTTTTAGTAAACGTCTCTGCACCAGGGGAACCTGCCACCTTGGGAGATTTACAGCCCATCTAGGGGGTCTTCTGTATCGGGAGAGGCTTAACCCGACCAGGATTTCACTCGACCCATTCTTCATTCACATGATAATTTTTAACAACAAAAATTTTTTTTTTTTTTTCAAAAGGCTTCCAGAGTGAGGACGAAAAAAGAACACTGGGCTGGTTCGACAGCCACCCTTTATGGGCTAGAAAAAAGGTGGTCCTGGAGGGGACAGAGGGTGGCAGAGCTGACCCATAGTAGGCTGACATGGGGAGGTCCAGGAAATACTGTGCACTGTATTAGAAACTGTCCAACGGCTGAACTGTATTACATAGTTGCCAATATTGGAGAAAAATTCTTTGGGACACTTTTTTGGCTGTAGGCTGAGTCGGTCTATAATTAGGGGGTGGGGTATGAGTTAGTAGGCGTGGCATAGGGGAAATAAAAAATGTGGTGCGCGAAGCGCGCTGCACGGAAAAATGGGCGTGGTTTACATTAAATAGTGGGTGTGGTTTACATGGGCGTGGCTTACATGGGGTGTGATTAGAGTCTGAGATGAATGAGGGATGCAGAGGGAAAGTGGGAAAGGGGGGTAGAGGGAGAGGGATGGAGGGACAGCAGACCCAGATCCTACACCACAATAGCAATATGTATTCCAGAGTTTAACCATCAGCAGATAAAGATACTCTAAACACCTGGTGTTGGCGCTTCAATCATCCCGGCACCATGGTTGTTATGGTGTTGTCAGGATTATTGAAGCGCATTATTTCTAATATTACATTGTAATATAAAATGAAATCGTTCAACTCACCATAATGCAGAATCAGTGGGACCACTGAGCGTGTCACCTGCTACGTCGCCTGCCACCAGATGCCATCAGGTTCCCCCAGCAGAGTCTGTCCTTACATCAGGTGCCCCCAGCAGAGTCTGTCCTTACATCAGGTGCCCCCAGCAGAGTTCATCCTTACATCAGGTGCCCCCAGCAGAGTCTGTTCTTGCATCAGGTGCCCCAGCAGAGTGCCTCCTTCCATCAGGCATTCCCAGTGGAGTGCCTCTTACATCAGGTGTCCCCAGTACAGTACCTCTTACATCAGGTGTCCCCAGCGGAGTGCCTCTTACATCAGGTGTCCCCAGCGGAGTGCCTCAAATCAGTGCCCCCAGCGGAGTGTTGGCTGCAGATGGAGTGTTGGCTACAGTCTAGCTACATCTCCTCAAGAGTGGTGACAAGGGGAGAGAGGTGTGTGGGTGGAGGCATGGTGACTTGGGGTTGTTACAGGCTGACTTGGGGAAGAGTGGAGACAGGGTGGTGATTTGGGGGTGCAGGCATGGTGGTGACTAGGCCGGAGGGGGTGCAAGCATGGTGGTGACTAGGCCGGAGGGGGTGCAGGCATGGGGGGAGGCGGGTGCAGGCATGGTGTTGACATGAGGGAGGGGGTGCAGGTATGGTGGTGACATGAGGGGGAAGAGGTATGTAATGACATGGGGGAGGGAGGCAGGTATAGTGGTGACATAGGGGGAGGGGGCTGCAGGTATGGTGGTGATATGGGGGGAGGGGGCTGCAGGTATGGTGGTGATATGGGGGGAGGGGGTTGCAGGTTATGGTGGTGACACAGGGGGGAGGGGGAAGCAGGTATGGTGATGACACGGGGGAGGGGGAAGCAGGTATGGAGGTGACACGGGGGGAGGGGGGAAACAGGTATGGTGGTGACACAGGGGGAGAGGGGGGTGCAGATATGGTGGTGACACGGGGGGAAGGGGGAAGCAGGTATGGTGGTGACACGGGGGGAGGGGGAAGCAGGTATGGTGGTGACATGGGAGAGGGGGAAGCAGGTATAGTGGTGGTATGGGGGGAGGGGGGTGCAGGTATGGTGGTGAAATGGGGGGGAGAGGGGGGTGCAGGTATGGTGGTGACACGGGGGGAGGGGGTGCAGGTATGGTGGTGACACAGGGGGAGGGGGGAATCAGGTATTGTGGTAACATGGGGGGAGGGGGGTGCAGGTATGGTGGTGACATGGGGGGAGGGGGGGCAGGTATGGTGGTGACACAGGGGGGTTGCAGGTATGGTGGTGACACAGGGGGAGGGGGGAATCAGGTATGGTGGTGACACAGGGGAGATGGGGTGCAGGTATGGAGGTGACACAGGGGGAGGGGGGAATCAGGTATGGTGGTGACACGGGGGAGAGGGGGGTGCAGGTATGGTGGTGACACAGGGGAGAGGGGGGTGCAGGTATGGTGGTGACACAGGGGGGGGGGAATCAGGTATGGTGGTGACATGGGGGGACAGGGTGCAAGGGGGAACCAGGACCATCAGTGCACTGTCCCCAGCCAGCGGAGCCTCAGTCCTTCCATCAGACTGTATACCTGCTCATTGTAAGGGGGGAGCCAGGGCCATTAGTGCACTGTCCCCAGCCAGTGAGCCCCGCTCCTTCCATCAGTGCCGCTCTCGGACACTGTCACACACGGAGCAGAGCGGAGGGTTGGCGGCGGCGGCGACTGAACATTTCCTTGTGTTCAGTGGACAGGGGAGAGGGGTTGCCAATCCCTGTAGCCAATAGGCTTCAGTGTACAATAGAATTTTCTATTTGTACCCTGAAGAGAGAAGCCGATTGGCTGCCCCTCTCCCCTGCACTGAACACAAGGGGAAACAACTCATTGACTGACTCGTGGAGGCGACGGCGCCCATTTTTGTGGAGCCGTTGCCATTTTTTGACAAAAACACTCACGATTTTCACGGGACAAATCCAAAAATTCGGGAAAACAATCGGGACAAGATTAAATCGGGACGAGGGTCCCAAAATCGGGATTGTCCCTGGAAAATCAGGACTGTTGGCAACTATGGTATTATATACTGTTTACACCATCTGAAGTGTATTAGAAACTATACACCACCAAATGCACTGTATATATATATATATATATATATATATATATATATATATATATATATATATATATATATATATATATATATATATATATATATATATATACATATAAATATATACTCTGCATTCAGTGTAGCCTATATATACAGTGCATTCGGTGGTGCATAGTTTATAATACACTTCAGGTGGTGTAATATAGTATTATATGTTAATACACCACCTGAAGTGTATTATATACTGTATACCACCGAACGGACTGTATATATAGGCTACACTGAATGCAGAGTATATATATATATATATATATATATATATATATATATATATATATATATATATATATATATAGATCAAATACACTGCCACTAACTAAATAACATGCCTGCTTAATCTAACTTAAAGGGGTTGTAAAGTTATTTATTTTTTTTTTTTAAATAACAAACATGTTATACTTACCTTCACTGTGCAGCTCGTTCTGCACAGAGTGGCCCCGAACCTGGTCTTCTCGGCGGCTGTTTCAGCTCCTCCCCGCAAGCATTTACCACCTTAATGCGAGCTCCCTGGCACGGTGGTGAGTGCTTGCGGGCGCGCTCCCGTGATACAGCCGGCGGCTATAGCCGCTCGCTGTATCACTCGGCCCCGCCCCCCGGCGCGCCGCGTCATCGGATGTGATTGACAGCAGCGCGAGCCAATGGCTGCGCTGCTTTCAATCCATCCACTGCAGCCAATCAGCGACCAGGCTGAGCTGCAATGAAGATGACGAGGACGAGCAGCGAAGATTCGAGGCGTCAGGTAAGTAAAACGGGGGGCCTGGGGGCGGCGGTACTGTCAAAAGTTTTTTCACCTTAATGCATAGAATGCATTAAGGTGAAAAAATTTTTACCTTTACAACCCCTTTAAGCTATGTCTCAGTCCACGCCAACAAAACTACACGCGGCCGCTATGTCATTATATAAGCAGCCTTATACAGTGTGGGATGTGGACTTAGTCCTCCTGAGCCATGATTGACCAAAGGCACCCTGCCTTTGGCCAATTATGGCTCTCTCAGCTGAGTGCTCTGTGATTCTCCAAAGCATGCAGGTCAGGTTCATGCTTTGGCCAATCATCATACAATAATGCATCTCGCAGTGCATTATGGGCATCCCGCGACGCTCGAATTTCCCACAAACTCAACATAATGTTCGCTGTTCGGCGAACAGGCGAACACTCAATGTTTGTGTCAAACTTACATTCCACTCGAACATCGAGCTCATCCCTTTTGCTGAGTTTTCTGTTTGAACATTGACTAGAATGCCCATTGACATGAACTTAAAGTGATAATAAAGTTTTTTTTTGTTTTTTTTAAATAACAAAAATGTTGTACTTACCTGCTCTGTGCAATGGTTTTGCCCCTGCTCCCTCCTCTCTAGCTGTGATTGACAACAGTGGACACCTATAGCTCCACCATTGGTGTCCACTGCTGCATGAAGTTAAAAAAGTTTCAGCCTGTGGAATCACTTTAAACTTTACTAATGATTCCCTATTAGATAGTCAAACTTCAGATTTGAAGCATACAGTAGATCCACTTAAAAAAAAAAAAAAGCATTGGCAGCTGCCATATTTTTAGCCTGACAGACTCCATCCGCTCTCACACAGCATACAAATGAGAGAACATTCTGGGTGCAGAATTATTTAGGAATATAAAATGTTAAAAGTCAGAGGTAACTTTAAAATAATATATACAGTATGTCTACATAAAATGCACAAACAGGTTGGAAGTAACACTTTCCTTATTTTTAGGGGTGAAAGGGTTTTACTTGAAACAAGCCTGAAGGTGTTTTAGTTTTTAAAAGTATAATTTGTTTAGGTCTCTCGCTATATGATAGTAAACCATACATAAATGATTAATTAGCTAGACATAGCTTGACACTTATGCCAAATCCCAAGAGCTGTTTTGTATTACTTCAGTGAATTTTTTTTGGGGGGAAAAAAATTATTTGCTGCATTGCACAAGCACAAAATGCAAAGGTCAGCTGTTTTATATACAGCCAGCATACATAACAGCAATATAGTTCACGCTCCAGGTAAGGAATTAGGCACTTGCTGTTTTTCTGCCTTTGCATATAAAAATATCTTTTAATTCGGCCGCTTAAAAATAGCCAAGAAATTTCCCCCGAGTACAACAGGCAGTTTTTTCACTTTCCTTCAGATTTAAAAAGATTAGCATTTTCTAGTTATAGACAATGTAGCTTTCCAAAGTGGTGGGGCTGTTTGAATAAAGGGGCAACAAGTAAATTTGTCTGGAAAACATCAGTATTCAGGTGTGCACTGATATACAGTGCCTTGAAAAAGTATTCACACCCCTTGAAATTTTCCACATTCTGTCATGTTACAGCCAAAAATATAAATGTAATTTATTGGGATTTTACAGTGCCTTGAAAAAGTATTCATACCCCTTGAAATTTTCCACATTTTGTCATGTTACAACCAAAAATGTAAATGGATTTTATTGGGATTTTTTGTGTGATAGACCAACACAAAGTGGCATAAATATATGAAAAATGTGGCGTGCATTACGAGTCAATACTTTGTAGAACCACCTTTCTCTGCAATTACAGCTACAAGTCTTTTTGGGTATGTCTCTACCAGCTTTGCACTTCTAGAGAGTAAATTTTTTTAAAAAATAACTCAAGCTCTGACTGAATGGAGAGCGTCTGTGAACAGCGATTTTCAAGTCTTGCCACAGATTCTCAATTGAATTTAGATCTGGACTTTGACTGAGCCATTCTAACACATGAATATACTTTGATATAAACCATTCCACTGTAGCTCTGGCTGTATGTTTTGGGTCATTGTCCTGCTGGAAGGTGAACCTTCACCACATTATCAAGTCTTTTTCAGATTCTAATGCCCTGTACACACGGTCGGATTTTCCGACGGAAAATGTGTGATAGGACCTTGTTGTGGGAAATTTAACATCACACATTTTCCATCGGATTTTCCGACACACAAAGTTTGAGAGCAGGATATAAAATTTTCCGACAACAAAATCCGTTGTCGGAAATGCCGATCGTGTGTACACAATTTCGACGGACAAAGTGCCACGCATGCTCAGAATAAATAAAGAGATGAAAGCTATTGGCCACTGCCCCGTTTATAGTCCCGACATACGTGTTTTCAGAATGATCGGATTTTCCAACAACTTTGTGTGACCGTGTGTATGCAAGACAAGTTTGAGCCAACATCCGTCGGAAAAAATCCTAGGATTTTGTTGTCGGAATGTCCGAACAAAGTCCGACCGTGTGTACGGGGCATAACAGGTTTTCTTCTAAGATTGCCCTGTATTTAGCTCCATCCATCTTCCCCTCTGACCAGCTTTCCTGTCCCTGTTGAAGAAAAGCACCCCCACAACATGATGCTGCCACCATGTTTCATGGTGGGGATGGTGTATTTAGGGTGATGTGCAGTGTCAGTTTTCCGACACACTTAGCGTTTTGCTTTTAGGCCAAAAATTTCAATTTTGATCTAATCTGACCAAAGAACCTTTTTCCACATGTTTTCTGTGTCCCCACATAGCTTCTCACAAACTTCAAACAGGGCTTCTTATGGCTTTCTATCAACAATGGCTTTCTTCTTGCCACACTTCCATAAAGGCCAGATTTTTGGAGTGCACGACTAATAGTTGTCCTGTGGACAGATTCTCCCACCTGAACTGTGGACCTCTGCAGCTCCTCCAGAGTTACCATGGGCCTCTTGGCTGCTTCTCTGATTAATGCTCTCCTTTCCCGACCTGTGAGTAGAGGTGGACAGCCATGTCTTAATAGGTTTTCAGTTGTGCCATACTCTTTTTGTTTTTGGTTGATGGCTTGAACAGTGCTTTGTGAGATGTTCAATGCTTGAGATATTATTTTATAACCTAACCCTGCTTTAAACTTCTTCACAACTTTATCCCTGACATGACTGGTGTGTTCCAGTCAATTTTATCACATAAAATTCCAATAGAATAAAGTTATGTTTTTGGTTGTAACATGACAAAATGTGGAAAATTTCAAGAGGTATAATTACTTTTTCAAGGCGCTGTATGTGATAGACCAAAACAGTGGCACATAATTGTTAAGTGGAAGAAAAATGTTTTTAAACATTTTTTACAAGTAAATATCTGAAAAGTGTGGCATGCATTTGTATTCAGCCCCCTTTACTCTGTTACCCCTAACTAAAATCTAGCAAAAACAATTGTCTTCCGAAGACACATAATTAGTAAATAGGGTCCACCTGTGTGTAATTTAATCTCAGTATAAATACAGCTGTTCTGTGAAGCACTCAGAAGTTTGTTAGAGAACCTCAATGAACAAACAGCATCATGAAGGCCAAGGAACACACCGGACAGGTCAGGGATAAAGTTGGAGAGAAGTTTAAAGCAGGGTTAGGTTATAAAAAAAATATCTTAAGCTTTGAACATCTCACGGAGCACTGTTCAATTCATCATGCGAAAATAGAAAGAGTATGGCACAACTGCAAACCTGCCAAGACATGGTCGTCCACCTAAACTGACAGGTCGGGCATGGAGAGCATTAATCAGAGAAGCAGCCAAGAAGCCCATGGAAACTCTGGAGGAGCTGCAGAGATCTACAGCTCAGGTGGGAGAATCTGTCCATAGGACAACTATTAAGCATGCACTCCACAAATCTGGCCTTTATGGAAGATTGTTGAAAGAAAGCCATAAGAAGTCCCATTTGCAGCATGCGAGAAGCCATGTGGGGGGACACAGCAAACATGTGGAGGAAGTTGCTCTGGTCAGATGAGACCAAAATTAAACTTTTTGGCCTAAAAGCAAAACGCTATATGTGGTGGTGGGTAAACTAACACTGCACATCTCCCTGAACACCCCACCATGAAACATGGTGGTGGCAGCATCATGTTATGGGGATGCTGTTCTTCAGCAGGGACAGGGAGCTGGTCAGAGTTGATGGGAAGATGGATGGAGCCAAATACGGGGCAATCTTAGAAAAAAAAAACCTGTTAGAGTCTGCAAAAGACTTGAGACTGGGGGGGAGGTTCACCTTCCAGCAGAACAATGACCCTAAACATACAGCCAGAGCTACAATGGAATGGTTTAGATAAAAGCATATTCATGTGTTAGAATGACTCAGTCAAAGTCCAGAACCTAAATCCAATTGAGAAACTGTGGCAAGGCAGAGCTATTTTGCAAAGAAGAATTTGCTAAATTTTTACTCTCTAGATGTGCAAAGCTGGTAGACACATACCCAAAAACTCTTGCAGCTGTAATTGCAGAGAAAGGTAGTTCTACAGAGTATTGACTCAGGGGAGATGAATACAAATGCACACCACACTTTTCAGATATTTATTTGTAAAAAAATTTGAAAACCATTTATCATTTTTCTTTCACTTCACAATTATGTGCCACTTTGCGTTGGTCTATCATATAAAATTCCAATAAAATACATTTACGTTTTTGGTTGTAATATGAAAAAATGTGAAACGTTTCAAGGGGTATGAATACTTTTTCAAGGCACTGTAATGTAGCTTAATATGAGCCCCGGGACCAAAAAAGGCAAAGAACTGAGGGCAACCCTTTTTTTCATTATAGATAGAGTAAGGGAAGGTTATGACCACCTTTATTTGACATCTGTACCGATTGGGGAAATTTCTCATTGCTTCCTGTTCAATAACCAAAATGGGAAGTGAAATGAATTCAACTCAAAGTGACAGAAGTCCCTGGTAGTCACCAGAACTAGTGTCCCCATTGGTGAGTTCCCTCTTGCTTCTGGTGACCACTTAAAATGTGAAATTTTCTTTCACTTTCGGTAATAACAGTAAACAGGATAAATAGAGAAGACAAATCTCCCTAATGTGGGCACAGACAGCACAGAAAGAAAAACTGTAAGGGGTCCCTCCCTTAATGTACGGTATACAAAAAAAAAAAAAAGTTTTGCCTTCAGTTATACTTTGAAAGTAGAACTAAAGCAAACTGTTTATTTTTTTTTGGGATATAGTAAGAGAGGGACCCCTGTCAGTTTTTTTTCTTGCCATCTGTGCCTCATTTGGGAAACTTTCGTCCACTTTCTTTCCCCAAGGCTAGTCTATGGTGTTAGAACAAAGATGTCAGAAGAAATGTGGGGTGCATTTAAAACCAGCTTACTGTCCCTGAACATTTTGTGAGTACAGAATGATGTGAGAGATTTTAGAGACTTTTGGGCTACTGTCCCTCTTGTGCTAGAGAATCAGCTGTGTGTTTGCTTAAAGGGGACATCAGCTGGTGTACTTAAGAGCTTAGTCTATCAAGTTCTCTGTGAAGGGACTCTGGTTTTGTTGCTCTAATGGAAGAAATATATATAGGGTTATACCGTGCTAGAGCCCACAATAAACATATACAGCATCAACAAAAACCAAAAAATCAGATGTCTCAACAGTGCACAAAATTGTATATAAGTAAGCTGTGCTCATATATAAAGTAAGTGATCACAGAAATTGAATAAATTAATGAAATAAAGTGCAAGGGAAATACAAATATAAGTCTTTATATAAAGACTCTTCATAACGAAAAAGAAAAATTGAGTCCACACATAAAGATTCCACAGTGTGAAAGGGGGTGATTCCAATGGGGTGATATAGTACAGGTCACTTCCACCATCACCAAGGAGATAGGGGTATCTTGAATAGAAAGAACCCACTCAGTATGTGGGGACTCTTACCAGAACTGGTGGACCCCCTAAAGAGCAAGGTCGTATACGCCAGCAGATTTAGCCTTCTGCAGGGTCTAAAGGTCCTCCTTGTCCCTGAAGCTCTCCGGTAGTGGCTGGAAGTCCTCCACAGTATCCAATTTGAAGCTAAGAAGTCATATCTGAAGGATGCACTGTGACATAAGTCACCAGTGAGGGAAGATAAAAAAGACTCCAATGGTGTAGTAACATTTTAAAAGGGGTAGCCTTCATTGCTGAGATCGAATGGGTACAACCGCAATGAACATAAAAACAGCCAGAAACATTTTAAAAAACACCTGTACTTCCGGGATAACGTGGGGCATGATGACATCAGCATGTAGCTTCGCCCGACATGTTTCGTCATATGTGACGCCATATTGTGACACACAAGCATACATAATCTTAAAGATGAGAACACCAAGCCTCAATCTGATTCATATGGCCTGTGAAATATCAATTAGAGGAAATACTTAATGAATTCTCTGGAAAATCACTAGAATATGTATAAAATAGAATTACAATGCTAAATCGATCAACCATTGAATATCATAAAAAACTAATAAAAATTTAAGAGTTAAAAATTAAATATTAAACGGAACGCTAGATGGAAGAATAACAATCAATCAAATATACTAATAGTATTGGCTAATCAGCAGGCTAGATACATCATATTGAGACAATGTTCACTAATAAGTACAAACAAAAATAACATATGATTCATAAATGAGAGCAATATTACAAAAACGTAACACAAGACATAATACTAAGCATTATCGATAAAGGCATTAATTTCTGTATCAACATTAAGGCCAAAGGGTCTAAGACATTTTATCCTATATATCCAGCTCATTTCTAACTTCGAGATGGCAAGTCTTTTAGGTCCCCCTCTCCAAGCTAATTTGAGTCTGTCAATCCCAATAAATGAGGTACCCTTAGGATTTTGATTGCGTACCTCCAGATAGTGTCTGGAGATGGGATGACCCTTAAAACCTCACTTGCAATGGTCATACTGCACGTCCAACGTACTGAAACCTGCAAGTCAGAAGATAGACCACATTGGGAGTAGAACATGTAGTAAATGATTGTATTGAAAATTCCTGAGAGGTGCTAAAAGAGGTGAACTTGGTGTTTGTTTTATCCCGAATAGTAATAATGGAACATACTGCACACTTTTTACTATATAAAAATATAAAAATATAATATCCTACTAAGTTTTGAAAAAACATTGTTTTTTTATTAGGGGGATCACAAACGCTAGGAGCTATGAATTCTTTGATAGAGGGAACACCCCTAAAAACTACTTGTGGTTTTACAGGGAGAATGGGTCCAAGTAAATGGTTGTTTTTAAGTATATGCCAGTGTTTATGTATAAGCTTTCTAACTAAAAAATGTTGAAGAGAGTATCCCGTATCGGCCAGTAGAAATTATTCTCCTGACTAGCCCTTGGGATTTTGTCTGCCAATAGATTATCACGATCCAGTGCCTGGAACTTCATCAGCCTCTGCTTTAGAGTATGGGCTGAATACCCTTTTTCAATAAACCGGTCAGGATTTTAGCCTGAATGTTAAAAGCTTTTGGGAACCAAATCCAGCCATGAGCTGTGATGGCAACTGTCACGAGGGATGAAAGAATTTCGATCCATTGTTTTAAATTGGGTGGAGGTCAGCAATTCCTCACATTCACTCCAAATCTTTAGATCCAAAAAGTTAATAGTGTGTTGACTAGCCTAATATTGGAATTCAATGCCTCTTTTATTATTATGTAAGCCTTCCATGAAAATATGCAAAGATTCCAGGGTCCTATTCCATAGGAGGAGGACGTCATTGATATACCTAGCCCATAAGACTAATTCAGGTCTAAATATGGCATAGATGACGTCCTCCTCCCATTTGCCCATAAAGAGATTGGCTAGGCTGGGGGCAAATTTAGCCCCCATAGCCACACTTTTCTTCTGGAGATAATATTGGTTATTAAACCAGAAGAAATTATCCGTAGTTGCATATTCAAGAAGTTCCATAATGAACCTTTTCTGTCTATTGGGCAAAGATGGGTCCTTATTGAGAAAATACTTAACTGATGAAATCCCCCATTGATGTGGGATTAGTGTGTACCAAGATGTAATGTCAGCGGTGACCAACTAATAACCCTTTTTGTATGTACAATCCTTAAGTAAATTGATGGTATGTCTGCTATCTTTAATGTAGAAGAAAGCCATCAATATATTTACCTGCCAGAGAAGTGATGGAATCTATTCCACTTATAATCGGATGACCAGGTGGGTGGACAGGGTCCTTGTGGATCTTGGGCAGGTAATATATAATAGGAATACGTGAGGATGCAAGTATGAGAAACAATTTTTCCTTTTTATTGATTATACCAGTGTTATAACCAAAATTTACAATTTGCTCAAGTTGCTTTTCATATCTAAATCGTGGATCTGATTGAAGGGGTGTGTAAGTGTCCTGATCACCAACCAATGTTATCTAATTCTCTGAAGTAGTCAACCTTATCAAGAATACCCCCCCCCCCCCCCCCCTTGTCCTCTGGTCTAATAACAAGGTCCTTCTGTTGACACAACTGATCCTATCCCAGCTGTAAATCTTTAGCCATTTTACCTTTCTGTACTCTTATATTGTCAAGATCTCTCAAAAGGACATCTCTAAAAACTCTAATTGAGGAAGATAAACCTCCTGGAGGATTGAAAAGGAGGTGCTGGCTAAACCAGAATGTCTAACATTTGTGGGGTTGATTTCATTACTACTTATGGGATTTTACATCATGTATCTTTTGACAATAAGTTTGCATATACTGTATGTCTGAAATTTATTTAACGGTTTTGGAGGTACAAATTTAAGGCCTTTATCCAAAATGGAAGTTTCAGCCTGTGTAAGAATGACTCCACTCAAGTTGAAAATCCCCTGTCCTCTTATTCCCTTTTCCTTTTGGACCTTTAATCTCCTCCCCTGTCTGACTCCTCTCTTTGTTCTATGGGTCTTTGGGAATTTTGCTCTGGCCTGGGAAAACCCCAATGTTGTGGTTGATGGAATTGGTATTGCAAGGGATACCAGTCTCCTCGCTGTGAAGGTGGAGGGTGATACCAAGGGGACATATTGTTTTGTGTTCCTCTCTTTGGTGTACGATACTCATTGTATTGGTCCTCCCTATCTCTATAATCATAGGTTTCATAATGATAGTCCACATCCCTAAGGGGCTGGAACCTATTGTGAGTGGGCACTATGTAATTAGAATATTGTTCATCAGCATAAGAGCTTCTAGGGGGACCATTCTGATTGAAATGTTGGTCATCTCCATAAGCCCTTCTAGGGGGACCATTCTGATAGTGGCCCTCTTGTGGGTGTGTTTGCATATAAGGTTTACGGTTCTTCAGCTTCTGATTAGGGGACTTGGGCGGAAAACCCTTTAGGGGAGGTGAATGGTAGGAAACTCATCTGGAGGTGGTATGATATTGATTATGGGCAGATGAAGACCTATATTGATAGTTCCCTGATACATCCGATTGGTTAGCTAATTCACAGCGTGGAGGGGGGCCACTCACAGCGCCGGAGCCGCCAACCCAGAAGAAACGCAGAGGGAACATGTCAGCTCCCTAAACGGTGACTGAGAGGTGATGCCGGAGCTTAGTTCTAAGGTAAGTATTTCATAATGAGCTAGTAAAGGAAACCAGGGTTATTTCCAGTGGCCCCTTTGGGAGTTTGCCCTACAAAGGCATTATAATCCTTCTTACCTGCACCTTCTGTTTTTCACCCTCAGAAGATGTGCATTGATCATATCGTTTCATGGTGTCATGTGTTATCCTGTACGCACAGCCTGTAATTGAGTAATTCTTTACATTTCGGCGCCGGAAGTTTATGTTTGTATTCTAACATAAGGCACACAACATGGAACTGTACAGGTTAATGTGTGACCTCTGTCTATAAAAAAAGTGTGTATAAAGGGCGCTATCCGGATAAAACTACATAAGTGATAAATGAATAATTCCTTATATAAGTAAAAGTGACCAAAAAAACACAATTCATCAATTTATATCAAAGTCCATAAATGTCTATATAGACAATTCTTCAATATATGCTCCAACACTGTGCTTCTAAAATAATGTGTGCTCCAAAACTTCAGACACAATAGTGCTTCACCCGAAGTGACTTTAAAATGCTCACACCAGAATTCCTCGGCCAACAAGTGACCATAAAGCATGCAATGTGAGAACCTCCTCAGTTCACAGGTCTATCTCCACGTCTATTTCACTCCTCCATGTGTGGATGCCATACGATCACAGTCGGATATGCAGTGGAATGTGGAAGAAACTCTTTCCAGTATCAAATATCATCTGTCTCTCATCACGAGACTCTGTGGAATTAGCTCAGCCACAAAGAGCCACAGAAGGCAGGTACAGTGTAATATTGCATTTTATTTTAAAAGATTCAAAAAAATTGGGCTAACTTTAGTGTTTGGTTTTTTTATTCATGAAAGTGTTTTTTTTTTTTCAAAAAAATTGTGTTTGAAAAATCGCTGTACAAATACCATGTGACATAAAAAATTCCAACACCCACCATTTTATTCTATAGGGTCTCTGTTAAAAAAAAACATACATAATGTTTGGGGGTGCTAAGTAATTTTCTACCAAAAAAAAGTTCATTTTTACATGTAGGAGCGAAGTGTCAGAAATGGCCCAGATGGCAAGTGATTAACCACAGTGATATGTTGGTTAGCACTACTGCCTTACAGTAATAGTGGTCCTTGGTTCAAACCAGGACACTACCTGTAAATAGGTTGCATGTTCTCCCTTTGCTTGTACAGGCTTGCCCCCCCCCCCCCCCCCCCCACACTCTAAACACATGCTGGTAGGTTAATTGCCTCTTATCTAATAAATGCCTGTAATAAAAAAATAATAAAGAAAAACGAACAAAAAAAAAAAAAAAAGAATTCTCCAATTGCTAAAACTGTGTTAAGAACACAGTTCAGCACTATGGAGAGCTCCAGCTGCTATAATTACCAGCCTCAAAATAGCTGTAAAGCTTCTACATTTTAAACATCTTGCCTGCTATTTTCGCTAGGTGCACATTTGTTGCATTATAAACTCAGTGAATGTGAACAGTGAATTTTGGCAAATGTTACAGTTGCATAGTGCTATTTGGAAAATACAAATATTCACCTGTGCCTAAGAATATTGAGATATATACCGATCAGTCAAAACATTATGACCACTGACAGGTAAAGTTTATAATATTGATTATCTCTTTACAATGGCATCTGAAAGTGGGTGGGATACGTTTGACAGAAAGTGAACATGTTGTCCCTGAAATTGATGTTTTGAAAGCAGGAAAAATAGGCCAGTGTGAGGATTTGAGGAGTGACTTTGACAAGGGCAAAATTGTAATGTCTAGATGACTGAGTTAAAGCAACGCCAAACCCGCAGGTCTTGTAGGATGTTCCCAGAGGCGTAGCTTGAAGCTTGTGGACCCCAATGCAAAAGTTGACATGCCCCCCCCACTACCACCCACCACTTCCACCGTGCTTGCAGGTACACCCACCACATGCCAAGATACTCAAAGTGGCTTAAGAGTTTTGAGTTCCCAGAGTTCCTCCTTACATCAGAGGACAGGGATCACAGCTGAAGAATCAGAGGACAGGGATCACCACTGGAGAATCAGAGGACAGGGACCCCTAGCAGGTCAAATTCTCTGGTCGGAATGGCAGTGTAGTTGCAGTAGGCAGATACACCCTGTGAAGATGGTGGCTGACTGGCTGTGTTGTAAAGGAATGTGATTCCAGCCCTGCAGAGGAGGAGCAGTATAGAGTGCCGTAATGGGAAAGGAGCTCAGCAGCCGGGCATAGCATTCGGGGCTTGGGGGGGGGGGCGCAACTTAGATCTGGGGCGGGCAAAGCCATGTGTGTGTTGTCAGGGAAGTGGGGTAAACAGACATCTCCAAGTGAGGGGTACAAAGAATACCAGCTGGTGACTAGGAGACACTGAGCGGCGTCTTACCTCACCAGTAACATCCGTCCCATTGTGGCTACAGGACAACACTCTTCTCCTCTTAACTTGTTGAGCTCGGTTACCATTCCATGTTGCCAGAACACAGCACAGACACTTCCCCATCCTGGGCTGTTCTCACCCCATGCTCCTCTCAATTCAGGTAAAGACTCACAGCTTCTCCCCCGGCAATGAGAACAGGTGGTGTGGACTGTGGAAGGCAAAGTGAAAGCCCAGTATTGGAGCATGGCTGTGGGGCCCTAGTACAGATTGGAGCTGGACTTTGTGGAGGATATGATAATATGACAGGGAGGCTGCAGGGGCCCCCTGGAGCTAGGGGCGGGGTTGCGATTGTGACCCCTTATGCTACGCCCATGGATGTTCCCAGTATGCAGTGGTCTGGACCTACCAAACGTGGTCCAAAGAAGAAAAACCAGTAAACAGGCAACAGGGTCATGGAAGACCAAGGTTCCCTGACGCACATGGGAAGTGAAGGCTAGCCTGTGTAGTCCAATCCAATAGAAGAACTACTGTAGCTCAAATTGCTGAGAAAGGTAATGCTTGTTCTGATAGAATTGTGTCAGAACACACATACATTTGCAGTGTGTTGTGTATGGGGCTGGGCAGCCACAGACCAGGAGGATGCCCATGCTGACCCGTGTCCACAGCCAAAAGCGTCTACTATGGGTGCTTGAGCATCAGAACTGGATCAAGGAGCAATGAAAGAGGGTCGTTTAAGTTATTGACTTGGCCTCTACATTCTCCATATCTCAATCCAAGTCGAATCCACGGAGGCCCCACCTTGCAACTTACAGGGCTTAAAGGATCTGCTACTGATGGCTTGGTGTCAGATACCTCAGCTTACCCTTAGAAGTCTAGTGGAGTCCATGCCTCAATGGGTTGGGGCTGATTTGGCAGCAAAAGGGAGATCTAAAATTTAGGTGGTTGGTCATGGAGGGATGCAATGTGTTCTCAGAATGGTGCCATTGAGCCACGTCCTGTGTTCATTAGGCAGGCTCCAGAAGTTAGAGGCAGTCACTGTAGTAGCAAAGCATTTTTTAATATACTTTATGTAGCGCTACTCCCGTAGGAGCTGCACAAATTACTTGTCCAGGTCTTCCCAACTTCAGCCCTGCAGCCAGGCACACAACAGATCATTCACTCTTTATCCAAAAAACAATCTAGGTGATGTTGTTTTTGTTGGTTTTATTTTTGGAAAACTTGGATAGGATACTCCAAGAATAGGAACTATGTACAGCTGAGGACTTAATCTTCCTTCCTGCTTAAGTAGTAGTAGAGCAAAGTCCCCTTTCTTTATTGGACAAATATCTGGACAAAGCACTTCAGGACACCAGCTGGTGTCCCCTTTAACAGACCCACAGCTGACTATAACTAGGCACCAGAGGGGTAACTAGAGCACAAGCTCCCCAAGATCTGCAGACTGCATCTGAGAGGACAGCGTACCTCCCTCAGGCTGGGCTCCTCCACTCTGGGACAAGACACAGAGCTCAGTGTGTTCACTCAATAAATACAGTCTCTCAGCATGCCATCAGAGCCTGCCTCCCTGGGATTGGGGATTGGCTGGGGATGTTTCCATATTCATGCTGCCATCTGCATAGCTTCACATTTACTATCCAGAAACTTCTCAAGTCTCCTGGATACAGAGGAAGCTATAGAACAGACTGGCAGCACCTGAACACACTGAGCAGACATAACTAGCAGATTACAGCTTCACTGGATACAGTGAGCATAATATGCTTTTGCCTACCAAACAAATGCAGCCACACTGCCTACAGTGTGATAGCCAAAACCAAACACTATCGCTTACTTAACTATCTTAGTACCTACCTAGGAAGGTGCTCCATCCACCCCCCACCCCCTGCCAAAAATGGCCATGTCCTCACTGGCCTGGGCCATTGGTCCCTGAAAAACTTTTTCCCAAAAAATGAGGCAAGTATCCCACAAGTTAGAAGGGAAAAGGGAAAATAACAAATGAATGGGGCAATGAGGCATAACACATATGTGCCAATATTTACAAATAAATAGTTTAAAATAAAAGACTTTCTGCACAAATATACAAGTACACATTTACAAGGCACCCCCCTTCCAAAAATAAATAGATTGGTGGGGATGCAAAAATATTCTTAACCATACCCTTTGACTAACTGCATACTGGCTTTACACTTGTTACTGCTCTGGCCTCAAACTTCAGTTCCTTGTCTGTTTTCTCCAATCAGTCTTCTTACACAAACCGTATGCATGCACCTAGCAGCTCCCAGTTGCACTGGCAACTGTATCCTAGATAGAGTCCTCCTGACTCCTGGGTGGAGACCTCCTCTGTCTGCTAGAGAGGAGCCCTGAATACAAGTCACCTATCTAACAAAATCCCAATCAGTGTGCTGGGTAGTGTACAAAACCTGGACCCAAGATGAAGACATCATCCCTCCCAAGTCTCACAAAGTTCCGTGTTCAAGGACCCAGACTGGGTTTTACCAATCTCCGAGGGCACTGAAAATGACACAAGCACCTTGGAGCCCGTCAACCTTCCTAGAAGAGAACCCTGGGTGATATACAAAACCCATTTCATATTATGGCAGTGCACTGCCCACTTTTAATAAACCAAAGTTCAAGTTTAACACATGGATTTCCCTTATAGGGGCTTTTCAGCATTTCTCTGCAACATAACTCAGGTCCACCTAACTGTTTTAACCTACTACACTATGGAGACCCCTTTTTTCATTTAATGTGTGAGCTGAGTTTTATCTGCCACGGAATGATCTTCACCAGTTGACGATTGACCCTTTGAAAGTGCATTATTATTTATCTTAAGGTGAGCGGCCACTGCACACAGTGCTGGATTGTCGGTTGTTGGGATAGAGCACCGTTTGGTGCTACTAAAATTGATTTCATTCAATCACAGCACATACTGATCTAGACTTTTTTTTTTGGTTTCACTATTATTTTTGCACTAGACTTGGATATTTAATTTCTTGTTTATTACATTTTTATTTATTTTTTCTCTTTTTTTATTACTACTGGACCTTTATGCATTATTTGCTGCACATGCTGAATTTTGCACATTATTAATTATTTGTTTTTATATACATTTGTTTATATATACAGTGTTGATTTTCACAGTTAGGATTACTTAGTATTTGCAGATGTTGTAGCACGATTCTTTGGGAATTTATGTTATGCAGGTTTAGGCTATATTTCACTTTATTTGATTAGATACAGCGCCTTCCCATGCCTTTCTATGCATGTTTTTAGGGGATTTCCAGCTGTATCTTTGTTTTACTCAAATACATTATATATGTACCTTTTTTTTCGCTACTTACACTTGGTAGCGAATTGGTATTTCTATTTTTCTTTTAACACACATGAGTCTCTATGAATTCTCTGGGCTCCAGGACCCAGCTGTGTCTCACTAACCTCTGAGGAAATGTAAATTCCAAGTTCCTCTGTATGACACAACTACCCTGGAGCCCCACAACCTGCCTAAATGAGAACCATGGCTAATATATATTAAAAAAAATTAAAAAAATAAAAATTCATACTGGGGCAGGGTGCAGCACTTTCACAATAATACACAGATAAAACCTATTTCTGAATTGACTGGAATACCCGACTCCATAAATCTTCTTTTCAAGCTATCATTAAACGAGAAGTTCACTTTTTCTAAATTCTTGTGAGTTAACCTTTCTCTATTCAGGCCACTGGCGTGTATATACAAAGATCTAAACAAACTGCGCATGGAGTGTTATGGAGTGATTTTTACTAGGTATGGATTTAATCACTGTGGTCAATATGAGCACTGGGAGACCTTGCATAAAATGACAAGCTTTCCCAACTATGCGTCTGCAGATTTCTCATTAAGTTATCATTTATATGCCAGGTTACATTACAATATTAGCAAACACCATTGCTGGAGCGTACATTTCATAAATAAATAATGAGTACACCTTGGAAATTGTATTGAAGGTTATGCTGATTGTAATAGCTAAAAATACTAAAGCAGAGAGAAGGAGCTGAGTCACGCAGGATGTGTTCAAATGTCAATTAGCAGTAATATACAACTTAGCAATGATGGAAATACCATTAAGTAGTCAACAAGTAAAATCAGTGAGCTGCTTAAGATACACTAACACTACCAAAAGTATTGGGACGCCTGCCTTTACACGCACATGAACTTTAATAGCATCCCAGTCTTAGTCTGTAGGGTTAAATATCGAGTTGGCCCACCCTTTGCAGCTATAACAGCTTCAACTCCTCTGGGAAGGCTGCCCACAAGGTTTAGGAGTGTGTCTATGGGAATGTTTGACCATTCTTCCAGAAGCGCATTTGTGAGGTCAGGCACTGATGTTGGACGAGAAGGCCTGGCTCGCAGTTTCCGCTCTAATTCATCCCAAAGTTGTTCTAGCGGGTTGAGGTCAGGACTCTGTGTAGGCCAGTCATGTTCCTCCACCCCAAACTCGCTCATCCGTGTCTTTTATGGACCTTGCTTTGTTCACTGGTATAAATCATTTGGTGGAGGGGGGATTATGGTGTGGGTTGTTTTTCAGGGGTTGGACTTGGCCCCTTCGTTCCAGTGAAGGGAAATCTTAAGGCGTCAGCATACCAAGACATTTTGGAGAATTTCATTCTCCCAACTTTGTGGGAACAATTTGGGGATGACCCCTTCCTGTTCCAACATGACTGCGCACTAGTGCTTGTCGACCAGCCGCCGTCATTATACTGTGGCAGGTTGGCTTATTCCCTCAAATCGCTGTAGGTTTACGTCGGCTTATGAACTCAATTTTGTGGGTGGCGCACTCTCTTATTGGCCAGCAGGGGGGGGCAATCAGCAGGTCCGGCGGACTCGATGTCTGCCGGCCACCCATGATCGTTCCCCGCAGTGACAGGACAGGGATCTGCCTGTGTAAACAAGGCAGACCTCCATTGCGACAGGGGAGATCACACAGATTCTGTGTTTCTGCTAGACAGGAAGATGGATCTGTGTGTTTCCCCCAGTCACACAGTCCCCCATACAGTTAGAAAACACAAACAGGGAACACATTTAACCCCTTGATCGCCCCTGATGTTAACCCCTTCCCTGCCAGTGTCATTAGTACAATGTCAGTGCATCGATTACTGTAATAATGTCACTGGCTCCCAAAAAAATGTCAAAATGTCAGTTAGGTGTCAGATCTGTCCACTGCAATGCCGCAGTCCCGCTAAAAATCACTCATCTCCGCCATCGCTAGTAAAAAAAAAAAAAAATTTTTAAATGCCATAAATCTGTCCCCTACTTTGTAGACACGATAACTTTTGCGCAAACCAATCAATCTACGCTTATTGCCATTTTTTTACCAAAAATATGTAGCAGAATACATATTGGCCTAAACTGGTGAGTACATTTTTTTTTTTTTTTTTTAATTTGTGGAAATGTTTTGTAGCAGAAAGTAAAAAATTTAGGGTTTTTTTTCAAAATTGTCGCTCTTTTTTTGTTTATAGTGCAAAGAATAAAAACCGCAGGGGTGATCAAGTACCACCAATAGAAAGCTCTATTTGTGGGAAAAAAGGACATAAATTTTGTTTGGGTACGTGCAATTGTCAGTTAAAGCGACGCAGTGCCGTAACACAAAAAATTGCCTGGTCATTAAGGGGGTAAATCTTCCGGGGATGAAGTGGATAAAGACATGGATGAGTGAGTTTGGGGTGGAGGAACCTGACTGGCCTGACCTCAACCCGATAGGACACCTTTGGGATGAATTAGAGAGGAGACTGCGAGCCAGGCCGTAACATTCACATCAGTGCCTGACCTCACAAATGCGCTTCCAGAAGAATGGTCAAACATTCCCATAGACACACTCCTAAACCTTGTGGACAGCCTTCCCAGAAGAGTTGAAGCTGTTATAGCTGCAAAGGGTGGGCCAACTCAATATTGAAACCTAGGGACCATTAAATTTCATGTGTGTGTAAAGGCAGGCGTCCCAATCCCTTTTTCACTTACATGAATCAACCATGATGTGCCCCCCTGCAATGCTTCTTCTAGAATTGAAGATCAGTGATCCACTACTGTAGTCTAGGCCCACCACTGACTGGTCTTGTCACTGCCCCTCTTCGTGGCATCACCACACTGTGGAGGCTTCAGGAGAAAACCTCAAGGATGAACAGATTGGGAAGTGTCTACATCATCAGCATCATCCAAGACTGGGCACATCATTTCAGAACAGATTTTGGTGAGCATTTGGTGTATTAACTTGGAATACAGACTGCTTGTGTGCTGCACATTCGTCCCTGGGAGCATGCTGCCCTAAACGAAAGTACCAGCAAGTGCACTGCCCCCCCCCCCCCCATCCAGCCACAGCAGCTGTCAAACTCCCATAGAGTTGCGTTTGGAGAATAAGGATATTGTGTAGTGTCACTGACCATTTCCATTACAGGTGCTTACTTACCTTCTATGACAGGGGCAAACTCCTGTCTTGACTACAACCCAGTCTTGGATTATTTAGTAGCAAAGTTTAATGAAATGTTGCTACTGTAGTGTAGGTACATCCCAAGTCTACAAGAGTGCACATGTTTACTAACAAGGATGAAGACAACAGAGGAGGCCACCACAATTGGAGGTGATAAATGAGCAATGGAGGGGGATTAGAAGGGGGGTTGCTGTTGTTTTATTATTATTAAAAGATAGCATTACTTTTGTAGAGTCATTCTTTCATTTGCACCCAGCTCCCCCCCCCAAGTACTCTCTTATCCACATTGCTGCCAGATCCATGAAGCCGAACTGGCTTTGCTGCAAACTCTATCTGGGATTTGATGCACAAGAAGCAATAGACCAGCCAGGAGACTTTGCAGCTGTGGTGTGTGACACCCCATTGTTAAATCTGGCAGTAACATGGATGTGTAAGTACAAGACATTGGGAGGAGTTCTTGGGGGAAGGTAAATGAAAAGATGTTACAAAAGTAAAGCCGTACTTTAATAAAAGTGACACCTGCAAAAGAGCAAATGGACTGATGTTCTGCATGACTAAGGGGAGAATATGATTTTGCATGATTAAGACCTTTGTATGGTGAAACACGTTGGATCAGGAGATGGACAGGTGAGACTATATGTTGTGAATCCTCTACTTATTATATTAAAGCTGTATTTACATTGGTAAAGACATCCGTGGCCGGCCCTCTCATTCCTATTTGGTAAGGGAGGAACAGGTCAGAAAACGGTTAAAAAATGTGAGTTCAGTATAAAAGTGGTATAGATCTTGGTGGTTGAATGTCAGATGTTCCCCTGAAGGATGCTGGCTATTCATTCTGGAAAGTTCAGGCAAAGAAGAAGTTTCCTCACCCACCAGCCTAGACTTCTTGTTCATTGTAAGTCAATAGTTGTGGGGAGGTATTATAAAAAATAAATTGTGACAGCAGCTAGGCGGGTCAGAAGGCCTTTGAGGGGTCAGTGAATACTTGAATTGTTACAAAACTGGAGTGTTCATCTTGAATATGGTGTTTTCACTTGGTTGGTAATTGGCGGTCCTCCAAGGCAATGTTTCTCAACTCCAGTCCTTAAGTACCTCCAACAGGTCATGTTTTCAGGATTTCCCTGAAATGGCCGTGGTTATTACTAAGACAGTGAAACTGATTAAATCACCTGTGCAAAATAATAGAGAGCCTGAAAACATGACCAGTTGGGGGTATACTTGAGGACTGGAGTTGAGAAACATTGCCTTGGAGGACCACCAATAACCAACCAAGTGAAAACACCATACTTAAGATGGACATTCGTGCATAGGTGAGTCATTTAGCCTTGTTTCCACATCCCATGCATGAAAATATAGGAGTAAACAAAATAAGTGTAGCGCTAAAACAACCCTAGATGTCTAATATAAAAATGATACAGTCCAAGGGCCAATAAATCTCTAGATATAAATTAGACAAAAGTCCTTCACATCTATATAGTTCATAGAGAGTAATGATCCATAGATATTGCGTGACTTCGTGTATGGAATATATCAATAAATGTGTGACATCTGACATGAGGAGAACACCACCACCGACAATAAGGAGGCTTACCAGATCAATTGGACCCAAAAAGACGTACGTCTAGTTGGGTCAAACGGGCTTGGGTGGTGAACCACTGTAGGAGATCCGGAAGAGTTGAAAGGGTGGGGGTCTTGAGATGAACCCTGGACCGGTGTATCCTCTGCTCACAGGGGACGGAGATCGGCGCTGCATGCTCACCATGACACATAAGTACATGCAGATACTTATCCATCATGACATACTATCCGAGAGGTGTGTGATTGGCCCCAAATTTATTCTGCAGTAGGACAACAACCCAAAAAAATACAGCCAATGTACAGTATTTAAGAACTATCTTCGGTGTAAAGAAGATCAAGGAGTCCTGGAAGTGATGGTTTTCTTCCCACAGATCCCTGATCTCAACAACATTAATTGAAAAAATAAAAATAAATGATTAATATTTCTGAAAGTATTCTTAACTTTCAGAATTTTTTCACGCCTGCCTAAAACTTTTGCACAGTACTGTATATACTGTATACACAGTATATTTATTTGTTGTTAAATGGACTTAATGGACTTAGAGTTATTCCATGAATATTATTTCAAGATGATCCCCTATGCCCCTGGCCTGTATTTCGATTTATGGCAATGACAGGCTGCAATCTCTAAAATACAGCTAATTGTGTCAACTGAAGGTCTGCCAAGGTCTGGTACATTTATTTTATTGATTAATGAATATGGAAAACAAATGTTTCTCCTGAGAGAACTGAGGAATGCATAATTAATATAGGTGGAACTATGTGACCAAGTGTGATACAGTCATCGCCCACATCTTTGCCATTAACCCCAGGGGAACCGACTGATAAGCGATCAGGGGAATAAATAAGGCATAGGCCTGGGCTTTTGGCTAATGTGGCTATAGTCTGGGACAGCAGGTTTAGAAAAAAAACAGTTTTCCAAACAATTAATTGATCATTTAATTCTCTGTAAATGAATTTGCTAAGAAAGTATTTATGAAGATTCTCATTTATCCAGGTCATGGTATAGCAAGTAGTAGTTAGTCAAGTTTTGAAGAGGTTTTGTTGCTTATCTAAGCAGTTTCTTTAGATCTAATGATACCAGGAACATACTCCAGCATCCATAGCCACATAGATAACTCTGCCAACCTACCAGATTGAAAGTTACTGACACAACACCCAAAATTTACTAGCAAAGCCAATTTTTTACTGGCATGTACAAAAATTAGAGTTTTAAGTGCAAATGTCAGTATTTAGGCTATCATCGAGTGCAATATGCAATTTGTAATGTGATTTAAAGTACATAGTTACATAGTTACATAGTTACATAGTAGGTGAGGTCGAAAAAAGACACAAGTCCATCAAGTCCAACCTATGTGTGTGATTATATATCGGTATTACCTTGTATATCCCTGTATGTTGTGGTCGTTCAGGTGCTTATCTAATAGTTTCTTGAAACTATCGATGCTCCCTGCTGAGACCACCACCTGTGGAAGGGAATGCCACATCCTTGCCGCTCTTACAGTAAAGAACCCTCTATGTAGTTTAAGGTTAAACCTCCTTTCTTCTAATTTTAATGAGTGGCCACGAGTCTTGTTAAACTCCCTTCCGCAAAAAAGTTTTATCCCTATTGTGGGGTCACAAGTATGGTATTTGTAAATTGAAATCATATCCCCTCTCAAGCGTCTCTTCTCCAGAGAGAATAAGTTCAGTGCTCGCAACTTTTCCTCACAACTAATATCCTCCAGACCCTTTATTAGCTTTGTTGCCCTTCTTTGTACTTGCTCCATTTCCAGTACATCCTTCCTGAGGACTGGTACCCAGAACTGGACAGCATATTCTAGGGAGACCGGACCAGAGTCTTGTAGAGTGGGAGAATTATCGTTTTATCTCTGGAATTAATCCTCTTTTTAAGGCATGCCAATATTCTGTTTGCTTTGTTAGATATTAAGTAGATATTAAGGCAAAAAAAAAACAAATCTTATTTTATTTTCAATATGGTAAGCAAGTAGCTTAGGGACAGGACGGGGCAAGAAATTAAAATGGGTGGCACACACCTGAAATTGACTCTCACAGTGACACAGACAGCAGTGTGCAGCAGCAATGATGATGACACCTCACCAACACGACACGTCCCCTCCTGAGTCACAGTGACAGTCTCTCTCCATGCCAGGTTTTCCCTTTTGTCCAATCCAGTCCAAACAGCACTGACAAGCTCGTCTTGCTCCCGTCCCACAGACCCGCACATGAGGCTCCGGCCGCTTCGCTCCCTTGCACTGTGACATCACATGACACGCTCAGGCACCACCTCCACCAGACCCACCGGCACTGCCTAGACACACTGTAGCAGGCACTCGGATGGTCTCTGCCGCCTCTGGACCTAAACTGTGCAGGCGCGGTTCTGAGCCGAGAGTCACGGTCATATTTTTTACTGACAACCTGTTACTGGGATTTCCTGGTGCCTGTTTTTTACTGGCTGTCAGTAAAAATACTGACGTTTGGCAACACTGCCTCTGACCAGCATCAAAGCTGATACCGATTGTCCAAAAACATGATGGTAAGTGTGAAAGTTTGTGAAACCATCCTGTTCTAACTACTTCCTGTGCCAGGAAGTCTGTTGTCAAATCGCTCGGGTAAAGATCTGCTGGGAATGAAGATGGCCAAAAAGTTAGAGGGGTTTTTAAACTAGGCGATGGGGGGGAGGGTCCAGAGACAATGATAGCCAGCGCGGAAGATATTCCAGAGGGTAGTATTGGGGGCATTAGTGGTAGGTTAACCAAAGCACAAAAACACAAGGTGAGTATAGTAGCAAGTCCTAGTTGCAATCTTGAAACACCCAATACGAGGACAATATGCGACCGGTCTAAACTATGTGGCATGTTCACCAATGCCAGGAGCCTGGCGGACAAGATGGGTGAACTAGAGATACTGTTGTACAAGGAGGATTTGGATTTTGTGGGAATTTCAGAGACCTGGTTCAACAGCTCTCATGATTGGCTGGCAAACATTCAAGGGTAAACCCTATACCGCAAGGATAGAGAGGGTAAAAAAGGGGGAGGGGTATGCCTATATATCAAGAATAATGTACAAGTGAATGTGAGAGATGACATCACTGAGGGAGCTAGGAAGGAGGTGGAATCTTTATGGGTAGAGCTCCAAAGGGATGAAGCTAAGGGGAAAATAATACTGGGAGTATGCTATAGGCCCCCTAACCTGAGGGAGGAAGTGGAGACGGATCTCCTATCACAAGTTGGATTAGCAGCAAGGATGGGAAGTGTTATCATAATGGGGGATTTTAATTATCCAGACATAGACTGGGCAGAGGGAACCGCGCATTCATTTAAGGCTCGCCAGTTCCTTAGTGTCTTGCAGGACAATTTTATGGGTCAGATGGTAGACGCACCAACTAGAAATAAAACCTTACTAGATCTACTGATTACCAACAATACAGACCTGATAACAGATGTGGAAATACGGGGCAATTTAGGTAACAGCGATCACAGGTCAATTAGTTTCAGTATAAATCACACAAATAGGAAACATGAAGGGAACACAAAGACACTGAATTTCAAAAGAGCCAACTTCCCTAAACTACAAACCTTGCTAAAAGGCATAAATTGGGATAAAATATTAGGAACAAAGAATACGGAGGAGAGATGGGTTTGCTTTAAGAGCATATTAAATAAGGGCATTAGCCAATGTATCCCATTGGGTAATAAATTTAAAAGAGCGAACAAACATCCTGGATGGCTTAACTCCAATGTAAAAATGCATATAAAAGCAAAGGAGGGGGGGCGTGGTTTGCCTTGAGAGAAGATGGCTGCTTAAACCCTCGGCTCCCGCTCACCACAGTCTTTTCTTCAGCTTAACCTGGGGATTTGCGAATTTTTTCTCTACCCACTATGGGAACTTCCTCCCGCGGAAGCTCGCAGTCACGATCCCGCTCCCCGAGGGAACCTACCGATCGCACAAACCACACTATACCGGAGATCTTCCGCACTCAGAGGCCTGACAGGGCGACTCATCTTCCCGCCTCAACTCCTTCCCAAGACCTGACAGGAATTCTCCTCACTCCCACAGACCCTCACACTTCTCAAATGGAGAACAACGGCACCTCTCTCCGTCAACCGAGCCTAAGGGATCTTCAGGCTGTTGTGGCTGACATTAAGGACACCCTGTTTTCGGCCATCTCGGACCTGCGCCTTGAATTGCAGGCTATCTCAGGGAGAATGCACCGCGTCGAAGACGAGGTTGCACTACAAGGCTCAGCAACAAAAGAAATTCAATACAGAGTGAACTCTCATACCAGGCAACTTAGAGATATTCAACGTCATGTCGAAGATCTCGACAATCGCGGTCGCAGACACAACCTTAGAGTGAGAGGCCTACCCGAATCCGTGGACCAAGACCAACTCCTCCATGTTGTCACGCACCTCTTTAACCAACTCCTTGATAGGCCCAATGCCACCCCGGTGGCTATGGAACGTATCCACAGAGCGCTTCGTCCCAGAGGTAGAGAAACAGACCCCCCCCGCGATGTCATCTGCTTTGTGAATGATTATGCCATCAAAGAAGAAATCCTCAAGAAAACACGAGAGAAATCGCAACTAGATTATGATGGCTGCCATATACACATCTATCAAGATCTTTCAGCGATCACACTGAGACATCGCAAAGACCTCCGGCCCCTACTAGATGTCCTGCGGAACAACGGCATCCGCTACCGCTGGAAGTTCCCGTTCGGCCTTTCCGCCTCCCACCAAGGCCGCTCGGCCCTACTGAGAGTCCCAGAAGACCTCGATGGATTCTGCCGCACCCTGGATATCCCACTTGTGTCGGTCCCAAACTGGTATGAAGAATTCAATATCCTGTCCCATACCCGCCACCCTCCAGCAGAAGAACCGATGGATGCTCATAACGCCAGCCTCCGCAGACGCAGATCACCGACACCGAACGGACTCTATCCTCCAGTGGGACCCCGCCAACCACCTCCTAGCCCCATGACAGCGCCGTTGCCTCGCAGAGCTCGCCGGGACCGCTAACTTACCTCCATGCTCCTGAACTCTCCTCCAGACGACACCGCTGACGACCCTTTACACGAGTCCACCACCTCCTCCTTTCTACAAGCATCCGGACATGTCTCGACTACCTCTATCTCGCTCCACAGTGCAACACAGAGGAGACACCGCTTCATCTGTACTCTTCCACGATATCGCCAGAGACCCGATCTGCTTGCCAGCATAGTTCTCTCCCACCTATACACTGAATATCCCCACTGACTACCCTCGCAACGGACTATAGATGCCTCGATCTCTTCCTCCTGATCGCTCTCCCACCTGACAGTCCTCAGACTTGCACCAACCGTACCAGCTATACTACAGTTACCGTTCTACACAACAAACTGTTCTGCCCCCGTGGACTACTTTGCCTATTCTATCCACAGACACTTGTCTGCACCGTAACTTAACGCTGGCACCGAACCCTGCAGTGAAGGTATCACCGGACTCAGCACATACGGACCATGGATACCCTGTACAAATCCTGAGGGGTAACAAGTTAATGGTTAAGATTTACTATTAGACGTTAGAAGTTATAACATTTAAGCAAATACTGCCTCCTGCTTCAGGAAGACACGGCCGAGATACACCACACACTGACAACACATCAGAACCACATCTTTGATCAATCCTTTTACCTATTGGTTCTCCATCACACTGCCTAAGCTCCTTAAACCACAACCCACTCCCTGCAATCTGCTCTATACTGCCACCTAATGACCCCAAAGCAGAAGTATCTATACCTCACTTAGACTCACATCCCTATTTAACCTCACATATCACCACAGAAGAGATCAACGTTAATCATATTATACACGACCAACACTTACCCTGGCACTGCATACAACAGGGCACAATGCTTATTGATGTCACTAATATAATTATTGCACTTTGTCACTCACCTACATGCTTACACTTATGTAACTCCAGAAGACGTAACCCCCCCCTAGCTATGCTATTTATACATAGATTTGATTCATATGCCTACTACTCTTCCACAGTCAGACTCCATTGAACTTGCTTTCTACTCGATGACCAACGCATCACTGAAAACCCTTCACTACACTATACTACGCCCATTAACATTTTAAGGAAACCACTCCGTTACGCTCGGATGCCTTGCTTAGTTACCTAGGCCCAAATCCACCGATTTGTGCTTCACTTCCCCACTTACACACTGACTCTACCTCCCCCCCCTACGACACAACACGATTCCCTTCGCTTTTCACATCTCACAGCCCTCCAACTCATGAACTACCGAAATACATCGAATGCAGAACTCACGCTATAACTACAGCTTCATAATGCTGAAAGCTCTATCTCCTGGAACTGTTCCTCCTATCCCCCACACAACCATAGCTAGGGGTATACACTCTCTACCACTAGCACACATATTCAATACCTCGATGGGCTCGAGGCTTACGAACCATTTATAACCTAAATATATCCCACTGGGCACGGTATTAAGACCTGTATATAGCAAGTATAAATTGATTGCTCTAAGTGATCTCAGCCTCGTAGGTAGGGAGGACAATGACACCTAGCTATACGCACTGACAACACTTGAGCTAAGGATGTCTTTTGCATTCCCAGGAGCTACTCCACTCCTCCCACACTGAAGGAGATCTGCACTCCGACTCTCCACTGCCATCTATTGACTTTGAGCGCATCCCTTCTACACCTCTACACACTATATACCCAGACTCATCTTCACTTACCAATACTAACTGGATTGATATTACACTTAACACACTGTCACACCCACTCCCACACTAGAACTCACTAGAGGCATGCACTTACTCTTCTACTCATCTGTCCTCGAATTTCCCCTACAAATCTACTTATACATAAAACTCGAGATCTGAACTGTTCCTGCAATGTTATACTTGCATAGGTAAACCACACATACCTACACCCATAACACACAGGTTATATTCTCTTCCTTTTCAATTACTGACCACCTTATACATACAATACTATACTTCTATGGTTTATTGCTCTCACATCTGGTACGCTAACCTGTTTACTTAGCCTTGCAATTGTTATACTGTACAGACCACATCTATAGAATTTATTGTTATTATAATTATATAGCAATGTTTATTAAGGTTACCCTTCTTTGTGCTCTCCCCACCCCATTGATATGACCTTACCGGTGACCATCACCCAAATACCCACCACCTCCAGCTCGTTATAAGATATAGCTGACCACTAGTATTGTTACTCAGCTGACTCGCTCGCCGCTACAATCTCTCGACCTTCCTCCCACCCGTGTGACTCCACTCTGATTAGTTCCCCAACATGAATAATACATGCTTGTTCCCCTAATACCACCATATAACTAACATAAGACTGTTGGTGAGCCGGACCCCATTGACAGTCTTTCCCACCTACTGTAGAACATCTCTCGATTGATAGACCAACCCCCACACAGTGGTTACAAGTGTCTTATCTAGCATTTCCAATTAACAAACCTACACATACCACTGATCCTACCCGGTTAGTAAACTTTCTGTGATCCTAGTCACTGAATTAAGTGATTGAGGTCACATTCATTACCGGTACTGTTTATCCCCTCCCTACCCCTGTTCTTTGACCCACCCTATCCACACGCACACACCCTCCAACCCATCCCTCCACCCCCACTAACGTAGCACATTCCACCCTCTTAAATACATCCACATATCTACACAATGTCGAATCCTTCCAGCACCACGCATAGCACCAAACTCAAACTAATCTCACTAAACGTAAAAGGCCTTAATACGCCCGAGAAACGTTCCAAGCTACTCCTCACAATGCACCGCAACAAGGCCGATATTATTTTCCTTCAAGAAACTCATTTTCGAACCGACTCCACGCCAAAGCTACAAAATCACCGATATCCCATGGTATTCCATGCTACCAACCCATTATCCAAGACAAAAGGGGTCTCAATACTCATATCTAAAGCCTGCCCCATTCAAATCACGGACTCTTTAATAGATGTGGACGGCAGATACATATTTCTCAAAGGATCCCTTCTCAACAGAACATTTACATTGGCTAACATATACGCCCCCAATCGCGGTCAGGTACCTTTCTTCCGGAAAATCACGAATATTCTCACAACCTTCCAAGAAGGAACCCTCATCTTGGGGGGAGACTTCAACACTCCACTTAACCCTACCCATGATACATCTACTGGTTCCTCCTCACTCCCATATTCGGCCCTTAAAACAATTAAATCGTCCCTCAATCAGCTATTGCTACATGACACATGGCGAACCCTGAACCCAAATGTTAAAGACTTCACATTCTATTCCGCTCCCCACGACAGATATTCCAGGATAGACTACATCTTTCTAACACAAAAAGATCTATCTTTAATTCATCACACTTCAATTGACCCCATGCTTATCTCCGACCATCACCCCACATCTCTAACACTTAAAATCCCAAACACGACGCCCCGCTCTCAAACATGGAAATTGGATCCATCATTACTGACTGACCCCTCTATCAAAGCCGAGGTCGAATCTACCCTCAAACATTTCTTTCAAGAGAATGTTTCGACGGACACATCCCCACTTACCATCTGGGAAACACACAAATGCGTAATCAGAGGAACCCTAATCGCAGCAGCTGCCAAACGCAACCGAACACGCAGAAAACAATACTCAGACCTCACCAACAAAATCCATAGACTAGAAACTGCTCACAAACAATCCCAAGCCCTCTCCACTATGACTGAACTGATTCAAGCTAGAAAAGATCTACTGGATATCTTAGATAACCAAATTCGACGCAAATATATCCTCTCCAAAAAAACGTTTTATGAATTTGGCAACAAAGCCAGTAAAATGCTAGCCCGGGCTTTGCAGGTGACAAAAGCACACACAACGATTCACTCTATCACTGATCCAACAGGACGCAAATTTACCAAAACCCCAGACATAGCAACGCAGTTTGTCAAATATTATAGTAAACTATATAACCTCCACCCATCTAACTCCTCCCTTGATAAGAACAAACGAACAGAAATGATAACCGATTTTTTGCAACAATATGGCCCTACCCCTATCTCTGATTCCGTGGCCCAAGAATTGTCCTCTCCCCTAACCAGAGAAGAAATAGACCTAGCTCTAAAACAACTAAAATCAGGTAAAAGCCCCGGCCCCGATGGCTTGACAGTCGGCTACTATAAAACTTACGCAGAAACACTCACCCCCTACTTCTTAAGAGCCTTTAATTCCTTCGCAACCCCCACGACACCGCCTCGAGACCTTCTAACTGCCCATATAGCTGTAATTCCGAAACCAGACAAGGACCCCTCCCTAGTTACCAATTACAGGCCCATCTCGCTTCTTAATGTGGACTTAAAATGGTATGCGAAGACTTTAGCGAACCGTATACTACCACTATTGCCTCAACTTATAGATCTGGACCAAGTTGGCTTTGTTCCGGGAAGAGAGGCGAGAGATAACACTCTCAAAGCTCTTAATATACACCATTGGCTTACAACTAGCGGCTCTGGCGGTTTTATGCTTTCTCTCGACGCGGAGAAGGCGTTTGACAGGGTGGCCTGGGACTATATGCTAGAATCTCTACGGATGATAGGTCTTCCCTCAACGATGCTCAATTTCATATCGGCCCTTTACTCTAACCCTACTGCCAAGGTCCAGGTAAACGGCCACCTGTCGGACGCCTTCTCCGTGTCGAATGGAACCCGTCAGGGCTGCCCACTCTCCCCTCTAATTTTTATTCTTTCCTTGGAACCCTTCCTAAGACGCCTGAGAGCCAACCAAGACATTAAAGGAATTACCATCAAACGACGTACGTACAAAGTAGCTGCCTTCGCGGACGACATACTCCTTTTTCTTACTGACCCCCTCACGACAATACCTAACCTCCTTACAGACTTTAAAAATTTTCATACCCTATCTAATCTACAAATAAATTACTCGAAATCGACAGCCCTGAATGTCACCCTTGCCCCTGAACTTTGTCGACAATGCCAAATCAACTTCCCGTTCTCATGGAACGCTAAAGCCATCCCGTATCTAGGTATTCTCCTACCGACCTCCTTGAATAACTTATACACCCTAAACCATGCGGCAATTTTACAAAAAATACAATTGGACCTAAAAAAATGGTCCACGGGACTTTTTTCCTGGTTCGGTAGAGCCGCGATAATCAAAATGAACATTCTGCCGAGACTTCTGTATATTTTGCAAACTATCCCCATTAAACTTCCAAAATCATTTTTCTTAACATACCAACGGGCCTGTACATCTTTCATATGGGCCAAATTACGCCCGAGAATAAGCTACCTGCGACTAACCGCCCCCAAACTTTTAGGCGGCATAGGTCTTCCTGATCTACGCAAATACCACCAAGCATGCCATCTTACCCGAATTATAGACTGGAACATACACTCTACGCTCAAAGACTGGATCCACGTAGAGCAATCATTCTCGGACCTTCCATTATCTAACCTTCCCTGGATCAATAAATCTAATATCCCCCCTGAATCCAAGCACCATCCATTAATCAACCCCACGTTGGCTTCCTTCCACAATGCCTGTAATCTCCACAAAATTTCTTCATCTAATGGCCCAATGACCCCAATGAGAATGAACCCAGATTTTTCCCCAGGGATGCATCCCACCTTCTTAGCAGACCATTGGCCCCATCCTACTGTACGAGCAGAACACTTTTTCGAAGGAAATCATTTCTTATCCCAATCAGCGCTTGCGTCCAAAATGAACATGAGCTCTTTCCCATTCTGGAATTACGTCCAACTGAGACACTTCTTTCACAAACCTAAAACCAGATCAGATTGGTCCAGACAGACCACCACATTCGAAAACCTATGCTCCAGTGGGGAACCACAAAAACACCTGATATCCCAGACATATGCACTCCTATTCACATCCCATGCACTAACAAAACACTGGACCACCAGACAATGGGAACAGGACCTCTCGATACACCTTAACGAAGCAGACTGGGAAAAAATATATACCTTGACCCACAAAGGATCCATTAACGTACAAATACAGGAAAACGCCTTTAAAATACTATCACGATGGTACAGAACACCGCTGAAGCTACATCATATGGATCCGTCCATTACCCAAACATGTTGGAGGTGTAAAACGGAGATTGGATCGTTCTTACATGTTTGGTGGTCCTGCACAAAAATTCAACCCTTCTGGAAAGAAGTACACAAATTGATCAATCAAATAACAACATACACATTAGACTTCAATCCTGCATTATTCCTACTCCACCATTCCAAATTGCCACTATCAACATACCAACGATCTCTGACCATGCACATGGTGAATGCCGCCAAACTCTGCATTCCCCTCAAATGGCGCTCCACAGATCAACCATCTATTGCAGACTGGTTTGCACGCATACAAAAGACGATGGCCATGGAGGACCTCATACATCAGGCCAATGAAACACAACCTAAATTTGTCAAAACATGGACATGCTGGATACACTTTACCACAACTGATGAATACAAACGATACTTCACATGAAAGCTGTATAGACATTGTAACGCTGCTTAGAATAACAAATATCTACCTTACCCTGGATATCATCTGTCCCCCTCATTTTTCTTTCCGCAGCTGACAACCCTGAACACCCTCATACTCAAGACGAAACACGCAAGCATACTACCTTTTGCTGTCGATATTCACTATAATACATTTACTACTACTGTCCCAACCCACCCCCTACACATCCTCTTTATAATCACCTATCTCCGCTCACTGTCCACAAAACCTACTTTACAACAAACTTTTACGGGTGCACTTCATAACAAAATTAACTCACGTTCCCACCCCCACCCCCCACCCACCCTATATTAACCACCATCCTTGATAGAATATGAAGCTAGAGTTCTAAGACTCAGTAACAATATTTCTACAGTATAGCTTCTTTACAGCTCTACGGAATATTTACTCCAAATGAATGCTTAACTACTACGATTTATATGTAATAACTCGAATGTATCTCCCACAAGAACAGCGGCTGCGTCCGCTAACATGCACTGTATTATATTTAAGTACTCCCTATGCTGTACTCTCCTTCTTCTGTATTTTCCCTTGTTACTTCTGTTTTAAAACCAATAAAAAATATTTGAAAAAAAAAAAAAAAAATAAAAGCAAAGGAGAAGGCCTTCAAAAAATACAAGGTTGAGGGATCATCCTCAGCATTCAGACTTTATAAAGAATGCAACAGGAAATGTAAGGGTGCAATTAGGATGGCTAAGATAGAACATGAAAGACACATAGCGGAGGAGAGCAAAAAAAATCCCAAGAAATTCTTTAAGTATGTAAACAATAAAAAAGGGAGGACAGACCATATTGGCCCCATAAAGAATGAGGAAGGACATCTGGTTACAAAGGATGGGGAGATGGCGAAGGTATTGAATTTATTCTTCTCCTCAGTCTTCACGAGTGAATCGGGGGGCTTCAGTAACCAAAACTGCAGTGTTTATCCTCATGACACAACACAGGAAGCACCTACATGGTTAACAGAGGACGGAATTAAAATTAGACTTGAGAAACTTAACATTAATAAATCACCGGGACCAGATGGCTTGCATCCGAGGGTACTTAGGGAACTCAGTCAGGTGATTGCCAGACCGTTGTTCCTAATTTTTACAGACAGTCTATTGACTGGAATGGTACCAGCTGATTGGAGAAAAGCCAATGTAGCACCAATATTTAAAAAGGGCCCAAAAAACATCCCTGGGAATTACAGACCAGTTAGCCTAACATCAATAGTATGTAAACTCTTGGAGGGGATGATAAGGGACTATATACAAGATTTTAGTAATAAGAATGATATCATTAGCAGTAATCAGCATGGATTCATAAAGAATCGTTCTTGCCAAACCAATCTATTAACCTTCTATGTGGAGGTGAGTTGCCATCTACATAAAGGAAGGCCCGTAGACATTGTGTATCTGGATTTTGCAAAAGCATTTGACACAGTTCCCCATAAATGTTTACTGTACAAAATAAGGTGCGTTGGCATGGACCATAGGGTGAGTACATGGATTGAAAACTGGCTACAAGGGCGTGTTCAGAGGGTGGTGATAAATGGGGAGTACTCAGAATGGTCAGGGGTGGGTAGTGGGGTTCCCCAAGGTTCTGTGCTGGGACCAATCCTATTTAATTTGTTCATAAACGACCTGGAGGATGGGGTAAACAGTTCAATCTCTGTATTTGCAGACGATACTAAGCTAAGCAGGGCAATAACTTCTCCGCAGGATGTGGAAAACTTGCAAAAAGACCTGAACAAATTAATGGGGTGGGCGACTACATGGCAAATGAGGTTCAATGTAGAAAAATGTAAAATAATGCATTTGGGTGGCAAAAATATGAATGCAATCTATACAGTGGGGGGAGAACCTCTGGGGGAATCTAGGATGGAAAAGGACTTGGGGGTCCTAGTGGATGATAGGCTCAGCAATGGCATGCAATGCCAAGCTGCTGCTAATAAAGCAAACAGAATATTGGAATGCATTAAAAGGGGGATCAACTGCAGAGATAAAATGATAATTCTCCCACTCTACAAGACTCTGGTCCGCCCGCACCTGGAGTATGCTGTCCAGTTCTGGGTTCCAGTCCTCAGGAAGGACGTACTGGAAATGGAGCGAGTACAAAGAAGGGCAACAAAGCTAATAAAGGGTCTGGAGGATCTTAGTTATGAGGAAAGGTTGCGAGCGCTGAACTTATTCTCTCTGGAGACGAGACGCTTGAGAGGGGATATGATTTCAATTTACAAATACTGTACTGGTGACCCCACAATAGGGATAAAACTTTTTCGCAGAAGAGAGTTTAATAAGACTCGTGGCCACTCATTACAATTAGAAGAAAAGAGGTTTAACCTTAAACTACGTAGAGGGTTCTTTACTGTAAGAGCGGCAAGGATGTGGAATTCCCTTCCACAGGCGGTGGTCTCAGCGGGGAGCATTGTTAGCTCAAGAAACTATTAGATAATCACCTGAATGACCGCAATATACAGGGATATGTAATGTAATACTGACACATAATCACACACATAGGTTGGACTTGATGGACTTGTGTCTTTTTTCAACCTCACCTGCTATGTAACTATGTAACTATGTAAGATGTTTAAATCGCCAAAAAATGTAATACAGTGGAACCTTGGTTAACGAGTAACGCGGTTAATGAACGTTTTGAAAGACAAGCAACTTTTTTTTTAAATTCTGACTCGGTTCGCGAGTGTTGACTCGCAAAACGAGAAGGATTCAAGCTAATGGGGTGTACAGTACTGCATTTGGCCAGAGGTGCAGGGGCGCAGGTGACACTCGGAATGGTTCGGAGCCGTTCGGAAATACTCGGAAACACCCAGAAACACTCTGAAATACTCTGTTCCTGAGTGTTTCCGAGCCTTCCCGAGGCTTCCCGAGTTGAGCCGAGCTGTTCTCGAGTATTTCCGAGGCTCTCCGGCACCCCCCCACCTCTGGCCACATGTGGTATTGCATGCATAGAAGTCAATGGTGAATTTAAATTATCTTTGTTTCCATCGACTTCTATGGGGAAACTTGCTTTGATATGCGAGTGCTTTGGATTACAAGCATTCTCCTGGAAGGGATTGTGCTTGTAATCCAAGGTTCCACTGTATATTGCAGCTTACCAATCATTAGATGTTAGATTAGTTTTCTTTTTTTTTGGCTTTCTTTACTCAGTTTTCCCCTGGTGATCTGGCTAGTAACACACCTCCTGTATTAGAGTGCCCCCACTCTGGATTAAGGAATATAGGGGGCACAGTTAGACAACAGCATCGTCGGTCTGCGGAGAGGGAGTATTAGATGCACTAGCAGATTTTTTTTTCCTTTAGTAATAAAGGTTTCAAATTTTGTCTTTCCTCCTTTCCTTCTCATCAATATGCCAATAAAATTAAGCCTTTCCATTTACATTACATGCCTTATTTTCGACCCAGTGACATCATCACTGAGTTTTTTTGCTTCTCTATAAAAGGCAGGCAGATCATGGCTGGTGGGAGGGGCCAGCAGAGTGCTAAAAACAGCACTAGTGATGCTGAGCCTCCATGATTAAAAATACCGAAATCCGACAAATGAAAGGGGTGCCTAGCCGTTGCAGCCCCGAAAGATTTGGCTGCTCAATGACCAGGCCATTTTTTGCAATTCGGCACTGCGTCGATTTAACTGACAATTGCGCGGTCGTGCGACGTTGCACCCAAACAAAATTGACGTCCTTTTTTTCCCACAAATAGAGCTTTCTTTTGGTGGTATTTGATCACCTCTGTGATTTTTATTTTTTGCCCTATAAACAAAAAAAGAGCGACAATTTTGAAAAAAACACAATATTTTGTACTTTTTGCTATAATAAATATCCCCATTTTTTTTTTAAAAAAGCAAATTTTTTTCTCAGTTTAGGCTGATATGTATTCTTCTACATATTTTTGGTAGTAAAAATAAATCGCAATAAGCGTATATTGATTGGTTTGCGCAAAAGTTATAGTGTCTACAAAATAGGAGATAGATTTATAACATTTTTCTTATTTAATTTTTTTACTAGTAATGGCGGCGATCTGCGATTTTTATCAGGACTGCGACATTATGGCGGACACATCGGACACTTTTGACACATTTTTGGGACCATTGTCATTTACACAGCAATCAGTGCTATAAAAACGCACTGATTACTGTAAAAATGTCACTGGCAGGGAAGGGCTTAACACTAGGGGGGCGATCAAGGGGTTAACTGTGTTCCCTATTGTGTGTTCTAACTGAAGGGGGGATGGGACTGTGTAGGGGAGATGACAGATCGCTGTTCATACTTTGTATGAACACACGATCAGTCTCTTCTCTCCTCAGGGAACTGGGATCTGTGTGTTTACACACACAGATCCCGGTTCTTGGGGTGTCACGAGCGATCGCGGGAGCCCGGCGGTGATCACGCCGGCCAGGCACTCGCATCGGCATTGGGGGCCCCCTAGTGGCCACAGGGCGAAATGACGTTATGTAACGGCGTAAAACTGCGGCAGCTGGTCGGCAAGTGGCTAGGGACAGTAAGGTTAGGGAGGAAAAAGTTAGATGATACTGGATGCCCTCCAGCCAAGAAAGGAGGAAGATTCTGTCTGACTTGCTACAGCTTCTAATGCACACTGTGAGAAGCTTACAGCTGCAGTATAATCAGAGTAATCAATATCAGTAAATTAAGTTTAGGCTGAAGTTCAGCTTACAAATCACATTATATATCAGTGACAGAAAATATTGAAAGGGCCCTACCATGTGTCACCCACATTTATTGCTGTTTTAACTTCTTTCTACCCACGATTTCACAACATACGCCTTTAGTTATGTACCCTGAATAATTACTAACTGTCCCAAACTCCATGGCACTATGGGGCTTTTACAAATCTTAAATCTTAGATCATGTTTTTTGGACAGTCAACATCTGCCTTGATACATTCCTTGTTAATTGGATGAACCGATTGCCGACCGTATACTGTGTACGGCAGCAAAATGGCTCCACTACGCAGGATCACATACCTGTACATTATCCCGCATTTCCGGGTCTGGGTGCGGGCGCTCAAATGCCGCGACCCGCTCCCGCTGTGATTGGCGACAGCAGGAGCCAATCAGCAGGTCCGGCAGACGCGACGTCCGCCAAGACCCGTCAACCGTTCCACGGAGAGAGACAGAACGACAGTCTGCCCATGTAAACAAAGCAGATTGCCTTTCTGTGAGAAGGGGAGGTAGTGATCCTGTGTTTCTGCTAAGCAGGGACAAGGATCTCTGCCTTCCCTTAGTGGAAACACCTCCCACACAGTTAGCAAACACTCCCTAGGAACACATTTAACCGTTTGATCCCCCCTGATGTTAACCCCCTCCCTGCCAATGTCATTAGTACAGTGACAGTGCATATTTTTAGCACTGATCACTGTACTGGTGTCACTGGTCCCCAAAAAGTGTCAGATTTGTCTGCCGCAATGTCGCAGTTCTGCTATAAGTCGCTGATCGCCGCCACTACTAGTAAAAAAAAAAATTTAATTTCATAAATCTATCCTATAGTTTGTAGGTGCTATAACTTTTTCGCAAAAACATGTAGAAGAATACATTTTGGCCTAAATTGATGAATAATTCCCCCCCCCCCCCCCCCCATTTTTTAATGAATATGTTTTATAGCAGAAAGTAAAAAAATATATATTTTTTTCAATATTGTCTGTATTTTTTTGTTTATAGTTCAAAAAAATTTAAATGCAGAGGTGATCAAATACCACCAAAAGAAAGCTCTATTTTTGGGAAAAAAGGACATAAATGTTATTTGGGTACAGCATCGCACGACCGCGCAATTGTCAGTTAAAGTAACGCAGTGCCGTATCGCAAAAAAATGGCCTGGTCATGATGAAGGGGGGTAAACCTTCCAGAGCTGAAGTGGTTAAAGTGACCTACAGTATCTCACAAAAGTGAGTACACTCCTCACATTTTTGTAAATATTTTATTATAACTTTTCATGTGACAACACTGAAGAAATGACACTTTGCTACAATGTAAAGTAGTGAGTGTACAGCTTGTATAACAGTGTAAATTTGCTGTCCCCTCAAAAAAACTCAACACACAGCCATTAATGTCTAAACCGCTGGCAACAAAAGTGAGTACACCCCTAAGTGAAAATGTCCAATATGGGCCCAATTAGCTATTTTTCCTCCCCGGTGTCATGTGACTCTTTAGTGTTACCAGGTCTCAGGTGTGAATGGGGAGCAGGTGTGTTAAATTTGGTGTTATCGCTCTCACTCTGTCATACTGGGCACTGGAAGTTCAACATGGCACCTCATGGCAAAGAACTCTCTGAGAATCTGAAAAAAAATAATTTTTGCTCTACATAAAGATAGCCTAGGCTATAAGAACAGTGCCCCTGAAACTGAGCTGCAGCACGGTGGCCAAGACCATACAGCAGTTTAACCGGACAGGTTCCACTCAGAACAGGCCTCGCCATGGTCGACCAAAGAAGTTGAATGCGCGTGCTCAACGTCATATCCAGAGGTTGTCTTTGGGAAATATACGTATGAGTGCTGCCAGTATTGCTGCAGAGGTTGAAGGGGTGGGAGGTCAGCCTGTCAGTGCTCAGACCATACGCCGCACACTGCATCAAATAGGTCTGCATAACTGTCATCCCAGAAGGAAGCCTCTTCTACAGATGATGCACAAGAAAGCCCATAAACAGTTTGCTGAAGACAAGCAGACTAATGACATGGATTACTGGAACCATGTCCTGTGGTCTGATGAGACCAAGATAAACTTATTTGGTTCAGATGGTGTCAAGTATGTGTGGCGGCAACCAGGTCAGGAGTACAAAGACAAGTGTGTCTTGCGTACACTCAAGTATGGTGATGGGAGTGTCATGGTCTGGGGCTGCATGAGTGCTGCCGGTACTGGAGAGCTACAGTTCTTTGAGGGAACCATGAATGCCAACATGTACTGTGACATACTGAAGCAGAGCATGATCCCCTCCGTTCAGAGACTGGGCCGCAGGGCAGTATTCCAACATGACAACGACCCCAAACACACCTCCTAGATGACCACTGCCTTGCTAAAAAAGCTGAGGGTAAAGGTGGTGGACTGTCCAAGCATGTCTCCAGACCTAAACCCTACTGAGCATCTGTGGAGCATCCTCAAATGGAAGGTGGATGAGCGCAAGGTCTCTAACATCCACCAGCTCTGTGATGTCATCATGGAGGAGTGGAAGAGGACTCCAGTGGCAACCTGTGAAGCTCTGGTGAACTCCATGCCCAAGAGGGTTAAGGCAGTGCTGGAAAATAATGGTGGCCACACAAAATATTGACACTTTGGGTCCAATTTGTACATTTTCACTTAGGGGTGTACTCACTTTTGTTGCCAGCAGTTTAGAAATGAATGGCTGTGTGTTGAGTTATTTTGAGGGGACAGCAAATTTACACTGTTATACAAGCTGTACACTCACTACTTTACATTGTAGAAAAGTGTCATTTCTTCAGTGTTGTCACATGAAAAGATAATAAAATATTTATAAAAATGTGAGGGGTGTACTCACTTTTGTGAGATACTGTATGTGGCTATAAATGCCGTAGTATGTTCTGACGCTCCTTTGAACTGGGGAAGTCACTTAGATGAGTGGTGAAACGTCTTCAACAATGCAGAACAAGTCCAATTGAATGTCACAAACTACTAATAGCTTTCTTTTGGGGAAAAAAACTTCATAAAATAACTATATCTATAGGTCAAGGTACTAAATCAGGCGGAACAACATTGATTTATTAAGAACAAATGTGTTTATCTTACATCTTATTACTGCGTGTACAATAACTTTTAAAGATTTTCAGACCAATTCTCTCATTTTAATGAATGACAAATTTTTCTGTGTGATATATCCAGACACCGAAGCACACAATTATTAATCTTTTCAATTTAAAGTGGCTGTAAAGCCTCAAGGTTTTTCACTTTAATGCACTCTAAGCATTAGGGAGAAAAACCTGTATTGCAGCTGCCCCCCAGACTCCCTCTCTTTTTCTCTTACCTGAGTCCGATCTGATCCAGCGATGTGCACAAGAGCGGCAGCTCCAGCCGCTGACCCTCTCCTCATTGGACAGATTGATAATAGCAGGAGCTGACAATTAAAGCGGAGTTCCAGCCGAAATATGACTTTTAAGATAAAAATACCCCTAGAAGACTCATGCCTCCTGCAATGTAACAAAGGTATGCTGTAAACTATGCCCAGTTTTGTATCTGTGCAGCATTGTTTTCTTACTTTCTGAAGTTTCTGCACAGCGTGGCCATCTCCAGTGTGGGCACCTGAAGCCACAGTGTCCTTCTTCCTGTTTTCCTTGCATGCTGGCTACCCAGCATGCACCTGCCGATCTCACACATGTGCAGTGTGGTGCAATTTTGGTCAGCTTGGCATGGCACAGCCATGTCAAGCTGACCAAGATTTTCCATAGATGCAATGTTAAATGTTACTGGGGCCGTGCAATGCCAAGCTGGCCAAAAATTTCCATAGATGCCATGCCAAGCTGACCAAGATCTCCCAGGAGCCAAGGAGCTGCTGCCCCCCAAAGGAGGAAGTGAAATTAGATATAGGCATAAATTAGGTAAGTGAACAGAAAAAAAAAGCCAAATCATTTTAAGGATGCACATTAGTGCTGCATGGTGAGAAGTGAAAAATGTGGGTGGAACTCCGCTTTAAATCCAGTGACACTGGAGCTGGGGGCCGAGTCCCAGTCCAAGGATGCAGCAGCAGGACTTGGGAGCAAGCCCGCATTGGGTCACCCCAGGTAAATCAGCTTTCCATGGGGGCACCCGATGAGGAGGAGGGGCCAGGAGCACCGACTGGGCACCCCAGAAGAAGAGGATCGGTGCTGCTCTGTGCAAAACAATTGCACAGAGCAGGTGGGTCGAGGCAGGCTAGTTATTTTTTTTTCTCCTTATTCTATCTTCTTTTTTTTGTTCTCTTTCTTACTTACTTTCTTTTTTTTAATCTTTTTGTAATTTGTAAGGGTGTATGAAAGGAAAAAGGAAAAATGTAATATTATAACTTAATTGTTGATTAATTTTGATTTCTGTTATTCTCTTTTATAAATTAGGATTAACTAAGTCTAACTATTATACATTCAGTGTTTGTTATTATACGTGTTTATTAATGTGACAATGTATTTGTTGTTTATTCTAGTGAATTACAGTAGGATTATGTACAGTATACTAACATATGATTGCATAAAGTTGTTTGTTTAAGACTAATGTATACCATATATAATATTAGGTTTTCTAGGGATATGTATTATTCTAATGCATTGTCTGTTTGAAGGTGCAATGATTGTTTTGTATTTTTTTTTATGAATAAATTCAGATTAAACAAAAATAAGGAGTTTATAACCCCTTTAAGAATGTTTTACGTAAAAAAAAAAAAAAAAGAAGAAACTGAAAAAGTAGAATAGTTTTGAATATGATGCTGGATTAGGTTGATGGTCAAAATTCTATGGCAATAGAATCTCTATTCTAATCTCTGTTATTCCCTTTGAGCATTCAGAACTCCCTCCTTGCCATTCCATTCAGTTTAACATGTGTATTTGGGTAAGGTAATGTGTAAATATGTTTAGGAGATAACTAGTTGGCAGACATTACAATGATCAAATTATTTCTGTACAATCACTCCTGCATGTCTGTCAATCACCTTTGCATGTTTATTGCCTATTAAAATTATGGCTAAATCACATTTTTTAGATTGCGGTAAGGCAGCACACAGTAACACTTGATGCGTTTTGGTGCAATGCAGTCCCGTTTTTTTAAATGGTAGCCCATTGAACTTTCACCAACATCCTGCAGATCATTAAAAAAAGGCAAAAAAAAGTTTTCATTTCATTTGGAAATAATTGTACAATGCTCTGTAACAGAACCATGATTTTAGTGTAATTTTAAACAGGACAGAAAGAAAATGATGTATACTTCTTATCTATTTTTTTAAACCAACACTGATCAATGCAGAAAAAGTGTCTTGCCTCACTTTGACTTCAGCATTATTAGGCGCTAGGGATGAGCTTCGAGTTCGAGTCAAACAAAAAGTGCTAATTTTAAAGGTTTATATGCAAGTTATTGTCATAAAAAGTGGTTGGGGACCCGGGTCCTGCCCCAGGGGACATGGATCAATGAAAAAAAAAAAATGGGCGTTTAAAAATGGGAGTTTTTTCAGGAGCAGTGATTTTAATAATGCTTAAAGTGAAACAATAAAAGTGTAATATCCCTTTAAATTTCGTACCTGGGGGGTGCTATAGTATGCCTGTAAAGGGGCGCATGTTTCCCGTGTTTAGAACAGATTGACAGCAAAATGACATTTCAAAGGAAAAAAAGTCATTTAAAACTACTCGTGGCTATTAATGAATTGCCGGTCCGACAATATATAAAAAAGTTCATTGATAAAAACGGCATGGGAATTCCCCACAGGGAAACCCCAAACCAAAATTTAAAAAAAAATGATGTGGGGTCCCCCTAAATTACATACCAGGCCCTTCAGGTCTGGTATGGATTTTAAGGGGAACCCCGCGCCAAATTAAAAACAAAAATAGCGTGGGGTCTCCTCAAAAAAACATAACAGACCCTTATCCGAGCATGCAACCTGGCAGGCCGCAGGAAAAGAGGGGGGGCGAGAGAGCAGCCCCCCCCTGAACCATACCAGGCCACATGCCCTCAACATTGGGGGGGTGCTTTGGGGTAGCCCCCAAAATACCATGTTGATGGGGACAAGGGCCTCATCCCCACAACCCTTGCCCGGTGGTTGTGGGGGTCTGCGGGCGGGGGACTTATCGGAATTTGGAAGCCCCCTTTAACAAGGGGACCCCCAGATCCCGGCCCTCCCCCCTGTGTGAAATGGTAAGAGGGTACAAAAATACCCCTACCATTTCACAAAAAAACTGTCAAAAATGTTAAAAATGACAAGAGACAGTTTTTGACAATTCCTTTATTTAAATGCTTCATCTTTCTTCTATCGTCTTTCTTCTATCTTTTTTCTTCTATCTTCTTTCTTCTATCTTCTTTCTTCCTTCGGTTTCTTCCTCCATCTTCTTCTTCTTCTGGTTCTTCCTCCAGTGTTCTCGTCCGGCATCTTCCTCCGCGGCGCCGGCGTCTTCTTCCCTTCATCTTCTGGCCCGCTCTGCATCCAGCATGATGGGAGGCTCTCGCTGTGTGACGCTTCTCCTCTTCTGACGGTTCTTAAATAACGGAGGGCGGGGCCACCCGGTGACCCCACCCCCCTCTGACACACGGGGACTTCCCAGTGGCATTCCCCATGATGTCAGAGGGGACGGACAGGGAAGTCACCGTGCGTCTGAAGAGGAGAAGCATCACACAGCGGGAGCCTCCCATCCCATCATGCTGGATGCGGAGCGGCCCAGAAGACGAAGGGAAGAAGACGACGGCGCCGTGGAGGAAGATGCCGGATGAGAACACCGGAGGAAGAACCAGAAGAACCAGAAGAAGATGAAGATGAAGGAAGATAGAAGATAGAAGAAAGAAGATAGAAGAAAGAAGAAGCATTTAAATAAAGGATGCAAGTAAAGGCGCAAAGAACTGGAGATAACAATAATGACAACAATAAAAGCAAAGGGATGGGGAACAGACTGAAATTTTCCAATCTTATAATACATTCAATGGATAAATAATGTCCACATGTATATGTCCGAAAAAGAAGAAACTGTGTATCACATTAGCACATATGGGGAATGGTCTCACAGTCGTGTACAAATGAGGGGTCATGTACAAATGGGGGGTTCAAAGATCCAAATAATGGTAGGTCCACAAGCAGGGCTGCCTTCATCAAGAAGCGAAACCACATTCCAATCCTAAGGAAAAACAGAAGAGAGAGGCGCCTCTGGGTGTAGACTAAAAACAAGGTTTATTCATAAAAAGATAATGATGATCAAACTCACATGTTGAAGATCATCAGTAGGCATAAAATGGTAATCAAATGCTGGAAAGGACCTCATCCATCAAAGGTTCAAATCAGTCGAAGACAACTCCTGGCGGGGGGCTCTGCCTGTGTGTGAGGAGAGGTACCGCTGAGATGTGAGGCCGGCCGCAGCGGTGACAAGTCACAATACTCGGTGGAGAACAGGGAAGAGCGTAAACATCCGGCGAGGAGTGATGACGTCATGAATCGAGCGACGCGTTGCAGGGCGTACGGGCTGTGTTGACGTGACAGCCGCGCCCCTTCATCAGGCTGAGGATGGATGGGATAGGGCGGCTTAAGAAGTGGGAGGTGGGAGGGAAAACCAGAACAGGAAATGTCATGATTGGTGTGGATGAGAGAGGGGGGGGACGGAACGGAGACTAAAGGAAATGGTCAGAGGAACATTAAGAAGTGTCAGCAGTGAAGTACTTTCTCAGGGAGCATGACAATAATACAGGGGCAATTATGTGGAAAGAAAGGAAAGAGGGAATAAAAAATGGACGGTTCGATTGGTACAGAGGGTGTGTGGTTGGGAGGGAACTATGATATAAATGCAAATACATGTAAGTAAATACATCATATGAGATGGTATATGACTGGAGAAAAAATATAAAGGAAAAATAAAAATAAAAAATAAATAAAAAATAAAAAATAATAAAAATAATAATAAAAATAAAAAATAAAAATAATGATAATAATAAAGAATAAATAAATAAAAATATATAAATAAAATATAATAAATAATAAAAAATAGTAGAAAATAGATAAAAAATATATAGAAAAAAAAAAAAAAAAAGGCAAGTATATGTAGAAGGTGGATATCTGTTGATATAGATAAATGCGTGGATATATGAATATGATAAGTCTATGGAGGGGGGGAGGGGGGATGAGGGAAGAAAAAGGCAGAACATATATATATATATATAAGAATATATACAAGGGGGGGAGGGGAAGGAGAGAAAGGAATGGGCATGTATCTCTCCATCACACACAAATCAGGCCTTATATAAAGACACACAATTGATTGACAATTAGTTAAACAAAAAAGACAAGAAAGAAATCAATCCAATTGTCACTAAATCAATGACAATTAATGAAAATTAAAAATAATAATTATAGAGATAGTGACTATTGCTGCATATGTGTGTGCATGTATGCGCACGCAAAATTGCGCGCGCACCCAGCACACACAGACGCAACAAGATATATATAAAAATATTTAAAATTATTTAAAAATATTCGCACAGAACCTAAAGGCTGAGAATCAGGTGAAAAAGCGAACAACAAAACTCTAAAAAGGAATATGTGTATAAAAAGTATTAAAGGATAGTAGAGATCTCTAAGCTTTCGTTAATTCCTCCTGGCGATAAGGCATCTAAGGTATATATCCAAAAAGTTTCCTGGGAACAGAGCTTCTTGAATCTTTCGGCGGGAGACAGGGATCTGGGAATTTGTTCAATTACCCATACCCTGAGTCCCACTGTCGAGCTCTGGTGGGCCACCGCAAAGTGTTTAGGGACACTATGTGGATCGGTGCCACCTTCAATTAGCCTTCTGTGCTCACCGAACCTTTGTCTGAGAGCCCTAATGGTACGGCCTACATAGATCAGTCCACATGGGCAACTCAGACCATAGACTACGAAGTCTGATGAGCAGTTGAAGAAGTCCTTTAGCATATAGGTTTTACCTTTAGTAACAAAGGACTTCTGACCATGATGAACGAAATGGCAAGTTTTGCACAAAGCCTTGCGGCACTGATACATACCCACCAGGGGTATTAGTGTAGGTGCAACAGGAGAGGGTGCAGTGGATTTGAGTTTGCTGGGAGCAATTTTACTCTTTAGGTTAGGGGCCCTACGATATGTGACTTTGGGATGTGAAGGTAGTACGGCTGAGAGGTGGGGATCCTGTTGTAAAATATCCCAATGTTTAGATAGAATTTTTTCCATGTGTTTGAATTTGTGGTGGAAGGTAGTGACAAATCTGCTAGAACAGTCTTTGGGAGATGTACTATCTCTTGGAGGTTTGCCATGAAGATAGTAATTGTAAGCTTCATCAACCAAGGACTCTGGGTATTGTTTATCCAGAAACTTCCTTTTAAGATTAACACTAAGTGCAGTGTAATCCGAATCTTTTGTGCAATTTTGTCGGAGACGACAAAACTGCCCTTTTGGGATGTTAGTGATCCACTTTGGAAAATGGCAACTGTTGTAGTGCAAATACGAGTTGCCTGCGGTAGGCTTGGTATAGTTCTTAGAGGTGATAACTGAACCTTCGTGACCCAATTCTAAATCCAAAAAGGCTATGGTAGTACAGTCTGTGACAGATGTGAATGAAAGTCCATAAGGATTATCATTGCAGTGTTTCACAAAAGGAGTAATGAGCTCAGTGTCACCATCCCAGATGATAATCAAATCATCAATGTACCTGCCAAAGAACACTATGTTGGCTGCAAAGGGGTTATGATTATAGATGTATTCGTCTTCCCAAAAGCCCATAGCTAAATTGGCGTAGGACGGAGCAAAATTAGCTCCCATCGCCGTACCCTGTGTTTGATGATAAAAATCTCCATTAAAAGTAAAATAATTGTGCGTCAGGCAGAACTCTGTGGCCTCTATAATGAATCTAGCCTGACGCATGTTCATTAAAGGATCCGTGGATAAAAATTGCTCCACTGCCATCAATCCGAACTGGTGTGGGATAGAGGTATACAGAGAGCATACGTCAAGTGAAAGCCATACATAAGAGGACTCCCATCTATAAGAAGACAGGAGTTCTAAAAGATGAGTTCCATCACGTATGTATGACCGTAAGGATGAAACTATGGGCTGTAAGAATTGGTCTATGTACAAGCTGAAACCTGTGGTGACGCTGTCCATCGCTGCTACAATGGGTCTGCCAGGAGGATCCACCAGGCTTTTATGAATCTTGGGTAGATAATAAAAATAAGGGATTTGGTAGAAAGATTTCCGCAAGAAGGAGCTTTCTGCTTTCGTGATGATATCTTCTTTCAGAGCGTGGTTTATAAGGGTATCAGCCTCCAGTGCAAATTCTGCAGTGGGATCTTTCTTAAGCTTAGCATAAGTAGCTCTATCTGAAAGGAGTCGATATGATTCCCTTAGGTAGTCAGACCTATTGAGCAGCACTATACCACCCCCCTTGTCAGCTGACTTGATCACCAAGTCCTTGGCAAGAGTAAGGTGGTTCAGCGCAGTGATTTCAGAAGGTGAGAGGTTATGAGCTTTGGATGTGTGGTTGCACATTTTTATTAAATCAGCATAGACCACTCTATAGAAACTCTCTATATAAGGACCTTTCGATTGAGTGGGAAAAAAGATGGACTTGGGTTTTAATGTGGACCGTATGATCGGCGGAGATGTGGCTAGATGTTGAGTGAGCATTAGTGATGTGAATTCATCACAATCGAAACTACCCAGATCCTCAATATTGTGGTCAGGTACCTCCATACTGAGATCTGGTGAACCAGTGGGGGGTATGATGGGGGTCTGAGTCATGGATACACCATCTGTATTCTGATCTTTAAGCGATTTTATTTGAAAATGTCTTTTCAAAGTTAATTTGCGTATGTAGCTGTTTAGGTCCTTGAAGAGGACAAAAGGGTTTGGTTTGTTAACCGGGGCAAAATTGAGTCCGCGATTCAGAAGGGAACTGTCAGCAGGAGACAAGGTGTAGGAAGATAGGTTGAAAATCTTTACCGTTTTGGGTGTTTCAGTGTGTTGACCTGTTTTTCTAGTTCGTCCTCCTCTACAGCCTCTTCTGTGAGCTTTCTTTTTCTTGATATGGAGGCCGGAGGAGGACCGAGCACTAAAAAAGGGGAGGTGGAACTATTCGCTGCAAGAGCATTGGAAGTGTTCGATGACGGGGTGTTCAAAACTGGGTTTTCTATCAAGGGCACTGTGGGTTCCATGGGCCTGAGGTTGGGGATGGCCGGATGATTAATGTGTTTAGGACTGGTGGAGATGATGGTGGAAATCTCAGCAACGTCAGTGCAGATAGGAGGACCATCTCTGGGGACATGGGATATGGAAGTGAGTGAGGAACTGCGGGGAGTGCTGGGTCTATTATAGAATCGATTGAGAGCATTGATCAATTCCGAATTCTTATTCTTGTGTTTATGAAGGACCTGTTTGTGTGGTGTTTTGGACGAATATTTAGAGCTGTTAGGCAGTGTGGAAGCACGTGAAGTGCGGGAAAAAGAATGGATCAGGGGATTCTCAGACTGTCTCACAGGGATAACAGCATCATATGGTTTGATATCCAGCAGAGAAGGAATGGAGGGATTAGAAAGTGCCTGATCACATCCATTCTGTTCAGGTGGATATGAGGTAGTAATACTGGGTATGGGTTTGTGTTTTTTATTCCATGAGAAAACCTTGTTGGAGTTGTAATCCTCCAGATCGCGTTTAAATTTCCCCATTTTGACATCAATAAAAGCATCCTCATCTTTTTTAGTTTTCTCCTTCAGTATCTCAAGCCATGATAGTGGAATATGGACTTGGAAACTGGCAATGTCTTTGATAATAGCTTGAACTTGTTCGGTAAGGGTATTGAGTTTATGGGCTCTATGGGAAATCAGTATTCCCATCCATTTGGTCGTGCAGAATTCTGCGATATTGGCCCATTCTTTCGTCTGGTCTATACTGAAACCACTGGGACAGTCTTTGATTACTCGTAATCCCCTAGGTGAGATTTTCACATCAATATATTGCTGTAAGAAGAATTTATCCCACCACTGAAAATTGGTGGTGTGGATTACTCTTTCGAGTTGTTTAAATTTGCCACACAAGCTGTGGCGTGTTTTACCTGAAAGTTTAGCAGTATCTGAAAAGGTAATAGGGGAAAGTAAAATGTACATTTGTTCAAGGGTCGCATACCTATTGCTGGTAATGGCAGAAACAATATCCATGATGATATATGGTCAGACACCGTGTGAATGAAAGAGAGGAGAAAAGGGCAAAAAGAAAAAAGAAAAAATGTTTGTAAAAGGAAAAAAATATATATATAAAAAAATATATATATAAAAAAAAAAAAAGAGAGAAAAAAATTGAGGGGAGGGGGGGGGGGGGGGAGGGGGGAGGGGAAGTATAGGGGGGGAGGAGGGAAAAAGGAAGAAATCTATCTACCCAAGATTCATAAAAGCCTGGTGGATCCTCCTGGCAGACCCATTGTAGCAGCGATGGACAGCGTCACCACAGGTTTCAGCTTGTACATAGACCAATTCTTACAGCCCATAGTTTCATCCTTACGGTCATACATACGTGATGGAACTCATCTTTTAGAACTCCTGTCTTCTTATAGATGGGAGTCCTCTTATGTATGGCTTTCACTTGACGTATGCTCTCTGTATACCTCTATCCCACACCAGTTCGGATTGATGGCAGTGGAGCAATTTTTATCCACGGATCCTTTAATGAACATGCGTCAGGCTAGATTCATTATAGAGGCCACAGAGTTCTGCCTGACGCACAATTATTTTACTTTTAATGGAGATTTTTATCATCAAACACAGGGTACGGCGATGGGAGCTAATTTTGCTCCGTCCTACGCCAATTTAGCTATGGGCTTTTGGGAAGACGAATACATCTATAATCATAACCCCTTTGCAGCCAACATAGTGTTCTTTGGCAGGTACATTGATGATTTGATTATCATCTGGGATGGTGACACTGAGCTCATTACTCCTTTTGTGAAACACTGCAATGATAATCCTTATGGACTTTCATTCACATCTGTCACAGACTGCACTACCATAGCCTTTTTGGATTTAGAATTGGGTCACGAAGGTTCAGTTATCCTCTAAGAACTATACCAAGCCTACCGCAGGCAACTCGTATTTGCACTACAACAGTTGCCATTTTCCAAAGTGGATCACTAACATCCCAAAAGGGCAGTTTTGTCGTCTCCGACAAAATTGCACAAAAGATTCGGATTACACTGCACTTAGTGTTAATCTTAAAAGGAAGTTTCTGGATAAACAATACCCAGAGTCCTTGGTTGATGAAGCTTACAATTACTATCTTCATGGCAAACCTCCAAGAGATAGTACATCTCCCAAAGACTGTTCTAGCAGATTTGTCACTACCTTCCACCACAAATTCAAACACATGGAAAAAATTCTATCTAAACATTGGGATATTTTACAACAGGATCCCCACCTCTCAGCCGTACTACCTTCACATCCCAAAGTCACATATCGTAGGGCCCCTAACCTAAAGAGTAAAATTGCTCCCAGCAAACTCAAATCCACTGCACCCTCTCCTGTTGCACCTACACTAATACCCCTGGTGGGTATGTATCAGTGCCGCAAGGCTTTGTGCAAAACTTGCCATTTCGTTCATCATGGTCAGAAGTCCTTTGTTACTAAAGGTAAAACCTATATGCTAAAGGACTTCTTCAACTGCTCATCAGACTTCGTAGTCTATGGTCTGAGTTGCCCATGTGGACTGATCTATGTAGGCCGTACCATTAGGGCTCTCAGACAAAGGTTCGGTGAGCACAGAAGGCTAATTGAAGGTGGCACCGATCCACATAGTGTCCCTAAACACTTTGCGGTGGCCCACCAGAGCTCGACAGTGGGACTCAGGGTATGGGTAATTGAACAAATTCCCAGATCCCTGTCTCCCGCCGAAAGATTCAAGAAGCTCTGTTCCCAGGAAACTTTTTGGATATATACCTTAGATGCCTTATCGCCAGGAGGAATTAACGAAAGCTTAGAGATCTCTACTATCCTTTAATACTTTTTATACACATATTCCTTTTTAGAGTTTTGTTGTTCGCTTTTTCACCTGATTCTCAGCCTTTAGGTTCTGTGCGAATATTTTTAAATAATTTTAAATATTTTTATATATATCTTGTTGCGTCTGTGTGTGCTGGGTGCGCGCGCGCAATTTTGCGTGCGCATACATGCACACACATATGCAGCAATAGTCACTATCTCTATAATTATTATTTTTAATTTTCATTAATTGTCATCGATTTAGTGACAATTGGATTGATTTCTTTCTTGTCTTTTTTGTTTAACTAATTGTCAATCAATTGTGTGTCTTTATATAAGGCCTGATTTGTGTGTGATGGAGAGATACATGCCCATTCCTTTCTCTCCTCCCCCCCCCCCCCCCTCCCTTTTTTTCCTCCAGCTCCACCACAATATTCTTCATATTATAATTATTTTCCATATGCTTGGACATATGTACTTGTATATATTCTTATATATATATATATATGTTCTGCCTTTTTCTTCCCTCATCCCCCCTCCCCCCCTCCATAGACTTATCATATTCATATATCCACGCATTTATCTATATCAACAGATATCCACCTTCTACATATACTTGCCTTTTTTTTTTTTTTTTCTATATATTTTTTATCTATTTTCTACTATTTTTTATTATTTATTATTTTTTATTTATATATTTTATTTATTTATTCTTTATTATTATCATTATTTTTATTTTTATTATTATTTTTATTTTTTATTTTTTATTTATTTTTTATTTTTCCTTTATATTTTTTCTCCAGTCATATACCATCTCATATGATGTATTTACTTACATGTATTTGCATCTATATCATAGTTCCCTCCCAACCACACACCCTCTGTACCAATCGAACCGTCCATTTTTTATTCCCTCTTTCCTTTCTTTCCACATAATTGCCCCTGTATTATTGTCATGCTCCCTGAGAAAGTACTTCACTGCTGACACTTCTTAATGTTCCTCTGACCATTTCCTTTAGTCTCCGTTCCGTCCCCCCCCCTCTCTCATCCACACCAATCATGACATTTCCTGTTCTGGTTTTCCCTCCCACCTCCCACTTCTTAAGCCGCCCTATCCCATCCATCCTTAGCCTGATGAAGGGGCGCGGCTGTCACGTCAACACAGCCCGTACGCCCTGCAACGCGTCGCTCGATTCATGACGTCATCACTCCTCGCCGGATGTTTACGCTCTTCCCTGTTCTCCACCGAGTATTGTGACTTGTCACCGCTGCGGCCGGCCTCACATCTCAGCGGTACCTCTCCTCACACACAGGCAGAGCCCCCCGCCAGGAGTTGTCTTCGACTGATTTGAACCTTTGATGGATGATGTCCTTTCCAGCATTTGATTACCATTTTATGCCTACTGATGATCTTCAACATGTGAGTTTGATCATCATTATCTTTTTATGAATAAACCTTGTTTTTAGTCTACACCCAGAGGCGCCTCTCTCTTCTGTTTTTTATTTAAATAAAGGAATTGTCAAAAACTGTCTCTTGTCATTCTTAGCGTTTTGACACTTTTTTTGTGAAATGGTAGGGGTACCCCCTTACCATTTCACACAGGGGGGAGGGCCGGGATCTGGGGGTCCCCTTGTTAAAGGGGGCTTCCAGATTCCGATAAGCCCCCCGCCCGTAGACCCCCAAAACCACCGGGCAAGGGTTGTGGGGATGAGGCCCTTGTCCCCATCAACATGGGGACAAGGTGTTTTGGGGGCTCAACATTGGGAGGGCATGTGGCCTGGTACGGTTCAGGAGGGGGGGCGCTCTCTTGTCCCCCCTCTTTTCCTGCAGCCTGCCAGGTTGCGTGCTCAGATAAGGGTCTGGTATGGATTTTTGGGGAGACCCCACGCCATTTTTTTTTAATTTTGGCGGGTGGTTCCCCTTAAAATCCACACCAGACCTGAAGAGTCTGGTATAGATTTTGAGGGGGATCCCATGCCATTTTTTTTTTTTAAATTATGGCCGGGGTTATCCATACCAGACCTGAAGGGCCTGGTATGGAATTCAGGGGGACCCCCACGTCATTGTTTTTTAAACTTTGGTTTGGGGTTCCCCCGTTGGGAATTCCCGTGCCATTTTTTTCAATGAACTTTTATGTGTATTGTCGAACCGGCAATTCATTAATAGCCACGAGTAGTTTTAAATGACTTTTTTTCCTTTGAAATGTCATTTTGCTGTCAGACTGTTCTAAACACGGGAAACATGCGCCCCTTTACAGGCATACTATAGACACCCCCCAGGTACGAAATTTAATGGAATATTACACTTTTATTGTTTCACTTTAAGCATTATTAAAATCACTGCTCCTGAAAAAACGGCCATTTTTAAAACTTTTTTTTGCATTGATCCATGTCCCCTGGGGCAGGTCCCCAAACACTTTTTATGACAATAACTTGCATATAAGCCTTTAAAATTAGCACTTTTGATTATTCATGTTCGTGTCCCATAGACTTTAACGGTGTTCAAATTTTTTGCATGTTCGCATGTTCTGGTGCGAACCGAACAGGGGGGTGTTCGGCTCATCCCTATTAGGCGCTAATTTCTTCCCGAGTCGATCTGGCCACTCCTCAGCAAGTACAAACGCACTTAGTGTGACACCAAAAAAGGCATATACGGGCATATCCAAGACACAATTCTGCTCAACTTTCTTGTTGTTTTTAATACTTTGTGGAATGGTATGCATATGACAGTTTCAGAAAACATGTAAGTATACATGTTATTAGGGATGGGCTGTCTGTTCGAGTCGAACGTGAGTTTGGCATTTCCCCTTGCGTCAGAGGGGGCGGGGTCACCTGTACATGTCACTGGGTAACTCTGGCATTTCCCCTTCCGTCAGAGGGGGCGGGGTCACCCGTCCACCTCACGGGTGGCCCCGCCCTTGGTTATTTAAGAACTGTCATCCGAGTCGCGTGTCATTCTGCTGGGCGCCTCCTATGGAGGATGCTGTATCGTTCGTGGATCGTAGAAGGATCACATCACTGGATTTTTTTTTTTTATTAAAGAACTTTTGCCAAGCTGTGTGTGTTTTTTTTTTACCTTTTTTGTCACGTTTTGGGTGAAATAGTAGGAGTACAATGTACCCCATTACCATTTCACTTGGGGGGCGGGATCTGGGAGTCCCCTTTGTTAAAGGGGGCTTCCAGATTCCGATAAGCCCCCCGCCCGCAGACCCCCTACAACCACTGAGCAAGGGTTGTGGGGATGAGGCCCTTCTCCCCATCAACATGCAGACAAGGTGCTTTGGGGGGGCTACCCCACGCCATTTTATAAAAAATTTTGGTGCAGAGTTCCCCTTAATATCCATACCAGACCTGAGGGGCCTGGTAATGGAATTTTGGGGGACCCCCACGCATTTTTAAAAAATTTTTCAATGACTTTCAATGACTTTTATGTGTATTGGCACAAGTGCTAGAACTTTTTAATTACTTTTTTTTCCTTTAGAAATGTAATTTTGCTTTCGGACTGTTATAAACACGGGAAACATGCTCTACTTTACAGGCATACTATAGACACCCCCCAGGTACGAAACTTAAAGGAATATTTCACTTCTATTGTTTTACTTTAAGCATTATTAAAATCACTGCTCCCCAAAAACGGCCGTTTTTAAAACTTTTTTTTGCATTGCATTGATACATGTCCTCTGGGGCAGGACCCAGATCCCCAAACACTTTTTATGACAATAACTTGCATATTAGCCTTTAAAATGAGCACTTTTGATTTTTCACGTTTGAGTTCCATAGACTTTAACGGTGTTCGCGTGTTCGAACAAATTTTTTGCCTGTTCGCATGTTCTGGATGCGAACCGAACTGGGGGGTGTTCGGCCCATCCCTACATGTTATACGCATTCATTACTAACAATCTGTGTTGTTATCTTTCATGTTGTTATTAAGGTTGTATGCCTAAACTGCCTGTTAATATATTATAGACACATGATTGACTTTCTCATGTACCCCCGAAAAAGGAGATTTTGAAAACTCTGAAAGGCGTTGGGTAAATTATAAGAAAATACTGTCAATTGTTGTGGTAACTGTCAAAATTTACATGCATTATCATTAACATTCCGCCTTTTTTATTCTGTATCTTATGATGTAATTACTCTATTAATAAAACTTATACTTTTCTACTCATAATGGAATCATAGTGCCTTAAAAGTCCAGTCAGGGGATAATACTTCTTTCTGTCAATGCAGAAAAGGTGTTTTTTTTTTTTTAACGATAGGTTTGTAAGGTTAACATAAATGTTTGCATTGTCACATCTTTTTTGACTATGGATCGTATAAAGGAATAAAATAATGTTTGCAAGTCAAAAAAATATTGGTTTATCCTAAAAATATATATATATATTACTTTGTTACCAGACATAATGACAGTTATCAAATAAACAGGTGTGAAGGGATTAAAAAGATTAATTTTAAAAAAGTTTGAGAAAAACTGTCAACTTGTTAGTTTAAGATTAAAAAAATAAGCAGGGCATTATTTATTAAAACAGCATACTAAATAGAAGTTTTATAAGTCCTTATAAACAACATTTACATATTTTAGGTAGGCAGATGAGTCACATAGTTATTCTCAAGTTAACCAATGCATATTCACACTGCTATATTTCGTCTGAACAGCTAGGCTTCAATGACCTTTGGTCATCAAGGGGTTATAAAACACTGACGCAAAAGTGGTGCAAAATTTGTGGCCGCAACCCACAGAAACCAATTAGGATGACTCTTTTAAACCGAGGACTCTGATCACTTGTTTTGAACAATTGTTTTATTTTTGCTCCGGTGGCCTTTGCACCGGTCTCTGCAACCCCTCGCCTTCTCTCCAGCGACAAACAGAAGACGTTTCACAGTGTTCTAATGCCTTGTCTTTCCCCATTAAAATTCATCATGGATTTACCTATCTTTAAAAAAGCTGATAATGGTAACATTTATATAATTAAAAATGAATCTACAAAGTAAATGATTTATGGCGTCTGGAATGAATAATTTTCCTTATCTAAAAAGGAAGTTTTTTTCCCTCCCTTTGTGTGTAAAGTCTAATTGGACTGCATACAAGGACAGGTTATTTTAAAATTAATTATCACATGCATTAGACAAAATATCCAAATTAAGCAGTTCATTAACACTTAGAGAAGCTCTAATAGTAGAAATCCAATTTCAGGCATTCTTCATGTATAATTGTGAAAAGATGTGTCTGGTTAATTTATGGATACTTATTAATCATTTCCTTCTTTAAAGGCCATTCATTAACCATTTAAGGCCCACCACTGGTAGATAAACATCCCAATGGGATGGACATTCACCACATCTACAAACTTTAAAAAGAACATCTGCATGAATAAATTACTGAGATGTCACAGTATAAAGTAACAGTATTGCCGTGTACACACGATCAGACTTTCCGATGGGAAATGTTGGATGTGAGCTTGTTGGCTGAAAGTCCGACCGTGTGTATGCTCCATCGAACATTTGTTGTCGGACTTTCCGCCATCAAATGTTGGCTAGCAGGTTCTCAAATGTTCCACAAACAAAACTTTGTTTTCGGAACTTCCGATCGTGTGTACACAAGTCCGTCGCACAAAATTTCACACATGCTCAGAATCAAGTACGAGCCAAAAGCGTTCGGTCTTGTAAAACTAGCGTTCGTAATGGAGATATTACATGACTATTGAACTTCCTTTTTACCGGCTCGTCGTACATCACCACGTTCCCACATTCGTAATTATTGGTCAACATTTGTGTGACTGTGTGTATGCAAGACAAGTTGGAGCCAACAACCTTCGAACAAAAATCCACGGGTTTTGTTGTTGGAAAGTCAGATCGTGTGTACGGGGCATAAACCTTCACAAGACAGCTGTACCATATATAGTGTGAGGGGGTTAGCTCGGCAGCGGGTGTGTGTGCCCCCCTGGATGGGTTCACCACACAAAATCAGGTGCAGCAGATAGCGTTGCAGGTGAAAAAAAACTCAAGGTACGGTTTATTTAGGCTATATGCAGTGAAAAATATAACAGGAAAACAAAAAGAAACATGAAAAGAAATCCTGGTCAGCAGGGGCGTAACTAGAAATAGCAGGGCCCCATAGCAAAATGGTGTATGGGGCCCCCCCTGCAAACAGCCCCCCCCCCACAGCTGCCCTAGTGTCAATGCAGCGTGACCTGTGCCACATACAGCGTGACCTGTGCCCAATGCAGCGTGACCTGTGCCCAATACAGCCTGGTCTGCCTGTGCCCCATACAGCCCCACCTATGCAGAGGAAGAGGCAAGCCACCCGGATCAGCAGAGAGTGGGATTGCCCGCTGTAATAGCTTTCATTTGAATTTCCTGTCTTCCCGGTGCTCATCGTCACATAGCCCCACTTCTTGGCCCGATGCCTTTGATGACGTCACATGTCTTGCATTGGATCGGCGTTCTGTCTATCAAAGGCACCGGGCCAAAAGGTGGAGCTATGTGACGTGAGCCCCGGGAACACTGGAAGTTCTAATGAAAGCTCTTACATCGGGCAATTCAGCTCTCTGCTGAAACGGACAGCTCACCTCTTCCTTTCCTCTCTCTTCCCCTGGCTGGGAGACTGTGCCGGCGGTGCTCTTATCCTCACTGGGCCCCACTTGGCTGCGGGCCCCATAGCGCCTGCATGGGTTGCTATGGTGGTAGTTACGCCCCTGCTGGTCAGTTTGACCACTTACTACACACATAGATTCCCTATCTAACAACTGGGATGCAGCCTTGTGCTGTCCCAGTCCCTGTCTCTCTTTTAGAAGTTTCCCACACAGGTGTTAACTCACCGCACAGGACAGATACCACACTCCCAAGTCTACACACACTGGTTCCAGGATGGAGCATCTCCCTAAGCATGCTGGAGTTTTTTGTATAGGTCTTAATAAGCCCACTTACTTCAGCTGGGCTCATTAACTCTTCCCCTGCAGGACTGCCAGCACTCCTCCCTAGTGGTATAAGTCAGCATAAAGCCTGAACCTAGGGCATACATATTTTCCATCCTGGATGCAACCAGGTGATTTTACCTGCCTGCTGTCACATAGGTTATAAAGCAGCCCTTGGGATTGAATCCAATGCCTTTGCCTAGACCTAGTTGATATCATGTCATCATGCTGCCGCAGCATTAATTCTTGAAGATGTAGTGCTACATGGGACTTTTGGGTATTGCATAGTTATTCTAGAATACAACAAAATCTAAATTTAATAACTTTAGTTATACATAATAAAATCACCATTTACATGATCTCCATGTAGACATTTCTACTACATTTCTTTACATTCAAGCTTATTTTGGGTGTTTGGATGATGGGCAAAAACTCATAACCTTTTCATGGCTTTTTTTCTTTTACACATATAGTGATGTTAATCCTTTTAATACTCACTTGGGTATGCTCATTTGGGCATTTTCACTCACTTTAAAGAGGAAGTAAACTTCCATCACTAAATTTTACCTATAGGTAAGCCTATAATAAGGTGCACCATTTAGGAGATATTTACTGCACGTGCAGCCAATGACATCACTGGCGCATGCGCTCTGAAGGAACAGCCTGTTTCTTCAGAGCCCTGTGCCATGAACGGCGGCTCCCGGATGCATGGGCGGAAGTGATGTCATCGCAGCTATGGCTAAATCACAGAGCCGGAGTCTGCAAACCGCTTTAATAGCACGGCTTAATAGGTGGATCCTGAAGACCATGATAGGGCCACATTACCCACTTGCCCACTAGCCGCCGTCATTATACTGCGGCTGGTTGGCTCTATTGCGCGAATCGCCGTAGCTGTACATCGGTTCGTGCAATAGATACAGTGGGCGCGGGGCCGGAGACAATGGCGACGTGACTGGCAGCCGCAATGTCCGCCGGCCACCCGCGATTGCTCCACATAGAGCCAGAACGATGATCTGTCAGTGTAAACAAACAGATCCCTGTTCTGACAGGGGAGTAGAGACGGGTAGTCTGTTCCTAGTGATCAGGAACAGCGATCTCTCTCCTCCGCGAGTCAGTACACTCCCCCCCACAATTAGAAACACCTCCCTAGGGAACACATTTAACCCCTTGATCATCACTAGTGTTAACCCGTGCCAGTGTCATTTATACAGTAATCAGTGCATTTTTATAACACTGATGTCACTGGTCCCAAAAAATGGTCAACAGTGTCCAATCTGTCCGCCACAATGTTGCAGTTCCGCAAAAAAACGCTGATCACCGCCATTACTAGTAAAAAAAACAATAAATAACAAAAATGCCATAAATCTATCCCCTATTTTGTGGATTGCTATAACTTTTGCGCAAACCAATTAATATACGCTTATTGCGATTTTATTTACCAAAAATATGTAGAAGAATACATATTGGTCTACACTGAGGAAGTAATTTTTTTTTTTTGGGGGGGGGGATATTTATTATAGCTAAAAGTAAAAAAAATAGCTTTTTCTTTTCAAAATTGTCGCTCTTTGTTTATAGCGCAAAAAAAAACGAACTGCAGAGGTGATCAAATAACACCAAAAGAAAGCTCTATTTGTGGGAAAAAAGGACATAAATTTTGTTTGGGTACAACGTCGCACGACCTCGCAATTGTCAGTTAAAGCGTCACAGTGCCGTATCGCAAAAAATGGCCTGGTCATTAAGGGGGGTAAATCCTTCCACTCCTTAAGTGGTTAATAATGCCTGGGTTCGTGTTGCGCCCCCCCTGTGAGATAGGGAGGCTCAATAATTTATATAGACCTATTTTTTTTTAATTCTTGAAATAAGGGGGGAATTATGTGTTTCATTTTGTATATATTTATCACAGTATTGGGGATAAGTCTGCTCTGTAAGTGAAGCTCTCTACTACTCCACCAGTGAAAAATAAAAATGTGAGTATAAATTAACCCGACAAAATACTAATAAATCTCTCAACTAAAAAGGTTTACATCAAATAAATCGCTACAACATTACAAATTTCAATATAACGCTCTAAAATAGTGAAAAGAACATCCACTTTAAATGGCACTCCACCCAAAAGTGTCACAAACATATGTGCTTCACTAATATGTGATAATAATCTCTTAAAAGTTCATCAAAGTGTCCACAGAAATCAAAGTGCTCTTCATTCAATGTCATCCTGTGATCTCCACACGTGCAAAAAATGCTCTCAGTATCAGGATTTGACTCCAATATATATAGGTATATATATACAGAATATATACATATATAAGGTCAATAAATGCTTGCCATCATATAGATGTTATAGCCAGGCCCTCCATCACACTGTCCTTGTGGAATGCCAGCTGATGCACAAAATTCTCCTTTTAGGGAGATATCTTCCTATTTGATAATGCAACCTTCATCATATACAGCAATGTCTCACACAGATGAAAGAGGACCATCTAATGCTCTCCTTAAAAAATTAAATTTATTGGCTTTAAAATAATACTCACACAAACAGAACTTGTAATACCCTATGTAATGGTACCTTTGTATTCACTCCACTGCCTGGCCTCACTGCAATAACTGTAGCCATTTAGCTCACATGACAGTTTTGCCAGAACTCCTCCCAGTAGTATGCTGTTGGCACCAACCCCACTCTGTGCATTGCATCCCAATGGGACTTCCTCAGAAGCTAGGGACTGAAAGAAAATAGTAGGTATTCTGGGTGGCCACCCTTCTTGTAGGTACACCAACAGGGCCCTCAGATATCTGGAGACACCAAATGAAATGAGAAGCAGGTTGTGCATTCATAAAATGTCTGCCTTAGGTGCGTATACAGCTTATAATTGGTTCAACTTACCAATCAAAAGAGGGGAAAGGGGAGAGGTTAGTAAATAATGTATTTGTATAAAATATATGGTTATACAAGTCAGTGATCCTTAAAATACATTTATCATGAGTTCACAGGAGTCAACAGACCATCTGGTTATGAGTCATAAGTCATGCATCCTGTCGCATGGCCTAAGGAACAGGGAACAGGAGAGGACAAACCAACCCACAATGATATATATAGAGTGCAGTGCTTGTGCAAGCATTTTTCTAAGCATTCTTTCATAGTTGCAGATTTAAGCTAAAAAGATACTGAAATGGCAAAGCATATCAAAATGGAGTCACAATGGTTTGGGCATATTATTACAATCCTCTCTTTTGTCACGACCATGACAATCACAAACCCCGTTGCCCCCAATATGCTCCCGACATTCACCTGGACTACTTTCCCACAAATTTACCACTATCCTAAGCATGTAAAAATAGAGAACAATAAACACATAATCTCAGCTGCATAGCAATTGTAGATGAAATACAAAGGAGAAAGAGGCGTGACGGTTCATAAAAGCAAGTGAGAGGGGCATGACAGCCTTTAGGCCAAATAAAAAATAGTCCCAAAGAAAAGCACAAAAAAAAGTCTCTTGTACGGCTTCTGAATGTCCACTAAATTCATAAAAAGGAAGGAAAAGGAAATGTCCACATTATAATTCTCATTCTCCTAAACTTTTCCCAAAACCTTTGGCTCGATTCTATGCTCATTCATATTTTACAGAGATCCTCCACCCCAAAAACCCTGCCTCTTTGTAAGGATAGAACTCGATATCCACAGACAGACTGGAACTGATGCATTGGGCTAAACTTGGGTCTTTGGGCTGGCACATCTAGATCTCTCTCTCGTGATGTTCACTGGAATTTTGTAGACCTAGACCTTGGGCATGCATCATTTGGGTAACCCTCAAGGTGTCATTCCCAGGAACGTTTTCCAGCAGGAGTCCGCCTTTACTCATCTCAGCACCTCCCATGGCATTTGAAAAACAAAGATCAACAACAAAGATTTCCATGTAAAAGCTGTAGTCATCTCTTCATCCGGATAGGGTATAGGGTAGGGTATGAATAGGGTATAGGGTATGAATGGGGTGGGCATTTCTTCATGTGCATGGGGCTAGGAGTGAATGCTGGCTGGCTGGCTGACTCCTCATCCAACATGAATAATCACAGAATCTACCCGACCAATTCAGGCCTTAACCATTTGAGGCATTAAAAATAAAATCCCTCATTGACTAAAAAATAAGTAAAGCATGCAGAAATTAAAATGTTTCTCAGCAACAGTCTTAAATATATTGAATCTATATAATGAACTAAACATTTTTTTTTCTCTTCATATCCAGTATTACAGCAGGTTTTCAACAAAACTTAAACACCTTTAGTTCCTTCTATGCCCGGGACCCAAGTGGACCTGAGGGTTTCTGAACAGAACATTTTACCCAAACACATATTCTGACTCAGAAGTCAGCCTCCCAACTTTGCAAATATATCTAATCATCAGCAACAAACAAAACATTGATCGATAAACAACATTACATCATTAACACTTTACGATTGACACTCTGGGAATTCAAAAGGTAAATATATCCAGAATAGTCTCTCTGACTGTTATTCAAACAAACTTTCCCCTCAATATTTTAGTATCTCATGGACTCAATACATGCAGCAATTTATTTTGGCCCTGGTTACTTAATTTCAGTAACTCTTCAAACATTTATAGTTTCACCCTTTTTTTTTTTTTTTTACTAACCACAATTCCTCTGGCATAGCGCTTGGAATACATAACTTCCTTATTCTTTCCATAGCATAGATATATATGTCTTAATTATAATATTCTTAAACTTGTATTTAACTAAAAAAGATAAAATCAAGCATTTTATAATCCCCAATCATTGTTAATACAGCTTAAACACAATTAAAACCATTTGCACACATAACCATTCCCTTGCCTTGTAACAGGCAATGTCCTTATACAATGCAAAGCTCCCATTTTTTCCCTCAACATCAACAATTTTTTTTTCCTACATAAAACACCACTCTAGGTTCTTCTATAACACTATAATTCCATTTACATTTAAAGCGGGGTTCCACCCAAATTTTGAACAATATCTGTATGTATTCTCTTCCTTGCCTAGATGCTGACATGCCGTTTAAAAAAATTTTAATCGCCGTAATTACCTTTTATTTTTCTATTCTTCTTTGCACTTCCTGGTTCTCCTGTCGTGGGAGTAGGCGTGTTTCTAGCCTCTCCCAGACTCCGCACAGACTCCTGGGAGCTAGTCTCAGGCTTCCCAGGATGCCACTGAGCATGTGCGGGAACGAGCGGTGAATGCTGGGAGCACAGCATTCACCACATCCAGGAAATAAATGCTTGTGGGCTTCAAATGCCCACAATGAAGATGGAAACCGCCTGCAGTGAATAATATAAGTTATTCTTTCCGACGAAATCTGACACAGGCGGACATATTACACACAATATGTGAGTATGTAATGCTGAGAAGAAAAGTTTGTGAATGAACTAAAAAAAAACAAAACGATAGATAGGTGGACCCCCGCTTTAATCTATATATAACTTTTCTGAATTAAATCCTTCTTTAACATTCACTCTCCACCTCAGCAAGTCTCTCAGACTCGCTGAATAAGGAATGCATATATATCTGTATGCTTTGTGCAAAAACGGTGGCTAAGGAATGGTCGGCGGTTTGATACCCTTTTTTCACTTGAAGCAACAGCAGATCTATGCAAGCGGATATGTACCTCTGTGTATTGTGCTAAACAATACTTTGGATAGGAGGAATCACTCAAATAGTAACTTGTCCTTGACCAAATACAGGATTCAATCCTCTTAAAGCACCACACACAGATGAGTACACTACTCTGTCCCTCTCACCTGCCCACTTTAGCAACGCTCTACGTCTTGGCAGGATCATAGAAAATATATCAACTACCTAACAATCCATGTACATACAGAAGAAAAAAACAACTTATACTCTAAATTGGAATCCCAAGACAAGACAAAAATTCACATGCACATAAAATTAAGCATTTCTCTCTGAGCAGGTGGAAGAGAATTCCCTATACTAACAACAACTTTCCCTTACCTAATAACCAGTAATTCACCAGTAGTTCACAAGCTTCAAGCAATGCTACCAGTGATACCACTTGTGTGTGCCCTGCACACATACACACTCCAAAGCTCTGCTATACAATACTTCTTACATTTAAGCTATGTTCGGGTTAAACTCCTAACTCTTACCTTTCTGTTCCAACCTGTATTATTATTATTATTATTATTATTATTATTATTATTATTCACGATTTATCCAACCTTTATTATTGAATTATCAGAACAAAGATGGCAATGTTATATGTGTTAAAACACCTGTGTTAAAATGGTCTGTATTTGGTTAATCATTTAAAATAAGTAACAATATTATGCTGAATGGCAAGTTCCCCCTTTCTTAGTTTTAATACTAATATATATATACATAGGCCTACACAGATCTCAAAACTTCTCAATATCTACTACTGGATTAAAACTGGCTGTAAAAAATGTTCTTCCCTTAACTGCTTAAAACCTTGGATCTTGACTGTCCTTGAAGATCATCCCTGATCACCCCTTAAATATACTTCATAATCAAAAAATACATGAAGATTAATATTCCTGCATTGCTACAGCAAACATTGGCACACACCAGGCTTGGTATGCATCGCCACTGATGTGGTCCAACGTTCAACGTCCCCTTTAAATCTCAAACAACTCCGAATGTCACTTACCGTTTTAAAACTATTTTATTTCTGCATGTCATTTGTCTCTAAACTGCACTGAATTGACTTGTACAATAGAAACCTTCATAAGATATATCAGTAGCTACCTTTGATAATGGACCTTAACTGGGGATCTTAAAGTAGTGTTCCGGCCGAAATTATACTTTTTAAATAAAAATACCCCTATAATACACAAGCTTAATGTATTCTAGTAAAGTTAGTCTGTAAACTAAGGTCTGTTTTGTTAGTTTATAGCAGTAGTTTGTTATCTTATAAACTTACAGCAGGCCGTGGCCATCTTAAGTGTGGGCATCTTAAGCCAGACTGTATTTCTTCCTGGATCTCATCCTTGCAGATCTCGCACATGCTCAGTGCAGCACAAGCAGTGTAATAGTTTTTAGGTCAGGTTTACATAGCAATGGCAGTGTCAGAGAAAGTTGCCGCCCCTTTCCAGAAGGCATTGCAAACAGGAAATGATGCGATGGGCCACGGCCAGGGAGGAGGAAGTGAAAAATGAATACAGCAGATATACAGTAGGTGCTGAGAAAAAAATTAAAAAATATCCAATTCATTTACAGTGCACAGTTTAGTGAGGGATGCTGAAGAGTTGTAAAAGTGGGTGGAACTCCACTTTAACTGACATAGTGTCCCCAAGCTTCTAGATGTGAGCTCCACCTGGCCCTAGGAGTGGTAAGTTCTATTAACTTTTCCACTGCAATCCCTAGACCTTAATAGTCCAAGTTTTTCTTTGCTGTTCTCTTTTTTTTCTAATTTAATTTAACTTTCATTCATAAATAACTCCTCTCTTCCTCTTCACCTTCAAAACTTAACTTGCTTTACCCTCTACAATGTAGGTTGTTTTCATTAAAAACACCTTTAAACTCACTTACTTTATCCTCATCACAAAGTAAGGTGTTCTCAGAACATTCCCTTTCCTTACACAAACCCCCAGCACACCTAACACATTCTTTTGCAACCTTCAAAATACTATTCTTTTTACCTTCAAAAAGTCATAAAAACATGTATTTAACGTGTACTTCAAACAATTACACATCTTGCAAACAAATTAAGCACTTATAATTACAATTCTATAAACAAATATTAGTAAAGAGGAGACCTCATATAACTCATATACTATTGTACTTTTACTGTACTGACTGGCCATTTAATATTCATTCTCTTTATACACTGTATGTCTATTTTGTTCTCTTAAGATATCTGTTGATGCTCAGCAAAAATATAAATATCCGTTCTAAATTTAAATCGCATAGCCAAAACCCCTCTTTCCCATATGCACCACGGCAACAACATTTCTTAATTTCTTTAGTCTTTTTAACTCCTTAAGTAATGACAAAACCACATTTTAAATTTTCCCCATACCTTCTTTCATTCTTTAAAGAAAACTTAGCAGATTATATGAACATGCATACACCCATAATGCAAAATACTGTAGACCACTTTGACTGTCTTACCTTACAGTCAGTGTATCTACACAACAAACTATCTTATTACTTCTATGCAACAGAAAGATAAGCAAAGATTTAGCGGGTGCTGTTGGTTACCTAAATACCCTTCCCAAAAGGATACTGAACTGCAGTTTCTAATATATGGAGTCTTAAATAAAGACTCGGGTCTCCCACAGACCCTACAATGTTACACTCCCATGAGTGTGTCTATTAAGGCATGGTCCGTCCTTCCTTTCTCTTTAAATGTAAAAAGCTAAGACTTTATCAGAGCCAGGGTAAGGAAGAACTCATCAAAATAGACAAAGGTCTACCCACCATGGATGATTGTCTTATCCCGGACAACAGCCCCCATTTGAAAGGCAATAGTAGGTATTCTGGATGGCCACTCTTCTTGTAGGTACACCAACAGGGCCCTCAGATATCTGGAGACACCAAATGAAATGAGAAGCAGGTTGTGCATTCGTAAAATGTCTGCCTTTATTAGTTGCGTATACAGCTTAAATATGGTTCAACTTACCAATCAAAAGAGAGGAAAGGGGAGTGATTAGTAAATGATGTATTTGTATAAAATACATGCTTATACAAGTCAATGACCATTAAAATACATTTATCATGAGTTCACAGGAGTCAACAGACCATCTGGTTATGAGTCATAAGTCATGCATCCTGTCCCATGGCCTACAGAACAGAGAACTTAGAAAACAAACCAACTCACAATGATACAATGATATATATATATATATATATATATATATATAGAGAGAGAGAGAGAGAGAGAGAGAGAGAGAGAGAGAGAGAGAGAGAGAGAGAGAGAGAGAGAGAGAGAGAGAGAGAGAGAGAGAGAGAGAGAGAGAGAGAGTACAGTGCTTGTGCAAGCATTTTTCTAAGCATTCTTTCATAGTTGCAGATTTAAGCTAAAATGATACTGAAATGGCAAAGCATATCAAAATGGAGTCAATATGGTTTGGGCATATTATTACAGGGACCAATCAGCAACTGCACGCTTTAAATAGAAACAACCCTTGGTATTATCACAGCAACCACTGAAGTAAACCTCCTGAAAGCTAGAGCATGCTACTTTTTGTATTATTTAAATTAGTTTTTTGAGGTATCTGTGATATACTTTTTGGTGTTATCTAGCACTACAAACTGGTTATTGATGGTGTTGGGCAGCTGTGCAGGGAAATATTTAATGTATTATTGTGCCCTGTAATTGATATATCCTCTGTGGGCCCCCCTTCTCCTTCGCCTATTCATTTTTTGGGACTGGATCAGGCGCCAATATGACTCTAGATTTTAAAATTGCTGAATATAATTCCAGGTACAGGAAATCCTTTTAACTATTTAAGATCCAGTTCATTTTCACATGTATGGTTGTATTGCAACATTTTTGTTGTTATACATTATAGATCTACGGTGCATATAATAACCTTCTCCTGAAGAAGTGAACGTTGTTCATGAAACGTGTTGAGAGAAAAAATTCTGTCTCTCAGAAATCTTGGAAATGTTCAAAACATTAATTTGCTAAATAATGAGGATATGTGAAAGGATTATGCATAGTTTAGTTATCTTGAACCATTTTGAATGAAATTTTCAGCTGTAATATGCCATTTTTACCATGTATATTTAAAGTTATGACCCATATATATATATATATATATATATATATATATATTCTTTTTGTTTTTGCTGCTTGACTGTCAAGGTGAATCAATGGCTTCAGTTTTGTCTTAGTCACTGAACATGAATACAAAGCAAGTTCAAATTGGACTTTCTTGGCTACATATTTGATTTTGGTAGCATTGACACTACACATCCAGGCAATTAGCATTTTCAGAAGGGGTTTAGAAATGAGAAGCCAAGTAAGGCACTCTATTCTGCAAAGCTCATGCTTCCAAGACAGCAGCTTTTGTTTGGTCATAGCTGTCCATTGAGTGGTCTGGCACATTCCACTGACTTGCCACAAGTGCAGCTCTCCATTCTGCAAAGCTCATGCTCTTTATATTCGGCCTGTTACTGGGATCCTGAGGTTTGTAAGATCTAGAAAACTGTATGTGTGAATGCACCTTCCAATTCTCCATTTTATTTATAAACAAGCTAAAATTAGGCTTTACCTAAGCTGTGGTTTCTCACCTGCAGGATTACGCACAAGGATGGGAAAGTTGAAGGAAATGTGAACATGAACATGCACCACCTTTGCACTTGACTTATTCTACAGTAACATGTAGGATTGGTTAACTATACTTGGTACCAGTAGTTGTTCATGCAAGCTCGGCTCACTGGAACAATTTTTCTCAAGGTGGGTCAAAAACACTTTTACTGACATACACTTCAGCGTATGGAAGCTTCCTTGCCAGGTATCTGTATTCCATTTTAGAAAGCTGCTGCTGACACATTACATCTACAAACAGGAGATTTGAAGTCTCTATATAACAGTATCTAATGTTTCTTTAAGCAGAAGTTGGGCTATGGGGACTATGAACTTGGTCTAGGTTTTCCCCTTGGTGCCCAGGGTCAGCAAATTTTGTACCTGCGTATAAGTCCCTGTAAAGCCATAGGTCATATTGACCATGTCAATGTAAGAGCAGCTGCATAGTGGTAAAGTGTGTATCTTGTACAAACCTCAGAAGAAGAGCTGAGGGAAGATCTTGTAGACTCTTCCTATGCTCTGAAGCATCACATGACAAGAAAGCTTAGAAGTTCATTCTCTCACTACACTATGTTTCTTTGCTGCACTCACCTATCTGCCTTCTGGGGGAGGGGGGATTTTTACTTAAGGAAACAAGAAGGTTTTGGGGGAAGGAAGACAATGGGGGGGGGGCATTTTTTTCTTTGGGGGAGGGAATTTTTGCTTTGGTAGAAGCTAAGGGAAGGTTTGTGTAGGGACAGGTGGATAATTTTCCTTAAGGGGAGAGAAAGGATGAATTTGGGCTTTGGAGAAAAGTAAGGGAAGGGTGAGGAATTTTTGCATTGGGTGTGGGAGGGTTGTTGATTGGGGGGGGGGATTTTGCTTTTGGGGGGTTGGAGGAATACTTACCAGATCATCGCTTTTCCCTGAGTGCACAAGGTACCACAAGTCTTTCACAATTCTAGGAATACCACTGGCGGTAGGACTCGGGTTCTCTATTCAAGTGCAGGGCATGCTGGATATTAACATGTGCTCCTACCTAGTAAGCATATGTGAATACACAATTTCCTCCCAGGTGACCAAGCCCAAACAAGCTCCAATCTATCACGACACAGAGACCACCTTTGTTTCTGCATCATACCCCAATGCTGCATCATACCCCACTATGCCTCATTAGTGATTCTGATGACAACTTTCCTGGAGCCAAATCACTGTTATCAATATAAAATTCAATTAACAGGTATATAGTGAGCACCTAACAATCTCACCGATAATTTGAATGCCTGTCCTTACCATAAGTTGCCAGAAATGAATTCAACTAACCAACCTAAGGGCATAATTCTTAGCTACAGTTCAAAAGCTGGGAAGGTAACAACCTTTAATAAAACCGTGACAACCAAATTTGTCCTATGGAAGGAACATTGAAGGTCAGTGCCCATTCTCCAGCACTATATTAAAAAGAGTCCACATTAAGTAACCTAATCAGGTCATATCTTTAAAGGATAAAAAAATCCAAGAATAAAAAGTGTGATATTTATACAGTATCTCCCAAAAGTGAGTACACCCCTCACATTTTTGTAAATATTTTATTATATACCAACAAATATTCAGCACAGATAAGTGAAATAGCAAATGTAGAATTTGCTAGATGAACACTAGAAGGATAATTCAAACAAGCCTTGAAAGTAATATATAACAAAATCAATACAACGCAACAGTATATGGCAAATCAATCACTGTCCCAATGTGTGAGATAATCCTCCTCCATGTGCAAAGTGCTTGATCTCAAAAGGGAGAATGCAGCCCGTCCACCACAGATAGTCCTAGCTGCTCACCTCAGAGATTCAACCTGAAAAGGTCACATAGCATGTATCCCACACCATGGGGCATCAATATCCAGCACTCGTGTGACAACACTGAAGAAATGACACTTTGCTACAATGTAAAGTAGTGAGTGTACAGCTTGTATAACAGTGTAAATTTGCTGTCCCCTCAAAATAACTCAACACACAGCCATTAATGTCTAAACCGCTGGCAACAAAAGTGAGTACACCCCTAAGTGAAAATGTCCAAATTGGGCCCAATTAGCCATTTTCCCTCCCTGGTGTCATGTGAAGATTGGGGCCACTCTGTGCAAAACGAACTGCACAGTGGAGGTAAGTATGATATGTTTGTTATTTTGTTTTTTTTTAAACAAGAGTTTACAATCACTTTAAGGCCTCCCCCGAAGATTGTTATTAAATGTATTTGTGTATTTTCAATGTTACCCTTGACGCTGCATGGAAAGATCCTTTTCCTACTGTACAGTTTTTTTTTCATTGGTCCATGCCCCCATGGCAGTGCCCAGCTTCCTATGCCTGGATAGTTTGCCTATTAACCTTAAAAAATACTTAGAATTTAATAACACCTCGCCATGAGACTTGGCAGGTTTTCAAACAGGATTCGTGCAACCCTTGGCCAATCGCACATAGGCAAAAATACCCATCGAACGACAGTCCTGCCCAAAGGCATTGTGAAACCATGCTCAATACAACCGATAGGGCACAGAGAAAACGATTTAAAACTCAAATAAACTTTCTGAATTTAGTACGGTGGCAATGTTTCCTGGAGAGCATTTAACAGTTCACTGCATGACTGCACTTGCTGCCTGTAGCTTCGCTTTCTCTACAGTAATGGAACAGATATTACCGATAAACAATGGTGAAACTACTTATTATTTTCTTTCAAGCATTGTTCCAGTGGAATAATCCTATTCTCTTACCATAGATATCCCATGCCAGGCTTTAATGGCCTGTGACATCGCTTTGCAAGTCAATCAGAACCTGCATTAAACAAGTTCATTTAAAGGCTCAGGCTTAGAGCAATCAATACGGTCCAAAGGAGGATGTTATTGATCAGAATGTACTCAAGCTGCTTGCCTCATCACTCCCAGAGTGTGGAGAGGAGGACTGATCTCCTTACAATAATCATAATATTACAGTATGGAAATGCTATATGTTCAACTTATTCTATCTTAAACGGCACTAGATGTCTTGGAAAAAAAAATCACAAAATGGGTAGGGAAAGAAGATTTTTTTTTTCCTTTAAAAGATAAAGTGTACTGTTTTTATACACTCACCGGTCACTTTATTAGGTACACCTGTTGAATTTGTTGGTAACACAAATTGCTAATCAGCCAATCACATGGCAGCAACACAATGTATTTAGGCATCTAGGCCTAATGAAGACAACTTGCTGAAGTTCCAACCCAGCATCAGAATGGGGAAGAAAGGGGATTTAAGTGACTTTGAACGTGGCATAGTTGTTGGTGCCAGGCGGGCTGGTCTGAGTATTTCAAAAACTGCTGATCTACTGGGATTTTCACACACAACCATCACTAGGGATTACAGAGAATGGTCCGAAAAAGAGAAAATATCTCAGCAGTTGTGTGGAGGAAAATGCCTTGTTGATGTCAGAGGTGAGAGGAGAATGGGACTGTTTTATAACAATAGAAAGGCAACAATAACTCTATTAGCCACTCGTTACATCCAAGGTATGCAGAATACCATCTCTGAATGCACAACACATTGAACCTTGAAGCAGATGGGCTACAGCAGCAGAAGACCATATCGGGTGCCACTCCTGTCAGCTAAGAACAGGAAACGAAAGCTACAATTCGTACAAGCTCACCAGAATTGGACAATAGAAGACTGAAAAAACGTTGCCTGGTCTGATGAGTCTTGATTTCAGCTGCGACATTCAGATGGTCGGGTCAGAATTTGGTGTAAACGACATAAAAGTATGGATCCATCCTGTCTTGTATCAACGGTTCAGGTTGGTGGTGTAATGGTTTGGGGGATATTTTCTTAGCACACTTTGGGCCCCTTAGTGCCAATTGAACATCATTTAAACACCACGGCCTACCTGAGTATTGTTGCTGACCATGTCCATCCCTTTATGACTACAGTGTCCCCATCTTCTGATGGCTCCTTCCAGCAGGATAATGCACCATGTCACAAAGCTCCAATCATCTCACCACTGGACAATGAGGTCACTGTACTCCAATGGCCTCCACAGTCACCAGATCTCAATCCAAAAGAGCACCTTTGGGATGTGGTGGAACAGGAAATTTGCTTCATGGATGTGCAGCCAAATCTACAGCAACTGTGTGATGTTATCATGTCATTATGGACTAAAATCTCTGAGGAATGTTTCCAACACCTTGTTGAATCTACGCCACGAAGAATAAAGGCAGTTCTGAAGGCAAAAGGGGGTCCAAACCAGTACTAGCAAGGTGTACCTAATAAAGAGGCTGGTGACTATATATACCTTTATTTTTTTTTTACATATGGAATACAAACTAAAATGGATTTTTTATTTAGATCAGGCTAATGGGGAATGTATATAAATATTTAATGGTTAACACTTGCAGCCAAAAATATGCAGCTAGCAACTCATTATATACGCGTCTGAGTAATTTTACTGCAATGGCATCAATATCCTAATTTTATTTGCACTACTGCTGTACAGCTATATTCACAACAGCCATACTTAGGTGAATTAATCAGAGCAGAGACACATGCCCATCACTGTCTCCTTTCTCATATGGATTTTCAGTTACAGAGAAACAGTCAAAAAGCGAGCAGGCATTGGAAACAAAGTGTAATGGAAGAACTTAATAATATATGGTAATTTGCAAAATAAATACTACTTATTATAATGACATAACAAATCAGTTTTATACATTTGCAAACACTGTACGATTTTTTTTTTTTTTTTATGGTTGAACTGGATGGACTTGTGTCTTTTTTCGGCCTGACTAACTATGTAACTATGAATAGAGGATGCTTAATAAACACATGTGCATAACACATCAGGCATGTGGGCGAATGTCCTTGTGAGGCCCTTTGACATTCTGACCCAGCCCTACCACACTACATCAGGTCCATCTTTTGAATGTGCACTAATTGGGCAGAGCATCTATGCTCCTCAGCAGAGGATTTTTTTTTTTTTCAACAAAGCGGCATTAAAGGCAGCATAGACACCCATAAAGATATTCATTCACTCTTCTTTTGAAGGTAAATGGATTTTTTTTTTTAACGACAGGCTACTTGTACCGCTATATGACTTAATTTGCTTAACTGCTTCAGCCCCGGAAGATTTTACCCCCTTCCTGACCAGAGCACTTTTTGAGATTCGGCACTGCGTCGCGCGACGTTGCACCCAAACAAAATTGACGTCCTTTTTTTCCTACAAATACAGCTTTCTTTTGGTGGTATTTGATCACCTCTGCATTTTTTATTTTTTGCGCTATAAACAAAAAAAGAGTGACAATTTTGAAAAAAAACACAATATTTTGTACTTTTTGCTATAATAAATATCCCCAAAAAATATATATTAAAAAAAAACAATTTTTTTCCTCAGTTTAGGCAGAAATGTATTCTACATATTTTTGGTAAAAAAAAAAAAATTGCAATAATAAAAGCGTCTACAAAATAGTGGATAGTTTTATGGCATTTTTTTTATTCATTTTTTTTTTTACTAGTTATGGCGGCGATCTGCTTTTTATTGGGACTGCGACATTATGGCAGACACAATTTTGATCAATTTTTGGGACCATTGGCATTTATACAGCGATCAGTGCTATAAAAATGCACTGATTACTGTAAAAATGACACTGGCAGGGAAGGGGTTAACACTAGGGGGCGATCAAGGGGTTAACTGTGTCCCCTGGTGTGTGTTCTAACTGAAGCAGGGATGGGACTGTGTAGGGGAAGAGATAGATCGCTGTTCATACTCTGTATGAACAGACGATCTGTCTCTTCTCCCCTCAGAGAACCGGAAACTGTGTGTTTACACACACAGATCCCGGTTCTCGGTGTGCCACGGGCAATCGCGGGAGCCCGGCGGTAATCCGCGGGCGAGCAGGGGGCGCGCATGCTCCTAGTGGCCACAGGGCGAAGCGACGTTACGTAACGTTGTTTCGCCCAGCTGTGTCATTCTGCTGCAGTACAACTGCGATGGCTGGTCGGCAAGTGGTTAAAGGGTAACTCCACTTTCAAGGGGAAAAAAAATAGAAAATAAAGAAAAAATTATATAGCTTATACAATTGCGACACAAGTCATATTGTAATTGAATGTTATTAAAAATGACCTTTCCTTTTCAATCTGCAGCCGCTGTAATTTTCTTAAAATGCAATGCAATATGGCAACCTGGAGGTGTTCTGTACACAGAATGTGTACTGACCACTCCCCAGAAACATCATTTCCTGCTTGTGTGATTGGCTCACCAATTTTCCCAGAAGTCTGCCTAAGAAGTCAGATTTCAGGCATCCCCTGCAACAAAAATGTCATTTTTGGTGAGATACTCCCAATAGGAACACGTCTAAAGGCATGCAGGCCCAGCAGTTTTCCTCATTAGTGCTGTGCAGCTGCCACAGCTGAATGGTAATTATGAAACCACTCCCAACCACTCCCATTAGACTCAATCAGTACAGAAGCACAGACAGGGATTTTTTCAGAATAACAAAAAGTAGGAATCTGCAACAAAGGTTGTTATAATCCTTTCAATGTACATTGATCACCCAGAGGGGAATGTTTTTTTTTTTTCAACAAAAGTTGAGTTACACTTTAATTGCAGATGTAATATCTTTGAACGCTTGCATCCTTTAAATTGTATTGCTTATATTTTATATGCACCTTTTCTGTTCATTTAGAGTAAGCAGAGTGATGTCTCACCATTGTGCTGCTACTCCTTCACTGTCCAATTAGAATGCATGGGACTCTTAACCAAGCCTTGCTGCTGTTGCAGTGAAGGTAGAGGATCCGGCCACACTTGAATTTGTTTCCTGTGAGATGATATATGCAATAGGGCCAAATGCCCTCTAGTAGTAGATTTGAGAATTGATGTTGGTACTACCTGTTATTTATATACAACAGTAAAAACATACGATTAACCACTAACCGATAAGCCGCCAAAGTTATACCGCGGCAGGTTGGCACGGCTTCGCTAAACGCTGTAGTTGTACGTCGCTCCTTTAAGACGTGACAGCAGGCGCGCACGCGCTTGCCGCGTGTCCCCGGGGCCGATGCGCGTGTAAACACACAAATCCCGTTTCTGTCAGGGGAGAAGAGAGAGATTGTGTGTTCATACTAAGTATGAACACCGATCTCTCTCCTCCCCTAGTCAGTCCCATCCCCCCTACAGTTAGAACACACATAGGGAACACAGTTAACCCCTTGATCGCCCCCTAGTGTTAACCCCTTCCCTGCCAATGACATTTATAGAGTAATCAATGGCTATTTTTAGCTCTGATCGCTGTATAAATGTCAATGGTCCCAAAATAGTGTCAAAAGTGTCCGATCTGTCTGCCGCTATATCGCAGTCGTGATAAAAATCGCAGATCACCTCCATTACTAGTAAAAGAAAAATAATAAAAAATGACATAAATCTATCCCCTATTTTGTAGACTCTATAACTTTTGCACAAACCAATCAATACACACTTTTTTTACCAAAAATATGTAGAAGAATACATATCGGCCTAAACTGAGGAAAAATGTGTTATTTAAAAAAAAAAAATCGGGACATATATTATAGCAAAAACGACAAAATATTGTGTTTTTTTTTTTTAATTGTCGCTCTTTTTTGTTTATAGGGCAAAAAATAAAAACCACAGAGGTGATCAAATACCACTAAAAGAAAGCTCTATTTGTGGGGAAAAAAGGACATAAATTTTGTTTGGGTACAATGTCGCACGACCCCGCAATTGTCAGTTAAAGCAACGCAGTGCCGTATCGCAAAAAATGGCCTGGTCAGTGCTATGTAGATGACAGTTTGAATATTTATGCAGTCCTGGTCAATTCCAGGGAGCAGGGCCCTGAAGGCAGTTGGGAAAGTGCATAAATACTCTGAGAGACTGGGCTTCTGTGTCTGTTCCTGCACAGGATCAGTCCAGCCTCCAAGGCTGCTGCCCTCCCTGGCAGTGCTGCCTATGCTTGCTGTTCGTGGCCTCAGTTGGGCGAGTCTACTGAAGATCTAGTCTGGTATTACTGGAGAAAAGTGTCGCTTGGAAGTTAGAAGGAGGCAACCAACTATCCCTGGACATTTTGTGAGTACATACAGCTGTGATAGAGCTTAGAGAATGTTGGACTGTTGCCACTCCTCTTGTGCTAGAGAGTCATCTGTGTGTTTGCTCAAAGGGGACATCGGCTGGTGTCCTGAGCTTAATCTATCTAGTTCTCTATGAAGGGACATTGCTCTCGTTGTTCTAAGGGGAGAAGCTTGTGTGCTATTAACTGCTTCTACTCTAAGCCAAGTCCACAGTTCACTATATGCATGGACTTCTGCTCCAGCTTGATAGAAAGAAGTTCACTGTCCTCAACCTGTGCATAGTTTTTGTCTTTGGAGTATCCCACTCAATTCCCTCAACCCTATCCAAGTTCTCCAAAAATAAAAACAACAAAAACAACATCCCTAGACTGGTTATTGAGGAAAAGGGAGACTGAGATTGCATACCTGGCTGCGGGGCAATCCACTGGGGAAGAACCTGGGCAGATTTCCAGAGGCTCTTACAGGAGTAAGTGCTACATACGTGTAGAACTTCTCCTCTAATGCCCTGTACACATGATCGAATATTGATCGGACATTCCGACAACAAAATCCATGGATTTTTTCTGACGGATATTGGCTCAAACTTGTCTTGCATACACACGGTCACACAAAGTTGTCGGAAAATCCGGTCGTTCTAAACGCGGTGACGTAAAACACGTACGTCGGGACTATAAACGGGGCAGTAGCCAATAGCTTTCGTCACTTAATTTATTCTGAGCATGCATGGCACTTTGTGCATCGGATTTGTGTACACACGATCGGAATTTTCGACAATGGGTTTTGTTGTCGGAAAATTTTATAGCCTGCTCTCAAACTTTTGTGTGTTGGAAATTCCTATGGAAAATGTGTGATGGAGCCTACACACGGTCGAAATTTCCGACAACAAGGTCCTATCACACATTTTCCATCGGAAAATCCTATCGTTTGTACAGGGCATAAGGGTGTTGCAGAATGACCCCAAAAGTAGTATAGCAGCCTAGCATTAAATTCTCAGGGATGGAATGGTATATGACAGGGTGAAAAAACTGTTGGGCACCAGTCACTTTATTTATGAATTTATTGCTGAATAAACTTTTGGTCGAGAGGGCTAGGGATAAAGGATACGTGGAAAGTTGGCCCACACAACTAGCAGGGCAAAGCTACAATTCCCAAATAGCAATTTAGTGTAACTTGTGTTTTCCTTTCTCAGGTTCTGGGGTTGGTTTTAGTTGTTCTTGGTCCTTTAAGACCAGCCAAATAAACAGCGATGACACTGTGATATCAGTCACTGTTCCTTGTTTCAATGGATATTTCTTTTTGTCTAATACATTTTTGGTCATTGACCCTTTTTAGAGCTTAGTACCTTGATTTGTGATGGGCGGCACAGTGGTGTAATGGGTAGTACTTTTGCCTAGCAGTAAGAAGGGTCGCTGGTTCGAATCCCAACCACCACGACACTACCTGCCTGGAGTTTGCATGTTCTCCCTGTGCCTGCGTGGGTTTCCTCCGGGTACTCCGGTTTCCTCCCACACTCCAAAGACATGCTGGTAGGCTAATTGGATTCTGTCTAAATTGTCCCTAGTATGTATGAATGTGAGTTAGGGACCTTAGATTGTAAGCTCCTTGAGGGTAGGGACTGATGTGAATGTACAATGTATATGTAATGCGCTGCGTAAAATGATGGCGCTATATAAGTACCTGAAATAAATAATAAATAAATAAATTTGTGAGCAGTAAATTGTTCTTGCATTGTGCAGCTCTCCCCGGAATGCTCTTCAGCAGGGAAGATTCTTTAAATATGCTTCCTCCAGGCAGTTATCTTTCTGCTTCTCTCTCTTTCAATATGCCCTCCAGCAGGGCAGGTGAAATTTCCCTAGACAACACCTTGTTTTTATATAATCTTTTATTTTTCACTTTCCCATTTTTCAGCTGTACATAGATACAACATACGTATACACATGTCCCATCCAACTAGAATATAGACCAGAATACAATAATAGGTTAATAAAGCCACGGTGTACGGTGAAGTAGTATAAAGGACATGTGAAAAAATACTTTGGAAATGCAGTGTCTGAATCCTTTGTAATACATTCAGAAAGCATATATACTGACATATTTGTCTAGTTAAAAAAAAATCAGTACTATACAGAAAGGTGATAAGTGGGGGAACTCCTCCTCGCATCCTTTTGATTCTATTCTCAATAACACCGGTGAACCAAATAACAAAAAGGATAATGGACAGAAATAGAATAGGGAGTGGGGGGAATGGGATTGTCATGGAGCAATAAAAAAAAATAGAGCTAAAAAAGTCTGGGTCCGTTATATGCATGGAGGTAGTTCCATTTAAACATCATGATTTTCTGAGAATTTCTTACATATAACAATATTAAAATATTTTTTATGGCTGGCTCTCTGTAGAGGTAGTAAAGTGTATCCAGGTTGCCCATTGTTGTATAAAACTTGTCGGACCTGTCCTAATAGATGTGTACCCATTTCTCTGCCTCCATTATACTGTTAACTTGTGTAATCCAATGCTTTATCATGGGTGACTGTCTTTTTCCAATATATAGGGATTACATCTTTGGCAGTGAGGCAATCCCTTCTCGCCTGCCTGGTGAATCCAGCATTGTGCAGCAATGATTTGCCAAAAGGCACCGCACTACGGATCCCATGCAACCATCTTTTTTGTGACCTAATAAGCAGGCCGGATGTCTCTTCGGGGTCCTAGTATTTGTAGCATGAGAGGTCCACCAAAAGATGCCACACTCCGGGTTCCATACTGCCATCTTCTTTGTGACATCATTAGGAGGCCGGATGTCTCTTCAGGATCCTAGTATTTGTAGCATGAGAGATCCACCAAAAGATGCCACACTCCGGGTTCCATACTGCCATCTTCTTTGTGACATCATTAGGAGGCCGGATGTCTCTTCAGGATCCTAGTATTTGTAGCATGAGAGATCCACCAAAAGATGCCACACTCTGGGTTCCATACTGCCATCTTCTTTGCGACATCATCAGGAGGCTGGATGTCTCTTCATGATCCTAGTATTAGTAGCATGAGAGGTCCACCAAAAGATGCCACACTCTGGGTTCCATACTGTCATCTTCTTTGTGACATCATGAGGAGGCTGGATGTCTCTTCCGGACCTTAGTATTTATAGCACCAGAGGTCAAGAAATGGAGCCTTTATGTTTCTTTATGGAGGAGCATGCATTAATGAACAACAGCAACACAATAAAAGGATGTAAATATCCTGCAGGTGTAGAGCACAGATGGAAGTTCAAAACAAGCAACAAAACGTGGGGTTTGTGAACTTTTTGGGAATATAAGATGAATAATTAGATTCATGTGATTTATAGGAAAGTGTATGTCAATGATATTCTAATGAGACAGAATGTTCTATATGCCATCTGTTGCTGTAGAAATCCATAAGTATGTTCTTCTCAGCTGTCAATGTGTACTTTGGTCACAGGTATTGTATGCCTTGTTTACTTTTAAAGCTGACATTTAATCTGCTTATATTTTACCTTCCCTCATCAACATGCTATCGAAATTTTTAAATATACTTTTTCATTTCATTACAAACTTTATTTTAGACCCAATGATGTCATCACTAGATCTATGTGCTTCTTTATGCATTGCAAGCAGGTCATTCCTAATGGGACCTTCCTGAAAACATCACAGCACCCTGCCTTAGTACTCCTCTTGAGAGAAAATATCAAAATACCTTAAAGTGGTGTTCCACCCTAAAAAAAAAAAAAGTCATGATTGTGCCTAAAAAAAAATAAAAAAAAAATTTGGATATTTTTTTTTTTTTACTTACCTCTAAATGCCTGTTGCTAGGGGATCTCTCGTAGTCTGCCTCTTCCAGTGCCTGGGCTGGTGACATCACTTCCTCCTTCGGCACAGGAAGGGCTCAGCTCAGCTCTGCTCCCTCCCTCCTATCAATCATCTGGGACCCATTACAGGTCCCAGGTGACTGAGCGGCCAATCACGGGCCGCGGCGCCGCTCGCGCATGCGCAGTGGGTGCCAGGCTGTGAAGCCATAGCCCGGCGCCCACAGTTGCAATGCCGGCGCCACTGAACAGAGGGGGAGACGAGCGGGGCTTCGATTCCCCACATCGCTGGACCCTGGGACAGGTAAGTGTCCAATTAAAATTCAGCAGCTGCAGTATTTGTAGCTGCTGACTTTTAATTTTTTTTTTTGACTGGCCCTCCTCTTTAATGAGTGGATGTCAGTTTGGAAGAGTGAGGTTTCTGAAATAGGCATTTGAATTTGCATTTGAATGCATATCATCTCAAGTAGCATCCATATGTGATGCTGAGCCTCCATGATTGAAGAACTGAAATTCAATAAATGAAAGTAGCAGACCAACGACAGGTTAAACAAAAAATAAATAAAAGACCCAATTCCCCCATCCACACACTCGATGTGATGGGGGATTTGCTCCAGCTGAGGCATTGCATTCTGACTGTGGGGAGACTTCCCCACCAACAGAATACACTGAACAATGCTGATGGCTATAGCTGGTGGCACTGATCGATCAGGAAATACACAATAGGCTGGCTGAACAGAAATTGATTGGTAGATTGGATTCTGTACATCCAGCCTGCCCACAAAACAAGACAGAGAGCACACTGGCCTAGTGCATTATCCTCAAAATATATGTACCTTTATTTTATACTCACATGCTGACAGATACATCAAAGCTTGTGTAGCGCTGGTAGATTTACAATCTACCGCAGGTTAGGTAAATTTAGTAAATTGTGTGATAGGAAGGTTAAAAGTCCGCCTCTGTTTCAGCTTGGCTGACGTTGTGTGTGCTTCCATGCTGACCGGTGGGTGTCGCTGTTACCACTGGTTGGTGTTGGAAAGGCAACGCGTCGAAGTGTATAGATGCTCCTCTGTCTCGGAGACAAGCTTGGTGGAGGTGGTCCTCCGAGTTGTATTCTGGGAAGAGGGTATTTATGGGACAGACGCCATGTTCTAGGGTTTTTTTTTCCCAGCCACCTGCTGGCCCTCCTGGCCGACAGGTATGCGTTAAGGAGCTACCTCGTGGTCCTCCGCTCGGGAGACCCACGATACAGCGGCGCAGGGGTGGACCCAGAGGCTTGTCTGGGGCCTACCAGCGTGGCCGAGGAATGGTCCTGAGCTGTTGGTCCTGTGTGACGAAGCCGGACGACCGGGGAGAGCCCGGGGAGGACCCGTCTTGGAGAGATCATGCAGCGTGCTGGTCTATAGAGGGGCCTGGTGACTCAGAAGAAGGACGTATCCAAAAGAAGTAACCATACAGCATAGTGTTGCCGGTTCGGCTTAAAGGTTCAGGCACTGTGACTGACTTTCATTGCAGAAAATCTGATACATCCTGTGGCAGAGGATCGTATGGATTTACCCCCCAAACAAGTCTGTGGCAGAGACTTTTGATTCATGCTGCATACTGGCTGCTAGACCATTGAGAGAGGCCTATTCAGACGAGCAAGGAGTGTGTTCCACGAGGGGAGCGCAGTCCACCTAATTATCTAAATTCTACCGGGACATTAGTTACTGAGATTCTATAAGAAGATATTTGAGTTTCTCCTGAAAGTTTCCTTTTCCGCCTTTTTCCTGCTACTTCCTAAAATTTGTTTGTTCAATAAAGCATTGAAAACATACTCCAGTGTTGGTGCGTGTGTCGTCCAGATGTAAACTCAACGGAACCCCTAGACCCGGTGCCGGTAAAACCAAGGGAAGCAAGGTGAAGGTAACAGACCCGCTTAAACCAGCAGCTCCACCGTGAGTTAGTGCTACACTTGTCAAATACAATAACAGCAACCTCTAGTCCATGATACATCATATCATGCAATGGGAAAATCAGAAATCCGACAGGCTAACGTGTTCAAGAACTTGAGTCTTCCTAAGAGCCATACATAGAGCCATACATATATGGAAATTCAGGTTGTCCCTGATAAACTGGCCACATTTTGATCCATGTATAGCGGCCTTAAAGTGGTTCTAAAGGCAGAAGGTTTTTTACCCTAATGTATTCTATGCATTAGGGTAAAAAACCTTTTGGGTACAATTCCCCGTCATTATACTTACCTGAGCCCCATCTCGATCCAGCCCGGGTCTCTCTCTCCTCATTTGCTTACAAAGCAGTGTGAGCCATTGGCTCCAGCTACTGTTAATTACAGTCAATGAGTCAATGAGGAGAGAGTGGGGGGCAGTGCCGAACCACACTCTGTGTATGAATGGACAATGTCGGGAGCAAGGCTGCTCAGGTGAAGAGGCTTGCTATTGGTGAACTCAGCATGGGGGGGAGCCAGGACTGCCAGCAGGGACCCAAAAGGAAGCCAAGAATTTTATTTCAATATCAATAGATATTTTCCATTGGAATAGCACACTGCAACCGCCATAGCTGTGATTGGCAGAAGGTTGTTTTGTGGTCCCTTTGACTTGGATGGTTGAGTTCAGCAGGTGGTGTGAGCATGGTGAGTTAAAAATGCCACGCCAAAAGGCATGGTGGCTGAAGCAATGCAGATCCAAGATAGCAAGCATAACTTGCCACAAATTTGTGGCAGTGTTGAATTGTAAGTCTGTCAACTTGCTGCACATTTTCACTGGCAAGTTGTACACTTGCAGAGCACTTGAAGTTATCGTTGACACTTTTCCAATTTGTAGAAATTTGCAAATCTCCAGCAAGAGCAAAGTTGCATTGGTGAGTCTACACTACAGCATGAAAATTCAGCCACAGTGACCTCTGTGGTGGGATGACTTTTACACAACATAACTGAACCAGAACTTGCAGTAGACTTGCAGAATATTTGCAAAGAAAGTTGATCTGGAGTCATACAATGCGGACTTGCTGCAATTGTGCAACAAACTTGTGAAGCCTGGCAAGTCTAGCAATAGCTTAGCAAGTCATTTTCAAACTTGCAGCTCAATTGCACATTGAGCTGCTGCCATGTCCTCTTGTAGGTGGGTGGTCAGGGGACAGTAGAAACACAGATAAATTGCCTGTTTTTACTGCTCCTCGTGGCCCATGTGAACTTAGCCTGAATGACACATAAAAATGCACTGTGTATCATATGAGTTACATAAAATTGCGCATACAAATTAGCATGGTTAGAGGGCCTGGGAAGGGCATAACAAGTCTGGTTTTGCAGCCAGGGGCAGAAGGTAATTTCCAGGATGAAGATTAGGACCGCTCAGTGTCTCCTGAGTCAGAATAGATGCAAAACTCCAAAGTCTGACTGGGAAGGATTTTAAATCCTCAATCTGGTACTGCAGGTCCGTAATCACACACATAAAGGTAAATGTAAGACAAAGGGTTTTTAGACGCACTGAACGCCGGCTCTTTATGTTCAGGTGCTAAGGCACACCAGAAACTGGCAGATAGTTCTCTATTCAACAAACATTAAATCATTAAATCTCCATTTTCGGTACAAGCTGTGGAATATTTACCTCTCTGGGTCTTAGTTTTTTGGCAGCGCGATCAGATCTTGGCTGCCAAATGCTATAATTACACAGAGTAGAAACTGATTCAAAGTTTTAGGCAAAACGCAGTTTTATTTGTTGCTGACATATTGATACACTATCTGCCCAGAGACACCCAGCGAGGATATATTTATGTAGTTAAATACTAGAACTGCTGCTTCAAAAAGTCTTTTTTTGGTTTAAAGGAGAACTCCATTCTATAGGAAAATTTTGTTCTTAAATAAGATGGAAAGATGGGGACACTCAACAAAAGTCAATGTGGTGGACTGGTGTTACATAGTTACATAGTAGGTGAGGTCGAAAAAAGTCCATCAAGTCCAACCTATGTGTGTGATTATATGTCAGTATTACATTGTATATCCCTGTATGTTGTGGTCGTTCAGGTGCTTATCTAATAGCTTCTTGAAACTATCGATGCTCCCAGCTGCGACTACCGCCTGTGGAAGGGAATTCCATATCCTTGCCGCTCTTACAGTAAAGAACCCTCTACGTAGTTTAAGGTTAAACCTCTTTTCTTCTAATTTTAATGAGTGGCCACGTGTCTTGTTAAATTCTCTTCTGTGAAAAAGTTTTATCCCTATTGTGGGGTCACCAGTATGGTATTTGTAAATTGTAATCATATCCCCTCTCAAGCGTCTCCTCTCCAGAGAGAATAATGTTCTATAGCTACGGCTACGACATTTTAATACAGGTACCCCTTAAGAGCTGCTGAATATTTTAGGTTCCCTGTCTGTTCTGAGCTTGATTTGGGAGCATAGCCCCTGCTGACACCACTGGAACACATTGACCAGGAGAACCCCCTGACTTTGAAAAACAAAATAATCACACAGTTTAAAGTGATTGTAAAGGCAGAAGGTTTTTTTATCTAAGATAAAAAGCCCTCTGTGTGCAGAAGCCCCCATCCCCCCCACTCCGGCCCCCATAATACTTACCTGAGCCCCATCTCTATCCAGCGATGTTGCAGGATAGACTTGGCTGCCCGGGACTCTCCCTCCTCATTGGCTCATTGGCTGAGACAGCAGCAGAGCGTAATTGGCGCCCGCTGCCCACCGGGCAAGGGTTGTGGGGATGAGGCCCTTGTCCCCATCAACATAGGGACAAGGTGTTTTGGGGGCTACCCCAAAGCACCCTCCCAATGAGGGCATGTGGCCTGGTACAGTTCAGGAGGGGGGGCGCTCTCTCGTCCCCCCATCTTTTCCTGCGGCCTGCCAGGTTGCGTGCTTGGATAAGGGTCTGGTATGGATTTTTGGGGGGACCCCACGCCATTTTTTTTTACATTTTGGCGCGGGGTTCCCCTTAAAATTCATACCAGACCTGAAGGGTCTGGTATAGATTTTGAAGGGGACCCCACGCCATTTTTTTTATTTTGGCCGGGGTTCCCCTTAATATCCATACCAGACCTGAAGGGCCTGGTATGGAATTTAGGGGGACCCCCCACATCATTTTTTTTTATTTTGGTTCGGGGTTCCCCTGTGGGAAATTCCCATGCTGTTTTTAATCAATGAACTTTTATGTGTATTGTCGGACCGGCAATTCATTAATAGCCACGAGTAGTTTTAAATTACTTTTTTTCCTTTGAAATGTCATTTTGCTGTCAGACTGTTCTAAACTCGGGAAACATTTACAGGCATACTATAGACACCCCCAGGTATGAAATTTAAAGGAATGTTACACTTTTATTGTTTCACTTTATGCATTATGATTATGCATTATTAAAATCACTGCTCCCGAAAAAACGGCCGTTTTTAAAACTTTTTTTGCATTGATACATGTCCCCTGGGGCAGGACCCGGCTCCCCAAACACTTTTTATGACAATAACTTGCATATAAGCCTTTAAAATTAGCACTTTTGATTATTCATGTTCGTGTCCCACAGACTTTAACGGTGTTCGCGTGTTCGAACAAATTTTTTGTCTGTTCGCAAATTCTGGTGCGAACCGAACAGGGGGGGTGTTCGGCTCATCTCTACTCTGTAAGTCTGGCTACAGCATCCCTGACAGCTGAATATCACTATACAGTAAATGGACATGACCTGACACACACACTATATAAAACACATGGTGGCCTCCATCCCTGATTTGGTAGGTAGAAAGGAAGAGTTTGTGGGACTTTAAATGAGGGAACGCCATGTCAGAAGAAAATAACGACATAGAAATTAAGTTACAGTACATGATTTATTTATTACAATCTAGAATACATGTCAGATATTTTGTATCAAATAGATAGGTAGTCACAAGACTTACACTAAATATGCTGCTCATAGCATGCAATGCAGATAGAAAATAGACATGGCAAATATACATGGTATAATAAATCGATTGAAAAACATATGTAATAGAGACAAGTAACTGTTGGCATCTAGTGGCACTCAACGCCGTTCCTGGCATTACAGACAATTATCAGGAGTGTTGTGAAGTAATATACTGGGAAGGAAATGAAGAGGGGTTAATGATAATGCCCTTAGAATAAGGGAGGACAGAGGGATTATATCCCAACAAGGTGGAGATAGATTGGGATACGTACTGCACGGCCTCAAGGCCAGGTCCGGTATCTGTCAAGGAAGACGGGAGTAAAAGGCATGATGTCTCCCCCAGGGTTGAGATGGGGGGAACCCTCTAATAACGGAGAACACAACGCTCGGAACCCAACACAGTGGTCACAGGATGATCCAAATGTGTGCACGAAAAGTGCATAGTGTTCCTAGAAAAAATGTGTCAAAAAGTAATTAATTAAATGTGTAAAAGTATAAAGATAATGTGGCAAAATGTCTATGTGTTCCCACAAGGGGACTACATGAGGGAATGTATGTGAAATAAAACCAAGTAGAGGGAAGAAAAAAACATACTAAAAGAGGATGGCTGATCTCCCAGAGAAAAGGGTAACCTGTGTGTGGGAAGACTGTCTCCCTCCTCAGGTCCTCATTTCTCTGGGTGAGTCGGGGCTTTCACAGCTCCAGTACAGGTGGACGGAGCAGGAGGAGATCGGTACAACTCCGATCATGCTTCCGGCCCAGCACACAGTACAGCTCTTCCTGGGGCAGAGCGAAGATCTCAGAGTATGGAGGACAGCCCGCATCTTCTCCACATGTAAATCCCAACCTTCTCTGCCTTCTATACAATGCTGTGCTGTAACCCTGCCCTGCACCTTGCAGGGACCATTTACTGAAAGAGAAGGTAACTTTTTTAAATAGAATAATGCCGCATACACGCAAGCGGACTTTACGGCAGACTTGGTCCGGCGGACCGGAGTCCGTCGGATAATTCAATCGTATGTGGCCTCCAGTGGACTTTTTTTTCCCAAAAGTTCGACGGACCTAGAAATGAAACATGTTTCAAATCTTTCCGACGGGCTCGAGTCCGGTCGAAAAGTCCGCTCGTCTGTATGCTAGTCTGACGGACAAAAACCGACGCTAGGGCAGCTATTGGCTACTGGCTATGAACTTCTTTGTTTTAGTCCTGTCGTACGGCATCACGTACGAATCCGTCGGACTTTGGTTGATCATGTGTAGGCAAGTCCGTTCACTCGGAAAGTCCGTCGAAAAGTCCACCGGACAAAGTCTGCAGTAAAGTCCGCTCGTGTGCACGCGGCATAACAATTACTGGGACTTCTGTTACATAGATGTATTCAACATACACATTATAAATACTTCACAACATTTTGAGATGGAAACGAGGGACACCTACTAGCAAATGTATGTAGGCATAGGACATACCCCCTTCCACACCCCCTTAAAGGAGAATTAACCAAAAAAAAATAATTGAATTAATTGAATCCACAAGGGACCACTACTATTCCTTTATATTGGCTCTTAAAGCTTGGATGAAAGGTTTAGCACTGGGAAACACTTTTTGAAAGATAAAAAGTGAATTTTATATACAACTGTATAGATCAGACCAAAATGAGGGACAAATGGAAAGGAATGAGGGACAGAGGGACTTTGCTCCAAATCAGGGACAGTTGGAAGCTATGCATTATATCTTATTAAAATCATAGATATATAGATATAGATATATAGATATATCTATATAATCTATATATCTACAGTATATATATATATATATATATATATACCGTATTTATCGGCGTATAACACGCACTTTTTTCCCCTTAAAATCAGGGGAAAGTTGCAGGTGCGTGTTATACGCCGATCCCTGCCGATCCGGAGCTGTCACTTCTTCAAAATCGCGGACCGCGATTTAAAAATGGCGCCGCCGGCGCCGAAGTACACAGAGCCGGTCCTCGGCTCTTTCCGGCGGCTCTCGTTTACTTTCGGCTCCACTCGTAGTCCCGAGCGGAGCTATCCGAACCTACTCGGATAGCTCCGCTCGGGACTACGAGTGGAGCCGAAAGTAAACGAGAGCCGCCGGAAAGAGCCGAGGACCGGCTCTGTGTACTTCGGCGCCGGCGGCGCCATTTTCAAATCGCGGTCCGCGATTTTGAAGATGTGACAGCAGGGACAGGGGATCCCAGGCTGCACGGGGGGAAGGCTGCACGGGGGGAAGGCTGCACGGGGGGAAGGCTGCACGGGGGGAAGGCTGCAGGGGGGAAGGCTGCACTGGGGAAGGCTGCACTGGGGAAGGCTGCACTGACAAGGCTGCACTGGGGAAGGCTGCACTGACAAGGCTGCACTAACATGGCTGCACTGACATGGGTGCACTGACATGGCTGCACTGACATGGCTGCACTGACAAGGCTGCACTGACATGGCTGCACTGACAAGGCTGCACTGGGGAAGGCTGCACTGGGGAAGGCTGCACTGGGGAAGGCTGCACTGGGGAAGGCTGCACTGAGGAAGGCTGCACTGAGGAAGGCTGCACTGACAAGGCTGCACTGACAAGGCTGCACTGACAAGGCTGCACTGACATGGCTGCACTGACAAGGCTGCACTGACATGGCTGCAATGAAGGGCATTTAAATGTAAGTTTTTTTCCCTTCAACTTCCCTCCTAAAAGTTTTTTTTCCTTAAAATTCCCTCCTAAATTGGGGTGCGTGTTATACGCCGGTGCGTGTTATACGCCGATAAATACGGTATATATATTTATATATATATATATATATATATATATATATATATATGTGCAATACATTTGTAGCACCTCAGAAGTCCCAGTAATTCTTAACCTATCAAAAAATGTTAGCATAAACCGCAAGGAATGTGATTTTACTTTAGAAAAGTGAAAGCCCATCCATGCACTGTGGGGGGATATCCTCTTTCACTTACCTGATTCCAAGCTCTCGTTCTTTACTCAAAGTCTTGACCTCATCTCATGCCATAGAGGGACATTAACTCTGTATGGTATGATGGGGAGGCTGATCACAACCTGTAATTTACATAGGAGCCGAAGGGGACAAGTCACAGCAGTGGAGGACGCCTGCTGGAGAAAGCAAAGCTGGATACACACAGATTGAGATTTGTCCAGTTCAGCAGGGACTGGCTAAATTTCAATGTATCCCTGTAAGACAGAAGTCAATCATTAGATCAGCTTCTCTTAGGCTACTTTCACACTGGGGCTGCCCGTGTGTTAGCGCTAAAGTGGCGCTTTTTGGCCACTAGCAGGGCGCTTTTAACCCCCGTTAGTGGCCGAAGAAGGGGTTAAAAACGCCCGCGTGTTGAGGCGCTTCTGGTTTTTAGGCAATTTGCAATCGTTGTCCATTCATTTCAATGGGCAGGGGCGGTTTAGGATCGCTAAATACAGCGCTCCCAAACCACCCCAAAGATGCTGCTTGCAGGACTTTTCATAACGTCCCACAAGTGCACAGCCCCAGTGTGAAAAGTCACATGTCACTCCTGCGCATGCAGAGAGCATTTGAGAGGTGGTGAGGAGAAGTTGTATCGGAACTCCATGCTGCATGCAGTTGTGGGCAGCTTGCAGAGTGCCGCCTTCCACTTGAATGGGTCACAGTCAGTGGGTGCTATACCTGCTGAAAGCAACAGGGGGTATAGATGCAGCCGCAACATTTGAACATGCCCAGCTGCTGCCTCTACAGATAAAAAATGGTAGTGGTTAAAGTGGTTTTAAACCCACAAAAAAAAATTAAAATAAAAAAAACCTTCAAGACAAAGGCATAATGAGCTAGTAAGCATACTAGCTCATTATGAAATACTCACCTTAGATTGAAGCCCCGCAGTGGTCCCAGTACACAGCTCCGGCTGGCGACATCACTCCCCGAGTTACTTCCGGGTATCGCAGGCTTCAGTGCTGTGATTGGCAGGAGCAGCAATGACATCACTCCCGTGTAACGGCACACTAGCTGAAGCAACGGCACGAATGAGCCATTGCTTCAGCGCTCATGTGCCGAAGTCGTCGGCACATGCTGATGCAGGGAATATCTCCTAAACCGTGCAGGTTCAGGAGATATCCTGGGTAGCAAAAAGTGGTCTGTAAGGGTTTACAACCACTTTAAGGGGCAGTAAAAGCACAGCTTAACAGTAAGGTTTTACTGAACCTCAACCGCTAGTGTGAATAATTAAATGTTTTAATACATTTCTTTTTTTTTTTTACATTGATAAGTGTTTATTTAATTAAAACTTGTTTTAATACATTTTAAAATGTTTGTTTACATTTATTTCTAAAAGCGCACCCTAATGTAATAGGCTGCGCATGCCTATGCACAGTATATATACATATACACATACATTATATATATATATATATATATATATATATATATATATACACACATAGACTCACATGGCAGGGGGACATGGTTACTGTCTTGGGGGGTCTAATCTAATAGTCAAAAATCTTCCTTCTTCCCCGGTAATTCTCTCTTCACTCCACGATTCACCGGCTCTGAGCTGGTAAATCAGGGAGTGTGAATTCTGACACAAGATCGCCAGTGAAGTGCTGAGATCTCAGTTTCATTAACTGGGCATTTCTGTGTCAGTCAATCACAGATTCCCAGTGTGTGGGGATGATCGGCGGAGAACTTGTTCTCCGCTGATCATCTCTGTATCATAAACCGTTAATGGACTGTGATCAGCGGCGATCCTAGAGATCACTGCTGTTCACAGTTTCATAAACGGACACCTAATTGTCAGGGCTGGGCTCGCAGCCCTTCCTTCTCTGTGCTCAGGTTGCTTAGCTGTCGGTTATTTGTCAGCACTCATCATTCCACAATGATTCACCTGTTGATCATTTCCTGCTCGTCAGTCAAGCCCACAGCCAGCCCCTCCTGGCTATTTAAACTGCCTGGTTCAGTTCATCAATTGCCTTCGCATTGGTCAACATATCTAGAGAATCTCTCCTGTGTTCCTGTTGAAGTCTTGTCTGGTTGACGTCCCTTCTGGTTCCTGATCCTGTCTGCTGCCTCCTACTATGCTGATCTCTGGCTTCCTGATTTCCTGGCTTGTTCTGACTACCCAATTAGGCTACCGAACCCTGGCTATTTTTTGACTACATTTACTAGTTGTACCATTTTTACCATTTTATTAAAAGGTGTGATTTTTACTGCATTTTCTGTCTCCGTCTGTTTCATGGTTCCTGACATTAATCCTGCCCTTCTTCCACTGTCCCCAATTGGTCTCCTGACAAGACAGAGCATTTGGAGCCACTCTGCATATGCTCAGTTTGGTGTGTATTGCTAGAGAGTTTTTTTTTTTTTTTCTGGGAGGGTGCATGAGTTTAGCACTGTCCAGACAGGGGGTTAGGGGTCCTGCAGCCTTAAAGGACAGTCAGGGGAGAATGAAAACTCCTCCTACAAGCTTTAACCAGACACTGATAGAAGTCACAAGACTGCTATATACCGCTGATGAGAAAAGGTATTTAGCAGTTTATATTTACTAAAATAATTGCATTTCCATGTTCTGTGTACTGTGGGAGACCAGATATAGTGAATGCAGGGTCCTGGGTTTAGTAACACTTTTAGTTTTTAGTTAAGGGTTAATTTTATTGAGAAGGTTTAGTGTTAGCAATTAGTAATAGGGCTGCCTGGTCATCTAGAAGCATTGGAATGTGATATGGTTAGTCACACATGTGCCCTGCAGGTCTTTTACAATTAAAACGTAATAAATGGTTGTACTTGCAGCATCAGAATGTAATACACTAACAAGGAAATAATGTTATCTGGTGACTGCTGTGCAACAATGCCAGCACAGTGATGGAAATGGAAAATGTCAAGAATACGTTTAATTGGTTTCTCCACGGGACATTTCAATTATATTATTAAGGAATTTAGGATTTAAAGGTTATATAGCAACATAGAAAAACAAAAAGGCATACATTTGATAAACACCTTGCTCAAAATGAAACAATTGTACCTGTAGGCGGTAACATCAGTAAGCTATACATTGCAGTGCCATTTATTTAGAATGGCACCCTAGTGCACAACTACAGTAGTGACATTGTACTAACATTGCAACCACCCCACAGTGGCTGTGGCTGCCTTAATGCGGAACGTTTTAAAACACAACATGTTGGGTTAACCCTTTTATGCCTAAGCCTATTTCTGACATTTGTTGCTTACAAGTTAAAATACGTATTTCTTTCTAGAAAATTACTTAGAACCCCCAAACATTTTATATATATTTTTTAGCAGAGAATCTAGAGAATAAAATGGCAATCTTTGCAAATGTCACATTGTATTTGCGCAGCGGTCTTTCAAACGCAATTTTTTTTAGGAAAAAAGACACTTTCATGAATTAAAAAAAAACAGTAAAGTTAGCCCAATTATTTTGTATAATGTGAAAAATTATGTACTCTGAGTAAATAGATACCTAACTTGCCATGCTTTGAAATTGCGCACACCCGTGGAATGGCGACAAACTACGGTACTTAAAAATCTCCATAGGCGACGCTTTAAAAAAAAAAATGGTTACCATGTTAGAGTTACAGAGGAGGTCTAGTGCTAGAATTATTCCTCTTGCTCTGGCGATTGCGGCGATACCTCACATGTGTGATTTGAACACCGTTTACGTATGCAGGCGCAACTTACGTGTGCGTTTTCTTAGCTGCGCAAGTTCGCGGGGACAGGGGCGCTTTAAATTTTTTTATTTATTTTTTTTTTATTCTTTTTTTATTTTTTTACATTGTCACTTAAAAAAAAATGGGATCACTTTTTTTTGCTGTCACAAGGAATGTAAACATCCCTTGTGACAGTAATAGGTGGTGACAGGTCTAAAAGACCCCAAATCTCTCCTTTGCACTTCAAAGTATTCAGATCGCCAAAAACGGCGATTCTGAATACTGTCATTTTTTTTTTAAATGGCGCCAGTGGCAGCCGAGTATACCGGAAGTGACGTTGTGACGTCGCTTCCGTGTTTACACAAAGGAGACTGGAACAAAGTAGTTTCCGGCTTCTTTCCAGTCTCACTCTAGCCGGCGGAAGTGCCGGATCGTGGATCGGGTCTCCCGGTGGGACGGGAGGCCCGGAAAGACCAGGAGGAGCGGCGAAAGGTGTCAGGAGGGGGGGACGTCCCCTCCCGCTCCTCCGGGAAAACAGGCTTTTAGCCACATTGGTTGTTATCCCTGAAGAGCCGACTGCCCGCTCTAAAAAACGGTAGCTGCAGGCATCATCCCGGTATAACCGCTTAAAGCCGAGGCCGCATATGTGCGTACAGTCGGCGCTAATTAATGCGCATGCATCAAAACACAGTGGCATTTGGCCACTAGGTGGCATTGGGTACAATAGGAAATTCATATGATACTTAGTGCCATCAAGTACCGAAATTTATTTTTCAATTTTAAATCAATGAAAAACCTCCAACCAGCACAGGAAATAGCCTAATAACATTAATTTTTAGCCCCATTCACACTTTCCCTTTTTTTTATAACTGCATAAAAACATAGAAAAGTGACAGCAGAAAAAAAGACTGAATAGTCCATCGAGTCTGGTTAATTTTTGTTTGTTTCTTTTCTTCTTTTGTTTTTTTGGTCAACTTTTTTGTCTGAATATAGATCTATGTTTGTCCCAAGCATGTTTGAAGGCATCTACTGTTGACTGTCTCACTACCTCAGCTGGAAGTTTATTCCAAGCATCAACTACCCTTTCAGTAAAATACTACTTTCTAAGTTTAGTTTTAAACTTCCCTTCAGTTAGTTTGAGGTCATGTCCCCATGTTCTTGATTTTGGTTTCATATTGAAAAAACTGCCCTCCTGAACCTTATTCACCCCCCTTGATGTTTCATTCCTGTCTCCCCATTCACTTCTTTCCTCCAGACTGTACATATTGAGTTCCTGGAGTCACTCTCAATATGTTTTATTCTCCAAACCTTTCACCAATTTTGTTACCTGTCTCTAGACATCTAATTTATCTATATCTTTGTGTAAGTGAGGTCTCCAGAATTGGACACAATGTTCTAATTGAGGTCTCACTAAAGATCTATATATAGAGGAATTAGGACCTCCTTCCTCCTGCTTGTGATTCCTCTTGTTCATTTTGCAATCATCTGAAATAAGTACCCCCGATTTTTTTCCCTCTGTAATGCTGGCCAACAGTGTACCCCCGATGGTGTACTCTCTCAAGGGATTATTTTTCCCTAGGTGCATTATTTTATATTTCAAAACATTGAACTGCAGTTTCCATGGCTTTGACCAATCTTCCGGCAATGCCAAATCATGTTCCATGTTACAGACATCTCCAGGGATATCAACCCTATTAGACACCTTTGTGTCATCAGCAAAAAGACATACCTTTCCCAACAAACCTTTAGTTATATCACTTAAATAGAGATTAAATAAAACAGGACCCAGTACAGAGCCTTGTGGTACAGTGACTGGTCTCTGTTCCGAGTGAACCCCATTTACAACCACACACTGGTATCTATCCTTTAGCCAACTGCAAATCCACTGAACCACCCAAGGTTTAAGTCGTACCTTGTACAACTTTTGTATTAGATCCCCCCATATACCTATACCTTATTGTGTGAATGGGCTTTACTCCAGTCAATTTTTCTTCTTTTTTTCTGGGGGGGGGGGGTGAAATTCTACAGGTTTATATTTGTCAGTGATCCCATCGGGGAGGTATGGTTGTTACAGACAAAGCAAGGGGCAGACATTGAAAAAAAAAAAATGATCAGATGTTGTAATCATTACTCACTCTTTTAAAATGTGTTTTTATTTTGGTCCCTATAGGGCAGATTTCCCATTTTTTTCCTTTCTTGATGTCTCATCTCAATTGAAGCACCCCAATCAATGATTATCTGTAAAAGGCAAGTGTTCCAAGTAGATCAGGATGACCAGCTATTAGAACACTCAAATAGTTTACAAGAACAATGACCGCCTGCGTTTGGGTGGTTCCATCGGTCATATTGTGCTATACGCAAAGAAGCTTCTCATTCAGATCAGCCGCTAAATGTGAAAACGTAGGCAGGCCTAGAAAAAGTTACAAATGTAAAAGCTAGCGTATGGCTTCAAATATTTCTATGAAAATTATCAATGAATATGCCCCCTCCGCAGCGCTACATTCTCACAATCATGTGAAAAAGTAAGTATGCCCCATGGAAATTCTTGACTTTTGTTAAAACATATTTGAATAGGCATTAATTGGATCTTCATTCAAACAGTATCTATTGATACAAGCAATACACTTGAACAAATGACTTAATCCACAAAGCCTTTACACAAAGATAAGGATCTCTAACTCAAATTCAGACATGTGCCTTAATCGTTCATATCTCACTGTAGTCAGCTAAAAAGAACTGTCAATTTCATTTTTGGAAATTATTATCCTTATTCTTTTAGCTTTTGGGCCCATGGTGTATTAATTTTCATAATCTAAAAAAGCAAGCACACACCTATATTTAGCACCACTTCACATTTATCAAAATTAGAATCAGGTGTGTCAAAGACAAGAACTTCCTTAGAGAGTATTTAGGTGGACTCGTCTTATTTAAACCTCAAATAATATAGGGTTTGGTCTTCTCTTTGCTATTGATGTGGGTGAGTTCATCATGCCAAGAGCAAAAGAACTCTCACAAAGGACCTCGAAAAGAAAGTTGTGGATGCTTATCAGCCTGGCAAGGGATTTAAAAGAGATTATCAGCTTATTAGAAATCAATCATTCCAATGTAAAGTAAGGCCTGGTTCACACCTATGCAATTTTTAGTGCATTTTCAGTTTTGCAAAAACACTCTATTGTCCATTTAACATGGTTTCCTATGGGTCATGTTTACATCTATGCATTTACTGGAAAAGGCCAGGGACTTTTTTCTGGTTTTTGGTTCCATAGACTTCAATGGATCAAAAATGTGTATTGAAAAACACAAAATTCACCTGGAATATGCAAACTGCAACCTGCATAGGTGTGAACCAGGCCTAAATGGATAATAAAAGCAGATTTCAAATGACTGCTAATTTGTCCAGGACTGATGGCCCAGCAAATTTAGCCCAAGAGATGACCAAACCTTTAATGCTAAAAGAAGTCTTCAAAAAATGGACAGGCAGATTACTCTTTCAACAGTTGGTTTCAAAATGCATATGTCTACAATAAAAATAAAAGATTGCACCAATTTCGCCTGCATGAGTGGTGTCTGGAACTGTTGTGCTATTGACTTATGAATCACATGACATTATGAATTTATTTTGTCACAGTAACAGTAAACATGTTTGGCACAAACTGAACACAGCATGTCAGGAGAACAACTTCATACTAATGCCCCGTACACACGGTCGGACATTGTTCGAACATTCCGACAACAAAATCCTAGGATTTTTTCCGACGGATGTTGGCTCAAACTTGTCTTGCATACACACGGTCACACAAAGTTGTCGGAAAATCCGATCGTTCTAAATGCGGTGACGTAAAACACGTACGTCGGGACTATAAACGGGGCAGTGGCCAATAGCTTTCATCTCTTTATTTATTCTGAGCATGCGTGGCACTTTGTCCGTCGGATTTGTGTACACACAATCGGAATTTCCGACAACGGATTTTGTTGTCGGAAAATTTTATATCCTGCTCTCAAACTTTGTGTGTTGGAAAATCCGATGGAAAATGTGTGATGGAGCCTACACATGGTCGGAATTTCCGACAACAAGGTCCTATCACACATTTTCCGTCGGAAAATCCGACCATGTGTACGGGGCATAATTGTGAAGCATGGTGGTGGAAATGTTATGGTTTAGGGTTGATTTGTTGCTTCAGAACATAGGAAGCTTGCAGTTATCAAGTCAATAGTGGGTAAGTGGTTAGCACTTCTGCCTAGCAGCACTAGGGTCAAATGGTTCCAATCCCAACCATGGCAGAGTGGGAGGAGAGACTGGAGAGTGCCACGTGCCTCTACCAGGTCCTGGCCTAGCTGGTAGAGAAGCTGGCTATTTATGCCTTAGAGGATGATGCCCATCACATGGTGATGCTGTTGCCAGAAAAAGAACGAGCTACTCTAGAATAGATTTTGTCACACTTGGAGGGACAGTTTGATGAGAATATGCTGCAGCGAAAATTCTTCTTAAAGAAACAGCAGGAGGAGGAGAACCTCACCCATTATGCGGTGGCCATGCAGAATCTCTGGAGGCACCTAGAAAAGATGGATCTACGTGGCTGTTTTTTGTTTCAATAATGTTTATTGAGTTTTTAAGTAGAAGAGTGAACAGTCATCAACATATATCACTTTGGAATCAGGATACAAACATGAAAATTACATGTTAGGGTCTAGTGGTCTATCAAGGTCAAAGGAACACAAACTTCATGATATGTATTAAAGATGTGCGATGTGTCCAATACCCCCAGACACCCCAAATTGGTTTACGTGGCTGTTTTGATATCACTGATTCAGACAATATACTAGGACAGTGATGGCGAACCTTGGAACCCCAAATGTTTTAGAACTACATTTCGCATGATGCTCATCTACACTGCAGAGTGCATGAGCATCATTGGAAATGTAGTTCCAAAACATCTGGGGTGCCAAGGTTCGCCACCGCTGTACTAGGAGATCAATTTATAGCTGGCCTAAAGGCTGGCTCAGAGAAAGTTAAATCAGGACTTTATGGACACATATGCAAGAGCTGCAGTTTGGATTTAAAAACCCTCCAGGCCGTCATTAAACTACTGACCCAGGCAGAGGGATGACCCTGGGAAAGACAACCCAAAGTCCCAGCAAGTTAGAGGACATGGTCACACTAATTCCAGTAGTAGCCACCCTAGTCAACGGGCAAGTCCCATGCCTGATTGACACTGCATCAGAGGATACTGTCATGGAATATGATTTCTATGTGCAGAGATTTGGAGCACAGAAACAACTAGACCCCTCAACTAGACCCCTGTGAGCTATCCCTCAGAATGGCCAATAATCTACCAATCCTGATCGAAGACCAGGTGGTGGAGCGGGTAAGGGTAGTGCCTGTTGTTCTGAATGAATGTTTGAAAGCCCTGGACTTGCCCCACCTGTTGGCCAAATATGAACATTTGGGCCAGAGGGCATATGGCTGTGGTCTGAGATCATTTTGGCTCTTAGTGCTCCAGGCCTACAAGGCCCAGCGCAGGGCAATCAAGAAACAACTGGAGCAAATAGCAGTGGTCTATACACCCTCCAAGAAAAAATGACTCTTGGCACCCCTGCAAGAGGTGGTCTGGTCACTCCCTGTTGGTACCCACCAAAAATAACAGGGGGCCACAGCATGGTAGAACCTCGCAGGGTCCCGTCACACCAGGGGAGTGCCTGGTGGGCCATTCCCTATCCAAGGTCAACCAGGAAGAGTCTTATTGCAACTCATCAACCCGGGAACAACACCAAAATCGCTGCTGAGACATGCCACCTTGGCTGATCTCTACGCTGTACCTCGCTACTGTATCTCTAAGGCTCAACCAGGGCTGGAAGCACTATGCACCCCTAGAAATGCAGCTTTGGCTCCCTTGCTGTTCCATGCTGTGATGCCGAGGACAGCATCTTTTAAATGGGGGGGGGATAGTAGGTAGGTGCAGTCTACTTTTTCCACTGTAGGTGACGTTCGTCTGTAGCAGCATTTTGCAGTTGGAGCACCATAGAAAGGGGTTTCTGTCTTTGTTTTTGATGATCAAACAGGAAAGTTTGTTAGTTACGTGAACCTGTTGCTTTGACCTGCATCAATAATACATAGATTCACTTCAAAAGTTCATCTTAAACATTAATCAGTTTTATGTTTCATATTTCAGCCACAAATGAATTTTCTTTAATTTTTCCACATGACCGCTTTGCTCTTTAACACTTACACCTGCAGTTTCTACAACACCGTTACATGCTTTTTTTAATGGGTTATAAATGTATTTTTATTTGAGCATTAAAAAGGAAAAAAAAATCCTCAGCGTTTCTATTTTAGACTGGGCCCAGTGATTAAACCGTCTTATCTAAATATACACTGTGTAGCGTATGAATAAGCGGCAAGCACAGCTGGATAGTAAAGCATTCCATTTTAGATGGTGGATGATATTTTTTCCTGCCAGGCTGCAGGAGGGTGTCAGGTGCATTGTGGAATAGATAGATAGCTCCATGCAGTATAATTATAATTTTGGCATAGTATTGGAGTATTTTCTTCTAAAGCCTTTAAAAACAGATTGCACTGAAAAGCAGGGACCTGTATTTAAAAAATGCTACAGAGCCAGATTGGAGAGCCCTTGCCATATCCAATTGTATCTCTCCAAATTAGCAATTAATTAGTCCAATAATAGTGGTTACAATCATGCACGCAATACCAGTTTTCAGAATTGCCTAATTGTATTTTAAGTCATTCACATCTTATGAATTTATAATAGATTGTAATGATGTTTAAATTATTATGTTATTATTTGGTAACATACTGAAGATCACAGTTGTATTATATGGTAATATAGGCTATAAGGTTTGAAAAACAGCTAAGCACCATTGTATCTCAAACTCCATTATAATTGTAGAAAAGCAATGTTTTTAAAAAATAATATATTAGTAATGTGCTATAACCCTAATTGGCCTCTATACATCCCAGAGCAATAATAATAAAAAAAAACAAAAAACAAAAGAATAATTATTATTAATATTATTATTACTCCCACCTGAAAAGAGGCAAATTTGAGTCATAGTACATTACAAATATATTATTTTATTTTATTTTTTAAATGTATTAATATTAATATTAATAATAAGTATTATGATTATTATTATAGTCATTGTTGCTGCCACTATTATCATAATTATTATGAAAATTGGGAGATTTTGGCAAAATGCTGTTATTTTGGTGAAAAGCAAACCTTTGAAAAACTTTGGGTGTTTTTGGTGAATTTTAGGGATGCAATGGACTTAAAATTTGAGGGCTATTGAAACTCCTTTCAGCTATTCTTGTTCTAGAAAGAAAAAACAAAAAAAAAGTCCAACAAAAAACTTTAAAGTGAAAGCACAAGATTATCAAATATACACAAACACGCCCACACACAAATTCAGAGTACCCTGGGGGCAAATGAATGAGCCGTAACAGGTGAAAAGCATAAGAGTTGGCAGTCTTAAGGCGGGTACCTTTCAAAGCAGATTTGTATAATAAATTTTAGCAAGAGGTGACGCTATTGGTTCATATTAAACTATCCTGGACCTGTTCTAGTCACATTAGTCGCGCTATTTTACTTTTTTTTTTAACAGAAGAAAATAAACAGTCCAACAAAAAAAATGTTGTGTATCAAAACTATTCATGCAACACTATATTATACCCTCTGTGAAAAATGTGTGGTGAAAATTGGGTATCCGCTGCTTCAATAGTGCCTATACTTCCACTATACAATCAATATACAGATTAAAAAGCTGTGCTTACCCTTAATTAAATGTTACAATCTCCCTGTTAGTGATGAAACAAATTTTTAAATATATAAACTTTATATGATAAACAGTGGTATAAAATAGTCTTTAAAACAGACTAAAATATCACACTAAACAACGCTAATGTTGAGCAAAATAACATATACATGTGGCCAACTACACATGAAAAAAAGTCCTTTTAAAGGGTGGTGAAAAGTTCAGAGTGTAGTTCAGATAGTGTTTAACAGGTGATCATGAAACAGAATCACAGCGTGCACCTTCCACCGATCAGTCCAAATTCCACCATGTGTGAACACACTACCCTCAGGGGGTTAAACTCACCAGAGCTAGATATTAATAAGCCTCCAAAAAAAGGCACACATCCACGCCACAAGCTGCTGCTAACACCACTCCGGAGGAATCCCAGATGCTTAGGGCTCACAATGAATCAATAACAAAAGAAAAGCGCACATTGCGTAATCCTGTTTATTAAATTTAAACCCATCACATCACACAAAGAAACCCCCCTTCAATAAAGATTCGTACATTAACAATGCAATCAACACAGCATATCGTAAGGAGCATTTACTTCACCGAATCAGCCAGCACGCGCTATCCAGGAACCGCCATCCACTTCCTGGTTGTGTATCAGGCTGCGGTGGAGCGCAAACGTCACTTCCTGCATCAAATAAGCCACGCTCTGACGCGTTTTGTCATATCCTGACTTCGACAGAGGGCGTGGCTACACGACAAATAGACCGGCTTATATTATCCCATCCCAACCCCCTTGGCCAATCACAGCGCAACAGAGGTGACGGCAGGTGCATGCCGTCAGCCAAAGTAAACACTGACGGCTTACTGCAGGGGGAGACGAGGGACAATCCGCCACACTGCACATTTTGAAAAGTAAATACAGAATAAGCAGATTCATACACCCACCAGCCAAACAGGCCAGAGAATAGGCATATGGATTAGCACTACACATTATGCCCATCCACACGGGGCACATGGGGCCTTATATAATTGCATATGAAACCACATATTTGAACTAGTCAATATACAGATATAGAGAGCTGCAAAATGCATCATGAGCGGGCTGTAAGTACCAACGCTCACTTCATTAACATTTATGAAACAAAATATTGAATATAAACACTCATAATTCATGAATGTAAATACTCATAATTCAACACCCTCCGCCATCAGTACAGTACTTAGTCATAATTGTAGTATTTAACAGGAGATAAAATACTTAATAAAATGATATACTCAGTCAATCTTTTTAAGAAGACACGTAATACTAATCACAATAAATAGATTAAAAGAAGGAGAAAATCGTTAAAATTTAGACTGTTATAGAGTGTCTCACTAACATAAATATAGACAACTCGACTACATATAGCAATACTTCTCAAGGCTGAAAGGGAGAGATAAAAAATCTAAATGCATTTAAAAAGAGGCAACGTGCATTTACAAAAACGCAGGAGTAGATCTAAAAGTACCCCAAAATATGAAAAAATCCAGAGATACAAGGATACAACGGAGGCACCTATACAGAAACCATTGGCAAAAGGTCAACACACGATAATAATGAATAAAGTATCAAACAGTACTAAAACCGATTAATAAAAGTAACTCCCAGATATTAATAATCACTTACGAAGCTGTTAATATCTAGATCCACCTTCAATCTTTTTGGCGATAATGTGTCTGCCACAAAGATCCATTGGGTCTCTCTCCTAGACAGGTCACGAACTAGATTTGAACCCCTCCATTTTGGTTTTAAATGATCAACGCCCTAAAATTTGAGGCCTGATGGATCTTGATTGTGCATTAATTTAAAATGGAGCGACACATTGTGGTCTTTAAAACCTATTTTTATATTTGTTACATGTTCTGCAATTCTAACTCTCAAAAGCCTCTTAGTGCGTCCTATATAAATAAGCCCACATGGGCATTGCAGAGCATAGACCACAAAGGAAGCGTTGCAAGTAATAAATTCATTGATGGTGAATTCTTTACCATTAGAAGTGGACATGAAGCTTTCTGAAGCCCTCATTGGTCTATCCACCTCCTTACATGCACGACACCTGCTACAATTAAAAAAGCCCTTTCTATCCCAAAAGGTCAAGGGCCTCGAAGGAGGGCCCAACACCTAGATCGTACAGCAAATTCCTGAATAATGGAGTCCAATGCTTCCTCAAAGTACCCCTTTTCCATAAACTTTTTCTTTATAGTCTGGGCCTGCAGCATAAAGTCAACTTCTTCCGAACAGTTCCTTTTCACTCTAGTAAGTTGTCCCTTAGGTATATTTTTTAACCACTTAGGGTGATGCCCACTATTAACGGGTAGGTAACTGTTGGAGTCTGTGGGCTTAAAATAAACCTTGGTCCCCAGCCTATTCCCCTGTCTGAAGATATTCACATCCAAAAAATGTATATCACTCTGACTGAATATATAAACTTTATACAAAAAGCAATTAATAAATGTATGTAACCAATTTTAAAGTGCAAATGTCAGCCACTCTTATGCCCCGTACACACGATCGGACATTGATCGGACATTCCGACAACAAAATCCATGGATTTTTTTCTGACGGATGTTGGCTCAAACTTGTTTTGCGTACACACGGTCGCACAAAGTTGTCGGAATTTCCGATCGCCAAGAACGCGGTGACGTACACCACGTAGGACGACACTAGAAAAGGCCAGTTCAGAACCAAGCACGGCACCCTTTGGGCTCCTTTTGCTAATCTTGTGTTAGTAAAAGTTTGGTGAGAGACGATTCGCGCTTTTTCATACTCGTGGTTTTCAGATCGTTTTCTGCTGTTCAGTTTGTGCTTGTGGGTTTGTATCTGTTCTTGAGTGCGTGCAGCAAGTGACGTGTGACTGTTGTCATTCTTTTCTTATTCGTTCGTTACTGTTTTTCAGGTCGCTCTTCACAGGCCTTGCTGTTCTTCAGTGCGTTCTGTTACTTCATTCTGAGCAGCCGACCGTTTTCTAGCCATGTTGCATATACGTACTCCTCGTACAGTTCGTGCTGTGCGGGGGCTTGGTGTTGGGGTCCTGACCTTGAAACAAGTCCAGTCCATGAACAGGGTGGGGAGGAGTTCATGGACCAAGAATTGGTTGCTTCAGCGTGACCAGTTCTGTCATACGCCTTTGCTCTGTGAGATCCGTGAGAATAATCTTGATGATTTCAGGAACTTTCTCAGGATGACAGACCCCGTATTTCACCGTTTGTTGGCTTTGCTGACCCCCTATATCAGCAGGCAGGATACCTGCATGAGGTAAGCCATCACTCCGGAGCAGAGGCTCGTCGCCACCCTGTGGTACTTGGCGACGGGGACAAGCCTGCAGGACTTGAAGTTCTCGAAAGGCATCTCCCCCCAGGCTCTGGGTATCATTATCCCAGAGACCTGTTCTGCCATCATCCAGGTCCTGCAGAAGGAGTATATGAAGGTAAGATTTTTATCCTTTTATATCACATTTTATTGTATTTAATGTTTGATAATGTATTGTATTTCTTTCCTCACTCCCTAATTACCATGATTGATATATGCTGTGAATGTCCCCTTTGTCCTCATGCATGCTGGATTTTTATTTAATTATTTTTGTTGTCCTTCATACATATTTGCCTTCACTTACCTCCCCAGCATGCTCTCCTGGCCCTATATTCACCTCATGTAGTCACTTAACAATGTATTTTATCAACTCCATAGTAGTGCTTTACCCGAAACACCCCCTAAAATGTTTTTAAATGTGATTTGTGCTTTAAATTCAGGCAGAGTGCCAGAGGCTTTTTTGGGGGGGTCCCTAAATCATTTTGAAACCCTCCCTCCCCCCAACTGCTAAGTCAGCTGATACCAATTCTCTATCTATCCTCAATCATCTATCTGGTGACTTTGCCAAACCCATACACACTATACCCATCTCTTTTGTGCTCAGATTCATGGATTAATTTCCCAAAGCATGTAGTGCAAGGGCCTGCCTGTATACTTTCAAATGGTACTGTTGAAAGTTTTTGTTTACTATTATTATCTTGATAGGTAATAGCAGAATGTCCAAATGTGCTCAAATGTGTACAGTGTGTATTTATATCTTTGTATTATGACACTTCTTACCTGTCCAGTGGGCTGTCAATAGTGTAACTAAGGAGGGGCTGTTCAAAGTAATACACATTATTTAGCCATTCATCTCTCAATAAAGTGGTGAGGGTTACCTGTCCAAGATTTCCCCCCCTCTATAATGTTAGAAATGGCCCATGAGAGGGGGGGGGGGGGGAGGGGGAATCTGATAGGTGTACCTTATACTTTGGTCTTTAAAAACTCCCTCAAATAAATGTTATCTTGATGTTGGCCAAGAATGTTTGTGTCTAATCAGCTTTGGTACTATGAGAGACTGCGATTTCTGTCAGACCAGAGTCAGGGAATCCCTCTCAACCCTTCCTTCCACTCTTCCTTCCACTCTTCCTTCCACCCCAGCTGAGGCTTCCAATGTCCAATCTGGGACTTCCAGCCAGAAAGAAGTGGAGGAGCCCAGATGGAGTCAGATATAGCATTCTTCTACAGATTTCTGGTCAATAAATAAATGATGTTTACTAGATGTTATTATTGATCACTAATTGCTGATTTAATACAGTTTTTTTACATATCAATAGACAGTAGTTGGCAAACATAATTGGGACAAGAATGAAAAATTCTGGGCTCAGAAGGATAAACTGTTATATTTGTTAACATTCAATTTGCAACAGTCATGAGGTGAAAATTGTGTGTGATTGATGAATCAAAAACTAAAACTATGTCCCTTTTTCATACACAGGAAGACCTCAGCCAGGACGAGGCTCTGGAATGTGGCACACAGGAGGAGGCTATGGAATGCGGCAGCCAGGAGGAGGCGGGGGTTAGTGGCAGCCAGGGGGAGGCGGGGCTAAGTGGCAGCCAGGAGAAGCCTGGGACCAGTAGGAGCCTGACAGAATTGCAGGTTCCTCCCCTCCGCCTTCCAAACAAAAGACCCAGGAAGGGGAGTCACGTGCAGGATTCAGCACTCAGGCTCATTCAGGAGGCTTCTGCATCCCTCAGAGCCTTACCCACTCCTGAAGAGGCCTTTGCCTGCATGGCTGCCACCAAACTGAAGGACATGCAGGAGGGTCAATGCCTCATGTGTGAGAAACTTCTTTATAAAGTCCTAACTAAGGGGGTGAGTGGCAAAATTACACCCAATACCGACATGATTGAGTTGGACCATCCTCCTCCTCCTCCTGCCACAACTACACCACCACAGCCACAGCGTGGAAGGAAGCGTGGAAGGAAGACCAGAGAGTGATGGCCCTGGGTTCAGTCTGGTCTGACAAAAGATGCAGGCTCTTGTATGACCACAGCCTGGGGACACAGATGTCATCTGCTGCTTTCAGGATCTCTGGGACTTCTGGACCAGACTGCACTCCCTTATATATGGACTCCACAGGCCACCAATTTTGCTGGAAAATAATTGATGTCTGCCCTGGGGGCCAAAGGCTTCGCCAATTTCTGCTGTTTCTCCAGCGTTGCCTCCCTCTTTGTTTGGTTATGAGCCCTTAATAAAGGAATTTTTGGTTCAATTATACTCGCCTATGTGTGTTTTCCTTCAAAAAGGACAATCTGTTTGTGAGGAGGCAGGTACATTTCAAAAATACAATGTGATATTAACAAGGGACACCAACACCAAGCAACCTCCTTGAGATTAAATAATACAAGATAATAATGGTGTTGTGGTAACTTGACACTCAAAACACACACAAAAATATTATGGAGTAAAACCCCCAAAAAATAAAAAAATACATCAGCCTGGAAAAAAAATACAAACACAAAACAAAAAAATAATCAGCCTTGAAAAAAATACAAAACAAAACTAAAAAAAAATCAGCCTTGAAAAAAATACAAAACAAAAATAAAACAACAAAAAAGAAATTTGGTCAGATGTGACAAATCAAAATATATTGAGGGAATCACGATAAATAATAAAGAAAGAAGTTTGTGAGAAGTCTGTGTGAATATGAGCAGCAAAACTACTTCATTCTTCTCACATTATAAAGAAGAAGAGAGTGCGCTGTATTAAACAATTTAAAACATTGCAGCGTGACGAAAGTGCTGTATCCATCCCGAACGCTAATTTTACCAGACTGAGCTGTTCTGTCTCGGAATTTCTTCTGAACATGCGTGGCACTTTGTGCATCGGAATTGACTACACAAGGTCGGAACTGACGCGATCAGATTTTGTTGTTGGAAAATTTTATAGCCTGCTCTCAAACTTTGTGTGTCGGAAAATCCAATGGAAAATGTCCGATGGAGCCCACACACGGTTGGAATTTCCGACAACACGCTCCGATCGCACATTTTCCGTCAGAAAATCCGACCGTGTGTACGGGGCATTAGTAGTATAGGCCCTGCGATCTCCTCCTCATGAAAAGACCTGGTTGCTCTCAGTCTTAGTCTCAGACTCCCAGTAACCATCTGGGTACTTCTCCCCAGGGATTGGCCAGGGCTGTATGAATATTCAGCTGCTAATTAGACTCTTCCTGCCCACTAACTTCCAGAACATTTCTGAACCAACCAGAGGAAAGCAGTCAATTCTGTAGCCACTGAAACATGGAACAGGCCAAAACAATCAACACAGCCAGACTGATTACAGTGAGCCAAAACTAAATTTGCCTAATCCTAACACCTATCTAGGAGGGTGCTACACCCCCGTAAGACTAACATATGGGACTTATCATACCAGGTGACAAAACATTTAGCTCTGAACATTGCTTGTTCTAAGCTGGGCTCTACTCCTACTCAGACCATCAGATGGGAATATGATTTGGAGACTGGGTGTATGTACCACTGATGGTAAAATTCTGGTTTTGGGCAGTGGCGTCTGGTGCTTTTTTTAGGGGGGGTGGCAAACAACCACCCCCCATCCAACCCCTGGTGGCACCTCAACCGCCACCCACTCGCTGTCTGTCGGTCGGTCGGTCCGGCACGTATCCCATCTAAGGATAAAATGTTGCTGCTCCAGACAAAGGCTCCCTGAAGCACTTATCTCATCTAGGTGACAGGTACAGGCATCGGGCAGCGGCTCCTGTGTCCTCTTCTCCTCCTCACTTCCGCCGTGCATCTCCTCCCCTCCTCCTAGGCATCCAATAGGATTGCCTGTCCTTTCGGCCAATCGGGTGACAGGTCTCAAGACCCACTTCCTGATTGGCCGGGAGGAAGATCAGTGTTACAATAGGAATATTCATTTGCTATTGTAACACATCTGGGTGGGCTTGGTTCGCATTCTCTGCACCCTGAGCCCACCCTATTTTGAAGCCTATTAGAGCCTCTGGCAAAGGACTGGACACACGGATAGGGGGGCGGCACCCATGCACCCTTAATGGACGGGCCGCCCCTGGGCATGCATACTAAAATCTAGGTATATCTAAAAACAATCTTTTTGAGGGGAAATCTTCAGACTGGCTCTATTGTTCCAGTACTAACTGTTCAAGAGGGCTTTTCCCCTAAATTTAGAGAGATATACTCTTGTTTCCTGTTCTGTCAATAGGACAGGAAGTAAAGGAAGATCTCCTCAATGGTTACCTCCTAACCATTTCTTCCTTGCTGGTTCAGCTATTACTTGACGGTAATCTCATCCCTCGTAGATAGTGTTTTTCTTGCCTGTGCACAGGATTTTGAGTATTCAGCTATACCACCGCGGTTAACTTTGTACTTGAAGCCCTTTAAACTGAACTTGTTGTGTTTGATGTTTTGTGTGTTTTTTTTTTTTGTATACTGAAAATCTAATAAATAATTAAAAAAAGGTAGATCTCTTCAATGGAACACAGACTGAAAAAATCTATATTTAAAATAATTCTGAAGCTAGTCCACTGATCCAGCTTTGTAATACACACATTAACAAAACAATAAAAAAATAAAAAACTGTATGTCAAATATACGTAACCAAAATAAATGACTAAATTGTTTTTGCTATTTTTTTTTCTTTTTTTTTTTTTTTACTGAAGGTTTCAGGGAAAGAAAGAAACTAACAGATGACAATAGCAAATTATTATTCACAAACCATCTCTTAGCACACAGACCCCAGTTCCATCATCCATTTACCTTCATATCATGCATAAAAGCAATCTTTCTGTAAAATGCATTCCAGGAAACATTTTAATTAATTCTGAAGATCCAATTTATCACTACGTTGGTTAAAGGTAATTAAATTACAATGTGAAAGGTATATCATGGGGAAATTTGGAAACTTTCTTGTATAAGTCAACTTAAAATTAATATGATTAATGAATTTTCCATCAGGCTGCAAGTGGATACCCAACATGTTAATGTCAATGTAAAAGGAATTGTATGTGTGTGTAACTAGATAAATGGGCGCAAAAGCATGGTCTGGTAATAGAAAAGTACCTGGAAGAACCCAGTATGAGATAGGACCAGTCAATAGTGAATGGACAATTTAGTTAAATACTTATTTGATGAGCAGGCCCAGCCTATCTTTGGCCTGGGCCTTATCTTTATTTCATAAACTGCATGGCCTGTTAATAGCCCATGTAATGGAAACAAACAAAGGCAGCCATGTGTGAAGTTTAGCCTTTGTCACAACCATGGCTCCCGTCATAGATACCATGGAGAAACAACTGTAGATGTGAAAAAACAGGAAGTGTGTGCTGCAGGATTACTGGGTGAAATTTAAACTGTATTTTCTACTGAACAACAAACCCATGTCTTCGACGCACCGCCAATTTATTCTTCTACTCCAAGTCACTACTGCTGCCAAACAGACCATAGATAAAGCCTGGAATTCCACTTCCTTGTGTGTACGTGTGGCAAAACACAGAATTACCCTAACAATGATTCAGGCCAATTTGGAAGATGTTCTATTAGATAAAGTTCCTAAATTTTAACAGCTCCGGAACCCTTGGGTAACCCATTTTTTACCCCCTGGTTTTGATGAAACCTTACTACACCCATGATATCTTCAGCTAACTTTCTTTACACCACCCTTGAGTCTGACACACTCTTCCCCCCCCCCTAGGTGGGTCCCTTTGCCCACCCTCCCCTTTCCTCTTCCCTTCCCCTTACCCCTTATCCGACCCCTCCCCAGCATCTCCCCTTCTTCTTTTTCTCCTTTCTACCCCCCCACGTGTTTGCCCCTCATACCCCCCCCCCCACTTCTTTCTTGTCTCTATCCTTCCTATTATACCCCCAAAGCCCATATCCTGACTTGAGCTCCTAGCTAGGCATTCCCTTTAGTACACCCCACTGCCTTTTCTGACCGACTGTCTCCCAGTACTCTTGTGCTCTTTGGTATTGTCCTCTGTTGGGGTGACAAACAGCTACCTCTGTTAATTACTTGTGCATGGTTTGGAACATTGTGTAAATGCTTCCCTCCCCCCCTGTTGTTCTCTCTGACTGTTCATATGCTGTTTACACCTAGAATTTCAGGGTACCTTTGTATAGCATTATGGAGGATTATCCTACCCCTGATGTTTTCTATGTACTCTCTTTTGACCCGGCATGGTCTTTTCAATGCTTTAGCTCTTGTTACATTGTACTCACTATACATATGTACTGTACCTCTTGCACTCTTACCTGTACCTTTGCACTGAAATGTTTGTTGCTTTCAAGAAAATACTTGAACAAGAAAATAAAAAATGAAACTATATTTTACCTTTGGCGGCCAAATTTGAGAAATTCTCCACTCTGTTTTTTGTGTGTTCCCATTCATACAGCATACCTAAAAATACATATTTTGAAAAATATTTCTCATCTTTCTAGTTGTTTCTTTGGGGCAGCATTACACACAGGACTGCAAACATTCAGTTCATTGCGTAACTTCTAATGGGGATTTTGTAGGCAACCAAAAAATTGTACACACATATGCATTTTCTTAAAAAAAATATAAATGTTAAATCTTTATTTTCACAATACATCAAAAAACATTCATCCCTTTTGTTGTGGGAGTATTAAAAACTATTTTATACATCCTTGTTTTATAAGAAGAATAAAGGGTCAACATCACATGATTACACTTGATATTATGTGGTACATCCAGTTGTCATTTGCTGTCACAGAGGTGGTTCCTCACAGTAAACTTCCAACCAGAATCATCCAACTCATTTTGAACACTCAATTACAGAATGTTCTTCCTCAGGGAAATACCACAATAGTAGTCAGCTGTGGTTCCATCTATAAACCCCCAAAATTGCACATGGACATCATGTAAGGCCTTACACGATGGATCGGAGCTTTGAGCAAGTTTAAAGATTCCCTTAGTGGGTGATGGTTCTGTATCTTCTCTTGGTTCCGCTGTGTGGATATTTGTCCTCCCCTCCGCTACGCCTTGTGTCCATCTGCAATTTATGTACAGTTAAGTATACACAGGACTGCAAGCTGTTCTAAGTAATTTCAGAGGGACAAAGTGGGGACATAGTCAGTTTCCCTCATTACCATGCAATGCAGAATTCATGCTTCAAGATGTTCAAAGCCTTAAAGATTGATATCTCCACCCCCCCCCCTCCACTCAGCGATTCTGTGTCATTCATAAAATGAATGGCAGATCTGGCAGGAAAGGGGTCTGCATAGTTAGTCTCTCTTGATGAGAGCTACTGACAGCCCTTTAATTGCATTAACCCAAGCCACATGGGAAGGGGGAGGAAGGGTGCAGAATTGAGAAGGACTACTAAAAACCGTAAGTTATGTCCCTTGTGCTGATATCTTTATTTGTGTTTGTTGGCTCACTTAGACAGACAGGGGGTGAGTTACTTATAGTGAGAGTGCAAAATCTGGTGGAGCTCCGCATAGACACCAATCAACTTTTAGATTTATTTTTAGATTTTGCACTCTCCGGTTTTAGTAAATCAACCCCACAGTGTTGAAACATAGTTTAAAACTAATAATGAGATCTGCCAGCACAGCACAGTAGTATAGCATGAAGAAATGATAAAATCTGCAATAAATACTAACAATGTAAATAACCACAACATTTATCATATTAGAACCATTGAACATGTATGTTGCCATGTAAAGGGGCTGAAAACCCTAAATAATAATTCATTTATAGGTGGTGCCTGGCTGAGCCAACCGTTGGCTTTTTTTTTAGTCTCGAAAACACCACAAACATAATTAATTTGGCAATCTTACAATGTAAATGCCCACAATATTGAGCAATATGTATATTATATATGTATATTGGACAGTGTAAATTAAATTCATACCTACTGAAGAAGTCAATGCTTTGACGATACGCGTCTAGGGGACGGAGCCTGCATAATGACGTTACATCGCGGTCATCTTGAGACCTATTGTCTCTGAAATGTGTTTTCAGCTTGCACAGCTTACAGTTCCATCTTTGTGAGTTTTATACCTTACCTTTTTTATATATTATTAGACATTTTAAACGAGAGCCATTTGAAGGAGGAGAGTGATTACCAGCACCACGCCAGCCTTCTCTATCATCCCCAGAGGGGAAGAATGCTGATTTGACTCAGATGTAAGGTGAGCAGCTTGTGAGACTGGTGGAGGAGAGCACAAGCATTTTGGATTTTTGCACCGTTGATGTATTGATTTTTTTTTTAATTAACTTCAATCAGTCACAGACACTATATATCAACATATATCAGCAATATATGTTTATTAATTACCATTTTTAGTTACACTTCATTATTATTGACGTTTTCTTATAGCGTTTTCTTATAGCGCAGCCCTGTCTATTGGTTATTTTCACCTTTTAAGTGAAGTGAGAACACTTGTTAGTGATAGCAGCTATTATTAATTATTCAAAATTTGTTTACAATATTTAAAATCTGAATAGAGAGTAGCATTCCAAGGGAGGCCCAACATGCCACCTTGGGTACCATGCCCTCTTCCTCAGTGCAGACCACTGGAGCAATCAAGTTCTTGGTGGTGCCCTAAAAATCGGTGTTACTATTGGTTTCTGTATATTTTCGGATATGGCACCCTTCATCACCTTAGATGCTGGTACACATAAACATGGGGAGGGACAGGAGTACAAGTGCCTCCTACCCATCATTCCGAGTGGCTATAATCCGGATGTCCCGGAGTGGCTGTCCCGACACAGTCTGATCCCTTTAGGGGTGTCGGGAGAGCTCCCCGGGACGTCTGGAACCAGACATTGCAAGGCACGTATATAGTGAGACATCATCTAACCCGCCTCAGAATTCTCACACTGAACGTTAATTATTTGCTTTTCATAGATGTAAATGAGTTTGCCCGTTCCAAGCCTAGAGCAGGTATTTGATGTTATGCTGCATTGTATCTTGCTATGGATGTATAACATCTATCTGATTCTTTTGAAAATAATAAAAACTTTGAAAGAAAAAAAACAAAAACATGGGGAGGGACACCCAATACTCTCAATAGGACAGCAACAAAGTCAAGGAATTACGTCCGATGGCTCTTGTTCTTGGTGTATTCAAGACCAAAAAGAAGCCACCGACTGACTCAGCCAGGCTCCACCTATAAAAATATTATTATTTGGTGTTTTCTGCCCCTTTACGTGGCAACACACCTGTTTAATGATCCTAATACCCTGTTTCCCCCGAAAATAAGACCTAGTGTGATTGTCGGTGATGGCTACAATATAAGCCCTACCCCCCCAAAGAAGCCCTAGTTAAAGTCCTTGTAGGTCTTATTTTCAGGGTAAGGCTTATTTTCGGGGAAACAGGGTAGGGCTTATTTGGAGGGTAGGGCTTATATTGCAGCCATCACTGACAACCACGCTAGGTCTTATTTTCGGGGGAAACAGGGAAGGGCTTATTTGGGGGGGTAGGGCTTATATTGCAGCCATCACCGACAACCACGCTAGGTCTTATTTTCGGGGAAACAGGGTATAATAAAACCATGTAAAAATAAGTGATATATTTAAAGAAAATGCACAGAAACTTTACATATATTTTTTTCCCTTTGAAGAGGCTTCCGTTTTAATGGCTATTTCCGCCAGAAATATAAGCCAGGTCTACATAAAGCGCGGTACTTCATGTTGTCCAATAGAGTTTTCTTAGCTGTACATTAATTATACATTCTACCTGTAAAAGGCATGTCATCTTTATTCTTAATTCCATTTCTTATCTCCAGAATAGCAATTTCCGAATATACGCGCACTGTCAGTAGTCTCATAACAAACAGTTATAGAAAGTGAAGTTCAAAAGCTAAAGTATTTGATTAAATGGAAAATGAATCTGTGCTATAATTGAAGCTTAAAAACACTTGTCAGTATGAATGTATGTCAGGCAATTTTTTCCGCCGTGTTAAAAATCCGCTTAGTCTCCAAGGTACTCCCGGACTGGCAGAGAAGGGTTTGGCACTTCTAATGTAGTCAGATCTCCATTTGCTTTGCATGCTTCTGCTGTCACTGTTCAATAAACCCACTTAAGTCAGGAATAAATAGGTGTAATAAAACAAATATCCCCCTGATACAGTAGCGAGGATGCTGATATATTGGTCTGTGCAGGAAAAGAGCAAAGACTAATTCTGTTCGGAAGTTTTTCTGATTTGGGTTTGTGAAATAATTGTTATGTCTGAATCGTTTCGCTAATTTATTTAAAGTGTATGTAAAGCTAAACCTTCTTTTCCTGGTTTTGAATAAAGTGGGAAGCATGAGAACCCATGTCGGTCTTTTATTCCTTTGGAGCTCATGCACACTGCAGCTAAAAAAAAAACAGTTTTTACAGGCATTTGAGATTTCATTTCAGCTTGAAGAAGCTTGTACCTTTTTTGGGCTTTTTTGCACATTTTTATTGAGCTTCTTTGAGCTTCCTTTGAGCTTCTTTCAGCTTTTTTGAGCATAAGCGTTTTTTGTTTTTTTTTACAAACCCTCCCCTTAGCTCATTGTTCCTATTTTTTGGCCTCTTGCACACTGTAGCTTAAAAGTACAACTTTTTTTTTTTTTTTTACAGCTAAAATACAGCCCATTAACCACTTCCGCCCCAGGAGGTTTTACCCCCTCCCTGACCAGAGCCCCTTTTACAATTTGCAACTGCGTCGCTTTAACTGACAATTGCGCGGTCATGCGATGCTGTACCCAAACTAAATTTGTGTCCTTTTTTTCCCCACAAATAGAACTTTCTTTTGGTGGTATTTGATCACCTCTGTGGTTTTTATTTTTTGCACTATAAACAAAACAAATCCGATAATTTTGAAAAAAAACCCCAATATTTTTTACTATTTGCTATAATAAATGTCCCCCAATTAAAAAAAGAATAAAAATTCTTCATCAGTTTAGTTCAATATGTATTCTTCTACATATTTTTGGTAAAAAAAAAAAAAAAAAATGCAATAAGGGTATATTGATTGGTTTGCACAAAAGTTATAGCGTCTACAAACTATGGGAAAGATTTATGGCATTTTTATGGCTTTTTTTATTATTTTTTGTTTTTTTACTAGTAATGGTGGTGATCTGCGATTTTTAACAGTATTGCGACATTGCAGAGGACAGATTGGACACTTTTGACACATTTTTGAGACCATAGACATTTATACAACGATCAGTGCTATAAATATGCACTGATTACTGTATAAATGTCACTGGCAGGGAAGGGGTTAACACTAGGGGGCAATCAAGGAGTTAATTGTGTGTTCCATCACTGTGTTCTAACTGTGTGGGGATGGGACTAACTAGGAGAGATGACAGATCCTTTTTCCTACTTTGTAGGAAGTCACGATCTGTCTCCTCTCCTCTGACAGCATGGGGATTTGTGTGTTTACACACACAAGTCCCCGTGCTGCCTCTCGTGCGCCTCCGGCCACGTGCATCGGGTGCCCAGCTGTGTAGCGGGCGCACACGCGCTCGCGCGCCCTCTGGTGGCTCTCCTGGGCAAAGCCGTATATATCTGGGATTTCGCCCAGGAGAGCCATTCTGCTGCAGTATATTATAGTTGCGCCATAGATCTATGGAAAAGGAGTTGCTGCCCACATCTCTAACTCAGATATAAAATAGAACAATTTCCTCTATGGGACTTTGGAAGGCAGAAACTCCTTGACAATCAAGATGTATTTGAAAATATATTCGTGTTTTGGATGCATATATATTTTACTGTTGAAATATCAGAAAGAAATACATGTATGTGCCGCAGTATATCTGTGTGAGCCGATCGGGAACCAGTTAATTGTAATGTGCCTATGCACACAGACGCAAGCGCCGTGAATTCTTCGGTTAGGCCTCTTGCACACAATGCTCCTGTTTGAGCATCTACTTTTTCACACTTTTATTATTTTAAATGTATTTGTGAGTATCTTCGCCTGTGTGCATAGAGGCACATTACAATGAATGGGCTGTATTGTAGCTCGGTAAAAAAAAAAAAAAAGCTGTACTGAGCTTTTTCAGACGTTTCTATTTTTTGTACGTATTTGCACGCATATGCGTTCGCACAATTTTCGAAAACATATTCTCGAGGTTTTGTTTTACACAATGGCCATTTGCACACATTTTGCGCGCCATTGCGCACATTTGGCTTAAATTACTGACCAAAAATGCAGATTTTTCTATTTGTTTTTTCACTGAAGAGAATGCACGGCTCTTATTTACACGCCTCTGTGCATAGGCACATTACAAATAATGAGCTGTTTTGTAGCTCAGTAAAAAAAATAAAAAAAATAAAAAAAGCTTTACTGAGCTTTTTCATGCTGCAGTGTGCAAGAGGCCTGATAAAAAAAAAAAAACTTTTTTTGGTCAGTAATTTATACCTCATGTGCACAAATGCTCATTTGCATATTGTGCAGAAAGAGTACATGAGAATATGTTTGCGCGCTTTTTCGGGGCAAATGTGTGGGTGCGCACAAGAAAGATGCTCAAACAGGAGTATCATGTGCAAGAGGCCTTTGTGTGTTTTTGAGCTTCTTTGAGCTTTTTCATGCTCTTTCGCACTTTTTCTCTGGGCACTCAGGAGTCTTTTCTGCTCAAAAACACCTCTCAAAAATGCGAGTTTGGTGGTAGTGGGGGGGGGGCTCTGCCTATAAGAGCATATGTATGTATACTCCTGAAGAAGCCAGAAGCCATAGTGTGCATGGACACATTGACTAACATAGAGGGGTGTTTCCAGGCAGAAAAAATTAGAGCTCAAAAAAAAGTTTCTTTAAGCTGCAGTGTGCATGAGCCCTTAAGCATCCCTGAAAGGAGGAGTTTATCCTGGTTGTCATTGTCATCCATAGATTAAGTGATGGAAAATTTTTACAGTTGTTGCCAGAACAAGAAGTGCGGGAAGATCCTCCAACAGGGACACTGGTTCTAATGACAATCATCTTAAAGCCTATTTTCTCTTTTGCAGTCAAATTCTTATATTCATTTATATATATATATATATATATATATATATATATTCACTTGTAGAGAAGAACCGCACTCTGCTTACAGTTTAGTGCCAGCAATCAGGTCTTCCCACCGACCTTATATATATAGAAAAAAGTCCAAGAGGTTGCTGCACTTAAAAACTTCTTTGCTTTATTTCACAGTATCTTCAGGAGAGATTTACAAAGCAAGTATAATCCTTTCAAGCAATATCAAAGGCAATAAATGCCTACACAGTTTCAGACATGAGTAGATTCAGATATGGATGGATGGATGGATGGATGGATGGATGGATTACGTCTCGGGCTAGTCAGCTTACGCCCTTCCTAAGATCCATTGAAGCACATCTCATGTGCTTCAATGGATCTTAGGAAGGGCGTAAGCTGACTAAAGCAAAGAAGTTTTTAAGTGCAGCAACCTCTTGGACTTTTTTTCTATATATACAGTATATATATATATATATATATATATATATATATATATATATACAGTGGGGATGGGAGGTATTCAGACCCCCTTAAATTGTTCACTCTTTGTTATATTGCAGCCATTTGCTAAAATCATTTAAGTTCATTTTTTTTTTCATTAATGTACACACAGCACCCCATATTGATGGAAAAACACAGAATTGTTGACATTTTTGCAGATTTATTAAAAAAGAAAAACTGAAATATCACATGGTCCTAAGTATTCAGACCCTTTGTTCAGTATTTAGTAGAAGCCCCTTTTGATCTAATACAGCCATGAGTCTTTTTGGGAAAGATGCAACAAGTTTTTCACACCTGGATTTGGGGATCCTCTGCCATTCCTCCTTGCAGATCCTCTCCAGTTCTGTCAGGTTGGATGGTAAACGTTGGTGGACAGCCATTTTTAGGTCTCTCCAGAGATGCTCAATTGGGTTTAAGTCAGGGCTTTGTCTGGGCCATTCAAGAACAGTCACGGAGTTGTTGTGAAGCCACTCCTTCGTTATTTTAGCTGTGTGCTTAGGGTCATTGTATTTTTGGAAGGTAAACCTTCGGCCCAGTCTGAGGTCCTGAGCACTCTGGAGAAGGTTTTCATCCAGGATATCCCTGTACTTGGCCGCATTCATCTTTCCCTCGATTGCAACCAGTCGTCCTGTCCCTGCAGCTGAAAAACACACCCACAGCATGATGCTGCCACCACCATGCTTCACTGTTGGGACTGTATTGGACAGGTGATGAGCAGTGCGTGGTTTTCTCCACACATAGTGCTTAGAATTAAGGCCAAACAGTTCTATCCTTGTCTCATCAGACCAGAGAATCTTATTTTTCACCATCTTGGAGTCCTTCAGATTTTTTTTAGCAAACTCCATGCGGGCTTTCATGTGTCTTGCACCGAGGAGAGGCTTCCATTGGGCCACTCTGCCATAAAGCCCCGACTGGTGGAGGGCTGCAGTGATGGTTGACTTTCTACAACTTTCTCCCATCTCCCGACCGCATCTCTGGAACTCAGCCACAGTGATCTTTGGGTTCTTCTTTACCTCTCTCACCAAGGCTCTTCTCCCCCGATAGCTCAGTTTGTCCGGACGGCCAGCTCTAGGAAGGGTTCAGGTCATCCCAAACGTCTTCCATTTAAGGATTATGGAGGCCACTGTGCTCTTAAGAACCTTAAGTGCAGCAGAAATTTTTTTGTAACCTTTGCCAGATCTGTGCCTTGCCACAATTCTGTCTCTGAGCTTTCCAGGCAGTTCCTTTGACCTCATGATTCTCATTTGTTCTGACATGCACTGTGAGCTGTAAGGTCTTATATAGACAGGTGTGTGGCTTTCTTAATCAAGTCCAATCAGTATAATCAAACACAGCTGAAGGATGATCAGAAGAAATGGACAACACCTGAGTTAAATATATGAGTGTCACAGCAAAGGGTCTGAATACTTAGGACCATGTGATATTTCAGTTTTTCTTTTTTAATAAATCTGCAAAAATGTCAACAATTCTGTGTTTTTCTGTCAACATGGCGTGCTGTGTGTACATTAATGAGGAAAAAAATGAACTTAAATAATTTTAGCAAATGGCTGCAATATAACAAAGAGTGAAAAATTTAACGGGGTCTGAATACTTTCTGTCCCCACTGTATATAGATATATATATATAGATCTATAGATCTATAGATATATATATATATATATATATATATATATATATACAGGGCTTTTTTTTCTCAGACAATAGGTGCAGGAACTCCCCCTTTCGGAATCGCCCATTGTCTCCACCCCCTACCCACCTCCTGCATCATTCCTTGGTTCCACCCCTTACCCACCTCCCAGTACTGCCCCTTTTAGAGAATACAGCACTAAGTAACAATTGAGGTACTAAGTTTTTATGGAATGTGTTAATGATAACAAGAAAAGCAGTAAAATAGGCCCCACATGCAGCCAGCAACAATGGACAACCTGCAACAAAATACCCCCTCCCCAGCAAAAAAAGATCCCCAGCAGCAATAACAGATCTCCCTGCAGCCAGCACAAATAGACTCCCCAGCAACAACAATGGATTATCTGCAACAAAATACCCCCTCCACCTGCAACAATAGACTCGCAGCAGCAACAACAGATTTCCCTGAAGCCAGCATCACTAGATCCCTCCCAGCAACAACTGACCCCCCAATAACATAAGACCCACTCCCAACAACAGTAGATCCCTGTCAGAAACCATGAAATCAGACCGAGACAGAAGTACAGTTAAATGACATTTGTTTATTAATAAAAGTAAAAAGAACAAACGTAGTAAAAACATAGCCAAAGTCCAGAAACCGGAACAGATCGTCAGCCAAGCCAGGAGTCCGGGATCAAAGTAGTGGAACAGCAAGCAGGATCTGTAGCCTGAAGGGATGTCAGCAAAGCCAGTCTTTAAACAGGAACACAGGAGATAGTTTCTTGTGATGTGACCGAGGTGAAGGCAGAGCTCCTCTGGACTGGACGGCTTAAGTAGGCAGGACTGGCGAGCAGGATCAACAACAGCTGGGTAACTGTGGAGAGAGATGGGAGCTGGCCATTAGCCGACAACTGAGCGGCCAGCTCAGAGAAGGAAGGGCTGAGCCCATCGCTGACAATCCCCGACCAGCAACAATTGACCTCTTTAGCAACAATAGACCCCCCCACCCCGCAAACATAGATCAAAACACCCTGAATTACATACATTCAGTGCTGGAGGTGTCTGAACTGTGTTCCCCCAAGTTCCTGCTGAAAAAAAGCCCTATATATATATATATATATATATATATATATATATATATATATATATATCTTATCTTTTGGATATTTAACAGGAGGAGGTGTCATGGCTGACTGCAAGGTTTTTGTTATGCCCCGTACACACGGTCGGACATTGATCGGACATTCCGACAACAAAATCCTCAGATTTTTTCCTACGGATGTTGGCTCAAACTTGTTTTGCCTACACACGGTCGCACAAAGTTGTCGGAATTTCCGATCGCCAACAACGCGGTGACGTCAATCACGTACGACGAGACTAGAAAAGGCCGGTTCAGAACCAAGCGCGACACCCTTTGGGCTCCTTTTGCTAATCTCGTGTTAGTAAAAGTTTGGTGAGAGACGATTCGCGCTTTTTCAGACTCGTGGCTTTCAGATCGTTTTCTGCCGTTTAGTTTGTGCTTGTGGGTTTGTATCTGCTCTTCAGTGCGTGCAGTCAGTTCGTATCAGAGTTTTCTGTGCGATCTTGTCCGCTCGTTGCTGTTTTTCAGGTCGCTCTTCACAGGCCTTGCTGTTCTTCAGTGCGTTCTGTTACTTCGTTCTGAGCAGCCGACCGTTTTCTAGCCATGTTTCCTATGCGTACTCCTCGTACAGTTCGTGCTGTGCGGGGGCTTGGTGTTGGGGTCCTGACCTTGACACAAGTCCAGTCCATGAACAGGGTGGGGAGGAGTTCATGGACCAAGAATTGGTTGCTTCAGCGTGACCAGTTCTGTCATATGCCTTTGCTCCGTGAGATCCGTGAGAATAATCCTGATGATTTCAGGAACTTTCTCCGGATGACGGACCCCGTATTTCACCGTTTGTTGGCTTCGCTGACCCCCTATATCAGCAGGCAGGATACCTGCATGAGGCAAGCCATCACTCCGGAGCAGAGGTTGGTCGCTACCTTGCGGTATTTGGCCACAGGGAGAAGTCTGCAGGACCTCAAGTTCTCGACAGGCATCTCCCCCCAGGCTCTTCTTTGTGGACATTTACTGCTTGTGTTTGTTTGAGCTGACCCTGACAGAAATGTGTGGAGTCCAGAAAATGTTGTGATTGTGTAACCTTATACAAAGCACTGTTGGCTGTTATTTACTAAATGCAAAGACACTTTTCACTACAAGTGCACTTGCAACTGCACTGAAACTGCACTTGTAGTGCAAAGTGGATTTGCCCTTAGGAAATTACCCCCATTTTCTCCTAAAACAACAATTACATCACCCCAAAAGTGTTGTAACATTGAGACAATAATCCACACATTCTTGATGAACAATCTTTTTAATACCAGCACAATCACATGTGCATTTACCAAAGGTTTTTATGACAAACCAACATGTTTGTTGTCTAACAATTTTTGTGGTGTCATTATCCAAAATCAAAATGTGCATTTTATAGAAAACAGGCCTGTGTAAAACCCACAAGAAAGACACAAATCTTGATCTTACAAAGTTCACATTTGGTAGAACTTGAAGGCAATATCAGACATGAGTATTTAGGAACTGGGTTTGATATTGCGTTCAGATGGGGGGAAATCACCCCTGGAAAAGCCAAATTTAGAAGATGCACACAAATTTCACAATGTCAACATGTGCTATCTGCCATCAGGGGGGATCAAGGGATGTGTTTTGGGGGAGAAAGCCCTTCCTCACCGCTACTTTATTATTGAGGAAGCAGTTGCACCCCCAAAACACGTCCATTGATCTCCCGTGATGGCAGATAGCACATGTTGGCACACTGTGTGCATCCTCCAATTTTGGCTTTGGGAAAAATCACAAAAACATTTCGCACATTGTAGCACACAAAAGAAGAAAGTGATTTGGAGGGGTTTTAAACTCGCCCCAAAACATCAATGATGTTTTTATATTTTGGAATAACATCATTGATGTTTTGCTTGATGTTTTCCAATTGTAAATTACACCCCATGATCTCCCCGATCAGGATCTGGGCACTTTCGGATGTGAAAGGATCTTCATCCACAACCTCACGATCACCTAAAAAGAAAGGAAACCCCAAAATAAATTAGGTCTAAAAAAAATGCCGCCATCCATCTCTTATCTGAGCCTGTGGTTGCAGACACTCACCTGTTGTGGTGACTAGTTCCACCACGTCTTCTTCCTCCTGCTCAGCTTGTGTTGGGGGGATTTTCCCTTCTTCCAGAGGGGGGGGGGGCTCTGGTCTCCTCGGATGAGGGGTATCCTCCGAGTCTTTTATCCCCTATGTAAAACAAAAATGGTATACTTAGCACACAGATATTTGATGGCAGAACTATAAAGATGAAACATTGTTTGGAAGTGGGGTACAATTGTCTATTTTAGCAGAGTTCCAAGATGTAGCTTTTTTAGTGTCCTTTGTCAATCTGCAATACTTTACCTGTTTGGTACAAGCTTCACAGATGGAGACCCCCCTATAGTATACACTGGAGCACCTGTGTGGCCCCCCTAATAAAAAGGGTGTTCTGGGGTCCCACACTAGTGCTCCAGTGTCCAGATGTGAAAACAGCTGCTCAGTGTCCTCTCCTTACACAGAATCTAGTTTGCATTTCATTCTAGTAACAAAGCCATCTACACAACAAAATTCTTTGAAGACAAGTATAGGGCCTCAAAATGGTGGCCAAATGCATATTGGCTAAACAATGGTATTTTATAGTCCGAAAAAAAAAATGTGTGATCCGAACGAATAATGTGCCCATGAACATGAAAGTTGCCATTTTAAACTGTATAACAGTTCCTAAAAGCACATGGAGCAGCACGAACGTAATAAACACAAAAACAATAGGAACACAGCACAACTACTTACTTTTTTGCAGCACTCTCCGGATCTTTCTGTACTGCTCATGTTCTCGTAATTTCAGGTCCGACCACCGCTTCCTGAGCTGATCTTTCGATCGTCCTACCCCGAATTTCCGTTGCAGACTCCTGACCACATTCGCCATGATCTTGGCCTTTCGGACATTGTGGTTGGGGTAAGGCCCATACTTTCCATCATAGTCGGCCTTCTTCAGGATGTCCACCATCTCCAACATCTCCCCAAAGGACATATTTGAGTCCTTTAATCTCCTTCTGGATCGGGACGTTTCAGGCTCCAGCCTTTCCTCCTCCTCCTCGTTGCTGTACTTAGCACTATCCTGCTGTCTCTCCGCCATGTGCTCTTCCTCCACTGCGCCGAACGAAAAGGGGCGGGGAATAGAATAGAAAGAACGTCAGGGGCGGGCGGAGTTATACGCATGCGCAGTGTGTATAAATCGTAACACGCGCGTCTTACGTACGATCTGTGAGCGGAGGAAGGAGCATCGGAGACGCCGATCGTGCTAACGAAGGTAGGATCTAAACTTGGGCCTATACTGCTTCGAAATTGAAGCCTATATTGTAACAAGATTAGGGGAGTTTGGCCTGACATTAGGGTTTGTCTTGTGTTGTGTCTTGCAGAGAAAATGGATGGGTTCAACGACCACAATTTCCTGCCCCTGTTTATTGACAAGTACAGAGAGCTGCCCTGTCTGTGGCAGGTCAGACACCCCCGCTATAATCACAAACAGAAGAGGCAGGCAGCGCTGGAGAAACTGCTGGAGTTGGTGAAGCCGGTGGTCCCCACAGCAACCATCCCTTATTTAAAAGCAAAAATTGGTGGCCTGAGGAGCACTTATCTGAGGGAGCGCAAGAAGGTCACAGATTCCCAGAGGTCCGGAGCTGCAGCAGATGACGTTTATGTCCCCAGGCTGTGGTACTACGAGAGACTGCGATTTCTGTCAGACCACACTGAAGTCAGGGAATCCCTCTCCACTCTTCCTTCCACGCTTCCTTCCACCCCAGCTGAGGCTTCCGATGTCCAACCTGGGCCTTCCAGCCAGGAAGAAGTGGAGGAGCCCAGCTGGAGTCAGGTATAGCATTCTTCTACAGATTTCTGGGCAATAAATAAATGATGTTTAGTAGATGTTATTATTGATCACTATTTGCTGATTTCATAAAGTGTTTTACATATCAATAGACAGTAGTGGGCACCCAAAATTGGGACAAGAATGAAAACTGCTGGGCTCAGAAGGATAGTCTGTTATATTTGTTAACATTGAATTTGCAGCAGTCAGGAGGTGAAAATTGTGTGTGATTGATGAAAACAATACTAAAACTATGTCCCTTTTTCATACACAGGAAGACCTCAGCCAGGAGGAGGCTGTGGAATGTGGCAGTCAGGAGGAGGCGGGGATTAGTGGCAGCCAGGAGGAGGCGGGGATTAGTGGCAGCCAGGAGGAGGCGGGGCTAAGTGGCAGCCAAGAGAAGCCTGGGACAAGTCACAGCATGACTGAGTCTCAGGTCCCTCCCCTCCGCCTGCCATATAAAAGGTCCAGGAAGGCCACTCCCAGTCCTGTGCAGGATTCAGTGTACAGGCTGATCCAGGAGGCTTCGGCGTCCCTCAGAGCCTTCCCCAGTCCTGCAGAGGCCTTTGCCTGCATGGCTGCCACCAAATTGCTGGGCATGCAGGAGGGCCAACGCAAGATTTCTGAGGACCTGATTTATAAAGTCCTTCGGAAGGGGGAGAGTGGGGAACTGACACACAAGACGGATGTCATGGAGAGGGACGATCCTCCTCCTCCTCCTCCTCCTGCTGCCACAACTCCACCACCACAGCCAAAGGCTGGAAGGAAGCGTGGAAAGAAGACCTGAGAGTGAACCCTGGGTTCAGTCTGGTCTGACAGAAGATGCAGTCTCTCGTATGACCACAGCCTGGGGACACAGATGTCATCTGCTGCTTTCCGGATCTCTGGGACTTCTGGACCAGACTGCACTCCCTTAGATATGGACTCCTCAATCCACCAATTTTGCTTTTAAATAATTGATGTCTGCCCTGGGGGTCCAAGGCTTTGCCCACTTCTGCACTTTCTCCAGCATTGCCTCCCTCTTTGTTTAGTTGTGACCCCTTAATAAAATATTTTTAGGTAAATTCTACTCTCCTGTGTGTGTTTTCATCCAAAAAGGACAGTTTGTTGGTGAGTATTCAGGTACATTTCTAAAGTACAATGTGAAATTAACAAGGGACAACAACACCAAACAATCTCCTCCTACAGATTAAATAGAACAACATATCAATGGTGTTGTGGGAACTTGTCACAAAAAACACACAAACATTTTCGGGAGTACAAATCAAAATCACCAAAAAAAAAAAAAAAAAAGAGAAACACAAAAAAAGATTCTACATTAAAGTAAAAAAAAAAAAAAAAAAAAAATATGTTGTCAGATGTGAGAAATCAAAATATATTGAGGGAATCCCGATAAATAGTAACGAAAGAAGTTTGTGAGAAGTGTGTGTGAATATGAGCATCAAAACGACTTAATTCTTGTCACATTATAAAGAAGAAGAGAGTGCGCTGTATTAAACCATTTTTTACATTGCAGCGTGACGAAAGTGCTTTATCCATTACGAACGCTAAGTTTACCAGAACGAGCTGTCCCGTGTCGGAATTTCTTCTGAGCATGCGTGGCACTTTGTGCGTCGGAACAGGCCACACACGGTCGGAATTGACGCGATCGGATTTTGTTGTCGGAAAATTTTATCTACTGCTGTCCAACTTTGTGTGTCGGAAAATCCGATGGAAAATGTCCGATGGCGCCCACACACGGTCAGAATTTCCGACAACACGCTCCGATCGGACATTTTCCATCGGAAAATCCGACCGTGTGTACGGGGCATTAGAGTGAGCCTGGCCCAAGTCTATCCTCATTACTCATTACTTATTAACATAAAATGCAAGGAGCCAGTGCTGGGATAAGGCCATCTGGTGCCCAGGGCGAAGATGGCAAACTGCGCCAACCCCCCCCCCCCCCCCCCCCCCCCCGGTATAAAGAAAGAGTCAGTGTCCTTTCAAAACCAGAAAACACTAAAAACAATACAACAATAAAATACTGTAGCTGCAGCCCCGTCGCAGTATATGTACTGCGGCGGGTCGGCAAATGGTTAAATTGTAAGTTCACTTTACAGAAAAAGCGATCCCCCACACTGACCCCTTTACATTACACAGCCCCCTGCACCCCTTTACATTACACAGCCCCCTGCACCCCTTTACATTACACAGCCCCCTGCATCCCTTTACATTACACAGCCCCGTGCATCCCTTTACATTACACAGCCCCCTGCATCCCTTTACATTACACAGCCCCCTGCACCCCTTTACATTACACATCACCCTGCATCTCTGGGCCCCTTTACATTACACAGCACCCTGCACCTCTGGGCCCCTTTACATTACACATCACCCTGCATCTCTGGGCCCCTTTACATTACACAGCACCCTGCACCTCTGGGCCCCTTTACATTACACATCACCCTGCATCTCTGGGCCCCTTTATATTACACATCACCCTGCATCTCTGGACCCCTTTACATTACATATCACCCTGCATCGCTGGGCCCCTTTACATTACACATCACCCTGCATCTCTGGGCCCCTTTACATTACACATCACCCTGCATATCTGGGCCCCTTTACATTACACATCACCCTGCATCTCTGGGCCCCTTTACATTACACATCACTCTGCATCGCTGGGCCCCTTTACATTACACATCACCCTGCATCTCTGGGCCCCTTTACATTACACATCACCCTGCATATCTGGGCCCCTTTACATTACACATCACCCTGCATCTCTGGGCCCCTTTACATTACACATCACCCTGCATCTCTGGACACCTTTACATTACATATCACCTTGCATCTCTGGGCCCCTTTACATTACACATCACTCTGCATCTCTGGACCCCTTTGCATTACACAGCACCCTGCAGCTCTGGACCCCTTTACATTACACAGCACCCTGCAGCTCTAGACCCCCTGCATGTTACACAGACCCCCCTTCTGTGCAGACACCCCCTGTTCAGTGTAGCCCCCAAATCAGTGCAGATGCCCCCATTCAGTGTAGCCCCCCCATTCAGTACAGATGCCCCCTTTTAGTGTAGCCCCCCCGTTCAGTGCAGATGCCCCCTTCAGTGTAGACTCCCATTCAGTGCAGACGCCACCCCTTCAGTGTAGCCCCCGTTCATTGCAGTGTGCAGACCCCCACCATTCAGTACCTCAGATCAGCGCGGCGGCACATGCTCAGCAGATCCCCTCCCCCTGTTTACACATAAACAGAGAGGAGGGGGAGGCGGCTTCACTCTGTTTGGCTGTTCCTGCGTGACATCCCGGATCGCATGGGCAGACAGCCCACGGCCGCGAGAGGATGGTAGGTGCAGCGGTGTCACCCTGCACCCCCCGCACAACCCCTCCCCCTGACACCCCCCCCCAGTGTGTGGTACTCGGGGCGGCCCACCTCTGCACAGTTTTACAAGCAGGCGCAGCTCTGCAATGTTGTAGGGGCGGCCGGTGATTGTCACTTGCCGAGAAAGTTTAACATCACACTGCCTGCCAGCGCTGCGCCCCCTTCCTACAATAAATTGCTCCGCCCCTTCCGCCCACCCCTTGTACCGGCCCTGAAAGGAGCGCCCAACCTCTACACTTTTAGTCCTTTGCCGAGACAGTCTGTTCAAATCTAGTTACAATTGATAATGAAGATCTGTCTGCCCAGTACAGACAGCATTAATTATGGTAAAAGCAGCTTCTCAGCTGTCTCATAAACAAAGAAAACTATGCAGCATTTTTCCATGCTGGAGGGTCCAGAATACAGCAACTAAAAAAAAAGGTGATCTGACATTTTTTTTTTAAGTTATGAAATAATATAAAGTAAGTGTTTTTCCAATTTGGCTGCCAAAGCGGAAAAAAAGTTTAAGCTTCTTTCACGTGGGCTTAGAGCAAATACAAGCATTTTTAACCCTCCCATACCCATACACAAAATAATTAAACCAACGGTATGTGGATAGGACAGTATACACCTGTGCGTTAGCTTTAGCCCCCATTCACACTGGTGTGATTTGTCATGCCATTCTACAGTTCCAAATCGCATGACAAGTCGCACCCCATTGTTGGCAATGGAACCTTTCAAATTGCCACGGCTCGTGTCGCATCGACTTTGAAAAAGGTTCCTGCACTACTTTTTTGTCGATTTCATTGCAACTTGCATAGTCTTCTGTATAAAGTCACAAGACACAATAATATCGGCAGTGCCAATCGCACTGATCTGCGACTTTGAAATCACACTGAAGTAATGCAATTTCAAAGCCACACTGGGGTGAACGGGGGCTTAGGGCATGTCTCATTCTCTAGACCAGCGTTTCTCAACTCCAGTCTTCAAGGCGCCCGAGGCATCCCATTATTTTGCACAGGTGATTTGATCAGTTTCACTGCCTTAGTAATTGCCACAGCCATTTCCTCTGAGGGAAATCCTGAAAACATGACCTGTTGGGGTGCCTTGAAGTCTGGAGTTGAGAAACACTGACCTAGACTTTGCTACAACCTTCCACCTCAACTGGATTCAGTTGCAACACTATGGGGGTTATTTACGAAAGGCAAATCCACTTTGCACTACAAGTGCAAAATGCACTTGAAATTGCACTGAAAGTGCACTTGGAAGTGCAGTCGCCGTAAATCTGAGGGGTAGATCTGAAATGAGTGGAAGCTCTGCTGATTTTATCATCCAATCGTGTATAAGCTAAAATGCTGTTTTTTATTTTCCTTGTGTGTCCCCCTCAGATCTACAGCAACTGCACTTCCAAGTGCACTTTCAGTGCAATTTCAAGTGCACTTTGCACTTGTAGTTTGCACATGTAGTGCAAAGTGGATTTGCCTTTCGTAAATAACCCCCATAGGTCTGATTTAGGCACATTCAGTGTGCGTTTCTGAAGCATTTGCGGTAGGGTTACGCACCCTCGTTCAATTTATAAGCTTTAACCGGACACTGATAGAAGTCACAAGACTGCTTGAGCTGCTGATGAGAAAAGTTATTTAGTAGTTTCTATTTACTAAAACTATTGCATTTCCATGTTCTGTGTACTGTGGGAGACCAGATATAGTGAATGCAGGGTCCTGGGTCTAGTAACACTTTAAGGTGGCCACACTCATGCCGATGTGATTACGATACATATTTGATACGAAGTAAAGTGATTGAACTGAATAAGAATCAGAGACCACAGACCCTTAATTCAACCGATTTAGTGAGCTTAAGATTAGTACCGTGTAAGGCGATCAAACATAACATATAATATAAGCGTGTGTGTCAGACAATCTATTGTAATACAGATTGCTTAAATAGATTGTATCAGTCATTAATACCGTATGCAAAAAAAAGGTTAGGCCTCCTTGCTGGTTTCTATGAATAGGCCCCTACTATGACCAGTAATTGGATAGATCTGGCCTGACCCACGATAGGCTATTTAGTGGATGGACCTAGAAAAGAGTTTACATTTTTTTGGGGTGTATTAGAGGACATCCATTGTCGCGCAATCATTTTATGTGCAATATACAATAGTCACGCCACTGCTATAACAACAGCTGGCTGATACGTTTCCATGTCTAGGGCTCACAGTGATCACATTAGAGCAGTGGTTCTCAACTCCGGTCCTCAGGACCCACCAACAGGCCAGAATTTAAGTATTACCTTGGGGAGAGGCAGACTAAAATACTGTAATCCAGAGGCGTAGCTTGAAGCTTGTGGGCCCTGATGTAAAAGTTGACCTTGCCCATCCCCCCACTACTTCCAATGTGCGTGCAGATACATCCACCGCACGCCAAGATACTCAAAGTGGCTTAAGAGTTTTGAGTTCCCAGAGTTCCTCTTCACATCAGAGGACAGGGATTACTGCTGGAGAATCAGAGGACAGGGATTCCCGCTGGAGAAGCAGAGGATAGGGATTACCGCTGGAGAATCAGAGGATAGGGATTACCGCTGGAGAATCAGAGGACATGGACCCCTAGCAGGTCACTTGGCAGAGCTCCTTTCCCACCCCAGCACTGTATACAGCCCCCCCCCCCCCCACTCACACTACACAGGGCTGAAATCACATTTCTTTACACACAGTCTGTCATTCTTCACCTTTTTCTTGACAGAGTGTATCTGGCTTTTATGTTGCCCTTCTGACCTGTGAAAATATCTGGTCGGAACGGCAGTGTAGATGCAATAGGCAGATACACACTGTGCAGATCATGGCAAACTGGCTGTGTTGTAAAGGTATGTGATTTCAGCCCTGCGGAGGAGGAACAGTATAGAGTGCTGTAATGGTAAAGGAGCTCAGCAGCCGGGCATAGCATGCAGGGTAGAGGGGGTGGTCAGGGGGCTTTGGGGGGGCAACTTAGATCGGGAGGGCAAAGCCATGTGACACAAAATCTGGAGCCTGCAGCCCTTCAGGGGCCCCCCGGGGAGGTGTTAGGGCATTTGTTTTAGAAATTTCTGAAGGTTTCTCTGTCAGTGTGGGGGGAAGGTCACCTCGCGGAGGTGTGTGTCTTTTCCCCAGTTGTCAGGGAAGTGGGGTAAGTAGACATCCCCGGGTGGGGGTACAGAGAAACCCAGTTGGTGACTAGGAGACAATGAGCAGTGCCAAAGCTCACCAGTGACATCGGTCCCATCGTGGCTACAGGATGGCACTCTCCTCCTCCTAACTCGCTGAGCTCGATTACCATTCCATGTTGCCAGCACATAGCACAGACATTCCCCATTCTGGGCTGTTCTCACCTCGTGCTCCTCTCCATTCAGGAAATGGCTCACAGCTTCTCCCCAGCCAATGGGAACAGAGGGATGTAGACTGTGGAAGGCAAAGTAGAAGCCCAGTACTGGAGCATGGCTGTGGGGTGCTAGGGCAGTTCGGATTTTGTGGAGGATATGATAATATGACAGGGAGGCTGCAGGGGCCCCCAGGAGCTTGGGTTGGAGTTGCGATTGTGACCCCTGCAACCCCTTATGCTACGCCCATGCTGCAATCACTGAGCAGTAAATGATATAAACTGTGATGTATTTCAGTTATCTTGCAAACCTGGCCTGTTAGTGGGTCCTGTGGACAGAAGTTGAGAACCACTGCCTTAGAGGATCTAGAGCCAGGGTCCCAAACTGGTGGCTCTCCAGCTGATGCGGAACTACAACTACGACTGCCTGAGGGAGTCATGCCTGTAACTGTCAGCCTTGCAATGCCTCATGGGGCTTATAGTTTCGCAAAAGCTGGACGGTCGCCAGTTTGAGACCCCTGATCTAGAGGTACAGTGATGCCAAATACCGATGATATTGGAGGAGATTTACTACGACTGGTGCACACAGAATCTGGTACAGCTGTGCATAGTAACCAATCAGCTTCTAACTTTAGCTAGTTCAATGAAGCTTTCACAAAAAAACCTTGAAGCTGATTGGTTACTATGCACAGCTTCACCAGATTCTGTGTGCACCAATTTTAGTAAATCACCCCCATAGTGTCAAGAAAGCCTGCAAATAGTTTGCTGAAACAAGCAGACTAAGGACATTGATTACTGGAACCATGTCCTGTGGTCTCATGAGACCAAGATAAACTTACTTGGTTCAGATGGTGTCAAGAGTGTGTGGTGGCAACCAGGTGAGGAGTACAAAGACAAGTGTGTCTTGCCTACAATCAAGCATGGTGGTGGGAGTGTCATGGTCTGGGGCTGCATGAGTGCTGCTGGCACTGGGGAGCTACAGTTCATTGAGGGAACCATGAATGCCAACATGTACTGTGCCAGTGTTTCCTTCAGTGTTAGATATATTAAAATATTTACTAAAATGTGAGGGATGTACACAATTTTGTGAGATACTGTATATATATATATATATATATATATATATATATATATATATATACACACACATACGGGTGCATCTAAAAAAATTAGATAATCATCGAAAAGTTAATTTATTTCAGTAATTCAATTAAAAACGTGAAACTCATATATTTTATATAGATGTGTTACACACAGAGTGATATATTTCAACTTAGCATTTATTTTCTTTTATTTTGATGGTTATTAGTTTCTCTGTCTCCCTGTCTTCCACCACATTTCCCTCCAATCGCTTAACCACCACCCGTAGAAACCTTCACCAGTTCAACCCTTCTCCCCTCTATTCTGCTACTGACCACCTCTATGACAAAATATCACCCCTGTCCTGCCCCAACCTAACCATTTCTGTCTACAATAAATCCCTGTCCTCCACCCTGGACGAGCTTGTTCCTCTCACTACAGTACACACAGAATCAGGCCTCGACCCCTACAACAAGTGTGTCTTGCCTACAGTCAAGCATGGTGGTGGGAGTATCATGGTCTGGGGCTGCATGAGTGCTGCTGGCACTGGGGAGGTACAGTTCATTGAGGGAACCATGAATGCCAACATGTACTGTGACATACTGAAGCAGAGCATGATCCCCTCTCTTCAGAGACTGGGTTGCAGGGCAGTATTACAACATGATAACGACCCCAAACAAACCTCCAAGAGGACCACTGCCTTGCTAAAGAAGCTGAGGGTAAAGGTAATGGACTGGCCAAGCATGTCTCCAGACCTAAACCCTATTGAGCATCTGTGGGGCATCCTCAAATGGAAGGTGGAGGAGCGCAAGGTCTCTAACATCCACCAGCTCTGTGATGTCGTCATGGAGGAGTAGAAGAGGACTCCAGTGGCAACCTGTGAAGCTCTGGTGAACTTCATGCTCAAGAGGGTTAAAGCGGAAGTAAACCCATCGATTTGATAGTTTCAAAAAACTGTTAACATTCCCGGCATGCCGGAAATGCTAGCTGTCACATTTGCTTGTGCTCTCAACCAAACTGTCAAATGATCCAATGGCTGGTGTCAGAACTGATCACATGTGCAGCATCATGACATTTGCAGATTAAACAGAGGCCAAGATGGCAGCTTCCTTGGCTGAAAATTTTTGGAGGGTTTACTTCCACTTTAAGGCAGTGCTGGAAAATAATGGTGGCCACACAAAATATTGACACTTTGGGCCCAATTTGGACATTTTCACTAAGGGGTGCCAGCGGTTTAGACATTAATGGCTGTGTGTTGAGTTATTTTGAGGGGACACAAAATAACATTGTAGCAATGTTATTTTGTAACAATGTGTCATTTCTTCAGTGTTGTCACATGAAAAGATAGAATAAAATATTTACAAAAATGTGGGGGGGGGGGGAATCACTTTTGTGAGACACTGTATAGATATGTATGTATATATATATATATATATATATATATATATATATATATATATATATATATATATATATATATATATATATACACTGTATGTGATGAATTAAGCCTCATTTCTTTTCAATGCTAGGAGGCTGACCACTGAGTATAGAGAATAGAAGGAACACTGAAAGTGCACTTATCCTTGGGAGTTTTCATACAAGTTAGGGTGAAAATTTTTAAATAATATATCACAGCTCCATGACACATATGTTCTAATAGTTTAATTATTTACTCTGGTTCCTTCAACCAATAATCATCCACTTTAGTGTACTTTGTTAATGGACGCCATGTTTATGTTTAGATTATATATTAAGCACAGTGTAGTTATTTGACCCACCAAGTCAAATAAACATATGGAAGGTTTGTTTAGGTGTTAAGCCTATTAGCAGGTACCTCTTGATGAGACATCTGCTGCATTCATTCTAATTTTTTTTCCCTTTCCGAACAAATGACCAGCGGTGAAAAATGACCATAGAGATGAGAGCATTATAGACATTACATTAATACAAACAAATACACTGTTTGTAGAGGTCTGAAAGAAAAATTAGTTGCAGTGGCTCATGGGACAGTTTGGAGTGCCTGCCATTTGGTATAATTTGTTGTAATTGTTTTTATTTCACGTATGTGTGTAATGTATTTCTAGCTGGAGGGAATGCATCTGGGCTTTTTAAAGTCAAGGGGCCACTCCTGGTACAATTATTAGAACCCTAGTCTGGTTTAGTGCAGGTTTATATAATGTGGTGTAAATGTTTTCTCTGTTCCTTTCTGCTCCACAATTTTCATTATCATTGTCAACGTACTGAAAATGTAAATGTTGCAGAAAATTGCGGTTGATGATTGAGTATGATTTTATAGTGCTCCATAAATCATGGTATACATATGAATAAAAATCAAAGCCATAGACAGCCTTCCCCCATTCAGTTGGAGTCTCTGGACCTCCTGCAGTTATTTCCTTTGGTATGTATATAGTATACGTTCAGGGCTTATTCACACCAGTCAATCGCAGTAACACATGGGGCAATCTTACCAGCGAACATTTGTTGCAGAGCAGAAAAATGTGCAGAAATGAACAAATATAGAGTTTGTTGTGCTAATGAAAATGCCGCAAGCTAAATTTTTGTGCAGTAGTGGTTTTTAAATTACAGGGGGTCCCCGGGTTACAAACAAGATCGGGTCTGTAGGTTTGTTCTTAAGTTGAATCTGTTTGTAAGTCGGAACAGGTACATTTTTTAAGTGTAGCTCCAGCCAAAAAAAACTATTTTTAAGCTTTTTGGATAGCATAGGGAAGGGTTATCATCACCCCTGTAAAGTTTGTTTTGCTGTCTGTGTCCCTGTTCAGAAGATTTCACCTCACTTTCTGTCCCAATTACTGAATTAGATTTTGAAGTTTTGGGCTGTTGTGGAAATAAGCCTTGGTGATAAAGCATCAGTGGAGACACCTTTTTTCCATAATAACCCTTACAGGAGAGAATTTCCCTTCCTAGGGGTAGATTTTCTCTAACTTCCTGTAGTCTCCATCCGTTTGTAACTAGGAGTCGTTTGTAAGTCGGATGTTTGTAACTAGGGGACTGCCTGTAATTGGCTGACTTAAAGTGGTTGTAAACCCTTTACAACCACTTTAAACTACCAGCAAGCCTTTAATTAGGCTTGCCCGTAGCTGCACTCGATATCTCCTAAACCTGTAGGGTTTAGGAGATATCCCTGTATTTGCATGTGCCAACGTCATGTGGCACATGCACACTTAAGCCAAGTGAAGCAACGGCACGTACGTGCCGTTGCTTCAGTTATACTGTGCCGTTCGCGGTGGCTCCTGCGCGCAATCACGGCGCCGGAGCCGTGATACCTTGAAGCAAGCTCCCGGCGACCTGAGGGGGAGAGGAGGACAGCTGCGGGGGCTTCGTTCTCGGGTAAGTAATTCATAATGAGCTAGTATGCTATGCATACTAGCTCATTATGCATTTATCTTGCAGGGTGTGTTTTTAGTTGTTTTTTTTTTTGCAGGAGGGTTTACTTCCTCTTTAACACAGGGAATGCTAACAAGCATCTTTTAACCGCTTCAGCACCGGAAGATTTGGCTGCTGAATGACCAGGCCATTTTTTGCAATTCGGCACTTTTTTTCCCACAAATAGAGCTTTCTTTTGGTGTTATTTGATAATATCTGCGGTTTTTATTTTTTGTTCTATAAACAAAAGAAGAGCGACAATTTTGAAAAAAAAAACACAATATTTTGTAGTTTTTACTATAATAAACATCCTCATTTTTTAAAAAAAAAAAAGCAAATTTTTTTCTCAGTTTAGGCCGATATGTATTCTTCTACATATTTTTGGTAATAAAAATCGCAAAAAGTGTATATTGATTGGTTTGCGCAAAAGTTATAGCGTCTACAAAATAGGGGATGGATTTTTTTTTTACTAGTAAAGGTCGGCGATCTGCGATCTGACACTTTTGACACATTTTTGGGACCATTGGCATTTATACAGCGATCGTTGCTATAAAAATGCACTAATTACTGTAAAAATGTCACTGGCAGGGAAGGGGGTTAACACTAGGGGGCGATCAAGGGGTTAACTGTGCTCCCTCTCTGTGTTCTAACTGAAGGGGGGAGGGGACTGTCTAGGGGAGATGACAGATCGCTGTTCATTTAGATGAAGAATTGTATTCATTGATAAAAATACAAGGCTTCATGTGAATGGCTGAGCAGTGTTCAGTCCAACTCAGCCCAACTCAATTTTGTTCTGGCAGCAGACAAAAAGTCTCCATACTGCTGCCAAAACACAGCGCTGCATACTGTATGTAGCTGATGGCACTGTTTATACGGCTCAGATGGTGGGTGCAGCAATTAGTAAAGGAAGTTCATTTTTACGAGCTTGGCCCAAACAAATTATTTAAACTGAAGGGAAAGGTGGAGTTCGGGTTTAAGTATTCCATTTATTTTAGCAGTCTACACATCTGTCCAAACTGAGGGACAACTGAAAAGGAAAGGGGGACAGTGGGAATTATTTTTAATAAAGGGACAGTCCCTACAAATGAGGGACAGTTGAAAGGTATACAGACAGTAAATCTGCCACTCTACGGCTCCTGGCTGTACTTTGTCACCTTAAAGGTGTGGGTGTCCACACCAACCCATCAGCAATATGGCTATTAACATCTACAGTACGGTTTTAAGAGGGTGTTGGTAACATTTCCTAACTGGCCACTAGGTGGCGCGCTCCCCATAAATAGTAGGTTACGTGAGAGAATGGGAGAAGTTTGGGCAAAGAGTCAAGAGAATTTGAAAGGGTAGAACTCCAGAGCTGGCCCCCTTGGGACTTGTTGGGGCGTATTTTACAGATATGTAATACCTCCAGGTATCGGTATTCCCTGGCTAGGGAATACCTGGAGAGGTCCTGGTGCCCTAGATTGGATAGGGTTGGGGAAAAGGACAAAGAAATCCCTGACCTGGAGAGTGCTGATGACTGCTACCATAATGGATGAAAAGCTGTCTGCCTTGATGTTGTCTGCCCTGAAATCTCTGAAATCTGATGATTTGAAGTTACCTTACTTTAAGTTATGGAAGTAAGGTTTTGAAAGTTTACTGTACTCTCCTCTTGTTACCTAAGGTCTATCCTTTGAACTGGTACCTGGCTCAGCTGGGAGGAATGCGGGTTTAATTGTCAGGCATGGCGATGTACATGTCCTATTCAGCTCCCTCTGGGAGTGCACAGACTCGTAACACGTAAATTAGGGCAAGAGGCATGTTGGTAGTACCCTGGATCGAAATATAATGTCCACATTCTAATGGCCCAACCTAAATGGTGCTTTTATTTACAGTAATACTGGTAAAAATGACTTTGTAGTCAAAAAATTGCCCCTGCTAAACAAATGTCAAATCTCTTTTTCCTGCAGTTATGCAAGTAAGAAGCAAGTAAGCAGGATCTCTCAGAATACCCTTCCTTCCGTTTCTTTAAATGGCTCACTGTGTCTCCCAGAAATCATCAAAGATATTGGAGTCAACTTATAGGCAGCATATTAGGCAGAAATACAGCTGAAACCTCCAACAATGTTCTTTTACTGGATAGGAGGTGTCATCTTTGGCTTAACAACTTACAGACCGGAAGATTTGGCTGCTTAATGACCAGGCCATTATTTTGTGATATGGCGCTGCTTCGCTTTAACTGACAATTGCGCGGTCTTGCGATGTTGTACCCAAACAAAATTGACGTCCTTTTTTTCCCACAAATAGAGCTTTCTTTTGGTGGTATTTGATCACCTCTGCGGTTTTTATTTTTTGCGCTATAAACAAAAAAGTGCAACAATTTTGAAAAAAACACAATATTTTGTACTTTTTGCTGTAATAAATAGCCCCGTTTTTTTTTTTAAAAAGCAAATTTTTTTCTCAGTTTAGGCCGATATGTATTCTTCTACAGGTTTTTGGTAATAAAAATTGCAAAAAGTGTACAGTATATTGATTGGTTTAAGCAAAAGTTATAGCGTCTACAAAATAGGGGATAGATTTATGGCATTATTTTTATTATTATTATTTTACTAGTAATGGCGGCGATCTGCAATTTTTATCAAGACTACGACATTATGGCGGACACATCGGACACTTGACACATTTTTGGGTGGATTGACAATTATACAGCGATCAGTGCTATAAAAATGCACTGATTACTGTATAAATGTCACTGGCAGGGAAGGGGTTAACACTAGGGGGCGATCAAAGGGTTAACTGTGTTCCCTAGGTGTGTGTTCTAACTAAGGGGGATGGGACTAACTTTAGGAGATGAGAGATTGTGGTTCCCAGCTCACAGGAACTCACGATCTCTCTCTCCTCTCCTCACAGAATGTCAGGGCTGGGCTCAGCCCTTCCTTCTCTGAGCTGGCCGCTCAGCTATCGGCTAATTGCCAGCTCCTATCTCTCTCCACAGTTACCCAGCTGTTGTTGATTCTGCTCGTTAGTCCTGCCTACTTAAAGTCGTCCAGCTCACTTGATCTCTGCCTTCGCCTTTGTCAACATCATAGAGACTTTCTCCTGCGTTCCTGTTGAAGACTTGCTCGGCTGACGTTCCTTCTGGCTCCTGATCCAGCTTGCTGTACTACTACATTGATCTCTGGCTCTCTGACATTTGTTTGGCTGACTACTGTTTGGCTTACTGAACTCTGGCTTGTTTTGGCTACGCTTACTTTGTTTACCATATTATTATTATTATTAAACAAGTGTGATTTAACTTTACTTCTGTCTCGGTCTGATTCATGGTTCCTGATACAGAACTGGGATGTGTGTGTTTACACACACCCCTGTTCTGCCTCTCGCGCCCATGATTGCTTGTGGCCGAAGATCACCGCGACCGCGAGCATCGGCACCCCCGCTGTGCAGCAAGCACGCGCCTGCTATCCCGCTTAAAGGGACCAACGTATAGCTACGACGGTTAGCGGGATCGTTCCGACCTTCCGCACTATAATGACGGCGGCTGTTCGGCAAGTGGTTAAAGTGGTTGTATATCTCAGAAGTGAAAAATGAACAAAGCATATCCTTCTATAGCAGGAAAGCAAGGTTGTGCCGGTCCAGGTGAGAGCAATCCCTCCTCTACTGATTAGGTGCAGGTCCAGTCAGTGGTCTGGATAGATAGCCAAGAGAACAACATATTGATCGCACTCCAAAGTGTATAAGATGATAATATAGCTTTATTCCAAGAAAAACATCAAGGTAACAATGATACAGACATGGGCACAGCAGAGATTGACGCGTTTCATGAATCAAGTTTTGCAGAAAAACGTCTGTGCGTCTTTTGGTCCATTTCAGGTCCGAATTCATCCCAAAATTCAGCTGAAATTGGACCTGAAACTAGGGTTGCCACCTGTCCAGGATTCACCCGGACAGTTCGGATTTGGAATCATGCATCTGGGTTTCAGACTGTCTGAGACCTGGACACATTATTTAGACTGGACTATGGCTTCCCAGCAGGGTTGCTGGCTGCAGTTGTCTAAGCTCCAATCCCCGGCGCTGTGCCTCAGAAAAGGAAAGTTGGGGCCGGAAATTTGAAGTCCAGCAGCCTCAGATACATCTGATGAGAGGTGCTGACTGCCAAGGGGTGAGTGAACTCACCATCCATCCCTGTCTGTGATTGAAGTCTCCCCCCTTCTCTCTCCTGCCTCTGAGTGAGTACACTAAGGTAAATCAGGGTTCTCAGAGCACCCCTTACATCAGAGTTCCCCTTTACACCAGAGGCCACAGTATTTCCCCTTACATCAGAGTTTTCTCCGTACATCAGAGTTGTCAGTGTTCGCCCTTAAATCCGGGTTTCAAGAGCATCCCATACGTTGGAGTCCCCAGAGTTCTCCCTTACATCAGAGTCTGCAGAGTCCCCCCTTACAGTGAAAGGTGTAAGGTGGAACTCTGTGGACTCTGATGTAAAGGGGGACTCTTTTTATTAACTTCATACGATTAGAAATGTTATTTAATAGCAAAATATATGTATAGTTTATACTATATAAAAAATTGCTGTGCTCCGCTAAAGTGTTTGGGTTTGACTTGAAGAAAAGGTGGCAACCCTACCTGAAACGGTGAACCAGCACGCAACGGACCCCTGCTGTGAGCCACATGCGGCTCATATGTGAACCCAGCCTAAAGAAAAAAAAGCACACAGACAATATAACTGCTTGGCAAAGGAAATGGCAAGAAATGTGATCAGTCGAGCATTTCCTCAGTCTCCTCTCCCCCAGTGGACTGCAATAAATTCACAGAGCTGCACAGGGACCAAGGTTCACATGATGATGTCAAGTTCTGATCCAGCATACAGTCCATGAAGTAGCTGCCTGAAACAAAGATGTCCTTGGAGACTAAAAGCAGATGAAGGGTTGCCGGTGAAGGCGGGTGGAGGGGAGGTAATAAATACCTGGAAATGTTACTCTCACAATTAATTAGTATGCAGACACTTCAGCAAAATTAAGGCGATTGTCTATGTTTTTTTAATCATAAATTTAATTGCATCGAGACAATAAATACTGTAATGAAATGCATGTGTAACCAGTAAAAAAAAAAAAAAAAAGTGTCTAGACTGATTGCATACTTGGTTCAGTTTTACTGGAAAAAAAAAAAAGCTTAAATGTATTTTTTAAATGATTTCAATTTTAACACTGTTTATAAAGTTACAAACAAAAGTGGAAGATGCTGAATTTATTACACTCATAATTTCTTCCATATTATAGAAAAAGTGAAACTGACATTTTCAATTATGTCCAGAATTTTTTTATAAATTCACATAAAAAGGAAAACGCTGTCCTGAGTTTTACAGAAGTTAATAATAAACATTGCATCTTATAGTACAGTCATTTCTTAACCACTTAAGGACCAGCCTCGTTTTGGAATTTAGGTGTTTACAAGTTTAAAACAGTTTTTTTTGCTAGAAAATTACTTAGAACCACCAAACATTATATATTGTAGAGAATAAAATGGCGGTCATTGCAATACTTTTTTTCACACCGTATTTGCGCAGCGGTCTTACAAGCGCGCTTTTTTTGGAAAAAAATTCACTTTTTTGAATAAAAAAATAAGACAACAGTAAAGTTAGCCCAATTTTTTTATATCGTGAAAGATAATGTTACGCTGAGTAAATTCATACCCAACATGTCACGCTTCAAAATTTCACCTGCTCGTGGAATGGCGTCAAACTTTTACCCTCAAAAATCTGCCTAGGCGACGTTTAAAAAATTCTACAGGTTGCATGTTTTGCGTTACAGAGGAGGTCTAGGGCTAGAATTATTGCTCTTGCTCTATTGCGGCGATACGTCACATGTGTGGTTTGACCACCGTTTTCATATGCGGGCGTTACTCACGTATGCGTTCGCTTCTGCGCGCGAACTCGTCGGGACGTGGGGTTTTAAAACATTTTTTTATTAAATTTTTATTATTTATTTTACATGATTTTATTTATTTTTACACTGTTTAAAAAAAAAGTGTCACTTTTATTCTTATTACAAGGAATGTAAACATCCCTTTTAATAGAAAAAAAGCATGACAGGACCTCTTAAATATCAAAAAGACCTCAGATCTCATATTTACACTAAAATGCAATAATAATAAAAAAAAAAAAAAGTCATTTAAAAAAATGACATTGAAAAAAATGTGCCTTTAAGACGTATGGGCGGAAGTGACGTTTTGATGTTGCTTCCGCCCTGCAGTGTCAGGGAGACGAGTGGGCGCCATCTTAGCCTCACTCGTCTCCAAGCACAGCAAGGCAATAGACAAAATCGCCTCCACGGCTACCGATGGCTCCGGTAAGTGGTGGAGGGCACCAGATCGCGGCGGCAGGGGGTGGTCCTCTCCCGCCACCAATAAAGGTGATCTCGCGGCGAATGTGCCGCAGAGACCACTTTTATCTGAAAGTGGACTGCTGCATGAAAACGGGGATACCGGGGTTATGGCAGCTAGCTGCTGCTATTCCAACGATATCCGCCGCCAAACTTTGGACGTACATTGGCGTGCGGTGGTCGGCAAGTGGTTAAAGTTTTTTTCCATTTAAAAATGCATGGTGGATTTTGTTGCCAAAGGAAGGTGGTTATGACATCAGTAGGAATAACCAAAATTGTGAGTTGGCATTTTCCCAAAATTGCTTCAAAAATGCAATTTCCAAAAAAATTGTGACCTCTCAATTTTACTCATTAGACTGCTTAGTATAATTGATTGGAAAAAAAAATATTTTTTTAGAAGTTTTTTTTGAAGGGGGGGATTAGGGCAGTTTAGTTTATTATATTTAGTGTACTTTGTATTTTTTTGGACAAGAACAGGGCCAGGATGTTTTGATAAGAGCACTTGTAACACTTCAGAGTCTCTTTATTCAGTTGTAAACCGCTGAATGCAAAAAACAAAAAAAGACCTGTAAGACAGCGGCATAATGTGCTAGTGTGCGTCGCATACTAGCGCATTATGAAATACTTACCTTAGAACAAAGCCCTTCCAGTGGCGCCCGCACACCGCTGAGATGGCTGACATCTTCCCCCGGCGTTTCTTCCGGGTTCGCAGGCTACGGCGCTGCAAGTGGCCTGAGCCACGATGACGTCACTCCTGCGCATGCTTGTGGGAGCCGCTGTTTCTGGCACAGGCTCTGAAGGTCTGGTACTGTAAGCTGGACCTTGAGAGTGCATGCGCCGATGATGTCATAGCCTACATGCACTCTTAATATCTCCTAAACTTTGCAAGTTTGGGAGATATTTACAGTACCTATAGGTAAGCCTTATTAAAGTGGGGTTCCACCCAAAAAAACAAAAATACCTCAAAAATTCTAAAAAAAAAAAAAAAAAAAAATTTGAATATTTTTTTTTTTACTCACCTCTAAATGCCTGTTGCTAGGTGGTCCCTCGTAGTCTGCCTCTTCCTTTGCCTGGGCTGGTGACATCACATCCCCCTCGGCACAGGAAGGGCTCCGCTCTGCTCCCTCCCTCCTGTCAATCATCTGGGACCCATTACAGGTCCCAGGTGATTGAGCAGCCAATCACGGCGCGCGGCGCCGCTCGCGCATGCGCAGTGGGTGCCAGGCTGTGAAGCCACAGCCCGGCGCCCACAGTTGAAATGCCGGCGCCGACGAGCGGAGGGGGGGGGACGAGCGGGGCTTCGATCCCCCGCATCGCTGGACCCAGGGACAGGTAAGTGTCCAATTAAAAGTCAGCAGCTGCAGTATTTGTAGCTGCTGACTTTTAATAAATTTTTTTTTTTTTACGGCCCCCCTGGGTGGAATTCCTCTTTAAAGACTTTCCTGTAGGTGCAAGTGGTGTAACTAGGGGTGTTTACAACCACTTGCCGACCAACCGCTGCAGCTGTACTGTGGCAGAATGGCACGGCTGGGCGAAACAACATTATGTAACGTCGCTTCGCCCTGTGGCCACTAGGGGCATGGGCGTGCGCACCCTGCTCGCCCACGGAGCCGATGCGAGTGCCCGGCGGTCGCGATCCCCGCCTGGCTCCCGCGATCGCTCGGGGTATACCGAGAACTGGGATCTGTGTGTGTAAACACACAGTTTCTGGTTCTCTGAGGGGAGGAGAGACTGATCGTGTGTTCATACAGAGTATGAACAGCGATCTGTCAACTCCCCTACACAGTCCCCTCCCCCCTTCAGTTAGAACACACATTAGGGAACACAATTAACCCCTTGATCGCCCCCTAGTGTTAACCCCTTGCCTCCCAGTGACATTTTTACAGTAATCAATGCATTTTTATAGCACTGATCATTGTATACATGCCAGTGGTCGCAAAAATGTGTCAAAATTGTTCGACGTGTCCGCCATAATGTTGCAGCCCTGATACAAATCACAGATCGCCGCCATTACTAGTAAAAATAAAGAATAATAATAAAAATGCCATAAAACTATCCCCTATTTTGTAGACGCTATAACTTTTGCGCAAACCAATCAATATATGCTTATTGCGATTTTTTTTACCAAAAATATGTAGAAGAATACATATCTACCTAAACTGAGGAAAAAATAGTTTTTTTAAATATTTTTGGGGGATATTTATTATAGCAAAAAGTTAAAAATATTGCATTTTTTTTCAAAATGAAAAAAACGCAGAGGTGATCAAATAAGACCAAAAGAAAGCTCTATTTGTGGGAAAAAAAGGACGTCAATTTTGTTTGGATGCAACGTCGCACGACCGCGCAATTGTCAGTTAAAGCGACGCAGTGCCGAATTGCAAAAAGTGCTCTGGTAAGGAAGGGGGTAATATCTTCCGGGGCTGAAGCGGTTAAAATTCTCTGTTCTCAGCTTCATAGCAGCTAGGGGAGTAGAAACAGCAGCACACTGATTTTCCCAGTGAAAGGCTGTGCAGGGGGGACATGGCAGGACAAGTCTGATCATTGGAGGAGAGCAGAATGAGTTCTGCGCCGCCGGCAACCTGCTCCCGCTGTGATTTGACACAGCCGGAGCCAATTGGCAGGTTCCTGACACAGGCAGAATGGCGATCTGCCTATGTAAACAAGGCAGATCACTGTTCTGTGACAAGGGGAGACAGAGATCCTGTGTTTCTGCTAAGCAAGAACATGGATCTCTGTCTTCCCATAGTTAAAGCACCCACACACAGTTAGAAAGCACTCGCTAGGCACACATTTAACCCTTTGAATGCCCCTGATGTTAACCCCTTCCCTGCCAGTGTCATTAATACAGTGACAGTGCATATTTTTTAGTACTGATTACTGTATTAGTGTCACTGGTCCCCAAAAAAGTATCAAAAGTGTCACTTTGTCTGCCGCAATGTCGCAGTCTGGCTTTAAGTCACTGATCACCGCCATTACTAGTAAGGATAAATAAATAAAAATTCCATAAAAATATCCCATAGTTTGTAGATGGTATAACTTTTATGCAAAGCAATCAATATACGCTTAATCGCTTATTGGGGGGGAGTTTTACCAAAAATATGTAGCAGAATACATTTTGGCCTAAATTGATGAAGAAATTAAATTATTATTTTTTTAATTGGATATGTTTTTAGCAGAAAGTAAAAAATATTGTTTTTTTTTTTTCAAAATTGTCGGCCTTTTTTCGTTTATAAAAATCGCAGAGGTGATCAAATACCACCAAAAGAAAGCTCTATTTGTGGGAAAAATAGGACATCAATTTTATTTAGGTACAGCGTCGCACGACCGTGCAATTGTCAGTTAAAGTAATGCAGTGCCGTATCGCAAAATTGGCCTGGTCAGAAAAGGAGGGGGAGGGGGTAAACCTTCCGGAGGGCAAATGGTTAATTTGTATGTGTGTGTCACCGGCGCAAAACCAATATTTACAATCAATTTGATAGTGATTTTCTTGGCTGCTGCATCCAAAAAAACTTTTCATAGAAAAGGATTGAAAGTGTTGTTTTTTGTGTGTGGATGCGCTGCTCCCATCTATATACCCTTTCCCAATATTCGTGTACCCTATCTATTATGTGTAAACTTATTTTATATACAACATACACATGTACAAGTTCACCACATTAGACCAAAAACATATAAAAAAACTATATAAAAAATCCGATGACATATATCACATATGTAACAGAGTCCCCAAATATATGCTTGCAAATCTTCTATCAATTGCCGTGATTGGCGTGCTCTTGTGTTCCTTCAATATGCATAAAGTGACTTTGTGCTCCACCACCACCTGTGAGATTGGCCACTCACCAGATATTTCTTTAAAATTGCACCTTTGGTTCATTCATAGGGATAACCACTCCACTTAAAGGGAACTTCTTCAATGGCTATATTTGGACCTTAGTATTCCTCATATAAAATATGGATAAAACGATCATAGCACAATAACGTTTAAAACTTTTTATTGTGTAAAACAAAGAAAGACTGTGCACTCACATTTACAAGTGCCCTCGAGCCGGCACAGAGCTTTTCCAGCAGTTAGGGACGGGTAGGAACTGTAGCCTGGTTCGCCTAGTGTGTGCTGTGCGACCTCCGTGTACCGCTTGTGTTCCACCCCTCGTATCCGTTCGCGTCCTCACCAGCCACGACCGTTCCCGATCACGTGGGTACAAAAAACTCCCAGCAGCCTCTACGCGTTTCGCATCACAATATGCGTCATCAGCTTCCTGATGACGCACTTACTGAGTGTAATTGTTTGTGTGGTACAAAAAAAAAATCAATACGTGAGTATACTGTATGTGGGTTGGAAAAAAAAGTATAATCTTTTTCCCTTGGATGGAATAATCGCCACACATCTACCATTCTTGCCTCTGCCATTGCTTGGGAAATCCCCTTCCTTACTTTAGGTGTCACTGAAGATACTCCTGATGAAGTATCTTCTTTGGGTATCAGGGGTACATTTAGATCTCCTTCCATGATTAACTGTCCTTCTTTGAACCCCATGAGTTTTTCTAATATATTTTTAACAAAAATATCTTGCTGGGAGTTTGGGGCATAGTATGAAGCCAGCGTCACTGCCTCCCTACCAATGGTTCCCTTTATGAACAAATATCTTCCTTTTACATCTATCATGGAATCTTTATAATTCCAGGCCACTGTATTCAATATCATAATAGATACTCCCTTGGTTTTGGATTCAGCGTTACAAGCATGGTACACCATAGATTAATCTCTACTTCTTAACAGAGGAAGTTTATTTTCTTTAAAGTGTGTTTCTTGTATTAATGCAATATCTATATGCAGTCTCCTTAAGTCCTGAAGTAATGTACGTATGAAGGCTATTTTGTATTTGTGCCAGACAATAATATTGGCACCTCCACTGCATGGACTTTGAAGAGTACAGTATGCTATCCACTCAAAAAAGTTATGTTTTTTTTTTAGGAGAGTTGTACCAAGGTGCTTAGAGCCAAGAAACCTAAAATCTTGACCCTGTGCACATTTTCATGTGTAGTTTACTCTCACCCCAATATTACATACCCATGAAAATATGGGAAGAATTTTACATTTTACAAGGTGGTTGCTTGCAGTTGCTTTGTGGCCAGGGTATGTCGTTTTCCTGGAAGCTCACCAGAGGATAATAAAGACAGTTCCATTTTTCAGCTGAGAGCGAGTTCCTGTGTGAGGTTAAATAGGGCACCCGAGTCCAGTAAACAGGACAAAATATGGGCAAAATTATTAAGCACAGGTTCCAGTCTTGAAATATTCATATACATTATTCTCTAGTGCCACATTTTTCTTCAGTACTACAGTAATTCAGCATCAAAAAAGAAACGATGGAAAATATTGAAACGTATTGGAGATGAAAAGCCTAATTGTTCAAAGACACTGAGAATGAAATATTAATGTCAAAAATGGTTTTCATTGTAGCGCTTTGCACACATTTGCTAATATTCCATTATAGTCTTCCCTAGTCTTCTGTTTCATGAAGCTTACATAGGCTTGGTTTACTAAAGTCTAATGCTTGGTTGACATTCTAGCAATACTGAAAAGTTGCCTTTCATCATATTTACTGTAGTTAAAAATTGTTGATGTGCATGTTTTTTGGTCTTGGCCAAAATCAGAACACTGCCGCAAGGAGGTGCACCATATCTCTCAAAAATTCACAGATTATAACCTTCCAGAAGACCATGCTCTTTTTCTCCTACACCTCTCGATATTCACAAGAAAACATACAACAAATCGGTCCTACCAATGCTGCCAAATTGTGCTTTGTGCTGCTGTGGAGAGACCCATGCATTAACCTCCCTCTATCTTGTTCTGGCTTTTGAAAGTTGAGGAAGCCAACAAGAAGGATGACCTAATACTTTTTTGCACAAAACAGACACGGGGCTTACTCCAAAACTTGTATTCATTGGAATATATTCACATTTTTAGAAGAGGGTAAAGCCCTCTTTGCATCCTGCGCTCACTGACCTACTGTACACTAAGACCTCTCCCTTGGGATTCTTCATCCCTCCACCAGAAACTTGCCCCCTTTTCTTGACCCCCCTCCTTTTTTTTTATCTCTTTCCAATCCACATTGTCCCTCCTTCCTAACCATAATCTTCCTCACCCTTATTCGTGTGTGACCCCCCTCTGCCCTACCCTTACCTCATACCTACTCTTCCTCCCAATTCCAATGAGAAATATCCTTTGCATTCATGGCAACAGCTCAAGTCTAGAGGTGGTCCCTTTATTTTATCTCAAGTGATGCTGATTATGTTATTGCTGGGTGTCCCAACCGGTAAGCGGGGGGGCCCTCTCCAGCCACCGATAAAGGTAATCTCGCAATGAATCCGCCGCAGAGACCACTTTTATCTGAAAGCGGACCGCCCGCTGAAGAAGAGGATACCGGGGTTATGGTAGCTAGCTGCTGCCATAACAACGATATTCCTCTTCAAAGTACCAACGTATAACGACGGCGAGCGGTCCGGAAGTGGTTAAATTACTTTTTTTCCTTTAGAAATGTCATGTTGCTGTGGCACTGTTCTAGACATCGCACAGATCCGCCACTTTACAGACAGACTAAGGAGGCCCCCCCAAGCACGATATTTAAAGGAATATTTTAATTTTATTGTTTCACTTTAAGCATTATTAAAATCACTGCTCCTGAAAAAATGGTCATTTTAAAAACTTTTTTTGCATTGATACATGTCCCCTGGGGCAGTACCTGGGTCCCTATACACTTATTATGGCAATAACTTGCATATAAGCCTTTAAAATTAGCACCTTTGATTTTTCATTTTCCGTGTCCCATAGACTTTAATAAGGTTTGCATGTTCACTCAAACTTTTTGCCTGTTCGCATGTTCTGGTAAGAACCGAACTGGGGGTGTTCGGCCCATCCCTAGTCTCTATGTGTTCTCTCCTCATATGCCCAGGTGGGACCTGTGACAGCATATTAACCTTTTATTTTTGATATATTTTTTTTTTTTATTGGTTCCATAAGTCCTTTTTTAAAAAACTTTTTTTATTGATTTTTTTTTTATGTACAGTAATACAAAACATACAAAAGTACATACACCACAAACAAAACATTCCAGTTACAGGCACTTAGCCCACATAGGGTCGAGAAGGCAATAAAACAAAAAACAGTAATTGTAGTGCAAGGTGGCCTTAAAGACTGCAGTAACATACAACACAAACACTTATGCCGCGTACACACGGTCGGACTTTACGGCAGACTTTGCCCGGCGGACGGAATTTCGTCTGACAATTCGATCGTGTGTGGGCTCCAGCGGACTTTGTTTTCTCAAAAGTTGGATGGACTTAGATTTGAAACATGTTTTAAATCTGTCCGTCGAACTCGAGTCCGGTCGAAAAGTCCGCTCGTCTGTATGCTAGTTCGACGGACAAAAAGCCACGCTAGGGCAGCTATTGGCTACTGGCTATGAACTTCCTTGGTTTAGTCCGGTCGTACGTCATCACGTACGAATTCGACGGACTTTGGTGGATTGTGTGTAGGCAAGTCCGTTCATTCGGAAAGTCCGTCATAAAGTCCGTCGAAATGTCCGCCGGGCAAAGTCTGCCGTAAAGTCCGCTCGTGTGTACGCGGCATTAGAATACTGGTGTATAACTGACCATCCTGGTCGTGTTAATTTTAGGAGCCCAAGAGATCCTAGTGCACCCGCTGAACTATGGACAATAACCGTTAGGTAGCAAGTACAGGTATTAACTATCTACAGATATGGAAGGTTCCACCAGCCATTTTACCCAGACTTTCGTATTTCTTGGGGCAACGTCTGTGAAGATACCTGTCATTATAATAGGGCAGAGCATTGTTAATTTGCTTTTCCCAAAAAGATACAAGGGGATGGGTCTGTTTTTTCCAGCATAGCGTAATAGTTTTCCGTAAAATAGTAGGAGACCAATCGTGGTTCTCTTTGCCACCCTAGGGACTAGTTCCTCTATCAGACCTAGCCGGCACACCCTCGGGGAAGGAGTAATGGAGCTGCTAGCCACTGAGTTAATTACTGAGAACACTTGTGCCCGATATATAGTTATTGCAGGACAGGACCAAAGTATAAGAATAAAGTTATCCCCGCCACAGCGCCATCATGCCGAAGAGTGTTGGTTCCATAAGTAGTTTATTGGAATATCTAAAGTGCACAGTACAAATACAGGTACACATAAGCAACAAAACATGTTAAAAGGTGCAAACATAGGAATAGGTTCTCAGCAAGAATAGCAAAGGGCAGTAGGAATCCACCCAAGTGGTACTGGAGTGGATGCATAATAACACTATGTAAGAAGAAAGGGCCAAGTTGAGTGATGAAGAAAAAGGACCATCACAATTACAAAGCAAGTAACTGGTATACAGGTCCAAGAACTCCAGAGGTTATGCTGAAACATTGCTGAGTCTATACCATTTGTGGAGAGATATTGAAAATGAATAATAATAAAGATGGTGGGGGGGGGATAAAGGGGGGAGGGGAGAGGGGGGCTGAGATGATCAGCACGAAAGAACGCAAGAAGGTGAAAAGGATATAAACAGGTGGGGAGCGTACATAGTGCACAAGAGAGTAGGAGGAATCCTAGGTATCAGTTATCGCTTCTCCCCTACCAATACCTGAGTATCTGCATAAAGATTTGTACAGTTTCCGGACACTCTTACAATTCATAAATCCTGATTGGCTGGATACAGTCTAATCCAGTGATGGCGGACCTTGGCACCCCAGATGTTTTGGAACTACATTTCCCGTGATGCTCAACTACACTGCAGAGTCCATGAGCATCATGGGAAACATAGTTCCAAAACATCTGGGGTGCCAAGGTTCACCATCACGGGTCTAATTTTCATGCCCATAATTCTTAAGATTCTGTCATCATTAAAGTGCCACTAAACTGTGGTTTAAAAAGAAAAAAAATCTATTCAACTTCATTCTTACATCAAAAAAGTCATTTCTAGTCTTCTCAGCCTCCCCCAAATCTCCAAATCCTTTTTTTTTCCCTCTTTTTTGAATTGCATCCCAACACCAGCACATTGTAATGTACATGCATTTTAGAGCAACACAGCACACAGATGTGAACACCTGGGGTGGCAGGTTGAGAAAAAGAGTTGCCTTAACCACTTCAGCCCCTGAAGGTTTTACCCCCTTCCTGACCAGAGCATTTTTTGCAATTCGGCACTGCGTCGCTTTAACTGACAATTGCGCAGTCGTGTGACGCTGTACCTAAACAGATTTGATGTCCTTTTTTCCCACAAATAGAGCTTTCTTTTTGTGGTATTTGATCACCTCTGCGGTTTTTATTTTTTGCGCTATAAACAAAAAAAGAGCGACAATTTTGAAAAAAAAAAACAATATTGTTTACTTTTTGCTATAATAAATATCTCACATTTATTTTTTTAAAAACAAATTTCTTTATCAGTTTAGGACAATATGTATTCTTCTACATATTTTTGGTAAAATAAAATCGCAATAAGCATATATTGATTGGTTTGCGCAAAAAATTATAGCGTATACAAAATAGGGAATAGATTTATGGCATTTTTATTATTATTATTTTTTTACTATTAATGGCGGTGATCTGCGATTTTTATTGGGACTGCAACATTGCTGCGGACAGATCGGACATGTTTGAAACCTTTTTGGGACCATTGACATCTATACAGCGATCAGAGCTGAAAATAGCCACTGATTACTGTGTAAATGTCACTGGCAGGGAAGGGGTTAAGACTAGGGGGCGATCAAGGGGTTAAATATGTTCCCTATGAGTGTTTCTAACTGCAGGGGGATGGACTTACTGGGACATGACAGAGATCACTGTTCCCGACTACTGGGAACAGTAGATACATTTATGGCCACCTTCATAAAATGTGCTTTATAAAATATGTATTAACTATGGTAATTTGTGTGAACGTACAGGAATAGTGTGAATCCACCCTAAATGTAGCTATGTAGTTTGTTAAAGTACTGTATATTGCCCTTTTATTAAACAAACAAAAAAAAAACCTTTGCAAATTGATTTTCATCCTTCTGCATTGCTGGTGTAGCCTCTTTGCAGCCACTCTCTGTATACATGTGTAGCACCCTGGTCCTAAACAGGGCTGCTAATAAATCTAGTTGGACAAGGTGGTAACTAGCCTGGCTAATTGGTAGGCTGATCCACTGATTCCTTTCCTAAGTCTGAGTTTGGGGTAGTCTCTCTCTTCTGTCAATAGGAGGCACTGTTGCTTTTGGCATTTGAATGATGGATTACCATAAATGCAGGTAATGGGTAACTAGGTTGTCTCAGCCAATCAGCAGGAGTTTATTTGACCACTGTGTATGCTGAGATAGGCTATTTATTTGGGAGGAGTCATGTGATCGGGGTTCTTCCTGCCCAAGGCTGTGGCCTGGGTGGGCGTGTATTGAGAAGCTCCTGGTTGCTAGGCCTGGAGCTTGAGGCCTATCCAGAATGCATGCTGGCTGCTAGATGCACTTAAGGCCTATCCAGCAATTCGGGGTCCTGCAAAGGAGGAGCAGCCAAGGTTAAGCCTAAAGTTTGAGGCGGAACTGTATGTGTTAGAGGCTCGGCCTGAGGGGAACCTGGTCATTGTCAGAGGTAAAAGGGAAGCAGTTACCACAAAGGGACGACCACTTCTGTTACTGGAGGCAAGTTGGGAAAGGATGAAGTTCTGAAGGAGTACCAGAGCAGAAGCTTCACTAGCCGGGGACAGTGGAGTGGTGGGAAAGTTTCAGTAGAGACTCATCCAGGAAGGCAGCGGGTAGCTGTGAGTAAAGCTTGAAGGAGTATGGCGGGGAGCTGTAAGTAAAGCTTGAAGATAAAGTACAGCGGTTAGCTGTGGGTGAAGCTTGGGAATCCAGCGGGTGGCTGAGAGTCCAAGAAGTCTAGGGAGAGACGGCAAGCTGAGCTTAAGGATCTACAGTGAGATACTGTGAGTTAAGCTGGAAGATCTACAGTGGGATACTGTGAGTTAAACTGGAGGATCTACAGTAGGATACTGTGAGAGAAGTTCTTGCTATAGGAGACAGCGGTTGCTACAAGATACTGATTGCTGCATTCAGCCTAAAGGCCCTCATTCTGTATGGCTGTCTGCCAGTTCTATTTTTGCCTGCGGAGTTGCATTAATTGCTATTGCATTTGACTAAGGGTGTCCTGTACCCTAAACCCTCTCTCCTCAACGTTCCTGTTAATAGAAATAAAACTCTCTCTTTGTTCATTTTAACAAAAGCGACTTCCACCCAATCTTTTCACCTTGCACCACACCCACTATGCCTAATAACCTGCACCCTGAGGAGGAATGTCAGTTCTCCCTGGCTCTGGGGGTCACCTTAAGGCCCTTGGAAGTTGGGGAGACCGCTACACATGCACTCCAGCAACACCCACATAATTTCTCTGGGAGCATTTCCTGGTGGTGACAACAATGGACTGTGCCTACTGTGTGTTGAAAGGGCTACTTTTAGTCTTCACTGTGACAATCCAGGTAGGATCCAATATGACAACCCAGGTAGTCTTCAATGCAGGGGCGTAACTACCACCATAGCGACCCATGTGGGCGCTATGGGGCCCGCAGCCAAGTGGGGCCCAGTGAGGATGAGAGCACCGCCAGCAGTCTCCCAGCCAGGGGAAGAGAGAGAAGAGGAAGAGGCAAGCTGTGACCTGTGCCCAATGCAGCGTTGCCTGTGCCCAATACAACCTGGTCTGCCTGTGCCCCATACAGCCTCACCTGTGCAGAGGAAGAGGCAAGCCACCCGGATCAGCAGAGAGCTTAATTGCCCGATGTAATAGCTTTCATTAGAACTTCCAGTGTTCCTGGGGCTCACATCACATAGCTCCACCTCTTGGCCCAGCGCCTTTGACAGACAGAACGCCAATCCAATGCGGGGCGTGTGACTCATCAAAGGCATCAGGCCAAGAGGTGGGGCTATGCGCTGCATTGGGCACAGGTCATGCTGCATTGGGCACAGGTCACGCTGTATGGGGCACAGGTCACGCTGTATGGGGCACAGGTCACACTGCATTGGGCACAGGTCACGCTGTATGGGGCACAGGTCACAGTGCATTGGGCACAGGTTACGATGCATTGGGCGCAGGTCATGCTGCATTGGGCACAGGTCACGCTGTTTGGGGCACAGGTCACGCTGTATGGGGCACAGGTCACGCTGGATTGGGCACAAGTCACGCTGCATTGGGCACAGGTCACGCTGCATTGGGCACAGGTCACACTGCATTGGGCAGAGGTCATGCTGCATGGGGCACAGGTCATACTGCATTGGGCACAGGTCACGCTGCATGGGGCACAGGTCACGCTGCATTGTGCACAGGTCACGCTGCATTGTGCACAGGTCACACTGCATTGGGCACAGGTCACGCTGCATTGTGCACAGGTCACACTATATGTAGCACAGGTCACTCTGCATTGACACTAGGGCAGCTTTGGGGGGGGGCTGTTTGCAGGGGGGCCCCATACAACATTTTGCTATGGGGCCCTGCTATTTCTAGTTACGCCCCTGCTTCAATGTAACAACCCAGGTAGTATCCAATGTGACAAGCCAGGAGCTCATTTGGGAGGGGACAGAGTGTTGTCACCCTATAACAGTTAGTGTCTGAACAAGGACCTTTGTGGCATGATCATCAGGTATTATTTTATTAAAAGTTGTTTTAAAAATAGTAAAATGTATTAAGAACATAAGGAGAAATAATACAGTATATACCTATTGACTTTATAATATTGTATATACATATTGACATATTTGTGTCAGAAAATTCACATTACAATTCTTCTCATTGGCTATGCACTTAACAAAAAAAAAACTATGATGTCAGTAACTCTATTTAGGAGCTCATCGAAAATGACCATCTGTATGGATGGAGATGCTTAACCTTTGGCTTCCCGTTCATCAAAGAAAGCATTTTGTATCTGCAACCTTCTAATGCAGAACAGCTGGAAATACATCAATGATCTATGTATCATGCTCTGGAGTTTTAAAACTTTGGAGAAGCCAATATTATTTCTAAAGTAGCCTACATGATTTAAATGTCAGATGTTGCCTAAACGAAATGTATATACAGTATCTCATAAAAGTGAGTACACCCCTCACATTTTGTAAATAGTTTATTATATCTTTTCATGTGACAACACTGAAGAAATGACTCTTTGCTACAATGTAAAGTAGTGAGTGTACAGCTTGTATAACAGTGTAAATTTGCTGTCCCCTCAAAATAACTCAACACACAGCCATTAATGTCTAAACTACTGACAACAAAAGTGAGTACACCCCTAAGTGAGAATGTCCAATTGGACCAAAAGTGTCAATATTTTGTGCGGCCACCATTATTTTCCAGCACTGCCTTAACCCTCTCGGGCATGGAGTTCACCAGAGCTTCATAGGTTGCCACTGGAGTCCTCTTCCACTCCTCTACGATGACATCACAGAGCTGGTGGATGTTGGAGACCTTGCGCTTCTCCACTTTCCATTTGAGGATGCCCCACAGATGCTCAATAGGGTTTAGGTCTGAAGACATGCTTGGCCAGTCCATCATCTTTACCCTCAGCTTCTTAGCAAGGCAGTGGTCGTCTTGGAGGTGTGTTTGGGGTCGTTATCATGTTGGAATACTGCCCTGCGGCCCAGTCTCCGAAGGGAGGGGATCATGCTCTGCTTCAGTATGTCACAGTACATGTTGGCATTCATGGTCCCCTCAATGAACTGTAGCTCCCCAGTGCCAGAGCACTCATGCAGCCCCAGACCATGACACCACCACCATGCTTGACTGTAAGCAAGACATGCTTGTCTTTGTACTCCTCAACTGGTTTCCACCCCACACGCTTGATGCCATCTGAACCAAATAAGTTTATCCTGGTCTCTTCAGACCACAGGACATAGTTCCAGTAATCCTTGTCCTTAGTCTGCTTAGTCTTCAGCAAACTGTTTGCGGGCTTTCTTGTGCATCATCTTTAGAAGAGGCTTCCTTCTGGGACGACAGCCATGCAGACCAATTTTATGCAGTGTACGGCGTATGGTCTGTGCGCTAACAGGCTGACCCCCAACCCCTTGAACCTCTGTAGCAATGCTGGCAACAGTCAATCGTCTATTTCCCAAAGACAACCTCTGGATATGACGCTGAGCACGTGCACTCAACTTCTTTGGTCGACCATGGTCGAGGCCTGCTCTGAGTGGAACCTGTCCTGTTAAACCGCTGTATGGTCTTGGCCACCGTGCTGCAGCTCAGTTTCAGGATCTTGGCAATCTTCTTATAGCCTAGGCCATCTTTATGTAGAGCAACAATTATTTTTTTCAGATCCTCAGAGAGTTCTTTGATCTTCCAGTGACCAGTATGAGAGAGTGAGAGCAATAACACCAAATTTAACTCACCTGCTCCCCATTCACACCTAAGACCTTGTAACACTAACGAGTCACATGACACCGGGGAGGAAAAATGGCTAATTGGACCCAATTTGGACATTTTCACTTAGGGGTGTACTCACTTTTGTTGCCAGCGGTTTAGACATTAATGGCTGTGTGTTGAGTTATTTTTAGGGGACAGCAAATTTACACTGTTATACAAGCTGTACACTCACTAATTTACACTGTAGCAAAGTGTCATTTCTTCAGTGTTGTCACATGAAAAGATATAATAAAATATTTACAAAAAATGTGAGGGGTGTACTCACTTTTTTGAGATACTGTACATGTAAAATGAATCTGCTTGATTAAAGGCAGCACACAGAGAAGAGACAGGGGCTGCTTTTCCTGGGTAATGGAGACACACTGAGGGTCTTTTGCAGGAAAGGAAAGCTGTTCTGTGAGGGCCTGCAGCAGGACGTCCCACAGCTGTACAGTAGAGAGAGTCACACAGAGAGGATTTGCTGCCTGTGCCTGTTGGCCTGCATTGGAGGGAGGACATGCCTACTGCCAGAGCTTGCTGGAGACTTCACACGCCTGACCTAGAGCTGGATGCTGAGCCACGTGGGTTAACCTGAACTGATGGAGATTCCGGAATTTGATGGCTGGAACTGTTAACTGCCAAGCATGTGGACTCAGACCTGTCATCTGTTGGGAGTGGTGAGAACAAACAACAAAAGATTCCACTTAATCCAGCTCTGAGGGGTGATGGCTACAAACCACTTGAGGCATACCTCAGAGAAGTCATAAAAATGTCTATGCCATGGTTTGTGTAAAAAGATTTTGTTGTAAAATCAAAGTATTCCAAAAATGGAAAAGGTTAAAACATGGCTGACAGACAATGAATGTTAAACATCATGCTTGATATTGAACGTCAATCTCACCCAAACCTTGGCAGGCTGACTTGGGCATATGTCAAGGCCGGTGCTGGGGGCAACCAAAAGGTGTATAGGTGCCAGATGTCGCATGGGCATCCACCCAATGGAAGAGATGACAGACCACTTGTGGAACCCGTAAGGGTCAGTGATGTGGAGAGGCCCCCAATAGACCAAACATTGAACTCCAAAACGCGGAGGATGCAGCTGGTGTAGTCGGGTGGCGCGCTGGATGTGACGTCACCAACACAGAGTGAAGTTGAACTGACTCACCACAACAAGGCTTGGGATGGAACAAAGATGCAGTTGTAGAGCACATGGAAAGCTGTCAGCAGGCTGTAATACTGATAACACTTTTCCGGCTTGGCCCTTTATCAAATCATCATCAATCATCGTCATCAATCATCATCATCATCAATGATTTGATAAAGGGCCACGCCCGAAACACGTTATCAGGGGTACCCTGCTCAGGAACATATCTGGGGTATCCCTATAGAGTGCACTCAAGAACATTACCATTGAGTTAATTGGGTCTGACTCCGCTCATACATTTTAAGCTTGGACTAACAATGTTGCAGTATAGTAATTTCTTTTATAACTAGCCAACTTTTTTTATTTCTGTTATAGGCCAGTGTTCACTTTATTAGTTCTGCAACTTTGAAGTGCTTATTGCTTGATGACAGATCTTGCACTGTTTACCTGCTTTGATATAATACACTTACTTAACTTATCATCTGGTAGTCTTTGGCCTAATTTCTGGGCGTTATTATACATCTGTGACTTACTAATGCTTATGTTATCCAGGTGTGAGTGGTCTTCCACCTCTAACTGGGTGTGTTGGTGGGGACTGAGTGGTTTTAAGAGTTGTGGCAGAACAGAGGACCCATCATCAATAGTGATTGGTTTTCTTTATAAGACTTAACAAGGATTTAAATGTCTATAAGTCTAGGTTACAACTGCAATGACACAGTGACTTGTCTGGAGGAAGGTTCTGTTGAAAAAACACTCAGAGGCTGGAATTGCACTTTCAGTACACACTGACATTGAACATTTACACCTAAGTCAAACATTGACTGTGAAATTTATCTTTATTTTAGACCCCTTTCACACTGGAGCGCTTTGCAGGCGCTATAGCGTTAAAAATAGCGCCTGTAAAATGCCCTAAAACAGCTGCTCCATGCATTCGGTGCACTGGCAGGGCGTCAGAAAAAGTCCTGCCAGCAGCTTCTTTGGAGCAGTGAAGGAGCGGTGAACTCACCGCTCCTCCACCGCTGCTCCCCATTGAAATCAATGGGGCAGCCCTGCGATACCGCCGGCAAAACGCCACTCCGGCAGCATTTTGCGGGCAGATTTAACCCCTTTTCAGCCGCTAGTGGCCGAATAGTACCACTAAAACGACGGTAAAGCGGCGATAAACCGCTTTACCGCTGACGCCGGGCGTCGGCAGTGTGAAAGGGGTCTTAATGCAAATCTGTGCTTTGCCCATTCAGGGCAAATTAACCACTTCAATACCAGGCACTTTCACCCCTTCCGGCCCAGGACAATTTTCAACTTTCAGCGCTGTTGCACTTTGAATGACAATTGCGCGATAATGCAACACTGTACTCAAACTAAATTTTATCATTTTCTTCCCACAAATAGAGCTTTCTTTTGGTGGTTTTTGATCACCTCCGGGGTTTTTATTTTTTGCTAAACAAACAAAAAAATATTCAAATTAACTGTTTCTGTCATAAAATTTTGTTCTCCCCTTCACTGACGAGCACTAATGAGGCGGCACTGATGGGCACTGATGAGGTGGAACTGATGGGCACTGATGAGGAGGCACTGATATGTAGAATTGATGGGCACTGATAGGCAGCACTCATATGCAGCACTGATGGGCACCAATAGGCGGCACTGATATGCAGCACTGATGGGCACTGACAGGCGGCAATGATGGGCACTGACAGGCGACACTGATGGACACTGACAGGCGACACTGATGGACACTGACAGGCGACACTGATGGACACTGATAGGCAGCACTGATTGGCACTGATAGGTGGTACTGATTGGCACTGACAGGTGGCACTGATGGGCTACACTGATGATGAGGTACTGATGTGTTACTGACAGGTGTTACTGCTGGGCACTGATTGGCACTGTAATGGGCACTGATTGGCACAGTGGTGGGCACTGATTGGCACCGTGGTGGGCACTGGCAGTCTTTTATTATGGGGACACTGCTGGGCACCTATTGGCATGTGATTGGCACATCCGAGGGGGCTTTGCTGATAATTAATGTGCTGATTATCAGCACAGATTGCTCCCTCTGACAGGGAGAGCCGACGATCAGCTCTCCCTGTCAGCGCGAACCGAGGAATGCCGTTTACTGGCACTTCCTGGTTCACGCGATGATCAGCTGTCATTGGTCACAGCTGATCACGTGGTAACAAGCGTCTGACAGAGGCTTCTTATCACGATCGGAGATGCGGCATGTCAGACTGACACGCCGTACTCACAGGCGCACGCCGGCATGTTATCCTGCTGGACGTCAAATGATGCCCAGTCAGGATAACAGAACCACTTCCCTGAAAGTCAATATGCTATTGACCGGGCGGGAAGTGGTTCTCTGGATAGCCTGCCCCCTCTGCTACAGATTTTTCCTTTTTATTCACTCCCTCGTCACACCATTAGCTCACTGGAGCACCTCCAAAATCCAAACCTAAGTTCTTCTGGTCAGCTTAATGTCCGAGCTTATGCACAGTTAAAGAGACATTGCTGCCTTGCCCATACAGGACAAATTGCCCCTGGCCTGTTTATATTCACCTTACCGGTAATCCCTCACCACTCCTTGTCCATACTAAAAGGACTAGAGTTGGAGACCTGGGGGTGCTGTCAGTGACAGTGTTTGGGCCTGATGATTGACTGCTAGACCTGAGAACTATCATAACAGAGGAGATCAAACGCTCCTCCATACCCAGAAGTTCTGGGAAGAGTAGATAACCGCAGGAGAGAAAGGAGCAGTAAGGGAATACTGGTAAGGTGAGTATAGGGGGATCAATGAGGTTATTTGTAGGGACACTGTAACTTTTCACTGCATGTGCAAGTTGACAGTGTCTCTTTAAGGACCCTCCCTTTGTCCAAATGTGCCAGCACTTGGATGCCCGCTCAGGCACTCAATGTTGTTCGGTTGTAGGAAGTATCGAGAGTCACATGCTCCCTTGTGCCAGAAGTACTGGGTAATTCTTGCAGGTAAACAGAACCATAAGCCAACTCTACTGCCCCAGTCTACCGATTGGATAGTAAAAGATGATTGATGAGGTAATCCCTGTAACTATGATCAGAGTTTTAGAGTTTTAAGCTTAGTTTACACAGGCAGCGGGGGAGGGGGGATGGGGGAGGGGGGGGTAAAGACAGTTGGCTTGGCATTCCACCTAGGGTTGCCACTTCTTCTTCAAGCCAAACATGAACACTTTAGTGGCGCACAGCAAAAAAATAAATTTTTTAGCATACCCTAGAGCAGTGATGGCGAACCTTGGCACCCCATATGTTATGGAGCTACATTTCCCATGATGCTCAACTAAATGCAGAGTGCATGAGCATCATAGGAAATGTAGTTCCAAAACATCTGGGGTGCCATGGTTCGCCATCACTGCTCTATAGGATTGTAAAAGACCTGGGACACCTTTGGATGCTCTAAAGAGAACAGTAATGTGGAGTGCTTAGTTCCCCCTTACCCTTCTATCAGGCACTGTTCTGAGCTACATTGCTGTCTGAATATTATGTCCAGGTTTCAGGTGGACTGAAACCCGGACACATGATTCCAAACCCGAACTGTCCGGGTGAATCCCGGACAGGTGGCAACCCTAATTCCACCTCCAAATTAACATGGCCGGCTGGAGAGGGGAGTACTCACTGCTAAGGCCGTGAAGCTTTACCGTGCCTCAATTTTAATTCAACATGGCGAGTTTGACAGGTGGCAATGCTTATCAAACTCACCCATTAAAAGCAATGAAACCACAATGCAACTGCATGCCAAATACAGCTATGGCAGTTTTAGCACAGTAGTTAAATGTAAAATCTCCATTGGGATAGAAAAAATTCCCCTTGTGATCGAAAAAAAAAAGCAGACATTCAGGAGGTGGCAATAACACCTTTCGAATGTCTGTAATCTTACTTTACCACTTAAGGTCTGCTCTATAGCAGTTTTACTTCTACAGGGAGGCACCTCTGCGCCAGATCACGTATATATACGTAGACTCAATGTTTGCCGGCACCCGCTGATTGTTTGGTACACAGGCAGAATGGCAATCTGTCAGGAGGGAAGGTGTGGATCCTGTGTCCCTGCAAAGGAGGGACATGGATCCACACCTAGCCCTAGTAAAAGCACCTCCCACAGTATACTGAATCACAGGCTAGGCATACAGTTATGTCTAAGGCCTTATAGGCTGAAACGCATCAACTGACTTAATCTGCGTTTGTTCACTGTGGCTATTCAATAAAATGAAGAAATTTTAAGAGCAACAACCGAAGTGCGGATCATTTTTTCTACAGGCATACAGTAAACCCTTTGATCACCCCTGGTGTTAACCTTTTCCCAACTAGTGTCATTAGTACAGTGACAGTGCATGTTTTTTTCACTGTATTAGTGTCACTGGTCCCCAAAAAGTGTCAAAAGTGTCTGTCAGTGTCAGAATGTCAGCCGCAATATCGCAGTCCCGCTATAAGTCACTGATCGCCGCCATTACTAGTAAATAAATAAATGAAAATATCCCATAGTTTGTAGACACTATAACTTTTGCGCAAACCAATCAATATGCGCTTATTGGGATTTTTTTTTACTAAAAATATGTAGCAAAACACATATTGGCCTAAATTGATGAAGACATTTGATATTTTCCATTTTTTATTGGATATATATTATAGCAGAAAGTAAAACTTTTTTTTTTTTCACAATTTTTTGTTTATAGTGCAATTGTGCTCAAATACCACCAAAAGAAAGCTCTATTTGTGGGGAAAAAAGGGCGTACATTTTATTTGAGTACAGTGTTCCACAACCGCGCAATTGTCAGTTAAACTAATGCAGTGCTGGATCACAAAAAATGGCCTGGTCATGAAGGGGGTAGGTCAAGTGGTTAACCACTTCACATATTCATATGACGTCCGCAGGAGGGATCTCCCATCCTGGGCGGGCGTCATATGTCCTGGGCTTCCCGGCCGTCTGGGGGGGTGCGCGCGCGCGTCCGCCGTATCACACGGGGGCCAATGTGCGCGCCTGGCGGCCGCGATGTCCGCCTGGCATCCGCGATTGCCCGATAACAGAGTAAGAACGTGGATCTATGTGTGTAAACACACAGATCCACGTCCTGTCAGGGGAGAGGAGACCGATGGTGTGTTCCCAGTACAGAGGAACACCGATCGGTCTCCTCCCCTTGTGAGTCCCCCCCCTACAGTTAGAATCACTCCCTAGGTAACACATTTAACCCCTCGATCGCCCCCTAGTGTTAACCCCTTCCCTGCCAGTGACATTTATACAGTAATCAGTGCATTTTTATAGCACTGATAGCTGTATAAATTTGAATGGTCCCAAAATGGTGTCAAAAGTGTCTGATATGTCTGCTGCAATGTCACAGTCACGATAAAAACCGCAGATTGCCGCCATTACTAGTAAACAAAAAAATAATAAAAATGCCATTAAACTATCCCCTATTTTGTAGACGCTATAACTTTTGCGCAAACCACAATCAATATACGCTTATTGCGATTTTTTTTTTTTTTTAAATTGTTTATTAAGTATTTTCAAGTATACAGAAACAGAGTATACATTCACATAAAAAAGTCATCAAAGGCAGTATAATCTTAATGAAAGAAAATTTTGTAGCATATTATGCATCGAGGAAAGTAACCTAAAGTGTCAAATGATTATCAGACATTACATACACATCATGGTAAAGAATAAGAGGATTAATTAGTGAAACAATTGCAATGTTGTGGTCATTGGCATTATTTTACTCGTACAATAAAAAAATCTGTCATTTCACCCCCTTAACTCAGGACTACCTGGGGATTCTCTATGTTATATTCAGAGGAGTCCCAGTTCCCCCATATAGCATCACATCTAGGGAGGGAATCATCAATTATGGCTGTGATACCTTCCATCCTGCGAATATCTGCGATGGTTGACAAAAATTGTGCAAAAGTAGGAGGGATACTGGCTAACCAACATTGGGGTATAACCCGTTTAGCTGCTAATAAAATGAAAGCCATCAGTTTCCTGAGGCTTTTTAGCGTTTTTGGGAGGGGCAGGCCTAGTAAGAGATGTATAGGTTGGTGGGGTACAGGGATATCCAGGACCTTCTCCAGAAGGGCATGAATCTGTGACCAGTATGGCACGATCGAGGGACATTCCCAAAATATGTGGAAATGGGTGTCTAAAGATGAACCACATCTCCAGCACTGCCCAGAGGTTGTCAGTTTATGTCTTAATAGAAATTCCGGGGTCCTGTACCAGAACATCAGTATTTTATAGGCTGTTTCCTTCTGAGTCACACATCTAGATATCTTGGATGCACTTTCCCAGATATTCTTCCATTCACTTAATAAGATAGGTCTGTTTAAAATGTGGGACCATTTCCGCATATATGTGTGAGTCTGCTCTGTGATGGGGGAGGAAGCATGTAGGATTTTATAAATAGTAGATATTAGGTGAGATTCGTAAGGACCTCTGGAGCACACCATTTCAAATTCAGTAGGTATGGATAGGGTCAGTTGTAGGATTTTGGTGGGAAAAAAATGTTTAATTTGTAGGAAAGAGTAAAAAAGGTTTTTCGGGATTTTATATTTAGATCGTAGGTCAGGAAAAGTGAGAAGTTTACGTGTCACTGGGTTAACCAGGTGACATAGTTGAAAAATATCGGCTTTTGTCCATGGCAACATGGCGTCGTAAGAAAGGCTATCAGGGATCTCTGGATTAAAAATAATATTTGTTAAAGGAGAGCATGGAGACGAAAACGTATATTTACTAGAGCAACTTTTCCATATTGAAAGTGTAAACAACATCGGATTCAAACTGATTTTACGTAATTGGGAGATGAATTTGTCCGAGGATGGCCATAGCATGCAACATGGGTGTGCGGGTACTGTAATGCCCATTTCTATTTAAGACCATCTATTAGGGGCGTATCTAGACGTCCAAGAGGTTATGGCTCTTAGATGTGAAGCATAGTAATACTTAATTATGTCAGGTGCCCCCAAACCACCACCAGCTCGGGTTGCAAAAAGTACTGTGCTAGCTATCCTATGGGATTTATGATTCCATATAAAGTTAAGGAAATTTCGTTGGATTAGCTTTAATTGGGACATTGGAATCTTAACTGGAAGGGTCTCAAAGAGATAGAGGAGCTTAGAGAGCACTGACATTTTGAGGACATTTATCCTTCCAAGAAGGGATAAGGGAAGCTTTGTCCATGTCTTCAATAATTTGTTAATCTCTATAAACATAGGGGGAAAATTGGCCTGAAAAAGAGTAGAATATGAGGGGGTCAGGTGAACACCGAGGTACTTTAATGAGTGAGGGCACCATCGATACATGAAATTTTCCTGTAAAGTCGAGAGCATAGCTGTTGAGAGGTTAATAGGGAGGGTTTCAGTTTTGGTCGGATTTATTTTAAAACCTGAAATATTTCCAAATTCATTTAGGGTTGCATGGAGAGAAGGAAGTGATATATGGGGATGCGTCAATGTTAATAGGATATCATCATCGAATAAGGACAGCTTGTATTCCCAATGTCTCAGCGCCACTCCTCCTTTGTCTGGATGGGAGCGAATAGCTTCGGCCAAAGGTTCCAGACTGAGAATGAAAAGCAAAGGGGACAAGGGGCACCCCTGTCGGGTACCGTTACTTAATGAGAATGGCGGAGAGACATGGGAAGACAATTGTACCTGGGAAGTGGGCGTGGAGTAAAGCGCTTTCAGAGCGTGTATAAAGGGACCTGAAAATCCATATCTAGCCCAAAAATTTATTTATCTATTTATTTCAGTTACTTGTATAGCGCCGTCAATTTACGCAGTGCTTTACATATACATTGTACATTCACATCAGTCACATTCATACATACTAGGGACAATTTAGACAGGATCCAATTAACCTACCAGCATGTCTTTGGAGTGTGGGAGGAAACCGGAGTACCCGGAGGAAACCCACGCAGGCACAGGGAGAACATGCAAACTCCAGGCAGGTAGTGTCGTGGTTGGGATTTGAACCAGCGACCTTTCTTACTGCTAGGCGAAAGTGCTATCCACTACACTACTGTGCCGCCATAGCGAACATAAATGACCAGTTTAGGCGATCAAATGCCTTCTGAGCATCTAAACTAAGGACTATCGCAGGTCTCTTAGTTTTAGTCAATAGGTCAATAAGATCGATAGTTCTTCTAGTGTTGTCTCCTGCGTGTCTAGTGGGAACAAAACCAACCTGGTCCGTATGTATGAGTGAGGGGAGAAGTAGGGATAGTCTGTTAGCTAAGATTTTGGTGAAAATTTTATAATCAGAGTTCCAGAGAGCAATGGGGCGATAGTTGTCTGGTAATGATAAGTCTTTGTCCGGTTTCGGGATGACTGTAATAAAGGCGTGGAGGAATTGGGAGTGTGGGACAACCCCTGCATCAGGGAGGTAAACAGGCTTATCATATGGGGCATTAGAACCGATAGGAAGCTTTTAAAGTATGAATAAGGAAGTCCGTCGGGCCAGGAGCTTATTGCGATTTTTTTTTAACAAAAATATGTAGAGGAATACATATCGGCCTAAACTGAGGAAAAAATTTGTGTTTTTTTTTTGTTTCTTTAAATTGGGATATTTATTATAGCAAAAAGTAAAAATTACTGTTTTTTTTTTTCAAACTTGTCGCTCTTCTTTTGTTTATAGTGCAAAAAACAAAAAACGCAGAGGTGATCAAATACCACCAAAAGAAAGCTCTATTTGTGAGGAAAAAATTATAAAAATTTCATTTGGGTACAGTGTTGCATGACCGCGCAATTGTCATTCAAAGCGTGACAGTGCTGAAAATTGGCCTGGGCAGGAAGGGGGTGAAAATGCCCTGTATTGAAGTGGTTAAACCACCTCTGAAGGAAGCATGGATTGCTTTTCAGAGTGGGCAGTGGCGCCTGTCACTGTGTGAATGAGCCCCTACGCTGACAGCAGTGTGCAAAGCAATAGATCCCTGAATGAGTGCTGCTTTACAGGCCTAATATGAAGACATGTTCTTTTTTTTTTTTTTTTTTTTTTATGCCAGCTGCATTTAAATACATCTAATATATTTTACAGAATGCCTAACAGAATTAAAAAAATGTTCTTATATTATTTCCTGAAGTTCCACTTCAAGGATTTGCAGGGGATGTGTGCATCATCGCTTGACTAATCAAGACTTCAGCTCACTGAGTGACTTTGCAATTAATGCCACCATTGTAGCAGGTAAGCACAGCAGGAAAATGGAAAGTAGGTATTAAAAGAGTCTTGTAATAGTCACAGTAATTAATAACATTAATAACGTGATTCAACAGCAGAATAATTATTATTATTAATTCAAATTTTCAGTTCATAGGAGCTTTAACTCATACACTCTTTCATATACTTATCTGATTTCTAAACCGACCTTTGCAGGGAATGTAAAGGAAAAAGGAAGACTCAGTAAGTGACTTTATTTGGTCTGCAAGCTTTGTCTGTGGCCAGTGATGTGCAAATTTTATAAAATGTGCTCTGTGGACAGAAAGGTGGGTAGAGGTTGTAGTTATCTCCAGAGGATGAATATCTGTATGGCATTTGAAGCCAACTAGTTAGTTCTCATTTACACATTTGCCTTATAAATTGAGAGTATTGTGCTTTTGAATATATTTTTCATATTTATCATGATCAAGAATATATATTTTTTTTCTTTTTTAACCAGTTGCCGACTGCTGCACGCTGATATACGTCGGCACAATGGCAGCGGCGGGCAAATGGGTGTACCTGTACATCCCCTTTAATTGGCGGGGCTAGTGGGCGCGCACGCGCCTGCCGCGTACGGCGCGACCGCGCTTGCGAGTCCCGCGGACTCGATGTCCGCTGGTGTCCCGCGGTCGTGTCTATGTAAACAAGGCATTTCCCTGTTCTGCCTAGTGACATGGCAGAGATCACCGCTCCCTGTCATCGGGAGCAGTGATCGTTGTCATGTCAGTGGTAGCCCACCCCCCCCCACAGTTAGAATCACTTCCTAGGACATACTTAACCTCTTGACCGCCCCCTGTGTAAATGACCCCACTTGTCATTTACACAGTACAGGCATACCCCACTTTTAAGTACACAATAGGGTTAATTTACTAAATTTACTTAATTTACTAAAGCTGGAAAGTGCAAAATCAGGCTCACTTCTGCAGAGAAACCAATGAGCTTCCAGGTTTTATTACCAAAGCCTTGATTGAACAAGCTGGGGTTAGAAGCTCATTGGTTTCTATACAGAAGTGAGCCTGATTTTGCACTTTCCAGCTTTAGTATATAAACCCCATTGTGTACTTAAAAGTGGGGTATGCCTGTAATCAGTGCATTTTTACAGCACTGATCGCTGTATAAATGACAATGGTCCCAAAATAGTGTCAAAATTGTCCGATGTGTCCGCCATAATGTCACAGTCACGATAAAAAACGCAGATCGCCGCCATTACTGATAAAAAAAAAAAAAATGAATAATAAAAATGCCATAAAACTATCCCCTATTTTGTAGACGCTATAACTTTTGCGCAAACCAATCAATATATGCTTATTGAGATTTTTTTTTACCAAAAATATGTAGAAGAATACATATCGGCCTAAACTGAGGAAAAAATTAGTTTTTTTTATATATTTTTGGGGGATATTTATTATAGCAAAAAGTTTTTATTTTTTGCGCTATAAACAAAAAAAAGAGCGACAATTTTGAAAAAAAAAGCAATATTTTTTACTTTTTGCTATAATAAATATCCCCCCAAAATATATAAAAAAACAATTTTTTTCCTCAGTTTAGGCCGATATATATTCTTCTACATATTTTTGGTAAAAAAAAATCTCAATAAGCGTATATTGATTGGTTTGCGCAAAAGTTATAGCGTCTACAAAATAGGGGATAGTTTTATGGCATTTTTATTATTAATTTTTTTTTTATCGCAGATCGCCACCATCCCAAAAAATCGCAGATCGCCGCCATTACTGATAAAAAAAAAAAATTAATAATAAAAATAAAAACTATCCCCTATTTTGTAGACGCTATAACTTTTGCGCAAACCAATCAATATACGCTTATTGAGATTTTTTTTTTTACCAAAAATATGTAGAAGAATACATATCGGCCTAAACTGAGGAAAAAAAATTTTTTTTATATATTTTTGGGGGATATTTATTATAGCAAAAAGTAAAAAATATTGCTTTTTTTTTTCAAAATTGTCGCTCTTTTTTTGTTTATAGCGCAAAAAATTAAAACCGCAGAGGCGATCAAATACCACCAAAAGTAAGCTCTATTTGTGGGAAAAAAAGGACGTCAATTTTGTTTTGGTGTAAGGTCGCACGGCGGCGCAATTGTCAGTTAAATCATCGCAGTGCCGAATCGCAAAAAGTACTCTGGTCAGGAAGGGGGTAAAATCTTCCGGGGCTGAAGCGGTTAAAATTGGATAAAGATGAAATATTAGGTTTTCATTTTTGAAGCAAAAATGTTTTCAGAGCTCAGTATTGGAAGCTGAAATGACAGAGCATTGACTCGCTTGACATGGCGCTGTACAGTCTGAGACATAGGGGTTGATTTACTAAAGCTGGAGAGTGCAAAATCTGATGCAGCTCTGAAACCAGACATCAGCTTCCAGGTTTTCTTTGTCAAAGCTTAAAGGATATCTAAAGATTATTTTTTTTTTAAACAAACATGTCATACTTACCTCCTCTGTGCAGTTGGTTTTGCACAGAGCAGCCCCGATCCTCCTCTTCTGGGGTCCCTTAGCGGCCCTCCTGGCTCCTCCTCTTCTCGAGTGCCCCGTTGGAGAGTTGCTCTCCCTCGGGGCACTCGTGCGGGTGCGCTCCCGTGTCATGCTGCTGCGTCTATTGACACAAACAGCAAGACTCAACTCCACTCCCTGGCTCCTGCGTCATTGGATTTGATTGACAGCAGCAGGAGCCAGTGGCTGCGTTTCTATAAATCTATCCAATCAGGACCCGAGACACCGGCTGGAGCTGGTGTACTCGTACCCGCTGGAAAGACCGGATTCAGGTAAGTAAAAGGGGGGTTCTGGGGGGCAGCTGCATCACAGGAGGTTAAAGTGGAGTTCCACCCAAAAGTGGAACTTCCACTCATCAGATTCCTCCCCCCCTCCGGTGTCACAGTTGGCACCTTTCAGGGGGGAGGGGGGTACAGATACCTGTATATTACAGGTATCTGTACCCACTTCCGGCGTAGATAGCCGCAGAATCTGCGGGTAATTACGCCACTTCCTGCACCCTCCCCGCTGCCTGCTGGGAAACACACGGCTCCCAGAGGCAGCAGGGACCATTGGTATTGCGCTGCGCGACTCGCGCATGCGCAGTAGGGAACCGGGAAGTGAAGCCGCACGGCTTTACTTCCTGATTCCCTTACCGAAGATGGAGGCGGCAGCATCCGAGGACGGAGAGACGCTTCGGCCTCGGGTGCCGACATCGCGGGCGCCCTGGACAGGTAAGTGTCCATGTTTTAAAAGTCAGCAGCTGCAGTATTTGTAGCTGCTGACTTTTAAAAAAAAAATTTCTCGGTGTTGCTCCGCTTTAAGGTAAAAAAAAACTCTGAGGGTTCACAACCCCTTTATTTGAAGAAGCTGAAGTTTTAGAAGATGTTTGGCTATCATGCACAGCTGCACCAGATTTTGCACTCTCCAGTTTTAAGAAATCAATCCCAAAGTTTCTGAAAGAAAACTTCTTGCGTTGTGCTTGCTATTTAGCTAACACATAGTGCTCTGTGAATTCCATGTCATGGGCAGGGGCAGCCCACCAATAAGGGGAACAGGGGCGCAGCCCCCCTCATCCGTGCGCCTGCTCCCTAATCCACATGCAGGGCACCGGACGCATGGATTCCAATTGTTTTTTTTTTTTTTTGAAGCACATGATTGGAGCCTGAGACTCTGATTGGCTTCAAAAAAGGGTGGGCTCGGGGCGCAGAGCACTGTGCCCTGAGCCCACCCAGTTGTGAGACAATAGCGAATTAATATTCGCTATTGTTTTCCTGTTTCTTCTCCCAACCAATCGGGTCTCAGGAGCTGCTTCCTGACCGGGAGAAGAAACAAGAAGACAAGGCCGGGAGTCTTAGAGCAGACCGGGTAGATGAGGAGGGCTACGAGCAGAGCAAGAATGACGGAGGCAAGCTCGGCAGCGCTGTGCGGTGGTGGGCGGTGTTCAGTTCACACTAATGGGGGGAGACATGTCTGATGGGGATTTTTATGTATAGAAGGCGACAGGCCGAGAGAGGAGAGGCGAGGTGGGAGTGTTGCAACTTTAGTTGGTGGTGGCAGTGAGAGAGGGGGGGGGGGTTGTTACCCCCCCCCCCCCAAATACTGTGCACTAGCCACCACTGGTCATGGCTGTACACTGTATTAAATGTACAATTGTATGTATATTTAAAAATTTATACATAAAAAAATAAATTAAGAAAGAATGCCAATTCCTGGTTGGTAAAAGATGTTCTGAAGATGTAGTCACTGAAGCAACATCTTCCTCTACGTGCTGCAGATAGGTCTGCTATTTGATTAATCAGTAGAGTTCCTCTGTCCCGGGGGTCATCAGTGATTGCCTTGTACACACGATCGGATTTTCTGTTGGGAAATGTGTGATGACAGGCTGTTGGCGGAAAATCTGATCATTTGTACGCTCCATCGAACAACTGTTGTCAGATTTTCCGTGGACAAATGTTGGATGGCAGGCTTTAAAATTTTCTGCGGACAAATGTCTGTTGTCGGATTTTCCGAACGTGTGTACACAAGTCCATCGGACAAAAGTCTAAAGTACAAACATGCATGCTCGGAAGCAAGGATGAGCCAGAAGCGGTCGGTCTTGTAAACTTGCGTTCGTAATGGAGAAATAACATTTGTGACGTGTCAGGTTATGAAATCTCGAAATGCAGCGCACAATTCTCTTCTTCTTTAATGGCATAATAATGAAGCTGCTTTGCTGGTGATACTGATGGAGTTCTGCCAAATGTGTTTTAAAAGGCTTTTATTTTCTAGTGATATCAAGAATAATATTATTATGCTTGTTTTTTTTTTTGTTTGTTTTTTTGGGCAAGTTACCACAACACCATTATCCCGTAGTTTTTAAGATCAAAGATACATCTATGTTGGTGTCCCTTGTTAATTTTACATTGTATTTTTTTAAATGTAACTGCCTACTCCCAAACTTTCATTTGAAGTAAAACACATAATATAAATATTATTCTCCACAATTTTTTTATTAATGCATTAAAAAAAAAAATGAATCATGCTATCTAGAACTTAACCAAAACGTGCATTCTATGCATCCAAAAATATAGAACATATACCAAATCAGTATTCAACCAAAAAATAAAATAAAAGCCTCATGTCCTGCTTCTTAATATAGGGGGTGAACAATGCCAAGAGTTGGTGAAAGCAGGAGTCCGTCATCCGGAGATAATTCCGAAAATCATCCGGATTATTCTCCTGGAGCTCCCGCAGCAAAGGCATATGACATTATTGGTCATGATTAATAAAGCAACCAATTTTTTGTCCAAGAAATCCTCCTCCTCCTGTTCCTGGACTGGACTTGGGCCAAAGCAATAACTCAAAGGCCAATAATAAATAACACGTTATCTTCTCCGATTCTGCAACATGTCTGGTTGACGAATGGCCGTTCAGAAACGAACTGAAAAGCGCGAAATGAAAAGCGCGAAATGAAAAGCGTGAATCAACACTCACCAAACTTCTACTAACAGGAAATTAGCAGAAGGAGCCCAAAGGGTGGCGCCTGACAATTGAACTTCCTCTTTATGGGCTCGTAGTACATCTAGTACGTCACTACATTCGTGTTTGTTGGCAGACAATTGTGTGCCATTTGTATGCAAGACAAGTTTTTGGCCAACGCCCTTTGGACAAAAGTCAGAGGCTTTGTCTGCGGAAAATCCAATCGTGTGTGGGCTTTACTATACATGGCTCTGCACAATCAAAGACAGAGGGTCTGAAAGAATACTGCCCGTGTTGTTTTAGTCAACACTAAATCCATTCACTTATAAACAAACATAATATATATGGTTAAAAGTTTATATAAATAAAAATAATAAACAAAAAACAAGGGTGCCGGTTGCTGGGCGTGAAGAGGCAGTTATTGAAGTGAAATCTTTATGTGTCTGCTGAAGACACCGAGGGTCTGCCATGTGATCAATCAGTAGAGTTCCATTGTCCTGGGAGTCAACACCGAGTGGACATAATGTTCCTCAAGGGATCTCTTATCTCATTGGAATGGTTGAGAGACTCTTGCAGCAACCAAAGTTGAGTAAAGCTATCACAAGTGAACGTCTGCTCTAAACATACATTCCACATTAATAATTATGCTACCAAAATTAGTGTGTGCTGTAAATTTCCTCCAGCAATGTGCTCCTGTTTCTTCTTGCTGGAGGCTGACATTTTGATGAAGCCCAGAGCCCCTGCGCAGCAGTAAATCTTTAGGCTGTCAGCATATTGGCCTCTACAAATTCTACAAATTTGACACAGTGCCAAAAAATGGAGCAACTAAGCACGTGCAGAGCAGGGTGAGATAGTGGGATTGATTTACTAAAGACAAATAGACTGTACACTTTGTAAAGTGCTGTTGCTCCAGAGCTTAATAAATGAGGTAAAGCTTCACTTTACAAAGAACACCCAATCACATGCAAGGAAAAAAAAAAACAGCATTTTTGCTTGCACATGATTGGATGATGGAAGTCAGCAGAGCTTCCCCTCATTTACTAAGCTCTGCAGCAACTGCACTTGCAGAGTACAAAAGTCCACGCTTTGTCTTTAGTAAATCAACCCCATTGTAATACTGAACTTTAAAAAGAATAGGCTCTTATTTTTAATGTGTTGCATAGATATACAGTACCTACAAAAGGGGCCAGCAGAAAAGATCTAGCAGGAGCATGCAGGTGATGGATGTTCAGACCTGAAAAAGAAATGAATAGAGTCATCTTCCAGGCTTTGTACAGTATTGAGTCACAAGACTGCCTGAACAGAATTACAAATACACTCACCGGCCACTTTATTAGGTACACCTGTTCAATTACTTGGTAACAAAAATGCTAATCAGCCAATCACATGGCAGCAACTCAATGCATTTAGGCATCTAAACATGGTGAAGACAACTTGCTGAAGTTCAAACTGAGCATCAGAGTGGGGAAGAAAGGGGATTTAAGTGACTTTGAACGTGGATGGCATGGTTGTTGGTGCCAGATGGGCTGGTCTGAGCATTTTAAAAACTGCTGATCTACTGGGATTTTCACGCACAACCATCTCTCGGGTTTACAGAGAATGGGCCAAAAAAGAGAAAATATCCAGTGAGCGGCAGTTGTGTGCAGGAAAAGGCCTTGTTGATGTCAGAGGTCAGAGGAAAATGAACAGACTGGTTTGAGATGATAGAAAGGCGACAGTAACTCAAATAGCCACTCAATACAACCAAGGAATGAAGAATGCCATCTCTGAATGCACAACACATTGAAACTTGAAGCAGATGGACTGCAGCAGCAGAAGGCCACACAGGGTGCCACTCCGGTAAGCTAAGAACAGGAAACTGAGGCTACAATTCACACAGGATCACCAAAATTGGACAATAGAAGATTGGAAAAATGTTGCCTGGTCTGATGAGTCCCGATTTCTGTTGCGACATTCAGATGGTAGGGTCAGAAGCAACATGAAAGTATGGATCCATCCTGTCTTGTATTATTGGTTCAGGCTGGTGGTGGTGTAATGGTGTGGAAGATATTTTCTTGGCACACTTTGGGCCCCTTAGTACCAATTGAGCATCATTTAAATGCCACGGCCTTCCTGAGTATTGTTGCTGACCATGTCCATCCCTTTATGACTACAGTGTACTCATATTCTGATGGCTCCTTCCAGCAGGATAATGCACCATGTCACAAAGCTCCAATCATCTCACCACTGGACAATTAGGTCACTGGACTCCAATGGCCTCCACAGTCACCAGATCTCAATCCAATAGAGCACCTTTGGGATGTGGTGGGAGTGTCACATCATGGATGTGCAGCCGATAAATCTGCAACAACTGCGTGATGCTATCTTGTTAATATGAACCAAAATCTCTGAGGAATCTTTCCAACACCTTGTTGAATCTACGTCATGAAGAATTAAGGCCATTCTGAAGGCAAAAGGGGGTCCAACCCGGTACTAACAAGGTGTACCTAATAAAGTGGCCTGTGAGTGTATGTTGCCAGGTAAAACGGTTCAGTTCATAGTAGATGCATTTTAGAAGTTTACATGACTATTTGCCTAAAGTTCTGAATGCAAATATAAAAGATGAATGCAGTAACCATATACTAATGCCCCGTACACACGGTCGGACTTTGTTCAGACATTCCGACAACAAAATCCTAGGATTTTTTCTGACGGATGTTGGCTCAAACTTGTCTTGCATACACACGGTCACACAAAGTTGTCGGAAAATCCGATCATTCTGAACGCGGTGACGTAAAACACGTACGTCGGGACTATAAACAGGGCAGTGGCCAATAGCTTTCATCTCTTTATTTATTCTGAGCATGCGTGGCACTTTGTCCGTCGGATTTGTGTACACACGATCGGAATTTTAGCCTGCTCTAAAACTTTGTGTGTCGGAAAATCCGATGGAAAATGTGTGATGGAGCCTACACACGGTCGGAATTTCCGACAACAAGGTCCTATCACACATTTTCCGTCGGAAAATCCGACCGTGTGTACGGGGCATACGTGTTACATCCATGTATAACCAAAGAAGAGTTTTCTTTTAAAGGGAGCATAAAAATTACAATAAGCTTTATTTAAAGGACCACTGCAAAAGACCTTGTCATCTCTATAGTTAGGATCAATCAGTAAAGCATATTATTGTGCTGTTACATAAGCTTTTATTTAAATCATGAATTACACATTGGAGGAGATTGGCAGCTAACAGCAGCCTTTATTCTACAGGGAGAATTGAATATGTGTAAGGACAAAACACCTTTTTTTTCAGCAGCATTGTATTCCAAGTAACTTTAAATGCCTCTACTTATATATATTACAGTATAAAAAGTAATAGTGTACATTACCTCAAAGAAGTGTGCTGCATGTATTGGATGTGCAGGCTTAGGAATGTTCAATGCTGTGGTGGTCTGTCCATACGGGGCGCAGGAGCGCCACCCACCTAAACCATGTACCCGGACCCTAATCTACATGCAGGGCGCCAGACGCAAGGATTTTAATGTGTTTTTTTTTTTTTTAAGCACATAATTAGAGCCCAAGGCTCTAATTGGCTTAAAAAAATGGTGGGCTCGGGGGCGCAGAGCACTGCGTCTTGATCCCACCCAGTTACATAGTTATATTTTAGGTGAGGTTGAAAAAAAGACATCAAGTCCAACCTATGTGTGTGATATGTCAGTATTACATTGTATATCCCTGTATGTTGTGGTTATTCAGGTGCTTATCTAATAGTTTCTTGAAACTTTTGATGCCCCCCACTGAGACCACCGCCTGTGGAAGAGAATTCAACATCCTTGCTGCTCTTACAGTAAAGAACCCTCTACGTAGTTTAAGGTTAAATCTCTTTTCTTCTAATTATAATGAGTGGCCGCGTGTCTTGTTGAACTCCCTTCCGTGAAAAAGTTTTATCCCTATTGTGGGGTCACCAGTACAGTATTTGTAAATTGAAATCATATCCCCTCTCAAGCGTCTCTTCTCCAGAGAGAATAAGTTCAGTGCTCACAACCTTTCTTCATACCGAAAATCCTCCAGACCCTTTATTAGCTTTGTTGCCCTTCTTTGTACTCACTCCATTTCCAGTACATCCTTCCTGAGGACTGGTGCCCAGAACTGGACAGCATACTCTAGGTGCGGCCGGACCAGAGTCTTGTAGAGCGGGAGAATTATCGTTTTATCTCTGGAGTTGATCCCCTTTTTAATGCATGCCAATATTCTGTTTGCTTTGTTAGCAGCAGCTTGGCATTGCATGCCATTGCTGAGAATATCATCTACTAGGACCCCCAGGTCCTTTTCCATCCTAAATTCCCCCAGAGGTTCTCCCCCCAGTGTATAGATTGCATTCAGATTTGTTATTTTGTTTTTTTGCCACCCAAATGCATTATTTTACATTGTTCTACATTAAACCTCATTTGCCATGTAGTTGTGTGACATTACCGAATTAATATTCGCTAATGTCTTCCTGTTTCTCCTCCTGGCCAATCAGGAATTGGATCCTGAAACCCTATCGGCTGGGAGTCCTAAGACCCCATTGATCGGGAGTCCGAAGACCCAATTGGCTGGGAAGAGAAGCAGCAGGCGCTGGGACATGGAGTAGATGGAGGGGGGAAGCCACAGCCGCGACCTGGATGGGATAAGTGGCAATCTATCGGCGAGTGAGCGTGTCGGCGACTGGGGGGAAGGGGGAGTTGGGTTGGTGTGGGGTGGCGGGCTGGAGTGACCAGGGGGGTAGATGTCTCAGGTTTGTTTGCCACCCCCCCCCCCCGACTGATGGAGCACCAGCCGCCACTGGTTCAATGTAAGGCATAACAACACAAACCACATTCCAAATGGATCAGGCCATACATGTGTGTTTGACAGGAGGACAGAAAGTTAGGACTGGCCGATGCATGCGTGTGGAAAGAGGACAGATGGATGAACCAATGTGAAGTGTAAAGAAGGAAGAATGGACAAGTGCCGGGAAAAGAAGGTTGAGGCTCTGCATGTGTGTGTTGCAGAGCAACAAGCTCATGAACAAGGCCATACACATGTGTGACAAAAGGATTACGGATAGACAAGACCTCACATATGTATTGGCTGGAGGAGGCCCCATGCGTGTGACAGGAGAATGGACAAGGTCCAAGATGTATAAAACAGAATAAAGTGACATTGGACAAGGCCCAGCATGTGTGTGTCTGGCAGAAAGATGGGTGAATGGAAAGGACTTCTCCTGCGTGTTTCAAGGCAATGGGCATATTGATGAAGGACTGTGTGGATATGGCAGGAGGACAGACAGATTGACTAGGCCCTGTGTGTTTATGTCAAAAGGAAGAACAAGGGCCTACATATGTATGCGACAGAAGGACAGATTGATGGATGAGGTCGTGTGTGTAAAAGGAGTACGCACTGATAGATGAGGTCCTGTGTGTGTTTGGACAATGGATAGATGAACAAGGCCCTGCGTGTGTGAAAGGAGGACAAACAGATAGATTAGGCTTTGCATCTGTATTGAAGGAGCACAGATGGATGGATGAGGTCTTGTGCATGCAGAGCAGGAGGTGGATGAACGAGGTGCATCCAATGTTCAGCAGGTCGTCCACTGTATTATCTAGTATATATCCATATATTTGCAGAGCTGAGGAGAGTGCCTTGCACATGTGGTCTGAATTATAATTGTGGTATGATGTATAATAATTACATTATTTAAAGTGGTGACAAGGCAGAAGTCACGGAGCTCTGAGTTGAGGTTTTATTAAAAAGCACAGGAGAGCATGCTCTGCTAAATGCAGCAGATAGTATTGTTGAGTAAGTTTGGTGTGACTAGGCCTAGACCATCACTCGAGCATGGAGGGATGGAGAAAGACCTGTGAAAGAATTTACTGCAGACAGTGAAGGAAAGGTACTGTGGGTGGTAAGATAGAAAGCTACCAGAGAATATAGTGTTGAAAGTTGAGGGCAGAGCTATCACAGAAAAAAATATGGAAATGGGGTAAAGCTGTTATAGAATGCAATTTGGAGAGTTGGGGAGAGTTATCACAGAATGTAGTATAGACAGTTGGGGGAGAGCTATTACAGAATGTAGTATAGACAGTTGGGTGAGTGCTATCACAGAATATAGTATAGACAGTTGGGGGAGTGCTATCACAGAATGTAGTATAAACAGTTGGGGGTGCTATCACAGAATGTAGAATAGACAGTTGGAGGGTGCTATCACAGAATGTAGAATAGACAGTTGGAGGGTGCTATCACAGAATGTAGTATAGACAGTTTGGGGAGAGCTATCACAGAATGTAGTATAGACAGTTGGGGGGTGCTAACACAGAATGTAGTATAGACAGTTAGGGGAGCTATCACAGAATGTAGTATAGACAGTTGGGGGGTGCTATCACAGAATGTAGTATAGACAGTTTGGGGAGAGCTATCACAGAATGTAGTATAGACAGTTGGGGGAGAGCTATCACAGAATGTAGTATAGACAGTTGGGGGAGCTATCACAGAATGTAGTATAAACAGTTGGGGGTGCTATCACAGAATGTAGTATAGACAGTTTGGGGAGAGCTATCACAGAATGTAGTATAGACAGTTTGGGGAGAACTATCACAGAATGTAGTATAGACAGTTGGGGGAGCTATCACAGAATGTAGTATAAACAGTTGGGGGTGCTATCACAGAATGTAGTATAGACAGTTTGGGGAGAGCTATCACAGAATGTAGTATAGACAGTTGGGGGGTGCTATCACAGAATGTAGTATAGACAGTTGGGGGAGCTATCACAGAATGTAGTATAAACAGTTGGGGGTGCTATCACAGAATGTAGAATAGACAGTTGGGGGTGTGCTATCACAGAATGTAGTATAAATAGTTGGGGGGAGCTATCACAGAATGTAGAATAGACAGTTGGAGGGTGCTATCACAGAATGTAGCATAGACAGTTTGGGGAGAGCTATCACAGAATGTAGTATAGACAGTTGGGGGAGCTATCACAGAATGTAGTATAGACAGTTGGGGGTGAGCTTTTACAGAATGTAGTATAGTTAGTTGGGGGAGTGCTATCACAGAATGTAGTATAGACAGTTGGGGGAGCTATCACAGAATGTAGTATAATCAGTTTGGGGGGGGGTGCTATCACAGAATGTAGTATAGACAGTTGGGGGAGTCCTATCACAGAATATAGCATAGACAGTTGGGGGAGAGCTATCATAGAATGTAGTATAGACAGTTGGGGGAGAGCTATCATAGAATGTAGTATAGACAGTTGGGGGAGAGCTATCATAGAATGTAGTATAAACAGTTGGGGAGAGCTATCATAGAATGTAGTATAGACAGTTGGGGGAGAGCTATCATAGAATGTAGTATAGACAGTTGGGGGAGAGCTATCATAGAATGTAGTATAGACAGTTGGGGGAGAGCTATCATAGAATGTAGTATAAACAGTTGGGGGAGAGCTATCATAGAATGTAGTATAAACAGTTGGGTAGAGCTATCATAGAATATAGTGTGAAAAGTTGGGAGGATAATCATCAGAGAAGATAGTATGGTCAGTGAGGGGGAGAGGTGTCAGGGATCATAGTGTGTACAGTTGGGAGAAAAGCTGTCAGAGAGCATTGGTGGGTGATTTACTAAAACTGGAGAGTGCAAAATCTGGTGCAGCTGTGCATGGTAGCCAATCAGCTTCTAACTTGAGCTTGTTCGATTAAGCTTTCACAATAAAAAGCGGCAGCTGATTGGTTTCTATGCAGAGCTGCACCAGATTTTGCACTCTCCAGTTTTAGTAAATGAACCCCATGATGTAAAAGTGGCAATACAAGGACATGCAGTACAGACAGTAAAGGGAGTATGACCAGAGAATCCATTGCAGCCAGTATGGGGAGAGTTGCAGCAGAAGCTCGGGCAGACACAGATAAAACACAGCTCTGCACAAATTTATAATGTAAAAACTGCAAAGAGAACAATGTGTGGTGGGGACATAAATAATGATGGTAAAAGAATGCCTCTACTGGGCGATGGGCATTATTGAGTGAAAAATATGTGTAATGGTGACTTATCAGCATTGCAGAATTTAACTCTGGAAGGATCAGAGAGGCAAATGTGCTTTACTACTACATTTATTTCTTACGAGTAAACCCAATCTGGGTGAAATGCGTCAGTAGGGTTTAACTAATGGGCAGGGATTGTGATGAAGCTGGAACTCTTGTACAAGATCACAATTGACATTGACCAAGTGCGGTCTAATCTTGGTATAGTGGCGGTCAGTGGCGGACGCTCATGCAGGGCACACGGACGCCGCCCCCAATCCATGCGCCCTGCCCACTAATCTACATGCAGGGCACCAGACCCATGGAATTGAGTGGGTTTTTTTTTTCTTAAGCACATCAGCTTCGAAATAGGTTGGGCTCGGGCCCACCCAGTTGTGTGAAAATAGCGAATTAATATTCGCTATTGACATGAGGAACTGTTGATGGGGATAATGAATTATGCCCACATTCCTGAAAGCTGCACACCAGAACCAGAACCCTCTATAGTGGGACTTTAACAGGCATAAAAGAGAATGTATATGTAAAATCAATCTACATTTTATTTAGTCCAATTCAAATCAAGGTATCAAAATAAAAGAATATAAACACAAAAATTCAGTCATGTGACATATTATACATGATTGTACAAAGGAACCATGCAGTTTTTCTGTTAGCTGATAGATCACAGTGACAAAGGAAACACCCAACACATTTCCATAAATTTAATTTCAATGATCTTCTTCGGGGTTACATCACATTACATAGGTCACAGTAGGTACATGTCACGTAACGTCCCACACTCCGCTTGAGTGCTTCCGTCATATACCACTTCCTCCCAGTCTGTATACAGATATCCCAACCTCTCTGAGCACAAAACAAGGCGACACTTGCTTGTTGCTAACATGAACTGACTTTATTCAGAACCAGAATACAGTCTTATATACAGGAGAAGATTACTCTAACAATACAAACGTAACCTAATTAACCTAATTAACATGAGATAATTAACTAATCCTTTATACAGCCTAGGTGACTGAGACATGACCTATTGCCCAGACTGAGTTAATTATCACAGGACATTTTCTCACAATAGCAGCAGCTCCAATAGGAGTCGTCCCGTCTCCTACATTGTATAGAGGACAATGTCATCAGCTCATTCAATTAACATAAACACAGGTAGTTGGAGTTGATGACACCAGCATCTCCTCACAGGATGTGTCCCAACAGTATAATTCAGTCTTATCATTCTAATATGGCATATAAAGGGTTCCCAGAGTGTGTGTGTTTTGGGGGGACATGGAGCTGAATCCAAAGTAACACCAACCCCAGGGTCCCCAGGCATACAGCTCACAGAGAGCACCATTCCCCCAAATGCTAGGGCCCATAATCGGTGGGCGAGAGGCTTGCGTTCAGTCCCCTCCAATAGCCTCTGTCCCGGGTGAGTCTGTCACAGTACATATCACATATACAGGACTGCATGCTTTAAAATCATTTTGCCAATGCACTATCAACCCACAGTGGGGGGGGGGGGGGGGCAGTGGGCCGCTCACTTTCCCACCACTGAGGACACAGCAGACCGCCTGGACTATGGGTCCCACTTGAAGCAACCGTAAAGGAGAGTGATTGGCCTACAAGACTCCCCAAAGGGTGAAGAGACTCCTTGAATATAGCTGAATGGAGATGATTATATTACAGAGGCCACCAGTTAAGCTGAATGTTTTGAAATGGAGGCCAATTTTAAGCCTCTTCATAGCGAAGGGCCCGATTGGTCAGCTAGTATACGATGGATACTGGTGCAGTCTAAGTGGATGTCCAAAGGCATGTCTCCATATGCCGACCGGGTGGTTTGTTTGCCGCCTCCCCCAAAATATTGAGCACCGGCCGGCCACTGGTGGTGGAGGTGTGGAGCTGGATGTGCTCCTACTGGGATTGGCACCTGAAGCAGAGGGAAAGCCGTCAGGACACACACACAGTAGGCTTGGAGAGGTGATACCAGGGCCATGTAACAAAGTAACAAGTTTCAGGTAACTAAAGTGCCAGTCAGCAGTCCTCAAATCTCACATTTCTAGTTCAGGACTACTTTTCACAATATAAATAAATATGGTTGAAGAGAAGTCAGCTGAGAGTTAATCCCAAAAAGCCCTACCACATCCCATAATGTAACAATTTTGGAAAGGGACGCCCTGGGGATTATACGGGTAGGGGTGAAAAATAAAGGGATAACTGGAAGAGTACCAAAGTATGTAAAATATACAAATTTTATTAAAGTACAAAGTAACAAAATACAATATACAGATCAACGCACCTAAAAGCAGTAAATAGGACACATAGTACATATACAGTTGCTAATTTATGGAACACACAATGACTTCAAGCATGGAGTCACATGGGAGGTGTGATCACAAAAGATCCCAACATGTTTCGGAAAAACGGGGAGATAGGGGCATGCATATTAATTTCCTTCCTCAGGGGTTAAACAGAAGCAAACTGTTCTATGTTTAATAGAAAAGGAGATTTTTTGAGTATAATACAATATACAGTAAAAAATGTATATATTTATATAACACAGTGAATAGATATAACAGATCAGAGCAGATCAAGCCATTGGGAGAAACAGTTCTCACAATTATAGAGTCCTTTAAATTGTAATGCACAACTCTCAATCATGCCTTTATAGCATCATGTCCCTCAGGATCAGTTCCACCTTATTAGATCTTATTACCATGCTTTTCGTGGAACCATCAGCCACCAATCACAAACTCTCTAATGATTGTGCCTAAAAAAATGTTAAGCAGTAGTATTGGTATTTTAATTATGGTTCCCCAAGCAAAACTCTAATGCCGCGTACACACGAGTGGAATTTCTGACAGAAAGAGTCCAATGGGAGTTTTGCATCATATATTCCGATCGTGTGTATGCTCCATTAGGCTTTTGCTGTCGAAAATTCAGACGGACTTAGATAGAGAACATGTTCTATATTTTTCCGACTGAACAAATTACTATCGGAAAAACCGCTCGTCTGTATCCTGTTCCGACGCACCAAAAACAACGCATGCTCTGAAGCAAGTACGAGACGGAAGCTATAGGCTACTGGCTATTGAACTTCCGTTTTCTAGTCCCGTTGTATGTGTTGTACGTCACTGCGTTCTGGACGGTCGGAAATTGGTGTGACCGTGTGTATGCAAGACAGCTTGAGCAGAATTCTGTCGGAACTCCGTCATAAAAACCTTCAGAGTTTATTCTGACTTCAAAACCGGTCGTGTGTACAGGGCATTACTTGCACTGTAGCACTGGCCAGGACTGAGATACCTACTCTTGCTGTTTGTTTTGATCATTTGGCAGGATCAGGGTGCCCTTCATAAAGGATAGGCAGTGATAAACCCTGTTTATCACCTTTGCATCCTGCTATTGTGTTGTCAAGAACCCTTTTATTGAAATTGCCAACGGGGTTACCCATCGCTTAAAGCGGAGTTCCATACAAAAATGGAACTTCCGCTTTTCGGAACACTCCCCCCCTCCGGTGTCACATTTGGCACCTTTCAGGGGGGAGGGGGGTGCAGATACCTGTCTAAGACAGGTATTTGCACCCACTTCCGGCATAGACTCCCATGGGAGTCTATGCCTCTTCCTGTCCCTCTGCGCTGTCTCCTGGGAAACACACAGCTCCCAGGAGATAGCGGGGACCAGTTACGATGTGCAGCGTGACTCGCGCATGCGCAGTAAGGAAACCGGGAAGTGAAGCCGCAACGCTTCACTTCCTGATTCCCTAACCTAGGATGGCAGCGGCAGCTGCCGAGAACCGGCGGGTTCTCGGCGTCGCCTGCCGACATCGCTGGACCCTGGGACAGGTAAGTGGCCATGTATTAAAAGTCAGCAGCTGCAGTATTTGTAGCTGCTGGCTTTTAATTTTTTTTTTTTTTGGCGGTTTAGGTGGACCCACACTTTAATGTGTCAGGCTTTATTTTTATATACAGACTGTGGGTAAACTATGCAGTTTGATAAATCATGTTTATTTTAGTCATTGTGCACAGCATACCTGTATGTTAAATTTACTATCCCCACCATTCCTTTTTACTGCATGGACATGGATTAACAATCTATAAAACTGGTAATTAGCCAATGATAAATTACTGCAGTGCATTACAGAAACACCAACATTTATTGAACATCTTTTTCATTTTATAGTAGTGTACCTGTGTCCAGATTGTGGACAGCATTTACATATAATTAACAAGCTCTAAATAGCTTTAAAACAAATCATCACTGACCTCTGTTACAGCATGAAAATAATTAATCACCTGATTTGAATGTTTTTCGGATGATTTAAATGTTTTTTTTTTTTTTTTGTGCGCTTCTGAAATGTTTTGCAAGCATGTTTGCACGTGAATGCAAGCTCAGGCTTTTTTGTTTTAGGGGGGATATGAAATCAGAGAAGAACAGTTGTTCAAGTGCAAAAAAGGTGTGCACATTTACAGGTACTTTAATTAAAGTCTCTAGGGCCAAAAAAGCTCAACACTGTTCCACAAATGTATTTTTTTGCACTTTAAGTGACTAAGTGTAGAGAGGTAAACAAGCACAATAGAAAAGAATAGGAATCTTGATGTTGAGCATTGTCATTCGTAGACAGGTATGAATGGGGGCTAATATGAAGAACTGGAATTTCACTGTTGTGAACTTTGAAAATCATTTCCTTAAAATGCCTATAGCTGCTGAGTTGAATGAGGGCTTGTTTACTGTTTACACTGAGAGCTTGACAAGAGAGCAGAGTGAGAAGAATGATGGTTAAGGCCCCTTTCACACGAGGCGGGCTCCGTTTCTACGGAGCCCGCCTCGGTCCTGCCGGCTCAGCGGGAGATCAGTCCATTGATCTCCGCTGAGCCGGCATGTCCCTCTCTGCTCACTGAGCGGGGAGGGGCTTGTCAGGCGCCGCCTATGGAGGGATTGGATGAAAGCGGACAGCGTGTCTTCGTCAGATCTCCCCCGATCCGATCCGCCAGCGACGGACCTGGACGTAGAGCCATCCGTCTGCTTTTTAGCGGATCGGACCGGGTCAGATGTCAGCGGACATGTCTCCGCTTACATCCGATGCTCTAGAGACTAACATGGAGCTCCCGTTCAGGTCCGCCGTCAAAACTGGCAGGCGGACCTGAACGGTCCGATCGTGTAAAAGGGGCCTAACTGTCCAATAAGCAAGTGTGTGCGTGTGTGTCAGTGACCAAGATAACCCTGAAACTGAGCTGCAGCATGGTGGCCAAGACCATATAGCGGTTTACCAGGACAGGTTCCACTCAGAACAGGCCTCGCCATGGTGGACCAAAGAAGTTGAGAGCACGTGCTCAGCGTCATATCCAGAGTTTGTCTTTGGGAAATAGACATATGGGTGCTGCCAGCATTGCTGCAGAAGTTGAGGGGGTGGGGGGTCAGCCTGTCAGTGCTCAGACCATTCGCCACACACTGCATCAAATTGGTCTGGCATGGTTGTTGTCCCAGAAGGAAGCCTCTTCTAAAGATGGTACACAAGAAAGCCCGCAGACATTTTGCTTAAAACAAGCAGACTAAAGACATGGATTACTGGAACCATGTCCTGTGGTCTGAGACCAAGATAAACTTATTTGGTTCAGATGGTGTCAAGAGTGTGTGGCGGCAACTAGGTGAGGAGTACAAAGACAAGTGTGTCTTGCCTACAGTCAAGCATGGTGGTGGGAGTGTCATTTTCTGGGGCTGCATGAATGCTGCAGGCACTGGGGAGCTACAGTTCATTGAGGGAACAATGAATGCCAACATGTACTGTGACATACTGAAGCAGAACATGATCGCCTTCCTTCGGAGACTGGGCCCCAGGGCAGTATTCCAACATGATAACGACCCCAAACACAACTTCAAGACGACCACTGTCTTGCTAAAGAAGCTGAGGGTAAAGGTGATGGGCTGGTCAAGCATGTCTCCAGACCCAAACCCTATTGAGCATCTGTGGGGAAGGTGGAGGAGCACAAGGACTCTAATATGAACGTGAGTTAGGGACCTTAGATTTTAAGTTCCTTGAGGGTAGGGACTGATATAAATGTACAATGTATGTGTAAAGTGCTGCGTAAATTGACGGCGCTATGTAAGTAACTGAAATAAAATAAAATAAAATAACATCCACCAGTTCCGTGATGTCGTCATGGAGGAGTGGAAGAGGATTCCAGTGGCAACCTGCGAAGCTCTGGTGAACTCCATGCCCAAGAGGGTTTAAGGCAGTGCTGGAAAATAATGGTGGCCACACAAATAATTACTACTTTTGTCCCAATTTGGACATTTTCACTTAGGGGTGTACTCACTTTTGTTGCCAGTGGTTTAGACATTAATGGCTGTGTGTTGAGTTATTTTGAGGGGACAGCAAATTTACACTGTTATACAAGCTGTTATACAAGCTGTACACTCACTACTTTACATTGTAGCAATGTGTCATTTCTTGTGTTGTCACATGAAAAGATATAATAAAATATTTACAAAAATGTGAGGGGTGTACTCACTTTTGTGAGATACTGTATATATATATATATATATGCACTGAGCAAAATAGAATGCAAAGAGCACACTTTTGTGTTTGCCCCTATTTATCATGAGCTGAACTTAAAGATCTAAAACTTTTTCTATGTACACAAAAGGCCTATTTCTCTCAAATATTGTTCACAAATCTGTCTAAATTTGTGTTAATGAGCACTTCTCCTTTGCCGAGATTATCCATTCACCTCACAGGTGGGGCATATCAAGATGCTGGTGATTAGACAGCATGATTATTGCACAGGTGTGCCTTAGGCTGGCTACAATAAAAGGCCACTCCAAAATGAGCAATTTTATCACGCAGCACACAGATGTCGCAAGTTTTGAGGGAGCGTGCAATTGGCATGCTGATTGCATGAATGTCCACCAGAGCTGTTGCCCTTGAATTGAATGTTCATTTCTCTACCATAAGCCGTCTCCAAAGGCGTTTCAGAGAATTTGGCAGTACATCCAACTGGCCTCACAACCGCAGACCACATGTAACCACACCAGCCCAGGACCTCCACATCGAGCCACTCGGGCAGATGCTACAACAATCGGTTAGCATAACCAAAGAATTTCTGTGCAAACTGTCAGAAACCGTCTCAGGGAAGCTCATCTGCATGCTCATCGTCCTCATCGGGGTCTCAACCTGACTCCAGTTCGTCATCATAACCGACTTGAGTGGGAAATGCTCACATTCTATGGCGTCTGGCACTTTGGAGAGGTGTTCTCTTTACAGGTGAATCACTGAATAGGGCAGATGACAGACAGCGTGTGGCGTTGTGTGGGTGAGCGGTTTGCTGATGTAAATGTTGTGGATCAAGTGGCCCATGGTGGCGGTGGGGTTATGGTATGGGCAGGTGTATGCTATGGACAATGAACACAGGCACATTTTATTGATGGCATTTTCAAATTCATAGAGATGCCGTGACGAGATCCTGAGGCCCATTGTTGTGCCATTCATCCACGACCATCACCTCATGTTGCAGCATGATAATGCATAGCCCCATGTTGCAAGGATCTGTACACAATTCTTGGAAGCTGAAAACATCCCAGTTCTTGCATGGCCAGCATACTCACCGGACATGTCACCCATTGAGCATGTTTGGGATTTCTGGATCGGCGTATACAACAGCGTGTTCCAGTTCCTGCAAATATCCAGCAACTTTGCGCAGCCATTGATGAATGGGCCAACATTCCACAGGCTACAAACAACAACCTGGTCAACTCTATGCGAAGAAGATGTGCTGCACTGCGTGAGGCAAATGGTGGTCACACCAGATACTGACTGGTTTCGGACCCCCCGACTCCCCCTGCACATTTTAGAGTTGCCTTTTATTGTGGTCAGCCTAATCATGCTGTCTAATCACCAGCATCTTGATATACCACACCTGTGAGGTGAATGGACTATCTCAGCAAAGGAGAAGTGCTCACTAACACAGATTTAGACAGATTTGTGAACAATATTTGAGAGAAATAGGCCTTTGTGTACATAGAAAAAGCTGTAGATCTTTAATTTCAGCTCTTGATAAATAGGGGCAAACACAAAAGTGTTGCTTTTATAATTTTGCTCAGTGTATAAAGAAATTATACAAATATATACCAGGCAGCACCTTCATGTGTGGGCCGATCAAAAGATATATTCTGTTGAAAAAATACCATGCAATTGATGGTCAATTGTTTGGGTAGGGCATCCACTGGACATATGAAGTCCTCACTTTCCAAAATAGACTCACAAGAGTATGTATTGATATCTGTAAAAACATATGAAAGGAAATCACTTGGGGTAAATGTACAGAAAAATGCCCTTTTGTAGGACCAAACAAGGTCCTAGGTCCACAAATAAAAGGGGGTGTAAGCAAGTGATATATTAGAGGGGACCCCCTCTCTGGAAACATCATAATAAGTTAAAAAAAAGTGTAAAAATAACACTTGGAGTTTAGTTAAAAAAGTTAGTTAGTTAAAAAAAAGTGTAAAAATAATAACTTGGAGTTTAGTAAAAGGTGCTCAATTTTTATATAGGTGATAGCAATGATATCAGTGAGGGCTATCTCAAAAAAGCAATACCCAGAAGGGGACAGAGGAACTTCGTCCAGAGGAAAATAAAAAAACGGTAAGAAAAAAATCGAAGGTAGATCGAAGATAAACATGTCAACATTTTAATACAGCTTTTTAACTTTTTTTTTTCTGGCATTTACTACTTTTTTTTCCAAGTTAATAATAATTTTGTTGGATCATAAAATAAAATTACATCTGGAAGTAGGAAGAAAATTATGCATTCACAAAATTCATTTCTCAAAACAGTGTCAGCCGCTCTTTATGATGTTTACAACATTTCGCCAAGAAACTTTTTAATTTAAACTGAAGAGATAAAAAATATAGACCGTTTCTAAAAACTGATAATGGATATCTTTAACACAGTTGTTCACGGTGCTGAGTAACCAAGGTGAATGTCGATTTGATGAAAATGGGAGCGGCTTGTCAAAGAAGAGTTTCAGTTCCCTGACTTGGTCCAACACTTTAAGCTATTGGTGTAAAGGAACAAGGGCATGGAGGCAAGTGTTTATTCACATACCTAGTAGCAGATCCATCAGTTTTTAGTGCTGAGAGCTGGGTGCTGGTATTTTAGGTGCAGTTCCAAGGACAGAGGAACACCATATACTAAGAGCTCTCCCCACAGCTATGCCTCCTTGTACACCCAACCCTAAACATGTTCGCATACTCACCTCTCTCTTACTGGGATCCTAAATGTCAAAGACCAACCCTGTGTGTGCAGAATAATATCCATGCTGGGATACTGATGCACTAATTTCCTCTGTTATTGTTAGCTGTAAGGGAAGTTACCCATTAAAAGGGAAAACTATCTTTAGGTACAGCAAGGTTACACTGCCTGCACCAACCACTGGTTCAGTGCACCATGGAGACCATTCATTGAAGGCATTGAGGTATGCATGCAGTATAGTTTTGTGAAATTAAAGTGATTGTAAACAATCACCTTATAAAACAACCTATTCAGTTTAAAATAGAAATGAAAGGAAAAACATTGTGTATACAAAACACAATATAGACTGCGGACAACTCTCATTCTCATACTATGGGCCTCCCCCAACACCCTCAGGAAAGCCGTTCTCACCTATTGAAAGACCCACAACCAATGGAACCCAACTTTCAACAGGACACAAAGCATCTGGCGAGAACACCTCTAGCCCATCGACCTATTTTCCTCCTACAAACAAAACGACGGAGAATTGGTATTGCAGTCGCAACTCCAATGTCTACCTTCATAGCAAGAACTTGGTGCTCACCCCCCTTCCCCCTTTTTTTTCTTTCTTCCCTCCCCCTCACCCCTACCCCTTTTTCTGGGATCCTCCATTTGTTTCTTCCCTGTAACCTTAGGGTCCCTTCTCAATAGATCTATCCAGTTACCCCCTTTTATCTGAATGTTACTGCTTTTGAGCTGTTATCTCATACATGTTGCCACCCCACATCAGGGGCCCATCTACGCTACCTCTAGGTTACATGACACATTGTTATTGCTCTGTATCTTGACACTTTTGATACAGCTATCGCTTTGTACAAAAAACACAAATACTGTTGATGTTATAATCTGTATGATTTTATCCCTCAATAAAATCTGATTAAAAAATAAATAAATAAATAAGAAACACAATAACCTTTTTTTTTTTATTTATTTTTATAAGTGATCACATATCCTCTGTTCCCTCTGTTCTCAACTGCTTGAGAGGTGAGGAGGAGAAGCAACAGTACACTGAACTTCCCAGTGAAGCGATGTGTAGGGGGTGTGTGTCAAGACACGTCTCATCATTGGAGGAGAGCAGGCTGAGTTCCCAGCATAGCTAGAGAACTGACCACGGTATGTTAGTTGGTGTTGCTGTGGTGCTTAGTGTGGTCAGTTTTTACAGGGAAGCAGAGGGACTGCCAGAAACACCAGTGATTTCACACAAAGGAAGCAATACAAAGAGAACAGGAGACTTTTTCATACAAGTACATGGTACAGAAGACACATATTAGGAAAAGAGTTGAGCGAACGCTTTGGGCCGAGCAAAAGTTCGGCCCGAACATCGCCTGTTTGCCTGTTCAGCGAACACCTGAATTTGCGGGGCTCTTGGCGGAATATTCGCCCGCCGAGCACCCCACATTGCACTGCATGCTGCACAGTGCATTCTAAGCCCTGATTGGGCAAAACTTTGCCCAATCAAGGCATAGTGAAAAGCTGATTGTTAAGGAGCGGGCCGGGAAGCCGGCCGTGGCGTCCTCAACAACGGATGAGTCATTAGCTGTCAATGTGCTTCCCCACTGACAGCGGAATGAAAAAAAAAAAAACATTTGCAGGCAATAGAAAAATCAGAAGAAAACAAAACTGTGTGGGGGTCCCCCCAATCCTTACCAGGCCCTTCAGGTCTGGTATGGATATTAAGAGGAACCCCACACCAAAATCTAAAAAAAAAAATGGCGTGGGGCCCCCCTCCATACCAGATCCTTATCTAAGCATGCAGCCAAGAAGACCAGGAAGGGGAGGATGAGCGAGTGCCCCCCCTCCTGAACAATACCAGGCCACATGTCCTCAACATAGGAGGTGTTTTGATGGGGACAAGGGCCTCTTCCCCACAACCCTGGGCTGTAGTTGTAGGGGTCTGCGGGTAGGGGGCTTATCAGAATCTGGAAGCCTCCTTTAACAAGGGGGCCTCCAGATCCCTGTCCCCTCCATGTGAATGAGTATGGGGTACTATCCTACCCATTCACCAAAAAAGTGTCAAAAAGAAAAAAAACACAGTTTTTGGCAATTCCTTTATTAATCGGGGGCTTTTTTTTTTTTAATAAAGGAATTGTCAAAAACTGTGTGTGCGTTTTTATTTTTTTTATACTTTTTTTGGTAAATGGGTAAGGGTACTATTTTCCCTTATACTCATTCACATGGAGGGGGCAGGGATCTGGGGGCCCCCTTGTTAAAGGGGGCTTCCAGATTCCAATAAGCCTCTTGACCACAGACCCCCACAACCATAGTCCAGGGTTGTCAGGAAGAGGCCCTTGTCCCCATCAACATGGGAGCAAGGTGCTTTGGGGCCCCAAAGCATCAGCCCCATGTTGAGTTCATGTGGCCTGGTATGGTTCAGGAGGGGGGCGCTCGCTCGTCCCCCTCTTTCCTCACCTGCCAGGCTGCATGCTCGGATAAGGGTCTGGTGTAGATTTTGGGGGGGACCCCACACCATTTTTTTTATTTTGGCATGGTATGGATTGGAGGGGGGGGGACCCCAAACCCCCACGCCGTTTTTTCACATTTTTCTATTCCCGGCAATAGTATTGTATTGCCGGCAATTTAAATGTCATTTTTTTTCTTTACTGTAAAAAAGTCAGTGTTGCTGCAGTAGGTTCTATACATGGTACAAATGCGCCACTTTGCAGGCAGACTAAGGGGACCCCCAGGCACTATAATAAAATTATTTTTTTCATTTTATTGCTTTATTAAAATCACTGCTCTTTTAAAAACTATCTTTTTTAAACTTTGTTGTTTGCATTGCTACATGTCCCCCAGGGCAGTACCTGGGCCCCCATACCCTTTTATGGCCAATAACTTACATATAAGCCTTCAAAAAGGGGATTTTTGATTTTTCAAGTTCAAGTCCCATAGACTGCAATAGGGTTCGGAGTTCAGTTCCAAACCTTTGCTATGTTCGGGAGTTCTGGTGCGAACCGAACAGGGGGGTGTTCGGCCCAACTCTAATCAGGAATATGAACAGTTGGGTTTACATATGCTTTAAGACATTATGTGTATTAAGTACTGATTTAATCATGACTTTGCTGCCTTGGAACAAAGCAGTACACAGGGGAAATTAGAAAAGTGTATGGAGCTTCACATTTTGACAATTCTACAAAAATGACATTTTTCAAAAGCTCCTGGCTGTAGGATTCCAGTTCCTTGAGCTTTGGCTGATTGACCTTTCATTTGATGGTACCTGCATAGTTACAAAGCCAACACCACTTAACAGAGCAAGCAGCAAGCCATCAATGACCTTTTTAGCTGTCTGTAAGTATGGCATTCTGACAACCAATATAAGGGCTACATCCTTCCTACTGACCACCAATATAAGGGGTATTTTTCCCACTGACTCTAAATGAATTAGTTTTAGTCATAATTCATTGAAACCAGAAACCTATTTTAAGGGTTTCACTGTGGTAAAAATGTTGAGAAAGGCTGAGCAAGAAACTTGATGCATGACAGCAAATGCTATACAGAATAAGAAAATTGCAATCTATTCTTTAGCCTTTGCACACATGAATGTGAATCTGTCTAGATTACACTGAGTACTTACTGTATATGGCTACCTATTCAAGGACAAAGGAACAACCACCTAGACCCTCTTAAAATTAAGGATCCCAATATTTAAGAGGAGACATTCTAGGCCACATTTGGCTCATTTTGGAGTGTAAACCTCACTGAATGTTTTGTACAAAGTGACAGTTATCTTATTTTTGTATCAATGAAACATACGTGTAATTATACATATTCATCCACCCTGAAGTTGCATGGACATTTCATTGATCAAATACTTGATCCTACTTTGAATTAATCTATTTATGTGTCCATGGACATATCTATTTATAGGTGGGGATAGTACATGTAAGTTATGTTTGTTAAATGTTATTATACACATAGAAAATGATGTGGGGCTTTTCAAGTGTTTTAATGTTTTTTTTTTTTTTATTTATCTTCATAGTAAATAATAAATAATTCTCAATAATTATTTCTTTATTTTCTTCTGATATATAGGTAATATATGACTCTACGTATATCCTCTGGTGACTGAGATTTTTTTCTTTTGGTGGAAACCTTTATATAATTAATAAATGAGAAATAATCAAGCTTAAATGGTTGATACCTCCCCCTAGCGCTCATGAAATCCCCAAATTATTTTTTTTTAACCACTTCAATACAGGACATTTTCACCCCCTTCTTGCCCAAGCCATTTTTCAGCTTTCAGCACTGTCGCATTTTGAATGACAATTGCACAGTCTTACAACACTGTACCCAGATGAAATTGTTATCATTTTTTCCCCACAAATAGAGCTTTCTTTTGGTGGTATTTGATCACCTCTGCAGTCCTCTGTACTGGGAACACACGATCGGTCTCCTCTCCCCTGACAGGACGTGGATCTGTGTGTTTACACACACAGATCCACGTTCTTACTCTGTTATCGGGCAATCGCGGATGCCAGGCGGACATTGCGGCCGCCGGGCACGCACATTGGCCCCCGAGTGACGCGGCGGGCGCGCGCGCGCACCCCCCAGACGGCCGGGAAGCCCAGGACATATGACGCCCGCCCAGGATGGGAAATCCCTCCTGCGGATGTCATATGAATATGTGAAGTGGTTAACCACTTGACCTACCCCCTTCATGACCAGGCCATTTTTTGTGATCCGGCACTGCATTAGTTTAACTGACAATTGCGCGGTTGTGGAACACTGTACTCAAATAAAATGTACGCCCTTTTTTCCCCACAAATAGAGCTTTCTTTTGGTGGTATTTGATCACCTCTGCGGTTTTTATTTTTTGCGCTACAAACAAAAGAATAGTGACAAGTTTGAAAAAAAAACACAATATTTTTTACTTTTTGTGATAATATCCAATTTTTTTTTCTTTAAAACAAATTTTTTCCTCAGTTTAGGCTGATATGTACTGTATTCTTCTACATATTTTTGGTAAAAAAATCGCATTAAGTGTATATTGATTGGTTTGTGCAAAAGTTATAGCGTCTACAAAATAGGGGATAGATTTATAACATTTTTATTATTATTTTTTTTTTTTTACTAGTAATGGCGGCGATCCGTGATTTTTATTGTGACTGCGATATTGCGGAGGACACATCGGACACTTTTGACACATTTTTGGGACCATTTACATTTATTTAGCGATCCCCCCGGTGATCCGGGAAAGCGAGGCCGTCATTTGACACCCGCCCGCAACGAGAGCTGCGCCGTCTGGCCATCAATTGACAGCCGGCGGTCAGCAAGCAGTTAAACAACATAAGCAGCCACTATAATAATAAATCAATAATCTCAAAATATGATATAGTAAAAACTCTAACATTAGCGGCGCTAAACAGTCACAAAAACTGATTGCTATAATTGTGTCCAATTTATGAATATATCGTGAGTAAACAAATGTCCAGAGAAAGTTCATATGGGGTTAAGTCCAGTGGGTTCCCGTCACCACACCATGTGTGAAGAAATCTCCTAGGGAAATGAACTTACCAGACATCCATAGGTATTACGCTTGTGTTTTAAACAATCTCTGTCAGCAGGCACTACGTCTCTCCATCTAAGTGTTGCTCATGACAAGCAAAAGAAATGTGCACATAGCGTAATCCAGTAAAATTTATTAATGATAAAACCCCCCTACAAATGTGCACTTACAATATTAAAATTCAAAGCAAGCATGTGAACCTCAAAATTATCCCATTATTATCAATGCTGGTTTCTCATAGAGCGGTGTTCCCAGGCTGAGTAAACAGATGATCCAATGGCGTAGGATGCTGTGTGGTCACGCACTGACGCGTTTCATCATCACTTTGTCAGAGGGTGTTTTTACTATAGCATATTTTGAGAAACCTTTATATAATATTTCTGTTTTTTTTTTTGTCATGTGACACACCCACTAACAAGGATATTTTTGATATAAGACATATGCACATTTGTTTTATGGATGAATCACTGGAGTCACCATCATTCCAGGATGCCCTGGCCACTCTCATCCTTGCTGGTGTCCCTGGACGGCTCTCCCACTGCTGCAGAAACCCCACTTTGGTTCCCTGCATCCATCCAACTGGACAATGACAAACCTCCCCCCGGAGCCCCACTGCATGCACTCCTTCTGAAATCTCAGCCTGTCCCCTGCCACCTGTCATCCAAGCATCTGGTCACTCATGCGGCATCTACCTCCAGGTAACACACATGGGTCAGCTACGCTGTTCATTGGATGTTCCTTGTCCACTGTATGCCTTGGATCGTTTAAATAAATAGACACGTTTTTACTCATTCAAGATTAGTTTTATGGCTCTGCTATGGTACAGCGCTTTTTCCTATTTGTGTTCCTCTTTTTGTCTCATCGGTCTGTGAGTTTGGAATAGCAGAAACCAATGCAGACTATATTCTCCCCAGCTAGGTGGTGGTATATACGCCTAGACACTTGTGTTGTTTTTACTTGTACAATATAGTCTAACCACACAGACCACCACTAGATGAGCCACATTGCTTCCATTTGTCTCATGGCATTTATTTTACAGACTAGGTAGGGATTAGCCATGCTAATAATAATAATAATAATAATTAGAAAACAAAAAATAGAACATTTGATCATTTAGCAAGTGCTAGTGCATTCAGGAGCAGTTGATAGGGTGGATTAGTGTGAGAATGTAAACAATTTATCCTGTAATGCATGTTTTCAGCTAATGAGATTGATTTAATAAAAGGTTGAAGGAAATACAGCTTTACACTACAGTACTCCCTAAGCTAAGTGAACACTACTGTGCAAGTCAACACCACTGAATACAGACCCTCATAGACAACGAGTTATGCTATACTTGAAAAGGCAAAGAGGGCAGGTTAATGCAGGTTGTTGTATGTCTACAAAGAGAAAATCTGATGAAGAGAGAAATCCTACTGCATTTAATCAGAAATGGAAGATAGAATAACTAGAAGTGGACATAGTTTGCTGACAGAAGTAAGAACAGATGCATTGTCACCATTAAGCAGAGAACTGACTACGGGACAGCTATGAATTTGGACTCCTGCTACAAAAGGAAAATTGAGAATTTCTGAAGAGAAAACTCAAGATAGAACGACTGCTGACTCTCTAAATACAACCAAATAATACTTTAATATTGTTACCTTACAATGGGATAGACTGGTACCCTACACCCTGACAAAATGGTGTGTCTATGCCCATGTTTCATGGGGCAGCCCATAGTGCAGCAAGAGGGAATACAAAGCTTAACTATACAGAAATTATGTCAACCTTTTCCTCATTGTTCTTATATGATCTCCCTGTGCTAAATTCAGCAAGAGATTGGTAGGTGGAAAGGAATGTATGCGTTCATGGTGTCAGTTGCTCTTTTTTTTCAGGAAATATGGAACCATCCCTCCTTTTTATTGCTTAGTAGTCTGCACAGGTAAAAAGTGTCTCTTTTTTGATCATTCCAGTAATGTCTAACTGTTAGAATCCAGGGGCACCATATAAATAGGAACTTGAAATGAAGTGCAAGGAGCAAAGTGCTAACTACAAGGCTCAATAATCCACAGCAACCAACTGGAAATCAATTTTCCGAAAGCAGATTAGTAAGAGATGCATTCTAATTAGTTGCTAAGGGTATTGCCCTTTGCACTTAAAGTTGATCTAAATTCCACCATGTGCTTGTGAGCTTTTGCCATAATGTGCAATATTGCACATTATGGCACACTTACCTCTCATCAGGCCCTCCTCCAGTGGTGACAGGTCTGGCCTCCAGTCACCTCTACATCCAACACTGCATTCATTGGTTCAGGAGTGACATTGACCTTGGCTTCCAGCTGAGGATGTACACTGCACAAAGAAAATGCCTTGCAGTGTACATTCTAATGCCTCGTACACACGATCTGACTTTTCGACAACAAAACCATGGAATTTTGTCCGAAGGGTGTTGGCTCAAACGTAGTGATGTACAAGACGTACTACGTGGTTTTTCGGCTCTTTACCCCCACCCTTTGGGCTCCTTCCGCTAATTTCCTGTTAGTAGAAGTTTGGTGAGTGCTGGTTTGCGCTTTTCTTTTTGCGTTTTTCATTTAGCGCTTTTCAGTTTGCGCTTTTCATTTCATGCTTTTCAGTTCGTTTCTGAACGGCCGTTCGTCAACCAGACATGTTGGGGAATCGGAGGAGATAACGTGTCATTTATTATTGGCCTTATTGGTTTGACATTATTTTTTTGGTTGAATAATGATTTGATTTGGTATATTTTCTATATTTGTGGATGCATAGAATGCACTTTTGGGTTAAGTTCTATTTGCAGATAGCGTGTCTAATTTTTTTTATTTTTTTAATGCACAATAAAAAAATTGTGTAGAATAATACTTACCTATGTGTTTTACTTCAAATGACGTGAAGTTTGGGAGTAGGCAGTTACATTTTAAAAAATACAATGTAAAATTTACAAGGAACACCAACATAGTTGTATCTTTGATCTTAAAAACTACGGGATAATGGTGTTGTGGTAACTTGCACAAATAATAAAAAGAAAAAACAAAACATAATGATATTATTCTTGATATCACTAGAAAAAAAAGCCTTTGAAAATTAGTTTGCAATAACTCCATCAGTATCACCAGCAAAGCAGCTTCATTATTATCCTATTAAAGAAGAAGAAATGGGGCGCTGCATCTCGAGATTTCATAATTTGCCACGTCACGAATGTTAATTCTCCATTATGAACGCTAGTTTACAAGACCAACTGCTTCTGCTTCCGAGCATGCGTGTTTGTACTTTGGACTTTTGTCTAACGGACTTGTGTACACACGATCGGAAAATCCGACAACACATATTTGTTGGAGGAAAATTTGAAAACATGCTAGCCAACATTTGTTGGCAGAAAGTAACACAACAATTGTACGATGGAGCATACACACGGTCGGATTTTCCGCTAACAGCCTGCCATCACACAATTCCCATCGGAAAGTCCAATCGTGTGTACGAGGCTTAAGTGAAAGAGCATGAGGGTAAGTTTTTTGTAGGAGACTTTGCGCTTCTCTTTTGCAAAAGAAAAAACAACTTCTAGTGGTTTTTCAAAGTGAGAATTTAGTTTCGCTTTAAATAGGTTTACACCCTGCACTTTTTTTTTGACAAGATCGCCGGGGTTCACTTTTTTATTTTACAGAAAAGGTTGTTGTTGGAGAAAAGTGAATTGGCTTGCGAACACCAAAATTTAATCCAGAGGCTTTTCTAGCTCTCTAGCCTATGGGAGTCTATGCTTGGTACAAAAGGAGACTAATGCCACGTACACACGACCGGACTTCATGGCATACTTGGTTTGGCGGACTGGAGACCATCGGACAATTCGATCGTATGTGGGCTCCAGCGGACTTTTTTTCTCCAAAAGTTTGACGGACCTAGAAATGAAACATGTTTCAAAACTTTTCGACGTACTCGAGTCCGGTCGAAAAGTCCGCTCGTCTGTATGCTAGTCCGACAGACAAAAACCAACGCTGGGGCAGCTATTGGCTACTGGCTACGAACTTCCTTGTTTTAGTCCGGTCGTACGTCATCACGTACGAATCCGTCGGACTTTGGTTGAACGTGTGTAGGCAAGTCCGTTCGTTCGGAAAGTCTGTCGAAAAGTCCGCAGGACAAAGTCTGCTGTAAAGTCAGCTCGTGTGTACGCGGCATAAGAAAAGGTCCAAAGAACCCCTGTACCTAAACTTTTATTAAAACAAGAAGATGCAAATCTGCATTGACCCAGCAAAGTGGATTTCACCACTTGATCTCAACTGAGTGAGCATCTCAGTTCCTGATCTGGAGTTATTGCTGTTGCAGCTGATTTTCTAAGGCCCATACCACTATTCATACTCTACCCGAATCTACCTAATCTCTATTTTTCTTGAAAAAAAGTCCTAAATCCACTGTGGCATTATCCCCCACAGCGTTGATCACACATTTTTCAATTCAATTTTTGCTGCTCAACCAACTGCTGTTGTGTCTGTCCCTTATTGTGATGTCACACTGGAAGGTTTCAGAACCAAGAGAGCACTCCTGTGAGGACACTGTGTTGGACACATTTACCAGCCAGTGAACAGTTCCTGCATCACCAGGAACAGATGTAAGCACTGCAGAACCAGCCCACATTAAGATACAAAGTATACCTGTATATGGACTGGTACAATCAATTATTCCTAAAGTGGGTACTACATCACAATATAGGTATATACGGTAAGTATGCACATTGTGGGAATTTAAGGGAATTAAAAAATCTCACACCTTGATATTTGGTTAAAAAGTTTATTTACATGATCACTTAAAAAGCACAATCCCTATAGTCTGGCTTCTCTGACTCTTAGATAGAAACAAATACCCAATTAAAAAATGGTTTGTGAAGGAGAGAAAGGAGTTGACCATTAGTGGAATCCTCCATTACCCTTTACTCTGGAGGATCAGCGGGGAGGATTGAACGAGAATGTGAGTGTCCTTTTTCACTGGGATTGCTTTTCATTCCATTTAGCACCTAGATGATATTGCATCCAAATTTGAGAACTTTGAATGTTCAAATGAAAGTCTCTTGGCTTGGACATAGTACTGGGGGGTGTTCATGATCCTTTCCTCCTTTTTTTTGACTCTCATCCCTATTGTGCCCCCCTGTATTGAATTGTATTGTAATTGTACTGTCTGCCCTAATGTTGTAAAGCGCTGCATAAACTGTCGGCGCTATATAAATCCTGTATAATAATAATAGTGTGTAAGTACATTCCCCGGCCTGTTTTTTTGGGGCTTGTATATAATTATGAAAATGTTGGGCCCCTCCTGAGGGTCCCTTTCAGTTTCCTTCTGGTTCCCTACCTTGCGAACGCTAAAGCATGTATGGTGATGAACAGGCATTTTATGACATTCTTTATATCGATAACCTACCCTACGCTCAAGAAGAAGTTGAATGTACTTCAGCCAAAAGCATAGAGCTGCTGCTCATTGAGTCTCTCACCACTAGTGCTAGATTTTAAATCAATAGTAGAGACATATGTACTTGTTACAATACTTACCATGCGATACCTGCAACATGGTGCTGTAGAGATCTGAGCTGGGAGGTGTATTATCTGTATAGGAGTGAGGGAAATTAGACTTTATGATGTGGGTTTTTTTAAAGAGGAGCTCCAGGCTCCTTCAGAAAAAAATTAAAAGTCAGCAGCTACAAATACTGTAGCTGCTGATTTTTAATATTAGGACACTTACCTGTCCAGCTGATTTTTCAATCGGTTCTCGGGTGCTGCCGCCATCATCTTGGGTAAGGGAAACAGGCAATGAAGCCTTGCGGCCTCACAGCCGGTTCCCTACTGCACATGAGGGAAGTGTGCTGCACTTTGTGAATGGCCCAGCTGTGGGGAAAGGAGGAGGAGGACCGAACTTCCAGATGACTTTGCCGCTGCAAAGTCAGCCAGAAAGGGGAGCGGGTACCTGTCAAAACCAGGTACCCGCTCCCCCCAAAAGGTACCAAATGTGGCAGCGGGGCGGGGAGGAGGCAAACAAACAGAGCTTCCCATTTTGGCTGGAGCTCCACTTTAAGTGAATATGCAAATCAAGTGTAAAAACGTTTTAACTAAATATCATGGATTGAGATCTTTAAAGTACCCCTATATATTACGGCACCATTAACAACTGTTGATGTAGCATGTTTTTATATTCTTTTCAGAGTAAACTCCCTCCTTATAAAAGGAAATGATCCATTTTCAGTATTTGTAGTACAGAAGGCAATCTGTTGGAAAATGTGTTTATTTCAGATCGTTACTGGTTAATGATGGAAGTTAAGATTTCTATTGCATACAATACGTCATAGTTTTTGGATTCCTCGCATTATAAAATGCATTGTTCTTTGTGCCAGCATCATAAACACAATATTACCATTGCGTTTTATAGTTGTAATAATTTCAGCTGGTTAAACAAACACGCCTATATGTTTCTAAAGAACATTTTCAAATTTTGTATGGTAGCAGGAAATGTCTGCTGGTTGTAAGAGCAGATTTTTATGATTCCAGAAATCTGCTAAAAATGTATATTTTCAGATAATTCTTGGCCGTTGCTCGGTCTCTCCCTTTGGAGTCTATCATCAGCATTAAAGCCATTACCTGGGCCTCCAGAGCTAGACGCCACCCCCCCCCCCCCCCCCCCCCTCGGGAAACCTCTGGAGACCACTTGCCATACTGTTTTTGGAGAATTTGAGCAGGATTTGGCCAAAGTCTACCATTTTATGCTTTGCAAAGGAATTAAGATTTCACACCTGCAAAAATATTTTAATGTCCTGTATTTGTAGATTGTCAACATATTGAAGTGTTGAAAAGAGAACATAGATTCATTCACATCAATCCCTGTTCCCTGGAACGAAATGTCTCTATGTGATTAAATTGTGGTCTATAAATATCAAAATTATGGCAATATATACAGTATATTGTATTAAAGTCTGCATTAATAAATTAACATGTAACAACATACAGCAAAAAAGCAAGAGGAGATTTCGTCTCCCCCCAGTGTTTAGAGTGCAAGATTGTAGCTCTGTAGCAAGACACAAGGGGGTTGATTTAACGAAAACTGGAGTGCAAAATTTGGATCAGCTCTGCATAGAAACCAATCAACTTCCATTTTTTTTTTGTCAAAGCTTAAAGAGGAGCTCCACCCAAAAATAAGAAGTTTTGCTTTAAGTCCTCCTCCCCATCTCCTGTTTGTGAAACTAAGCTTTTGGGGGGGGTACCCGATTTTCGGAAGTGGAAATTCTCCTTCCCAAAGTCTTCTAGGACACATGACAGGTCCCAGAAGTCTTCTGAGCTACATGACAGGTCCCAGGAGACTTTGGGACCAATCACAGAGCGTAGCACCACTCGCGCATGCGCAGTGGGCACCTGGCTGTGAAGCCGCAAGCTGTGCCCATAGTGAAGATAAATAGCAAAGTGAGTGATATGGTGTGAAATTAATTGTTATATCAATACGTGATAAAGAATTGAATGATCAATATATTAATAAACAATAAATTAATTGAAAAAAATGATTATGTAAAAACAAAAACAAAAAACATTTTTCAAAAAAAAGAAAAATATTTAAAAAAAGAAAAGAGAAAACTAAAGCAACATCCCATTCAAATAATGATCAGTGAAAAAGTCTGTGCAAAGTTAACTTCCAGAGGGGAAGAGATGAATTACAGGGGAAAAAAAAAAAGTTGTGACACCAACCTTCCCAAAAATCAAACGTGTATTCAGGTCAACACCCAAGTGCAAGGTAGCCTGCTTACCAAAAAGCCATGACTGCTGATAACAGTCTCACCCAGCACAGGGAATTAACGGTCTCCCCAAAACCAATATGGCATCCGGAACAGCCGTTGATGTTCTATTGTTGCTCAAAGATAGAAAACAAAAACTCCCATAGTGCAGTATATCAATTCAAATAATTTAATAAAAGAAGAGTTTGCACTTACAGGAACGAAATATGGTAACAAGCGGTTGTGTCATATGAGAGCCGCGGCGTCTCTATTAGCTTCTCCCTATTTCCTATATTGTTCGTCTCATCACCGTCGCGGAAGGATAGTATGTATAGAAATGTATTCAGCCACATGTCTTCTTGTTGTCAGGTGGCCATTGTACCTTAGACAAACTGTCACCGCTTGTTACCATACTTTGTTCCTGTAAGTGCAAACTCTTCTTTTATTAAATTATTTGAATTGATATACTGCACTATGGGAGTTTTTGTTTTCTATCTTTGAGCAACAATAGAACATCAACGGCTGTTCCGGATGCCATATTGGTTTTGGGGAGACCGTTAATTCCCTGTGCTGGGTGAGACTGTTATCAGCAGCCATGGCTTTTTGGTAAGCAGGCTACCTTACACTTGGGTGTTGACCTGAATACACGTTTGATTTTTGGGGAGATTGGTGTCACAACTTTTTTTCCCTGCAATTATTTTTTCCCCTCTGGAGGGTAACTGTACACAGACTTTTTCACTGATCATTATTTGAATGGGACGTTGCTTGAGTTTTCTCTTTTCTTTTTTAAATATTTTTTCTTTTTTTTGGAAATTTTTTTTTTTTGTTTTTTACATAATAATTTTTTTCAATGAATTTATTGTTTATTAATATATTGATCATTCAATTCTTTATCACGTATTGATACAACAATCATTTTCACACCATATCTAAGGTTGCACTCACACTTCTATTTATTTCATTTAAGTTTTTTGTATTGAACTTTAGGTGCTGGCTGCTTTATTTTTTGTTTTCATATATTCACTTTAGATACTAATTATCATCTAGCGCAGCATTAGCCTTGGGGCTTTTTTTTCTTTTATAACCTATACTGAAGATGCCAGCACTGCCGAGGTAGAACACAGGGAGAAAACGGCAGGGGGGAGTGCACTGCTGGATCACGGGACAGGTGAGTGTGTGTTTATTAAGAGTCAGCAGCTAAACTTTTTGTACTTGTTTTACTTTTAAAGGGGCTAGACCAGGTGTTCTTCTTTTTCTTTTAATTATTTCAAATCCGAGAGCCCAAATTAAAAAATTGTTACTGTACTGGATCCAATTTCTTAAAGCGGGGGTCCACCTATCTATGCTTTATTTTTTTTTTGAGTTCATTCACAAACTTTTCTTCTCAGCATTACATACTCACATATTGTGTGTAATATGTCCGCCTGTGTCAGATTTCGTTGGAAAGAATAACTTATATTATTCACTGCAGGTGGTTTCCATCTTCATTGTGGGCATTTGAAGCCCACAAGCATTTATTTCCTGGATGTGGTGAATGCTGTGTTCCCAGCATTCACTGCTCGTTCCCGCACATGCTCAGTGGCATACTGGGAAGCCTGAGACTAGCTCCCAGGAGTCTGGGAGAGGCTAGAAACACGCCTACTCCCACGGGAGGAGAACCAGGAAGTACAAAGAAGAATAGAAAAATAAAAGGTAATTACGGCGATTTAAATTTTTTTAAACGGCATGTCAGTATCTAGGCAAGGAAGAGAATACATACAGATATTGTTCAAAATTTGGGTGGAACTCCGCTTTAAGTACATTACTTCTTTCCATCATATCCAAGCCCTGCGGAGAATAGGGATGTTCAGTTAATCATTTCTATATTACTGGATCTTTTCTACATCATACATAAACAGGAAAGACTAACTTACACAGGAATGCGGATGACTCCTCTTGGTCACCCATCCTCATGCACCATTATGGGGTTTGAGATTCTAGGGATTATGTATAGACACTGTGGGAAATTTGCTGCTACAGTAAGAGCATTGAGCGGGTATAGAGGATGCAGAGAGCCTCTGCTAACACTGATTCCAGATACATCATCCACGATCTACCATACGCATTGGGCCTCTTGCAACTAGAGTGAGATAAGTTGCCTACAGCTGCAGCCATTAAAATGAAGGAGCGAACAACAACATGCGTGGTGAAAAAAGCTTCAGCCAGCTGGTTCCCGCAAGATGTCAAAAAGTGTCAGTTATTGTCGGGTTGTCCGCCGCAATTTCAGCATCCCGCTATAAGTCGCTGATCTCTGCAATTTCTAGTATAAAAATAAATAAAAACTGCAATATACTGTACGTAGCGCTGCCTTCTTGAGGGTCGCAAGATAAATCAATACCCCTCTGGTTTACCTTACCCTGTGAGTCGTCTGCCACCTCTGACACCCTGGGTTCAAAATATTTTCCTTTAGATAACAACAGCAATAATGAAATACACCAGAATTAGTTAAATGAGAAATGGTTTACTCAATGTAATGAATAGAGAAAGAATCAAAGGACAAACCTGCATTTAAAGCGGGGTTCCCACTTAAAAAAATAAATTAAAAAAAGTCAGCCGCTGGCCCCCCCCTCCGCTTGGCGGCGCCGGCATTTTATCTGTGGGCGCCCGGCTGTGGATTCACAGCCGGGCATCCACTGCACAAGCGCAAGCCGTGCCGCACGCCGTCACTGGCTGCGCAATCTTCTGGGTCCGGTCACGTGTCCCAGATGATTGACAAGAGGGAGGGGGGAGAGGCGATCTCCCTTCCTGTGCTGAGGGAAGTGACGTCAGGAGCCCAGGCGCCAAAGGATGCAGACTACGAGGGACCCCCTAGCAACAGGCATTTAGAGATGAGTGTTTTTCTACAAATATTTTTTTTCTATTTTTTTTAAGCACATTAATAATTTTTTTTGGGGGGTTGTCTTTCAAAGAATATTCTTAGTAGCAAAATAACTATCACATTTATGATTTAAATATTATTATTATTATACAGGATTTATATAGCGCCGACAGTTTGTGCGGTACTTTACAACATGAGGGCAGACAGTACAATTACAATACAATTCAATACAGGAGGAATCAGAGGGCCCTGCTCGTTAGAGCTTACAATCTAGGAGGGAGGGTCAAGTTATACAAAAGGGTAATAGCTGTGGGGATGAGCTAATGGAGAAAATAGTGCAGTTGTTGGATGGAGGCAGGATAGGCTTCTCTGAAGAGGCTTGGGCTTGGATATGAAGGAAGAAGTAAAGTACGTATAAAAAATGGGATCCAGTACAGTGACAATTTTTTAATTTGGGCTCTCGGTTTTGAAATAATTAAAAGAAAAAGAAGATCGCCAGGTCTAGCCCCTTTAAAAGTAAAAAAAGTACAAAAAGTTTAGCTGCTGACTCTTAATAAACACACACTCACCTGTCCCATGATCCAGCAGTGCACTCCCCCCTGCTGTTTTCTCCCTGTGTTCTACCTCGGCGGTGCTGGCATCTTCACTATAGGTTATAAAAGAAAAAAAGCCCCAAGGCGATTGTATTGAATTGTATTGTAATTGTACTGTCTGTCCCAATGTTGTAAAGCGCTGCGTAAACTGTCGGCGTTATATAAATCCTGTATAATAATAATAATACACAGTGTCTATCAGAGTGGGCTATTGCCCGATCACCATCCAGGAATAGGAGATGATGATGAGGATGATTATGATAATGATGAGGATGATGAGGATGATGATGAGGATGATGATCTCTCAGGTCGTTGGCTCAAGGGATGACCTCCTGCCTCCGCCGCACCGTGCCACGGCTCACACGGAACTGATGACCCTGCAGGGTGGATGAAACAGGAGCGGCCTCCAGACTGCCGCCGGACAGTGAAGGGGAACAGTCTGCAGGTGTCCTTCCAAACGTCCGCTAGGTAGATCTGCTAAAGCAGGCCACAAAACAGCTGCAGCTCACTCGATCACTGATTCCCTGCATGCAGATTTACAGGGAGAGCGCTAGGCCCCAGCCTTGCCTCTTATAGTCTCATCATCCCAGCAGTCTGCTCTTCTCCATCAGCCTGCTGGTAGTTGTAGTTTCACACAATACAGCCAGAGGGCGAATCCTTTCCGTATGGACTACATGTACCAAGATGCCTTGCTCTGCCTTTACATAGTTACATAGTAGGTGAGGTTGAAAAAAAGACACAAGTCCATCAAGTCCAACCTATGTGAATCAAAAGAGTCACAGGACAGCTAAACTGGAACAATAGAGGTAAACAGCTCCCTCTGAATAATACCACACAGCATTTTCTGAATGCAGGAAAATGTAAGTATCCAGCTCCCAGCTACATGTATACCTCCAGTTTTGTAGACACTACAACTTTTGCGTAAACCAATAAATATGTGCTTATTGGGATTTTTTTTTTACCAAAAACAAGTAGCAGAATACATATTGGTCTAAGTTTATGATGAAATTAGATTTTTTTTATATTGGATATGTTTTATAGCAGAAATAAAAAAAAATGTTTTTTTTTTCAAAATTGTTGTTTTTTTTTTTGTTTAAAGCACAAAAAAAAAAAAAAAGTGGTGATCAAACACCACCAAAATAAAGCAAAAAAGGGGATATGGCGCTAAAAATAGTGCTCAATAGTAAACAAAGCATAAATATAAATGAGCAGCAGCATACAGTGGGATACACACAAGAAGTAAAATAGAAATAAAAAAAGCTGCACTGCAAAAAGTCTCAATCAATGAATCCAATCAAAACCATATAAAATGAAAAAGTCCATATAAAACATTTGGAATTCTTGATGTCACCATAGTGTGTAAACACAGACAGGAGAGTGCCCGACCACCGTATTTGAAATCTGCTTACCAGAGGGCAAGCATAAAGGGCAGGTGGCTATAACCCAGCCATGGCCTTTAGCTTGCAGATGTCAGAACTGATAATGGTAGACTGGATCGTGCAGATCGCTCCCTCTCTCCAACTATGGTGTCCGTCTTTGCTCAAATGGATGCCCCAAAAGAAAAAAGACTAGCCATAGTGTAATATTCCATAAATTATATTTTATTTAAAACGAGGTAATGCACTTACATTTAAGAAGAAAGTTGCATGCATATAAAAAGAATGCCGGCCGGCACAAACACACGCAGCCCGTCCTCCTAGTCCAATCGCGTGGTAACGTCACTACGTGCCTTCCTCCAGACGCGTTTCGTCATCAGTAGACATTGTCAGTGGGGTACGAACCACCAAAAGAAAGCTCTATTTGTGGGGAAAAAATTACATAAATGTTATTTGGGTACAGCTTTGCATGACCGAGCAATCGTCAGTTAAAGTAAGCAGTGCCGTATCGCAAAAAGTGGCCTGGTCATGAAGGGGGGTAAACCTTCTGGAGGTCAAGTGGTTAAATGCCTTAGATACTTCCTGTTCCCTCTATTACCTACTGAAACTTTGCTATGTGATTATGTCAGCTTAGATAGTCAGTCTTTCCTAGGCCCTGGGTCTAGGAACATGGAAGGATGCCGGGAGGAATCCCTGAAGGAGTCAACTGGTGGAGAAAAGAACATAAAGCCTAGGTGAAGCAAAGCTGCAACTATTCACCACATATAGACATTTGTTGAGATATAGTTGTGTAAGACTTTATAAACAAGAACTGTTTCATGCTGTTCTTTTTTGGAAGTAAAGACTGAGATAGCACTAGAACTTCAATGTCAAAAAGCCAGAACTCTGCAGGAGTCCAGCCAGCGCAGTTCATGATTTTGAAAGTAACATTGAGAGACTTTAGAGAGAGATCTAGAAAGCACTGAGGCCTAGTCTAATATTTGAGAACCAGTGTACTTGGAGATATCCTGATCCATACCTTACCCTCCTTCCCATATTGCAATAAACTTTTTTGTGTCCTAAAATTTACAAAAATGACTACTGCCCATTGTTTCTAAACATCCAGCAAAAAAAAACTCCACCTGGAATGAATGTTTCTTGTATTTTATTGTAGGAAAACAGACTTTCCTAATGTTCCTAATGTAGCTGTTTTGGGAGCTGAATATAAAATTCATGTGTAATTATTGAAGATCAGTACAAATAGCGCAACAATTACCATGGGTAATAAAGCAGAAAAAGTCATTACACTTCAACATGAAAGTATTATAATAGTTGCTAACAAACTTAATTATATTTTTAATAAATAAACTTTTTTTTTTTACTGTACCTAAAAACAGTCCAGCCAGTCACACAGTGGCCAGTGGTGTTTGCAGGAAGTCGGTATGTACAGCCACTCTTTGCACAAAATACCTTCCCTGTCCCATGTTCCCGCATTATGAATTTATTCAATGCATGTCTGAGGTGGGAGTGGAGCACAGTAGGGAGGTTAGCGGTAGGTGGCGGGGTAGCAGCAAAGGCAGGTAGCTGCAACCCACAAAAAACAGGTTTGTGACCCCATTTGGGTCCCAACGCATCCTTTTTTTTTTTTTTTTTCCATCGGGTAAAGACAAATTTTAATCAATGTAACAATAATGGGAAAAAAGAAAAAATTAACAGTATACCAATATATATATTGGTACAAACAACATCAAAATTTCCAAATATACATCGAATATACATAACCTTTCTTTCCGGCGACCTAAGAAAGGGAGATTCCCCTTTCCAACTAGTCACCATTGGAAAGACTAGCCAATCTTTCTCTTTAATTAAAAATACAAAACATACAACACATCAACAAAGGGGAGAAGAAAGGAAAAAAAAGGGGAAAGGGGGGAAAAAGTGATACTCAGGAGCTGGATCCAAAGGATATGGAGATCATAAGAAATCATTCAATGGACTATAAGAGTCCTTCCCTCCTCTGAATAAATAAACATATTCCATAAGGACCAAATTTCCATGTATTTCTCTCGCTTCTGCTGGGTTGTCAAAACCAAATCCTTCATCTGGTTCAATTCTTCCACCCTCCTGAGCCATAGTCCTACTGAGGGGAGTTGTGTCTGTTTCCAGGTAAGGGGAATACAAGATGTAGCTGTATTCAAAAGATGGCAAAGAATAGATTTGATATATTTGAATGGAGATTTCAGAGACATGCAACAGGAAGAAAGTCGGTTCTTCTGGAATTTTATAATCTGTAAATTTCTGAGCAATCTAATGAACCCCTTTCCAGAAACTTCTTATCTTAGGACATGACCAAAAAATATGTAGCATTGTCCCGCCTTCCCCCTGACAGCGCCAACATCGTTCGGAAGCACTCGGGAAACACCTATGCTAAAAGGACGGAGTCCGATACCACTGAGAATGTATCTTAAAATTAGTTTCCTGTACTTTCATACAAATTTAAGATTTAAATGTAAAGTATATTATTTTAGTCCCTTGTCCTTTTGAGAAAGTTCTATCCAGATCTACCTCCCATCTTTTGAGAAAAGATACCTGGTAATCTTCCACAGGTGAAACCAGCAGAGAGTACATCTTCAAAAGGGTATGAGAGAGTTGGCCCCGCTCGACACAATATTCTTCTAAGGGAGACAAATTGCCGTCAAAACTATTAGGAGTAGGCATGGTATGTAAAAAATGTCTTATCTGTGCAGCTCGCCAGAAGTCCAATTGATATAATTAATCCCCCAAAATCAGAGACTGTATTGTAGGTCAACACCCTAGTATTACAAAATAGGAAGCCTGGTAACATCTCTGTTTAATCAATGTGCTAAAGGTTCCCTTCCGCAATCCCAGGGTAAAACCTGGGTTACTGATTATCTGCAATAATGGAGACTCTATTGAGGACAAACTACCATTAGAGAAAAGCCGAAAGCACAGTTGGGTCGTAGGCCCAATAAGTGGATGTGTCTAAAGAGGGGGTGAAAGGACATTATAGCACCACGGGCTCTATGTAACAATACATCACAAGGCCCTTGTTCTAGATTTGGCCATAGTTTCAAGTCTCCAAGTCTACACCAATCAATCAAGCATCCTAAATGGGTTGCGTGATAATATCTATGGAGGTTAGGAACATCTAGACCAGTGTTTCTCAACTCCAGTCCTCAAGGCGCCCCAACAGGTCATGTTTTCAGGATTTCCATTATTTTGCACAGGTGATTTGATTAGCTTCACTGCCTTAGTAATTACCACACCCGTTTCGTCTAAGAGAAATCCTGAAAACCTGACCTGTTGGGGCGCCTTGAGGACTGGAGTTGAGAAACACTGATCTAGACCTCCAAAGCTTTTAGAGAGAATCAACAAGGATCTCCCAATCCTTGAGCGTTTATGTGCCCAGATAAACTCACTTAAAAGTGCCTGAGCTTTCTTAAAATAAAACCTAGGTAAAGCAATAGGCAAGGCTTGGAACAAATATAGAAATTTTGGCAAAATACTAATTTTAATAATAATACATCTCCCAAACCAGGAATGGAGCCCTGTGTGCCATGCCTCCATCTGGGAGCGTACTCTGTGTAAAAGAGGAAGAAAATTAAGTTCAAAAGTACACATACTTTAAGAACACTGGTCTACACAATTAAATTTATGGAACGACTCGGACCACAGAATTACCCATTTTAGAAATATAAGAACACATCCTGTTTTTAGCAGGTTAGATAGTAGCTTTCTGTTCATGAAAATCCAGTGCAAGTGCTGGCTTGGAAGAGCATAAAATAGTCAATTTAAAATAAAAATGATTTAATGCATAGAATACATTAAACTTTAGAAAACTTATATCTACCTTTTTACAAAAGGCAATTATAAAATGGCTTCTCCTCTTAGTGTCACAGCCACACTTTTCTCCGTACACTAATTTGATGTGATGTTAATTACATATCTGTCACATCACCTTCTAATATTAGAAAGTTGCAGAGTTCCTGATACAACCTACTACTGCAGCTCTTCCCATGTGTCAGTGCAATCGTCTGCTACTTTCTAATTAAGCCATAGCAGCTAAAATTTACATAATGAAGACAGCAAGATGATTACAGCATGTTTAAATTCACATATATGTACACACGACAGCCTAATCATCATAATTAAAAACCCAATGTACAAGATTTAGCAACTTTCAGCAAACTGTGGAACATGCATTAGAAAATAAATTTCTTTCCTGCAACCCATGGTTGGGAACTTCACACCGTGTAGGGCTTCTTGGTTGCTGCCACCTTTATAGCACACATTATGCAGATAAGCTCAATGATTGTTTCACTATAAATCCCAATCCTTTATTGACCCAGGACCTTTTGGCTCTTCTCTTCCTCTGCAGGTAGGTGGATCATGTTTAAAAATAAGAACAACTCAAACACTTCAAGAGGAAAGTCTTTTGAAAAAGGAAGAAGGAGAACTATGAGATCTGTCTAGTTCCTTGAATGTTCCTTACTAAGTCTTCTGTTTTAATTTGGTTGTGGAACTAATGAGCAAACTCCAATATTCTTATTTACAATAGAATGTGTATACTTCATGATATAATCTAAATTTCATCCATTAACAATTATAATACCGTATGTATTAGTAGATATTTACATACAATGTTTTTAAAAAGTAATTTTGTATTATTGGCTGCAGCAGTAGTACTGTTGGCCAATGAGACACTGCCCACAAAGACCTGTTAAAACTCAGATAAAGTTATTTAACCATGTCCCCTCATAGGTTTGCTGCCACAAAATCTCATGCATGTGTTAGACTTAACAATAAAATATCCAAAAGGTTGTGGAATTTGACCATCATACCTACATGAGCATGCTGGATATCCCATTCCAAAACATGGTCATCATCAAGGCATTTTTGCAGCTATAACAGTCTGCGCTCTTCTAGAAAGTCTTTATATAAGATTTTGTCGAGTCTTTGTGGAAACGTGGCAACATTGGTGGGACAGGGTCATCCAGTACCCAGGGCAACGTTGTCAGACTGTGCCTCCCTTGGGTGGAGTAGAGAGCGGAGCTAAAAACAGCACATGCATTGCCAAGCTGAAATGTCTGCAGTGGTTGTGGTATGCATTGAAATAGTGCCAATGAACTGAAGGGTTTATAGTGGTGCACCTTCTGTGCTGCAGAAAAATATGGGCTAATGGAGGTGAAGGAAGAAATGCCCCAGCATTGGTGTGAGGGAAAAATGTCAGATATTTCTCCCTACAGCAGCTATGGAGGCCTCTGCTCCTTCTGAGAGGCGTGACACTGCTGCCCCCCCCCTGTCAATGAAGCAACTGGAAAATGGAGCTGCCGCAAGCTCCCAATGTACCCTCCTCTACATAACATTGCATCAAAGGAACATGTGGTTTCTGACTCCCTCCTTGTTTTGGCCCCCCGAAGGAGACCCCTGTACTAAGGACACAAAGTATCAGGAGGCCCCTGTACTGGAGGTCAGAGATACTATAATGGAGGAATCAGAGAGCCCCATGATGGAGTAATGAAAGTCCCTTTGAGTGGAAATACATGGCATAACTTCAAACCCTCCCTACAAAGTTTAACCACTAATGAAGGTCTAGAAGTAATCAGGGGCCCCCATCCAAATGTGCAGGGAGTAATCTGAGACCCCCCAACACACACACACATTTCTAAGTGTACAGGGGAAAAATTTAAATATCCCCCACTACGAAGGAGTGTATGGAGGTGATCAGAGGGGACCTCTCACTCCCATTCAGAATACAGACAAGTACAGGGGGACCCCATCCAGGAATTTAAGAACCCTCCCACCCCACCTCCAGTAGAAAGAGAACCCCATCGTGGAGGAGTTCAAAAGGATGATCAGAGGGGACCCTTCACCACTATCTAAGAATATAGACAAGTACAGGAACACTCCATCCAGGAATACAGGAGCCCCCTGTCGAGTAGAAGGCGGCCCCCATCCAGGAGGAGTGCAGGAGGTAATTTGAGGGGACGCAAATCCATAAATACGGGAACACTTCCTCCACCCTCCTCTACTTAGGGCCTCATGCAAACAAGGCTTAAAAAATTCCTCTTTTACAGGCGTTTGACTTTTTTTTCCAGCCCGTAAATGCACCATTATGTTAGTCTATGTGGCCATGCACACATAGGCGTTTACAGGAGTATTGGAAGAGGAGCATTTAAAGGCAAACAAAAAACCCATCACCAGTGCATTCGGGACACAAGCTTCACTAGTGCATTCAGGGCAGAACAATTTAAAAAAAACGCATAAATGCTAGATGCATATAGGTGCGTTAATGCATTTTTGAGTTTCTTTTTCCCACCAGGAGTATAAGGCATTCAGAGGAGAAAATCAAATGTCCTGTGTGCATGGGGCCCAAAGAAGACCCCTGACCAGGAGGAGTACAGGCAGCTGATGTAGCTGCTGCTTCCCAATTGACATTGATTCCTTGCACTTTTTTTTTATCACCTTTGCTCTCACTTTTCAAAACAGCCTTTGTTTTTTTCTTTCCTTCCTTCAGCCTACTAATTAAGGGGAGTGGTTAATTTGTCACAGGTGCTAGAGGCCTATATAACTTTCTGTAGAACACATCTGAATCTGCCAGACTTGTTGGTTGAAAGCTGAACGGTGGGAACCTTGAGTGGAGAGTGTGAACAAGTTTTGCTTTTGATTGCTGGTGTCCCCCAGGGTTCTGTGCTGGGACCAATCCTATTTAATTTATTCATAAACGACCTGGAGGATGGGATAAACAGTTCAATCTCTGTATTTGTGAATGACACTAAGCTAAGCAGGGCAATAACTTCTCTGTAGGATGTGAAAACCTTGCAAGAAGATCTGAACAAATTATTGGGGTGGGCAACTACATGGCAAATGATGTTCAATGTAGAAAAATGTAAAATAATGCATTTGGGTGGCAAAAATACGAATGCAATCTACTCACTTGTGGGTTAACCTCTGGGGGAATCTAGGATGGAAAAGGACCTGGGGGTCCTAGTAGATGATAGGCTCAGCAATGGCATGCAATGCCAAGCTGCTGCTAACAAAGCAAACAGAATATTGGCATGCATTAAAAAGAGGAATAACTCCAGAGATAAAGCGATAATTCTCCCGCTCTACAAGACTTTGGTCCGGCCGTACCTAGAGTATGCTGTCCAGTTCTGGGCTTCAGTCCTCAGGAAGGATGTACTGGAAATGGAGCGAGTACAAAGAAGGCAACAAAGCTAATAAATTGTCTGGAGGATATTAGTTATGAAGAAAGGTTGCGAGCACTGAACTTATTCTCTCTGGAGAAGAGACGCTTGAGAGGGGATATGATTTCAATTTTCAAATACCATACTGGTGACCCCACAATAGGGATAAAACTTTTTCGCGGAAGGGAGTTTAATAAGACTCGTGGCCGCTCATTAAAATTAGAAGAAAAGTGGATTAACCTCAAACTGCATTGAGAGTTCTTTACTGTAAGAGCGGCAAGGATGTGGAATTCCCTTCCACAGGCAGTGGTTTCAGCGGAGGGCATCAATAGTTTAAAAAAACTATTAGATAAGCACCTGAACGACCACAACATACAGGGATATACAATGTAATACTGACATATAATCACACACATAGGTTGGACTTGATGGACTTGTGTCTTTTTTCAACCTCACCTACTATGTAACTGTCATGAACCTTGGAATACTGGACTGTCATGAAGCTGATGACCGAACCATTAGACGTTGCAATCTGATTCAATAGCCAAAGAGGAGTGTCGGGAGAGTGGAACCGAGCGAGCAGGGGCTCGTTACAGTAACTATGCAACTGCTTGCATGGGGATGGATGGTACACCTGTGCATCCTCATGCAGGTAAACTGAAGCATAGTAAGTACAGTTTGTGCCCCATCTATACAATAAAGTTAAACCCAGGGCACATGCTCCTTCTGCCCCCATCTTGTCCTGGCCATGCATAGGACCATTTAGCCAGAAGGGCATTTATGAAGTCAGGGACTAATTTTGGACAAGACCTGGTAATTGCCATTCTAATTCATATCAAAAGATGATAGGGAACTATGTAAGCCACTCTGGTTCCTCTATGTAAAGCTGTTCAACCATGTCTTTACAGATCTGGCTTCGCGCACATAAGCATAGTCACGATGGAGCATATAATGGCATTCCCCAAAATGTTGCCACAAGGATGGAGACACACAATTTTCTAAAATATTTTTTGTTCTGTAGCATTACCCATACCTTTTATTGGAAACACCTGAACCTTAATAATTTGGAGAGAGTGATTTTGGCTTGGATGTCAGCCTTGAATTTTGACACAGTGGGGTTGATTTACTAAAGCAAATAGGATTTTCACTTTGCAAGGAAAATTGCACTTTGCAGGGAACTTTCCCCAAAGCTTAGTGCATGCTATGAAAATTTACTTTTCAAAGAATATCCAATCACAAAAGAAAAAAAACAGCATTTTTGCTTGCACATGATTGGATGATGGATGTCAGCAGTGCTTTACGCTCTTAAAACTGCATAAAGCTAAAAGATCTATAACACATGTAATGCACAGATTATATTAAACTTCTACAAACTTAAATGAAACTTTAATAAAAAAAAGTGCAGTTATAAAAGTTATGTCTCCTCAGTAACATAACACAGTTTATTTCTGTACACTAATTCAATGTGATGCTAATTACATACCTGTCACATTATCTTCTAATATTATAGACTTGCAGAATTCCCGATAAAGCCAGTTATTGCAGCTCCCCCCATGTGTCAAAGCGATCAGCTGCTATGTCCTAAATAAGCCATAGCAGCTAAAACACACTGAAGACAAGATCATCACAACATCACCTACATGTACACGCAACAGCATAATCAACATCTTTTATGGACAACATTTTAATGAACATGTGGAAGAAGGGATTGCAAGCTATGTTAATGATGTAACGTTTTCCAAAACTCAAATCCACACTAGGTCATGCACCCAAACTTTGTTGGCTTTGAGGTATGTGTGTGGAACACATTCAATTTTATAAATTGTGTTAGGAAGGTTTAACCTTTCTATTTTTCCTGGTGACCATTGTCAATGGGGCAGAAAGGGAGGGAAAATCTAAAACTTAATGTTGCCACTGGGTCAGGAACAAACAGAAATTCTTCCAATAGGAACACTTGTTCCAATGACAGCTTCCTAATAGAGCATTTAACTTACTTTGGAGAGATCTTATCTTACCCTCTACTGTATTGTGAGACAATAAGTGACATAAAATCTCCCCAATGGAACATACACAAAATGCTAGGACCCTTCCCTACTCTAACCAAAAGGACAAAAATGTTTGGATTTAGATATACTGTACTTTAAAGCAGAACTTCACCCTCCAGGACATGTTGCCTCCCATCTACCCCCCTCCCATCCGCTGCAAAAATCAGACATTTTTTTCCTTTGTATATTTGTTTAGTTATTTATTTTTTAAAAAGGCCTGGCCCGCCCCCCTCTGCATATCATTCTTTTAGGCAAATGACGTTCACTTTGCCTGCCTCACCTCCTGGGATATGCATGTCTCATATCCCAGGAGGCATAGTCCTTCATTGAGAAAAGAGGAGGGGGCGGGTCCAGGTGGCTCGTCACTGGTGAAGCCATCGGCTTAACTGGGAAAAGCTGGCAGCTTACCGATAATGTCACAGAAGAAGATAGCGGTGAAGGACCGAGGAGGGTGCAGAGAAGAAGCGGATCTCAGCATAACAACGCTGGATACGCTGGGCAGGTGAGTACCTTAAGTCTGTAGGACCTGCAACCAGGTAAGCGGGGGTTAAGAAAAAAAGGGGGGGTTAGGGAGAAAAAAGTTCTGCTTTAAATCCAGAGTGCACATGTTAACTGGGAAGCTAGACTTCGGCCCAAACTATTTATTTAATTTTGGAGCATCTATATATAGGTTGATGCTGCTGTCTATGTTAAGGCATTGGAAAAAAAAATGGAGAATTGTTTCATACTTACTGTAATTTTCCTTTCTTGGTGCCCAATTATGGCAGCATACATATGGTACTAGGCTACATCCCAAACCAACCCATGGTGCCTGAGATAGCTATAAAAGCTTGGCCTTAGGGATGCAGTCTCATTCTCATACATAGCTTAGAATGGGGCTGGAGGGGAGAGAAAAACATTTGTTACCATGATTATGTTGTTGGTGCAGTTTATTGAGGCCCCCCAACTCGGAATGATGCTCTGCTGGACCTGGTGATCTCAAACCATGCAAAGCTTATTACCAATATTCATATAAAATAGCATCTGGGTAGCAGTGACCAAAGCATGATTGCATTTAATATTAGCTGTAAGCAACAAACACATACGGGAAATATAAAAACATTTAAAGTGGACCTTCATTAATTTTTTCCAACTATTAAATCTTCTGCCCTTGTTATTTTAACTTTGGATAGTAATTTTTTTTTTCTGCCAGTAAAGGCCTTATACAGCCCACTTCCTGTTTCTTGTCTGGTAAAAAGCCTAGGCTTATGACATCATGCACAGCTCTCTCACTCTCGTGAGAGTTTGCTAGGAAGGGGGGGGGGGGTGAGTCATAAGAGGGCCAATGAGAGCTGCAGAGCTGGAGGTGTGCCTCTGTGTGTCTGTGTAAATCCAGGAAGTGAACAGGCAGCAGCTTCGGCTGCCCACAGTTTAAATGGCTGCAGCCAGACTCAGTCTCAGATTTGGCAAGTACAGAAACACAGTATATATAAAATAATATGCAAAGTGGTTGGAGAGAAGCCTTAGAATGGCAAAGATGTTTTTATTACAAATTATTTGAGCAGACTGCACTTCTTCTTTAATTATAAGAGAGCAAACTTTCCAAGGATGAGGGCTGTTCTCTAAGACTTAGAAGGAAGGGAATATTGGCATTGATAGAATAGAATTCCCAGAACAGAAATGGGAATTCTTCAAAAAGACTGTATGCAAACTCACTGCAAAATATATTCCCATGGGCAATAAGTTTAAAAGGCTAAAAATAAATCCTATGTAGCTAGCGGCCAAAGTTAAAAAGCTATAAATAATAAGAGAAGAGCTTTCAAAAAATATAAAAATGAAGAAACTATTGTTTAAATGTTACAAAGAATATAACAGAATATGTAAAAAATAAATCAACGACACAAAAATTAAAAACGAGCGACAGATTGCAAAAGATAGCAGGACAAACCACAAAAAAAACTTCATATATATTAATAGTAAAAATGTCAGGTCTGAGCATGTAGGCCCTTTACAAAATAATGTGGAGTGGGTGACTGGGGACAAAGAGAAGGCAAATTTAAATACTTTCTTCAGCTCTGTGTATACAAAGGAGCATGGGGGAGCTCATGTCCATAATGGGGGTGTTATTGACACAGCCCCAAATGATCCCCAATGGCTCAAAAGTGATATCGTCCAGAAATCTTTAGACAAAATAAAGGTGGCTAAAGCATCTGGACCAGATGGCATCCACTCACGGATCCTAAAAGAATTAAGCTCTGTCATTTCAAAGCCATTGTTTCTAATTTTCAGGGACTCGTTAATGACTGCAATTGCACCACTGGATTGACATAGGGCCAATGTGGTGCCTATATTTAAAAAGGGGTCAAAGTCTTTACCTAGTAACTATAGACCTGTTAGTTTAACTTCTATAGTTGGGAAAATACTGGAGAGTTTAATAAAAGACCACATAGAGGAGTTCTTGCTGGAAAAAATATTTTAAACAACGGACAGAATGGATTCATGAAAGACAGAAGTTGTCCACAAATCTGATTTCTTTTTATGAGGAGGTAAGTAAAACCTTGGACAGAGGGGTGGCTGTGGACGTGGTATACTTGGATTTTGCAAAAGCGGTTGACACAGTTCTCCACACACGGCTAATGTGTAAGGTAAAGTCTACAGGCTTGGAAAGATCAGTTTGTAAATAGATAGAAAACTGGATAAAAGATAGAATTCAGATCGTAGTGGTTATTGATTCTTACTCTGAATGGTCTAAGGTTATCAGTGGTGTACACCAAGGTTCAGTGTTGGGATCCTTACTTTTTAATACCTTTATAAATGATATAGGGTCTGGGATTAAAAGTACCATTTTAGTCTTTGCAGATGACTCCAAGCTACAGTATGCAGTGGAATAAAATCCTTACATGATGTCTCCAACTTAAAAGCCGACCTCAATGCACTGTTTCACTGGGTAACTATGTGGCAAATGAAATTTAATGTTGATACATGTAAAGTTATGAACTTGGGGGCTAATAATATGCATGCATCATACACACTAGGGGAGTACAACTGGGGGAATCCATAGTGGAGAAGGTTCTGAGGGTTTTGGCAGATTATAAGCTTGATAATAGCTTGCAATTCCAAGCTGCGGTTTCCAAAGTTCTTTCTTGTATTAAGAGAGGTATGGACTCCAGACAGAGAGAGTTATCATTTTGTCCCTGTACAAATCATTAGAAAGACCTCATCTGAAACATGCAGTTCAGTTTTGGGCACCAGTTCTCGAAAAGGATGTCGGGGAACTGGAGAGAGTGCAAAGAAGGGCAACCAAACTGATAAGAGGCATGGAGGAGCTCAGCTTTGAGGAAAGATTAGAGGAACTGAATATATTCTCTTGAGAAGAGGAGATTAAGGGGTGATATGATCAACATGTACAAATACGTAAAGGGTCCATATAGTGAACTTGGTGTTGAGTTATGCACTTTAAGGTCATCATAGAGGACAAAAGAGTACTCTTTACGTCTAGCGGAAAAGAGATTTCTATTACATCTAGTGGGAAAGGTTTCTTCACAGTAAGAGCTGTGAAAATGTGAAATAGACTCCCTCCAGAGGTGGTTCTGGCCAGTTTATTAGATTGCTTTAAAAAAAATGCCTGTATTCTTTACTTAATGTACATAATATAACTGGGTACTGACATTTATAGGTAAAGTTTATCCAGGGAATATCCGATTGGGATCAGGAAGGAATTTGTTCCCCTGCTGAGGCAACTTGGATCATGCTTTACTGGGGTTTTTCGCTTTCCTCTGGATCAACTGTGAGTATAGAATTGTGTACATGGGATTGTATGTTTTTTTTGTTTTGGTTGCACTAGATGGACATGTGTCTTTTTTCAACCTGACTAACTATGTAACTATGTACTGTAACTATGTGCCAGGTGAGGAACATTGGAAAATATAAAACAATTTTAAGATTTTCCTGGAGACTTCATGGTAGCATACATATGGTAAATATCTCACTAGATGGTACAGAATGCTGCCTATAATATTTAATAATTAACATATAAAGCAGAAAAAGACACGGCTTTAGAATCAAACTTGACATAAGTAAGAGAAGCAGTTACAGTATGGACCATGAAGGTGTTGTAGGATGAACAACTGGCTTCCTTACACAATATTTCTGGCTAGACCTTCGCAAAAGCAGCCCAGGATGCTGTAATGTTTTTTGTATTGTGTGCAGTTATGGTCTTTGGCAGGGGTATTCTGCTTGCACTGTAAGCCTGTTGAATTGCTGTGACTAACCAACTTGCCATTGTCTTATTTGATGCCTCCTTTCCTTTTCTGATTCCAGTAGCGATAATATATACTTTTTTGGGTGATCTGTGAGGTTAAGTTACCTTCCAGAGAAGCTGTTAATGTTCTCAAGATGTTGAGTCCATGGAAAATAGAGCTATCTTCTGAGGACTTGCAGGCTGAAAGATTCTATCCCTGGTTGATATGGAAGGAAGATCTTACCTTGTCAGTACACTGGCATGTTCGGCATACAATCTGGTGGGAAATCTTAGGATAAGTGGTACTTGCAGAAAGGCATATGCTCTCTGGAAGTATGGGCATCCACCGCCTCTGATTCTTAACTTGGGTAACTAGAGAAGAATCGCCAGCACTGCCTGCCACCTGGGAATGCAAACAAATGGTTAGGCAGATGATCTCATTGTTTGTAGATTTACATAAGCACTTCTTGGCTCAGTTAGGATAGAAAATATACATTCACATTCCTGATGCTCCACTGAGTTCTAGGGTGTTGGACTCCATCTCCCCTGGACCATATGCTGCTTGCAATTGTGGTAATTGTGATTGTCTTGAGTGGGCCAATAGTCTGTGGATGTAGAAGGTTTTATTGTCCTGTCAACCCCCATAGGCTCTGCCTTGTCACTAGGTCTATTTTGACAGACTGAAGGAAGACTCTGTGCCGGTGTCTTAAGATCCATCAATGAAAGGGTCTAAGATGCCAATGAGCCAATGTAAATAGAGGTGGACAGCCAGAATGGGGGGCATGTGAACTGTAGATGTTTCTCTACTATTGCAATTATGCAAAATGTCTGGAAATATGACAGGATCAGTATACGCAGATACATGCCTTTGAGACCTATGGATATGAACAAGACTATTGTCTGAAGAGATTCAATCCAAAATTTCTCTACCAGATTGTAGTGGGTCAATTTCTTCAGGTGTATACCTGTCTGGAACCCACCACATTTTTTAACCATGAAAAGTGGGGACTAAAACCTTGTGAAGCATAGGCTGTACTCCATCCTACTGCCAGAGTGACAGAATGTAAAATTGCCATCTTGTGGGGTGACAGATAAACATTTGAATGGGCTGGTGGAGCCTTTTTGACTATCCATAAATGCTGGTAAGTGATTGAAGATATTACTCACAGATCCTGACAGGATTTTGTCCAAACTTCTGCAGGATTTTGTTCAAACTTCTGCAAACTCTTTGAGGTTGGCTACTGCAGTGGATTGGATTGACTGATAGTTCAAAATACTTCTAAACTCCCTTAGAAGTCCAAGTGGTCTTTTCAATTTTGAAGAAAGCAACCTGTGAAACATGTCATCTGCTTCTGAATTTTCTACCCAGGCAGAAGGAGCAGAACTTTCCTGGATTTGCACTTGACTACAGGGCTCTTTTGACTTCTTCTCTCAGTTGCAACTCTAATGCCCCATACACAAGAGTGGAATTTCCGCCAGCAAAAGTCCAATGTGAGCTTTTGTTTGGAAATTCCGACCGTGTGTATGCTCCATCGGACTTTTGCTGGCGAAATTTCCGCCAGCAAAAGATTGAGAGCAGGTTCTCTATTTTTCCATCGGGAAAAAGTTCCTATCGGAAATTCCGTTCGTCTGTATGCAATTCCGATGCGCAAAAAACCACGCATGCTCGGAAACAATTTGACGCATGCTCAGAAGCATTGAACTTCATTTTCTCGGCTCGTTGTAGTGGTGTACCTCACCGCGTTCTTGACGATCGAAAGTTCAGAGAACTTTTGTGTGACTGTGTGTATGCAAGCCAAGCTTGAGCGGAATTCCGTCGGAAAAACCATCCAAGATTTTTCCGACGGAAATTCCACTCGTGTGTACGGGGCATAAGTTATTCATCCTGGAATTAACTGCTTTGGCTAATAAGGCCATATCAATGACAGGTTTATCAGCTGCCCCGGCCAATATGTAAGCCTTTTTAAGGTCCATGTCTACTTTGGAATTGAGGACATACCTAAAGGAAATTAATTCCTTCACCATGCCCAGTAAGTTTTATAATAGGCGAAGTATAAAGGAAAACCACCTCATATTCTGCTAGAGGACAGAGCTTTAAAATATGCTTATGGAGCAAATGCTCCTTTTCTACTTTCTACCATTGGTTGAGCACAACCTCTTTTATTTCTTCCATGTTTTGAAAGGTAGCAGTTGATTTCTTTAGTTGCAGGAAATATTTTTGAAATTTCTAATGCTTTTACTATATCTTCCCAGCAAAATAGCATGTTTACTTACCTTGCTTACCTATCAGACCTATACCGTTCTGTGAATTCTTAGTGGGAAGGTAAAGGAGATATTGGAGGAGAGCCAATGAACAGAAAAGTATCTATTGAGAAATGTTAGAATAACACAGGTAACCTGCAAAACATATCCAGTCAGAGAGAAAAAAAGCACTAGAACTCCCTAGTGCTTTTGAATTGAAATAGTTGCTCTCTCTGTATTGCCCCTTCCCTGGTGTGTGAGGGGCTACCAATCGCAACATGACCACTGGACGTTGGATGTTGGGGCACTGGAGCTCATGGTTTACGTGCTGGATATTGGAGCAATGTAAGAAAAGAGGTGCCAATAAATAAAGTTGCCTTGTTTACACTTGTTCCATACTGCTTGAAATCCCATGTGAGAGATGGACACATTCAGGTAGGAAAGGAGAGTAATGCTGCCTCTTATGCTGCATCCATCATTTAGACAGAGGATGTTTTGGCCCTATTAAGGTCCTAATAAAGAGCTTCTCACCAGTGGCGAAATTACCAGGGTCGCACTGGTCGCACTTGCGACTGGGCCCTAGCAGTCTGTCACTGTGGGAGGGGCCCCAAGACGGCAGGAAGGACACCATGGACGCTGAGTGAAGAGCCTGCCCTGGGCGCTCTTAATCTGTGAGGTGAGGAGGGAGGGGGGGGGGAGCGAGGGACGCACACGGAGCTTCTGCCACTTCTCCTTTCTGACAGGAGAGACTGTTATTCTCCCTCAATGTGCCAATTCCTGAGCTCTGCAGTTTCAGTCACTCGAACTTTTCCTTATCTCTCCTCTGCAAATATTACTTACTCCCCCCTGGCTCTCAGCATGTACTCTTCCCCTGTTACTTCACCTTCTTCCTCAGTCTCACTTAATCTGCTCTTCTCCGGTAGTCGGGACCTCTCTCGACTTGCCCTCCACAATCATGCAGTAAATTAGCAGTGATCCTCTTGAACTTTAATTCCTGTTAACTTTATCCTTTTTTCTCCTATCTGCTCTACCACCCATAAATCTTCACTACACACGCCCCTGTAGAACCCCCCCTCAGCTCTGGTCATTCCACACTCCTATATGTCTGACACCCTTTCCATCCCAGTGTGTTCCTCTACTACCTCTCCTGTCCCTATAATGCAGCCTTGCCTTAGCACTTTCTCTGTACTCCTTCCTTTATTTATTTCAGATACTTATACTTCATGTACTCTTACTACCCCCACCTATTCACTCCTTTCTTTTCTCTAAGGCCCCTTTTTCACAGGTTGGGCTCTGCCAGGAGTCCGCCTGCTCAGTAAAGAATCTGTCCACTGATCCCCACTGAGCAGACGGATGGCTGGTCTATGTCCACCTTTCTTATGCAGAGCAGACAAAGACACAGCCTGTTCTCTCTGGGTGGGTGGATGTCTGTTTACACCCAACTGCCATCCAATCCGGTCCACCAGACAGATGGGGATCCCCATCCGTCTGTTTTTAGTGGATCAGATTGGATGTCAGCAGGTGAAAACGGGCGCATTTCTGTTTACACCTGTCACTCCATAGAGGAGAATGGAGGGTCCAATTGGGTCTGCCTGAAAAACTGACAAGCTGACCCAATCAGTCCACTCATGTGAAAGGGGCCTAATAGTGGACTCACTTTAGGGTGCTGCAGTTTGGCCACAGTGTGATTGTATGAGCAGTTTACATGCAGTTTATGGTACACTACTAATGAATCCTTTTAGGACATGCGTTTTCATGAAAGTACATTGAATTCCTGCATGCTACATATTTGATGTGCTTTCAGAAAACACACTGCCTAATAGAATTCAATGGGAGCGCACCTAAAACCACTTGTAAAACACATACAATCACAGGGCGGCCAAACTGCAGCACCCTGATGTGAGCCCACTAGGAGGCTAGTTACGTACAGGAATGTGGACAAATTTGTGGCTTTCCTGACACACACACAAACACACTGTCCTTTGATAGACACATAGCAGTGCCATTAATTGGCACCCCCACACATCTGCTAACACATACATTTTCACAAACATGGTGCCACATGGTGTTCCTATCTCAAAAGTGAGCTATCATGGGTCTGTTCACCAAAGCCAAATGGCTGTTTAACATGTAAAAAAAAAGTCAATAAATAAATTCTAAAAACTGTTTAAAAAAATGTAAAAAAATAATTAGGGCTTGCTTTGGTCTCTGAAGAGCAATAAGCATTCAGATTGCTCTTCATAGATCATTTGACAGGCAGTATGGAGGCATCATATTGCCTCTGCACTGCCTGCTTTAACCCCTTCAACTCTGCACTAGCATGCCATAAACATGTGCATTACATGCAGATGTGGGGCACTTGCAGAGCAGCACCATTCACTTGAATGGGTCGAGTTCAGCAAGGGGTTTTAATGCCATGTCACTGGGATTAGTGGGAAGTGCCCCAGGCTCAGAGGGAAGGGCCCTGGGACCGATGGAAGGAGGGGGTCAGGGGGGCCCTTAGTGCTTTCTTGCACCCGGGCCCTGAAGCTTTTAGTTACGCCTCTGCTTCTCACCCTTAGTAGTTTAGTAGCCAAAGGCATCAGACTGTGTCCAGGAGATAAAACAGGTGTGTATTATCCTACACTCCCTAACCTAATGTGTCCCTCACTTCTAACTTGTATCTGATGGCTGCGACCAAATAAATTTGTTCCCACAACTGCAAACAAATTAAAAAAAAAAAATGTTGGCTGCGCCTATCTGTGTGAAATCCAATTAATGTTTTTAAACCCAAACCTTACTTTAAAACCACAAAACTGCTTTCATTATTTAGTGACAAAGTTTCTGGTGTACAATAAAATAAATGTGACCATCCCAGATTATATCCCAGACTATGGTTTTATTAGTAGTGCTTTTCTTCTTTCAAATATTTTTCCCTTTAAATATGCTTCTCATATCCCGCAACTCTTCCACCTTCACCCTTGTGGATTTCAGGTAATACAATTGTACCCGTGACTCCCACCACCTTTCACCACTGCGCTCACCTCTAGTTTAGACCTGTTGCCAGGTCTAAGACCACCTTCTCCTGCTGGGGTTAAAGCGGGAGTCCGGCGACCAATCTTTTTTTTTTTTTTTTTTTTTTTTTAGGTCATTGAGACACTTTGCTAAACCCAAAATAATACTCACAGTTTGGGTGTAATATTTCCGCCTCTGTCTGTTTAAGTACTGAAGAATAACTTAAAAAATGTGATGCTGGCTGTTTCCATCTTGCTTGTGGGCATGTGAAGCCCACAAGCATTGATTTCCTGGATGCGGTGAATGCTGTTCATTCACAGCTTGTTCACAAGCATGATCATTGTTCCCGCACTGAATCTTGGGAAGCCTGACACTAAGCTCCCAGGAGACAGTGCGGCGCCGAGGAAAGGCAATAAACACGCCTACTCCCATGGGAGGAGAGACAGGAAATGCCACAATAAAGTACAATATAAAGGTAATTACAGCGATAAAAAAAAATTTTGTGCGGCATTTGAACATCTATGCAATTAACTGAAGGGGGTAAGATTAAGTTAAAAATTTGAGTGGAACCCCGCTTTAACTCCAGGCTCCTCAGCTTTTTAATCTCCTTTCACTCTCCTCTCTCCTCACTGAGCTGGATTTGTATGGACTTCCTTTCCTCCACATCCCCTCAGTATAGAGATACACTCCCATTGTGTAGTATATAAAGGTTTCACATTTATTGCATAATATTCACTTACGGTACATTAAAACTTGAAACAGTGCGCTTTAAAAAAATCATTGAACCGGCCACAGCTCCCGTATGCTCTTGTATGTTACACAAACACAGTAATCTGTCACCTGACTTTTCCCACACGTATTGTCACGATCCCTGAGAAAGTCACGTGATCGTGGCGATATGCATGGGAGGAGTCAGGTGACAGAGTACTGTGTTTGTGGAACATAGGAGAGCATACGGGAGTTGCTGCCATGTCGGATGATCTTTTAAAGCGCACTGTTTCAAGTTTTAATGTAAGTGGATATTATGCAATAACTGTGAAAACCTTTATATATTACACAATGGGATTGTATCTTTTATACTGAGGGGACGTGGAGGAAAGGAAGTCCATACAAAGTGTCAGAGAAATAATAGAAGCAGGACTTGCCAGTATTGGAAGATTCGCGTGTGCCTGCGCGGCAGAGTTGCGCCCCGGCGCATGCGGGTGCGCGATACAGCGGGACGGCGCACACGGGTTCATTACACAGCGTAACGGCGCAGGAGTGTGTGTGCTTTAACGTTACACCCCCATGCTGATCTATAAAAGGCTGATCTGTTCCTTGTCTAATTGCTGGTTTGTCTTTTAGCTTCCTGTGTTCTGTTCTGTTACCTGTGTTTACCTGCTGTGACCCAGATTGACCCTGACCTGCTCTGCCTCTCTCCAGTACTTTGACCCCGGCTTGTTTAAAAGACTTCTCTGGTACCTGCCTTCTGTGTTTGACCCCCGGCTTGTCTTAAGGATTCCTCTGCCATCTGCCTTCCTGTGTATGACCCCGACTTGTCTAACGGACTCATCTACTATCAGCTCACAGTGCACGACCCCTGGCTGGCCTTCAGGACTTCTCTGCTGAATTACTTCTGTGTTTGCTTGTTTAAAGGACTTCCTCACCTACGTGCTTCCTGTGTATGACCCCAGCTTGCATTAAGGACTTGCTTCTACTGAGTACTCCGTGCATAACCTCCAGCATCCTCCTGCACTCAGTCCCAACCACTAGTGGGTCTGTTGGGTTAGAGCCCGGTTCATCTCTGCTCCACTCCTCTACTCTGAAAGAGTCCTCCTTTCAAGACCCATCTACCTGCTGGCGACCCATGCCTCTCTGTTCACTCTACCCTCTGTACCACCTTCAGGGGTAGAGTGCGCTTAGCTGCAAGGGGAGCCGCTCTCAGCATCTCGGCCTTGGTGAGTACCCTGACATAAAGACAGCTCGGTGAGGAGAGAGGAGAGTGGAAGGAGACTGAACAGCTGAGGAGCCTGGAATTAACCCCAGCAGGGGAAGGCGATTGTGTCCAGGAGAGGCAGAACCTTTGATCCATGGATTCCGAGGACAAAAAAAGATAATGGGAGTGTGCTCTCCAGACCAAACTTTCTCAAGCTATCTCAAGTCATGTGGGCTGGTTTAGATTTTAAGGCTGTGTAAACATGGGCTGAATATCAGCCGGTATCGGCCGGTTCAAGAGAAATCAGCCAACATTTGGTCAGTGTGTACACCAGCCTATCTCACGGAAGCTGGACTAACAACCGGCTTTTGTTGAAAGGGACATGATAGAAAACCAGCATCTAATAAGGGCTGGCAGCCAGGGAAGGGAGTATGGTGCCAGGTAGGGAGTACCCTGTCAGAATGCAGTGAGGGAGATTGCTGCAGTAACGTGTGATCTATTCCGCTGGGTTAAAGAACAAAAACTTAAATCTGGTACACTCTATCATTTTTTTTTCCTTCAAACCAACGGGCTGAATAGAAAAAAAACTGAGGAGCTCTGGAGGAGCTTGATGTACTAACTATGCAATGTTAGTACAGCGATCTTCCCACTGAGCTATTGTGTTTGGACTACCCCCCACCAGAACACACCGGTCAGCACTCACAGCCATTGACTGCCAGGGCTGATCGGATGCTGGTTTTCCAGCATGGCCGTTCCACAGAGGCTGGTCGTTTGGCCTGCTTAGGTCAGACAGGCTGATGTACACACGGGCTAATTGTCGGGCAATTTCTGTTGAACCGGCCAACACCGGCCAATATTCAGCACCGTGTGCACCAGGCTTTATAGTGTGTACCAGGCTTAATCTATTTTGTATGCTATGTATGTATTAATAGATAAGGAGACAATAAGATAAGATAAGATATTATCATTCACATAGGAATTGTCAAAAACTTGTGTTATGTCTTTATCTTATTTTAACACATCTTAGAAAACTGACAAAAGTTTGCAATTCCTGGAAACATTTTAATTGCTGTATATTCCATCTTAGCGACAGCTAAACTCTTTTATTTCCTTCATGGTCATCACAGGGACAGGGAGTGAATCTCTGCAATAGAGTCAGAGATATACGGTAAATGGAAACCAAACAGAATTATTTAATCCTACCATACCATCTAAAACAAAAACAGCAAAAATGAAAAATTGGCCTGGAATTAGACTTTAGAAAGTATCAAGAAAGATAGCCCCCCACTCCCCCAACTTCCCCCAAACCCTACCAGATTTTTCAGAACAAAATAATTAACCCCCTATGTTTGGGACTTTAAAAGCCACAGACACTGATGTGTATAGAAAAAGAATTTTATTACATAAAAAGAATGGTACCAGATCACTACAAATCACTACAAATGATCAAACATTAAAAGATGTCTAGCATCTAATACTGTATGCATGTATCCAACATGACAAAAAAAATATAAAACAAACTGACAGTACATATGACAATAACATTAGTACTCTCCAGTGGATGGTATCCCTGGTACCCGACGTGTTTCCAGTTTAACACCTTCGTCAGGGGTAGAGAGTAGGAATAAGTACGGTCAAAAATAGTTTAACTCCAATGGTGGTTCCATGTAGAGGACAAAAATGAGGCAACTGTCAGGATGGGGGTGCAGACAAACGCCAGCCCGAGATTGGTAAAAATTTAGGACAACCAAGTCCCACCCTGTTTGATAACAGATAGGCGGCAGCTACTGGGTTCCAGAAATGGAACACGGACAATATGTATTCTGCAGAAGAACAGGATAGGAGTTAGCCGAAGCCCTCAGTGAAGCTCCAAAATCAATGGGTAACACCCGTTATACCCTGTCTTCATATATGTGCCAAGTATTAATGATGGTGTGGATCTGAGCGGCATCTCCCCTTTTCTCTGCAGAGGCACTGTAGAGGTACTATTCTTTTTATGCAATACAATTCTTTTCCTATACGCATCAGTGCCTGTGGCCTTTAAAGTCCCAAACATAGGGGGTTAATTCTTTTGTTCTACACAATCCAGGGATGTGGCCACTACATTGATTTTTGACATGGTTGAAGCCTCCTTCTTTTCTCTATACCAGATTCTTCAGGTGTTTATTGTTGCTAACTCTTTTTCCTAATCTCATGGATTGTTATGGATATTCAAATGTATATATAAATGTCTTGCTTGACAGAATAACATGTGTTTCTGATGTGCAAATAGCGTTATGAGCTAATAAAAGGATGCTGTGCTTGTTAAAAAAAATAATATTACACTGTCTCTGCTGCTGAGCTACTGCTCCTAAGCTTGCTGTGCATAATGCTGTCTCAACGGACCGAAAATCACTGTATACCCATCCATGGCATGTTTATAAATTTGGAACATACTTTGTTTGCATTTTAAATGCTGTTCTGCATTAAATATCAGCTGCAAGGGCCAAGGGAACAGTAAAGAAAACCTTTTCTCAAATGTTAAAATAAAGCTTTAAATATTAAACTTGAACTGAACTCAAAACACGAAGATTTACTATGTTATAAGGAATATCTAAAAACAGCAATTGTGACTAGGCAGCGTCCTTAAAAAAATATCTTTTGTGCTAAATTCCTCCTAAAAATAGTATAGCAGCCCCCAGTATGTGAGAGTCTAGAGACTTCTTTGCCTAAAGCACCATATCTGCATATCCGTAGTGTCACGTTATACCTCTGCAGTCACTGACTGTTAAGCAGGCCATACATTATGCAATTTACTTTCCTTCAACCATGGGTTGAAGGAAAGAAAATGACTTGGTTACTTGAACACAGTCAGTATTAATGGTTATGGTTATTAATGGCTATAGCCGCCAGCAGTGATTGGGAAAAACAGAAAAAAAATGAAAAAAACAGAAATTACAGGTTATACTGAAGTTGATTGATGGATTTACATCAGTACAACCAGTCTGCCCATAGATGGATTGAAATGTTGATGGTTACTGCTGAACTGGTCGAATTTTGATCCATCTATGGCCAGCCTTAGTCTCAGAAGATTTGGTGAGGTCAGTTCTGTGTTGCTGATACGGCGTCACCCTGATCTCAGTAAAGAGCTGATGACGCGGCTCTTTACCCATGTGATCGGCTTTGTCCAATCACAGCTGATCACATATAAACACAGAAGTGCTGGTAATCGGCTCTCCTCACCTCACACTGACAGAGTGGGAGGAGAGGAGAGGCAATCAGCCCATCAGTGGTATTTCCTCGCAGGGGAGGCCTGCACAGGTAATCTGGGCACTGATCATCAGTGCCCCGATGATCAGTGCAGCCCCAACAGTGCCCATCATCGATGCCAATCTGTGCCCATCAGTGATGCCAGTCAGTGCTGCATTTCAGTGCCCATCAGTGCCTACCCATCAGTGCCACCTATCAGTGCCGCTTTTCATTGCCCATCCATGCCGCCTATCAGTGCTCATCAGTGCCGCATGTCAGTGTCACCTATCAGTGCGGCATATTAGTGCCACCTCATCAGTGCCCTTCAGTGCAGCCTCATCAGTGCAGCCTCATCGGTGCCCTTCAGTGCAGCCTCATCAGTGCCCTTCAGTGCAGCCTCATCAGCGCACATCAGTGAAGGAGAAAAATTACTTATTTACAACATTTTCTGACAGAAACTAACAAAAAACTTTTTTTATTTCATAATTTTCAGTCTTTTTTTTTTTTTTTGTAAAAAATAAAAAAAAAATCCCAATGGTGATTATATGCCATTAAAAGAAAGCTTTATCTGTCTCCAAAAAAATGATAACAATTTCGTTAGGGTACAGCATTGCATGGCTGTGCAATTGTCATTCAAAGTGTGACAGGGCTGAAAACTGAAAATTGGCCTGGGCAGGAAGGGGGTAAAAGTGCCCAGTATTGAAGCAGTTAAAGGGGAACAGTTAGCCCGGGTTCACACCTAAGCGAATTAGATGTGCGTTTCCCCACATCTAATTCGCATAGCAGGAGAATGCGACTGGCTCCCTATGGAGCCGGTACACATATCTCCGGGGCAGCTGCGGAGCGCACTGCACAAAAACGCTGTGCGTCTTTGGCTCCGTTTCAGGGCCGAATTCAGGCATAGAATCGGCCCTGATTCGACCCTGAAACGGGGAACAGGGACGCACAGCACTCCTATGCGATCGGCAGTCCGTTATAGTGTGAACCCGGGCTTAAAATCGAATTCAGTGATTTCACTGGGAAAACTTTCCTGGACTTCCTATTAAATCATGGGACATTTTATCTGTTCTCCTTTCTCAGTTCTTTTATTTCTCTCAGAGAGACCATAGGTCTGCGCACGGGGTGTTCTGGATGTGCCTGGGCACACCCTAATCCCCCCCCCATGTGCATTAGCATTATCCCTCTGTGTGCCAGTGAAAAGATAGGAAAGATCTCCTTCTGACCGGCTCTTATGCACTTCTCTTTCAATGTGCTGGCAGGGAGATCGATGTGCCAGGCCCTTAAATATGTAGACACACACATGTGTTTTTGAGCTTTAGGGTGCAAACCCTAATGTAATAGGCTGAGCACACCTATGACTGGGACTAGACCCTTCCCTTCTCTAGCCAAAACAAAATACATAGATTTGATTGGAATTGGGTTTTAACAGTATTTCTGCAACTGAAAATGCTGCTTCCAGCTGTCTCTCCTGCAGAATTTGACCACGTTTCACTCTGGAATGGAAACAGTTTTATTTTTATTTTTTTTTATTTATTTTTTTTAATTTTGTTCATAAACATTTTTTCTTCCATTTTACACGCAAAGAAAACAAAATAGCCAGTGTGGAACAAACTGACCAGCGGCACAAACAAACAAAAAAAAAGGAGCACATCCATCACAATTCCTTATCAAGGAATTGTGATACATACACTATCCACTGGGACCATATTACCTGAAACCTCAATGTAGAGTTTCTAGGACAAAATGTATGTTTTTCATACGAAATACAGTAAAACCTTGGATTGCAAGCATTATTAGTTCCGGAAACATGCTTGTAATCCAAAGCACTTGTATATCAAAGCGAATTTCCTCATAAGAAATAATGGAAACTCGGATGATTCGTTCCACAACCATTTATTCATAAATCCTTCAGTTTATAGTCCATATAAAAAGATTATAGCAATGTGACCTGGTTGTGTAACCATAAAATGTCCATTCACAAGGGGATTAGAAGCAAAATCCAGCAGGAGCTACCGAGTATAAAAGAAAAGAGAGGCGCCTCTAAGTGTAGTAATATGCTTACATTTATTGAAGGTACAACATTTAGCAACTCACATGATTGATTGATGATTAAAAGAGGCACATCGAAGAATGCAGGCATCCGGGGTAAAGCTGTCCACATAGACCAGTCTCCACCGCCGGCTCCCACCGCTGTCAGTCTGCAATCGTGACCGCGAAGACTACCCTGCAGTAGAGCGATCTGAAAGCAAGGCGCAGAGCGTGGAAGGGATGACGGTAATGGCAGTGAGGAGGATGGTCTATGTGGACATATTTATCCCGGATGCCTGCATACTTAGAAGTGCCTGTTTTAATCATCAACCAAGTGAGTTGCTAAATGTTGTACCTTCATTAAATGTAACCACATTGCTACAGTTAGTGGTGCCTTTTTTCTCTTTTATATTCAGTTGTGACATGATGCTACTTGTTTATCAAGACATCGCTTTCTATATCAAGTCAAAATTTAGTTAAAAATGTTGCTTGTCTTGCAAAACGCTCTCAAACCAAGTTACTTTCATAACCAAGGTTTTACTGTATATTTATTAAAGTGGTTGTAAACCCTTACAGACCACTTTGACCTACAGGTAAGCCTAGATTAAGGCTTACCTGTAGGTCCAAGAAATATCTCCTAAACCTACACGGTTTAGGAGATATTTGCAAAAAGACAGGCGCCGCTGTCTACGGCGCATGCCGTTGTCTATGGCGCATGCCTTTAGTGACTGCTCCCGTGTGCATGCGCGGTAGTGACGTCATTGCGGCTCCGGCCAATCACAGCGCCAGAGCCACGATACCCGGAAAGAGGATGGACGCACCGTAGCAGAGGGGACAGCGGTGACATCGCAGGCTCCTGTGTCAAGTAAGTGACACATAATGGGCTACTATGCGATGCATAGTAGCCCATTATGCTTTACCTTTGCAGGGAAACAAAGAGGAAGTAAACCTATCAGGGTCTATTTTCTCTTTAAGCTCTGTTATCCAATCAGAAAGAGAAGGCAGCCGAGGGGAAGTCCAAGGAAGGGAAACAATTTTATTATAAAGTATATGTAAACCGTCACCTTGTAAAACAACTCGTTCCATTTAAAATAGAAATGAAAGGCAAAACATTTCTATTTAGACAGAAAAAAAATAACATTATAAATATGTTTTCCCTCTGTTTTTTTTTTTTTTTAGTGATCACAGTCCCTCTGTCCTCAGCTGCATAAGAGCTGGGGGGAGGAGAAACAGCAGAATACTGGGCTTCCCAGCGAAAGGTTGTGCGAGTTTGGTGTGTGTAAGGACAGGTTTGATCATTGGAGGATAGCCTACTGAGTTCTAATCACTTCTAGAGAACTGACCACGCTGTGCGTTCCTGCCTAGTGTGGTCAATTTTGAATATGGGAAAGCAAAGGGACTGTCAGGATCACCAGGAATTTCACACAAAGGAAGCAACACAAAGAGAACAGGATACTTTTTTTATACAATTATAGGGTACAGCAGGCACATATCAGAAATATGAAATGTTGGGTTTACATATTCTTTAATATGCCAAAAGAAGTGAATGTTTAATATCCAAGGCACGTTTCAAAGGGCACATCCTTGATTTATCCTTGCAATTCAAGGATTGATGGTAACTATGCATTATAATTTGTACCAGCAATATTTTGTCTCTTTGCTTAGTGTAATTAAAACATAACTGTACTTTACCAGGTACAGAGAACATCTTTTCCCCAACCAACAACCCCTGTCTAAGGTCAATCGATAGCTAACCATGTCAGCCCCCTGGAAGATTTTCCCCCTTAATGACCAGGCCATTTTTTGCGATACGGCACTGCGTCGTTTTAACTGACAATTGCGCGGTCCTGCGATGCTGTACACAACCATTGCCCCTGCGATCTGCTGACCTGAAAAAAAAATGTGCATTCATTTTATTTTTTTTTCTAAAGGTGAACTTATTCTTTAAGGCTTTTTTCTATTTTTGGATAGAGCAAGTCGTGCGACGTTGCACCCAAACAAAATTGACGTCCTTTTTTTCCCACAAATAGAGCTTTCTTTTGGTTGTATTTTATTCACCTCTGCGGTTTCTATTTTTTGCGCTATAAACTAAAAAAGAGCGACAATTTTGAAAAAAAAACAACAATATTTGTTTAATTTTTGCTATAATAAAAATCCCTCAAAAAAATGTAAAAAAACGAATTTCTTCATCAGTTTAGGCCAATATGTATTCTGCGACATGTTTTTAGTAAAAAAAAAATAAAATTGCAATAAGCATATATTGATTGCTTTGCGCAAAAGTTATAACGGCTACAAAATAGGGGATAAATTTATGGCAGTTTTATTTAATAATTTTTTTTTACTAGTAATGACGGTGATCAGCGATTTTTAGCAGGACTGCGACATTGTGGCGGACAGATCGGACACATTTATTGGGACTATTTACATTTATACATTTACATTTAGATTTACATTTATACAGCGATCAGTGCTATAAAAATGCACTGATTACTGTATAAATGTCACTGGCAGGGAAGTGGTTAACACTAGGGGTGATCAAGGGGTTAAATGTGTTCCCTGGGAGGTGCTTCTAACTGTAGGGGGAGGGGACTGACTGGGAGTGCAGAGAGATCGCTGTTCCTGATCTTCTAGGAACAGACGATCACTCTGTACTTCCCTGTCAGAATGGGGATCTGTTTGTTTACATTGACAGATCCCCGTTCTGCCTCTCTGTGGAGCAAATGCGGGTGGCCAGCGGACATCGAGGCCACCGGGAACACAAGGATAGACAGACAGAGACAATTCCTGGAGTCACAGGGGAGCTTAAGACAGTGCCTAGCTGTATCAGCAACCTCTATTTGGCTGCACACCAATGGTCTCATACAGGGGGAGAGACACAGCGCTGCAACAAGGCAGTTCAGTGTGGCAGGTGACCTTCCATTTTCATGAAAGTTTCACTTTAATACTCTGCTTAGAGTTGTTTCTGTTTTACGTGGCAGTTAGAGCTGCACATTTCTGGATAAAATGAGAACCACAATTTTTTTGCTTAGAATAAAGATCACGATTCTCTCACAATTCTCGCGTTGTAACACTTTCTTTCACATTATACAAAAAAATTGGGCTAACTTTACTGTTTAGTTTTTTTTAAAATTCATTAAAGTGTATTTTTTCAAAAATAATTGCGTTTGAAAAACCGCTGTGCAAATACGGTGTGACATAAAATATTGCAACAACCACCATTTTATTCTCTAGGGTCTCTGCTTAAAAAAAAAATAAATGTATCATGTTTGGGTGTTCCAAGTAATTTTCTAAAAGAAAATAATGATTATTACTTGTAAGCAACAAATGTCAGAAAAGGTTTGGTCTTTAAATGGTTAAACTTCCTTCATTTACACGCTGGAGTTCTTTCCATTGAAAAAAGAACCAATAGATTAGGCATGTGCAATTCGTTTCGTTCCGAATTCGTTTTTTAACGACAAATTCGTTAATTCGGAAATATCCGAATTAACGAAAACCCGTTTAACGAATTTTTCCGAATTTTCGTAAATTCGAAAAATTTGTACATTCGTAAATTCATACATTCGTAAATTCGTACATTCGTACATTCATAAATTCGTACATTAGTAAATTAGTGAATTTGTTAATTTGTAAATTCGGAAATTCGGAAATCTGAAATAATAATTGACTAATAATAACTTAACTATTACTAGTAACTATTAAATTATAGGTATTGTAATTTCCTTTCAAATTTGGCTGTTAGTGAAAATAACACATACAAATTTATCCAAAGTTATGAATGATCCGAAATAACGAATGCCGTATCCAAAGAATGGAACGTAATGAATTAATAATAATAAATAACAATAATAATAATAATAAAAACATTTTATTATTATTATTTTTAATAATTTGTTCCGTTCCATTTGTTTAGATGCAGCATTCGTTTTGGATAATTCATAACTTCGGGTAAATTCGTATTTGTTACGTTCACTGACAGCCAAATTTGAAAGGAAATTACAATACCTATAATTTAATAGTTAGTTACTATTTCTGATTTTCGAATTTTTGGATTTTCACATTTCGAATTTACAAATTTCCGAATCTTCTAATTTACAAATGTACGATTTTACAAATTTACGAATGTACGAATTTGCGAATGTAAAAATGTACGACTTCATGAATTCATGAATGTACAAATGAACGAATGTACGAATTTATGAATGTACGAATGAACGAATTTTCGAATGTACGAATTTACGAATGTACGAATTTACCAATTGCGATCATAACGAATGAACTGAAAAAATAAAAAAAAAATAAACTAATGAAACGAAAATGGAAATGAACAAACTTTTTGGCTGTGCAAATGTCTACAAAAGATACTTTGTTTCTACTTAATCGTGGTGTTGTGATAAAACTTGGCAGGCTGCCTGGATTTTTTTTTTTTTTCTAGCTGTGAGAACTCCCAGCACATGTTAGAAAGAATCGTGACATGCTGTTTTGAAGATCGGGAAGGGAAAAAGATCGTGATTTTGATTCTTAACGATTAATCGTGCAGCTCTAATGGTAGTGTTGCTAAAGGTCAGTACTTATTATTTGTTCACTGGGCTTATTTACCACTACCAAAAAGGAGGTATTCCTGGCCTGCTGTACCATGTACTTGTGTAAAAAAGTATCCAGTTCTCTTTGTATTGCTTTCTTTGTGTCCACTGCATTGCAAATCACTATTATATCACTAATACTGATAGCTTGACGACTGAAGAAGAGAGGAAACTGGGGAGCTGCTGTTCCTTCACCATGCAATTAGCAGCCTGGGGTGGGCCAAGCACTTCCCCCTCTCATGATATAGACTCCCTCATTTTTTTTTTCTCACATTGTCCCAGGACAAAAGAAATCCTCTTCTTCTCTCCTTCCTGCAGATGCAGTGCACCCTGTTGGATTAGGCGTCCTGTGCTAACTAGTATCGAGGAGGAGGCATATTGGCTGTGGCAATGCTAATAACTAGGGATAATTTATGCAATTTTCAGTAAACTGATTCACCAGAAACCTTTTTACTCATTGAGCTCCTTGGGCAAAATTTGCTTGAAAAGCAAATTTACTTCTTTTTTTTTAAATTTTTTTAGATGGCACATTTTCTGGGTGGGTGATATTTAGGGTAATTCAGTTAATTCCATTTTAGGTTCTTTTTTTTTCTTTTTTTTGGTGTATTTTATTGTTATTTGTGTACTCTGACTATAATGATGGAGATGGAGGGCTGTCACAAAAACAGGTCTAGTATATATTCTTTAATGCATTCTTTATTTTGAATGATTACATACTGTGTGTTTAGAGTTCAACTACAGTATTAAAGCAGGTATAGAACAGGTACTTGAGTATGTACAGTTCACATAAAGGAATTTATGAACAATAGTACATTTCATCAAATAAGACTCAGTTACCATTCACATAGATCCTATTCAGTATGTATGAGTAGTCATATACCGCATTGTGTGATCTGATCCGGTTGGGAAAGGACACCGTATGAATCAGTTGCTTAGTTGAACTGGGTAGATAAGATCGAAATGAAGAAAGGGAAAAGTAGAAAGGGAAAAAGGGTCCAAAGACTGAAGGTACTAGCAAAAAAAGGGGGGAATCGGGGTAAACAAGGGGCAAGATAGTATCAGTGAACCCTCTCTCCTATCCCCTGACTCCCTGAGAATGGTCCAACATGTGTCTGGCACAGTCACCTTTGGGCAATGCTTCATATTCAGGCGTGAAACTGGTTGAGTGAAACTCATTCCTGTATAACCAGGTTTTCCCAAATTGGTCATGAGTATCTCTGTCAAAGGCAAGGAGGCTCTCCATATGCTCGATCTCACAGAATATTGATACTCACATGGCTACTGAAAGAGCTTGAGTTGTTTTCCAGCACCTGAGGTTGCTCTTAATGGAAAACACCAGCTAATCTCTGGAGTGACTCAGAGCAGAAAAAAACTTTGATTGCGCAACATTTCATAAAACAAGTGGATTTATTTAGAGGTTACAGTAGCCCACTCACAAAATGATCGTGTTGTGTATAGCAGGTTTAACAAATTGTAGACAAGAGAAAATACGAGGCTCTCCTCACCGCTACTACCAGGTACCAGCGATACAGGAAGTGACATCACCAACTCCTCCTGACGCGTTGCATCACAGATCACATGACTTCTTCAAGGGATATCCTGTTACCTGTTGAAAAAAAGGTTATTTTACTGCGCTATCCAAATAAATCATAAGAAATGAAAAAACAAGCCACAACTACAATGTGAGACACACACACACTAGATACAATATAAGAAAAAAGCTGCGCTATATATTAGTGATCAAAAAATTTGACCTAAAGAGGTCACATTCATCTAATATAGTAGATATGGACAACTCCTTGTGTCACACTATTGGTATTATAATTAAATATAATCACAAGTGAAATGTGCTATATAAAACAAAAAAATGAATACAAATATATATTCGTCCAATGGGCTATTGTATAAAAATCCCACTGAATGTGCAGTTCACAGTGATTTTCCAAATGGTGATATCTTAGCCCTCCAAAAGTTAGCGACATACGTCCACAACACCATGGGAAATGTGATAAAGTGCGACAGGAAAGTTCCTCCACCAGTGATATCAATGCCGCTTACCAGCTTTTTAGATCTCTTGTTTAAGGAGGTTGTGAGTGCCTGTGGCTCTTATCCCCAGCCATGGGTCTGTAAAACTTGGATGGCTGGATGTCACCAGACTCTCTATGTGGGATATCCTCTGTGCCGCAGATACATGAAAGAATATGAAGGTATCCATAGCGTAATTTATTTTAAAATTGCATTTATTTAAAAGCTAAAATATTGCACTTACAATTATGTCGTATATAAAAAGCGTTCAAAAGACACGAGCTGGCCGGCTCTCAATAGCTGCCCGTTGCTTCTGTGTTCAGCGCGGTATGTGGTGGCGTCAGCACACCGCTCCTCCCTATGCCGTTTTGTCAAAGATGACGTCTTCCAGGGGCACGGGTGGCGTGCTGACTCACCGCCATATATACATAGCACAAGAAAGGGAACGCCCAGCTCTGAGCTCCTGGTGTCCCTGCATAGAATCCACCATCTTGGAAAAGGGCAAACGCCCATCGATGGGAAATTATGAAATTAACAGGCTTTGGGACTTAACAATGTCATCCTTGACTGCTGATATCAAAGATCAAAGTATCAAGAACAAAAATTTGTTTATAATCCCCCTCATCTCATTTAGTTTGAACAAAAGGAAAAGGTGATAAATAAATCCACTTGTTTTATGCAATGTTGCTCAATGAAAGTTTTTTTCTGCTCCGAGTCACTAAAGAGATTAGCTGGTGTTTTCCATTAAGAAAGGCTTGAAGAGACCTAATAGAGCAGCACATCCCCACCAGGAACATCCAAGATTTAATATCTTAAAGGCACGACTAGACCCAGTGGGGTCGCCCCCTAAGGTGAGCGCGCAATTCATCTAGTGGTGGAGATGGCGTCACATATCACTGATTTTGATTTTTGATAATTGATCAAGAAATCAGACAGGGAAAGTTGCTTCCATAAACCCCATTTAAAGCTGATTTCCAAGTTTTCTGTGACTTTAGTTTGTTTGGACCAAGCTGGTCCAAACGAGCTATTTCCTACTTTCCTATTTCACTACTTGCTTGAGTGTCTCTAAGCACTGTATGTGCTCCATGTAGCTTCAGCCACATACAGTACAGAGTGCTGGGTTCTGGCTGTGAGACAGAGACTTCCCGCCTCACACCTGGTCAGAGTGGCTCTCAGCCATTTAGAGGCAGCTTTGTATTCTGTGAATGAATACAATGCTTCCTTTGATTGAGTTGGAGAGGGTGATATCATCAGCTTGCCCATCTGCCAATCAGAGGAACATTCAAAATTGCATTCATTTGCCCTTGGGAAATGTGTGAATAAAAGTCCACTGCAGAGCATAGGCAGAGAAAAAGACAAAACAAGCAACCACCAAAACCACGGGACTAAAAAAAAGGTAGTCGATGTCAATGACCTACCATAGTGAAACATGTATACTGGGGCAAAGGGTTGATGTGTTGTACCACCAACTGCTGTGGAATATATTATGTCAATTACTACAAATCTGTTTGACAGTAAAGTACCTGTTTGTGTTGATCTGTTGGTACTGTATTCACCAATAAATCTGTAATCATTCAGTTATTTTACAATTGGGTGTGTTGCACCTCATTCAAAGTTCCAAGGGCATATTTATGCAATATTGAATGTTACATGAGGATGGAGATGATTCACGGGGTGCATCAAACCACATCTCGTTATTTAGCCAATTGGGGGAAGCTTTGTATTTATTCACAAAATACAAAATTGCCTATGACTGGCTGAGTGCCGCTCAGACCAACTCTGCTTTGGCCTGGGTGTAAGACAGGAAGTCACTGTCTCACAGCTGGAACCCAGCACTGTGTTCTGTAGGTAGCTGAAGCTACATGTAGTACATACAGTGCTTAGAGATTCAATAATTTCCCTTTGGGATTAATAAAGTATTCTGATTCTGAGATACTCCAGCACTTAGTAAAGGAAATAGTATGCCTGGACCAGCTTAGTCTCCAAAAAACTATTTAAAGTGACAGAAAACATGGAATTTGGCTTTAAAGTCATCAGCACTTTAAATACCCACCTTAATATCACCTTCCCCATTGACTTCAATGCTGAAATATCCAGATATTCACAGATATTTCAGAAAAATACGATTTTTCTTATCCAATGCTTGGAGGTGGTAATTCTGCTGAACTGTTGTAGAGTATAATTGACGGTCGTCAATAAAATGGTCGTCTATAAAATGTAGATTTTAAAGGCCTGTAAAAAATGTTTCTTGTTTTTTGCCTAAGCTCCTATATATCCTTATTTAATGTTTAATATTATACAGATATCCATATTTAAAATGATATATTATTGAGTCAACACATACCACGTACAAATATCTCACATCACTGTATATAAATAGCTGAATGTAACATTTCATGATGCCTTTTTATTAAATATAACTTGAAATAGCATCTAGGTTGAACTTCAAATGGGTAGTTACATTACCATGCAGTCTCTGAACTAAACACATAATTCAGAAAGGCAGGAATTGTCATTAAAAACCTATGATTATACAATTACACCATTTAAAGTTCTGCTGTATTTGACTAATTGATTATTATTAATCTTTGCGCTGAAATAAATATCATAATGTAAGGTCACAAGTTTAGTAAACCTGTAATTATACATGTCAAATATTAGAGAATTGTAAAGAAAATGTTTTTACAGTATAATGATAGAGTACACAATAAAGAATGTTCATTTTTGCAGCGTATAATATCCAGCTTGCTAAACAGCTCATAATACTTGTTTTTCTTGGACAATTCTTACTACAATTTTGGGAGAAATAAAGCTGTACAATAAGCATTAACTACATATTTTAATGTGAGTCAGAATAATAAAACCGGCTAATTAGGCATGATCTGATGTGAGTGTTGTGAATAAAATATGACTGTGAATCAAAGTCTTATCTGGTTTAAATGTCAGACTTACAAATGTTGACAATTAAAGTATGTTTATAGCATATCTAAAGCCAAAACCTTTTTTTTTTTTAAATAAATCTATGGATCCATTTTGGATGGAGTAGGGTTTTGGATAGAGTAGGGTTAAATGGTTAGTTACGGATCTATTTTGGATAGCGTAGAGTCGAGTAGGTTAAATGGTTAGTAACGAATCTATTTTGGATGGAGTAGGGTTTTGGATAGAGTAGGTTAAATGGTTAGTAATGAATCTCTTTTGGATGGAGTAGGGTTTTGGATAGAGTAGGGTTAAATGATTAGTAATGGTTCTATTTTGGACCGAGTAGGGTTTTTGAATAGAGTAGGTTTAAATGGTTAGCAATGGATCTATTTTGGATGGAGTAGATTTTTGGAAAGATTAGGGTTAAATGGTTACTAACAGATCTATTTTGGATAGAGTAGATTAGAGTAGGTTAAATGGTTAGTAACGGATCTATCTTGGATAGAGTAGGGTTAAATGGTTAGTAATGAATCTCTTTTGGATGGAGTAGGGTTTTGGATAGAGTAGGGTTAAATGATTAGTAATGGTTCTATTTTGGACCGAGTAGGGTTTTTGAATAGAGTAGGGTTAAATGGTTAGCAATGGATCTATTTTGGATGGAGTAGGTTTTTGGAAAGATTAGGGTTAAATGGTTACTAACAGATCTATTTTGGATAGAGTAGATTAGAGTAGGTTAAATGGTTAGTAATGAATCTCTTTTGGATGGAGTAGGGTTTTGGATAGAGTAGGGTTAAATGATTAGTAATGGTTCTATTTTGGACTGAGTAGGGTTTTTGAATAGAGTAAGGTTAAATGGTTAGTAATGGATCTATTTTGGATGGAGTAGGGTTCTGAAAAGAGTAGGGTTAAATGGTTAGTAACGGATTTATTTTGGATGGAGTATGGTTTTGGAAGTGTAAAGGTTGGTGTGGGCAAACTGGGCAGATGCTTGTATTAAAGTGGGCAGAAGGTGGAGTGGACAGAATGGGAAGATAGAATGCACAATATGAAAGAAATATGTTATGGGCAAAGTATGTAGAAGGTGAGGTGGGCAAAGTGGGAAGAAGGTAGCGGGCCGCTTGATTTTCCGAATGAACAGAGTGAAGGATTGGTACCATTCATCACTGAATGCTTTTGTTTGTGAATAAAAAGTTGGACTGTGCAGAGCTCGCTGCTTATTCATCTCCAGTGCAGCTAAGGCTGCAGTGAAAAGAATTGAAGAATGTATATCATCAATTGCCTTCTCTGTCTCAAAAATGAGACATCAGGGGTCTTAGACCTCTGATATTTCACAAAAGCACCCCAACAAGGCTGTTAAAAAAATGCAAACAAATAAATAAAAAATGGTAGAAAAAAAGGGAAAAAAAACTACTGCTACAGTCCCCTGCCCTGCTGACACCATCTACTGCTCCAGTATAACTGTCCACTGCCCTACTGACACCATCTACTGCCCTACTGACACCATCTACTGCCCTACTGACACCATCTGACTGCAAGGGGGCTGTAATAGATAGGGGCACTGTAATATAAAGGGAACTGCACTGTAAAGGGGCAATGTAATCATTACAGTGCCCCTTTACAGTGCAGTCCCCTTTATATGAAAATGTGATGCTCAGTGTAAAATGCCTGGGAAGGGGTTAAGATCTATGACAATCAAGGGGTTAAATGTGTGCCTGCTACAGTGAAGGGAAAAAAAGTATTTGATCCTCTGCTGATTTTGTACGTTTGCCCACTGACAAAGAAATGATCAGTCTATAATTTTAATGGTAAGTTTATTTTACCAGTGAGAGACAGAACAGCGATAAAAAAATCCAGGAAAAATTCATTTAAAAAAGTTATAAATTGATTTGCATTTTAATGAGTGAAATAAGTATTTGACTCCTTCGCAAAACATGACTTGGTGGCAAAACCCTTGTTGGCAATCACACTTACAGGTCTTGTACCTCCCCCAGCCTGTGATTGGACAGTGAAAGGAAATAGGAGAAAATCTCTTCAAAATAAATAAATGTCACATGTGGCCCCATTGGAAGATTTATGTCTGTTTAAGGCCCCTTTCACAATCTTTCACAGGCCTGCCTGTTCGTTTTTCAGGCAGACCTGACCGGATGCTCCATTCACCTCTATGGAGCGGCGGATGTCAGCGGTGACATGTCCGCTGACACCCGCCGATATCCGATCCGATCCTGTCTGTGAAATCCAGATGGATAGAGACCCTATTTTCCATCCGTCTGGAGGATCGGATTGGATAGGATCAGATGAAAACAGACAGGCGGTCCTTTTCATCCGATCTCCCCATAGAGGAGAGCGGGGCTCTGACACAGTGAGCGGACACGGACCTGTCATCTGCCTGCCTTCCACAGTTTAGGCCAATATGTATTCTTCTACATATTTTTGGTAAAAAAAAAAAAAAATCACAATAAGCATATATTGATTGGTTTACGCAAAAGTTATCGCGTCTACAAAATAGGGGATAGATTTATGGCATTTTTATTAATATTTTTTTTTTATTAGTAATGGTGGCGATCTTCAATTTTTATTGTGACTGCGACATTGCGGTGGACAGATTGGACACTTTTGACACTATTTTGGGACCATTGGCATTTATACAGCAGTGCTATAAAAATGCACTAATTACTGTGTAAATGTCACTGGCAGGGAAGGGGGTTAAACACTAGGGGGCGATCAAGGGATTAACTGTGTTCCCTCAGCATGTTCTAACTGTAGGGGGATGGGCTCACTAGAACATGACAGAGATCACTGCTCCCCAGTGGCGGCTGGTGCTCAAAATTTTTGGGGGGGCGCAAGCAAACTGAAAAATTCTGAAAAAAAAACACCAATTGCAGCCTCATTGTACCCCATAAAATGCACCTACTGTGCCATCAATTGCAGCCTCTGTGCCCATCATATGCAGCCTGTGCCCATCATACAGCCTCCGTGCCCATCATATGCAGCCTCTGTTCCCATCTTATGCAGTATGTGCCCATCATATGCAGCCTATGCCCGTTATATACAGCTTCTGCCCATCATATGCAGCATATGCCCATCATGTACAGCCTGTGCTCGTCATATGCAGCTTCTGCCCATCATATGCAGCCTGTGCCCAACATATGCAACATCTGCCCATCTTATGCAGCATGTGCCCAACATATGCAGCCTCTGTGCCCATCTTATGCAGCTTCTGTGCCCATCATATGCAGCATGTGCCCGTCATTTGCAGCATGTGCCCGTCATATGCAGCTTCTGCCCATCATATGCAGCCTCTGCCCATCTTATGCAGCTTCTGTTCCCATCATATGCAGCCTGTGCCCGTCATATGCAGCCTGTGCCCATCATATGCAGCTTTTGCCCATCATATGCAGCCTGTGCCCGTCATATGCAGCTTCTGCCCATCATAAGCAGCCTATGTCCATCTTATGCAGCTTTTGTGCCCATCATATGCAGCCTGTGCCCATCATATGCAGCCTGTGCCCATCATATGCAGCTTCTGCCCATCATATGCAGCCTGACCCCATCTTATGCAACATGTGCCCAACATATGCAGCCACTGTGACCCCCCCTCTCGCCCGCCATCAGACGGGCACTTACCCCATCCGGGTGACGGCAGCGAGCTGGGGGGTGGCAGGCAATGGCGCCTGCATCCTGTGCGTCTCCTTCTCCTTTCTGGGCTGTTGGGTCCTCGTCCTCACCTCCTGTGTCAGCGGCGGTGGCAGAGAAATCCGATCCTCCAGCTTCCTCCCCTGTGAGTGTGTCTCTTCCGCCAATCGGGAAACAGGTCTCACTGACCTGCCTCCTGATTGGCGGGGAGGCACTGTGGTGTAAAAATAGCGAAAATCAATTCGCTATGGTCACACAACAGGGTGGGATCAGGGCACACTCTCTGTGCCCGAAGCCCACCCTTTTTTGAAGCCTATAAGAGCCTCAGGCTCTAATCAGGTTCTTAAAAAAAAACACCCCCACTTACGCTGCCAAAGGAGTCCATGCATCCGGCGTCCTGAAAGGGGCCGGGCGCATGGATCGTGAGTTGGTGGCAGGGATTAGGGGGTGGTGCCCGTGCGCCCACAATGCATGGGCTGCCCCTGCTGCTAGCGATCACTGGGAGCAGTAGATCCCTGTCATGTTGCTAGGCAGAACAGGGAAATGCCTTGTTTACATAGGCATCTCCCTGTTCTGCCTCTCCATGCCACGATTGCGGGCCATCAGCAGACATAGAGTCCACAGGACCCGCAGGCACGCTCCTGTTAGCCGCAAATGATGCAGCGACGTACGGGTACATTGTTTTCCGCACCCGTGCCACTTTGCCGATGTAAAATCGGTGTTAGCCGGTCCGCAGGTGGTTAAATGCACACATCGGCTGAAATTTAACATCAAGAACTTTAAAAAAAAACGTTGTTTACAAAAGTGAAACAATGGAGTATTTCAATCATGACAATTATTCCAGCCAGAAGTGGCCACTGTAATATAACCCAAAGTATAATACTTTGGGTTATATACACCATTACAACAAGTTAAACTTGGATAGGAACATGAAAAATAAATTAAAATGTTAAAAAAATTATTTAAAAAAATATAGTCACGTTTTCTTTAGTTTCCACAATGAAAACATAGGCAGCAGCACAGAATTGGGCCAAAAATATAGAACAATCTAGTAAAGAGCACTTTTAACAGCTCTAGTAGGCCATACATTTACAAAAAAACAAGTTTTTATGCATGATGGATTTAGTAAAGGAGCGCAACACAGCTTAACAGCCATTTTCCCGCCAGCCATGCGCATCGGCTCTACAACTCTTAAAGTGGCCAACATACAGCGGAGCCAACCAGGGGAGCCAACCTCCCGCAGTATAACTAAGGCGGCTGATCCTTAACAGGTTAAAATAAATAATCAAATGTTTGCACATTTACTGTACTAAATTAAAATAAAAAACTTTTATGTCCTTAAAATTGTAAAAATTATTTAGGTATACAAATTAGTCAAAAAGTCCATGTAAAGTGAAATTAGTGAACTCAGAGGGGGAGATTTACTGAAACTGGATCACTCAGAATTTAGTGCAGCTGTTCATGGTAGCCAATCAGCTTTTAACTTGAGCTTGTTCAATTAAAGCGGGAGTCCCGCAAAATTTTTTTTTTTTAGATGTCAGCAGCTAGAAATACTGCAGCTGCTGACTTTTAAAATAAGGTCACTCACCTGTCCCGGGGTCCAGCGATGTCGGCACCCGAGACCGAACCGTCCCTTGATCCTCGGGTGCTGCCGCCACCATTCTCAGTGAGGGAATCAGGAAGTGAAGCGTGGCGGCTTCACTTCCCGATTCCCTACTGCACATGCGCGAGTCGCGCTGCGCTTTCTCAATGGTCCCCGCTATCTCCTGGGACCTGTGTCTTTCCCAGGAGACAGCGGGGGAGTGCGGGAGGGGGCATGACTCCAATGGGAGTCTATTCCCGAAAGTGGGTGCAGATACCTGTCTTAGACAGGTATCTGCACCCCCCTCCCCCCTGAAAGGTGCCAACTGTGACACCGGAGGGGGGGAGGAATCCAATGAGTGGAAGTTCCACTTTTGGGTGGAACTCCGCTTTAAGCTTGGATAATAAAACCTTGAAACGAATTGGTTTCTATGTAGAGCTGCACCATATTTTGCACTCTCCAGTTTCAGTAAATCTCCCCCACTATGTTATAGGTACTTTCTAATGCAGTTAGAACTATGCAGGCACCATACCTTCTTTGACCCAAACTAAATTTACAGGTGACGCTCAAGGCTTCACTGCGTCCTCCTATTGTAAAGATGTGCGACTTCCAGGACTTTTTCTTTTTCCACCAAATCTACTTTCCCTAATTTCAGAAATTATCTCTCTTTTACAAGGTTAAAAAGTTCTGCCATGTGGCCATGCATCTCTTCTTCCTAATAGCAGGGGGGCAGAGCTACAGGACAGCCTGCCTATATTCCATCATCTGTTCAGCCTGAGGCAAGATGCAAGGCTGACTGGAAGCTAGGCCTGGTTGCTTTGGTTTGTGTGGGCTGGGAATGGCTCAGAGTTAGCAGCTAGTGATTCGCAGGCTGCATCACTAAGACCTCCCTCTTCTGTCTAGAGCCTCCTGGAAGGTACTAGAAAGAGAGGAGGAGAGGATAGGTGGAGCTGCCTGGGGTGTGTTAAGGAGCCCTGACCAACCCCCAACCTGGATTGGCAGGGGGCAGGCCTCCTTAAATACCTAGAGTCAGCCCAGCTGGGGAGAAGTTGTCGGTGAAAGAACTGAGGATGGAGTGCTAAGTTGACCGTGCCTTTGAGGGAGCTCCCCAGTCTGGGGGGGGGGGGTGACCTTGGGCCTGGGACTCGGGTGCAGGATGGAGCCCTTCAAGAAAGCATGAAGGATCTGGACAGGAGGCACAGGAGGATTCAGAGAGGACAGCAGGAGCTAGTACTGTTGGGCAAGTCTTCAGGAGGGAACCACCAGTTGCAGCCAGGAGTGCTGGGGAGTGAAATCTGCAGTCAGGAGGACTGGAGAGGCATGCCAGAGAGGACTGAGAGGAAACAGTCAGAGCTGGGTGTGGAGCCAGTAGGGAGGATTGCAATGTCATGGGCAGTGAAGTCAGGCAGTTGCAGCCAGGAGGGCCGGCAGGGCCTGAAGAGGACTGACTGGGAGCAGTAGTCCACCTATAGGACAGCTAGCACAAAAGACTTTCTATTTTCTGCTAAACCATAGGGGCCTGCAGTCCCTGCCTGCAAACGGCAGGTTGCTTGGGCTTGGCTGAGACAGTGTCAGGCTTACACATGTGCTAGCTGCTCCTGGGAGATCAAGAGTTGTGCAGGAGAGAAAGAGAGCAATAATCTGCAAGCAAGATTTGTGCAGGAGAAGATTGGAGAAGTGTGTTGTACATACTGGTAGTTGTCCCAATGGATTGAATTACAATGCGCCTAATTGATTGACATACAATTTGCTTGAGCATCTCATAATTCCCCTACCCCATCCAAGTAAAATTCCCTAATAAAAACAACAAAAAAAGCGCATGGACTGTTTTCTGCCTGAGAGTGTCTGAGGAGTGAACGCCGGGCTGGGCAAGGTAACAGGTGGGCCACCTCACTTAGCAGCCCCTACGGCTATACCGCTACATATATATAATGGAATTTCCTACTCTGACTTGACTCAGAACACAGGAAGTTCTGAGTCCTGGATAGCTGGTGCACAAAAGTGAGAAACGGCAAAGCTAAACTGCAAAGTGTGCAGGAAACTTTTAACAGTAAATGTTATATGATGCTCTAATGCCCTGTACACATGATCGGACATTGATCGGACATTCCGACAACAAAATCCATGGATTTTTTCAGATGGATGTTGGCTCAAACTTGTCTTGCATACACACGGCCGCACAAAGTTGTCGGAAAATCCGATCGTTCTGAACGCGGTGATGTAAAACACGTACGTCCTAACCTTGCGATAGGAGGTCTCCTTGTGTGTGTGCCAGTCGGGCTGGACTGGGGCAGAAAGTCAGTGGGGAGGACTGGGAGGAAGATCAGCCAGGCGGGGCTGCTGACAGCCATGTGGGCCAGTATTTCTGCAAGCAAGTGTTGCTGGGATCAGTGACCACAAGGAAGCAGGGCCTTTGCTGAACTAGCAATATCCAGCTAGTTCAACAGGAGTGAGCAGCAGGTGCTCTACAGTGGAAACCAAATTTTGTGCAATTGGAAGGAAGAAGAAGACTTTTGTAAATAGGGAAGAAGTTGTCCCTGGTTCTGTGTTTTTTTTTCAAGTTGGGCATCCCATAACCCTTTGCCGCCAAGCGTACGCAGATGTGCGTACTCGGCTTTAGGGGGTTATACCGGGATGACGCCCGCAGCTGCAGGCATTATCCGTACTGTTTTTTAGAGCCAGCGATTGGCTTTCCAGCGATAACAAACGATGCAGCTAAAAGCCACTGGGCTGTTATACCGGAGGTGCGGGAGGGGATGCCACTGCCTCCCCACGCTCTTACCGGGCCTCCCGTCCCACCGGCAGGCCCGATCAACAATCCGCCGCCTCCAGCGGCTAGTGACAGTCTGAAATGAAGAAGTAAGCGGCTTCGTTCCAGCCTCCTTATTGTAAACACGGAATTGACGTCATGATGTCACTTCCTGTTTTCTTCACTGCCAATGGCGCCGGTTTAAAAAAAATATACAGTATTCAGAATCGCCGAAAATGGTAATCTGAATACTTTGAAGTGCAAAGGAGGGATCGGGGGTCTTTAAGACTATTACTGTCACAAGGGATGTTTACATTCCTTGTGACAGCAATAAAAGTGATCAAACATTTTTTTTAAAAAACAATTTATTAATATTAAAAGAAATAAAATAAATAAGAAAACTTTTTTTTTTAAAGCGCCCTGTCGCCACGAGCTCGCGCAGCAAAGAAAACGCATACGGAAGTCGCGCCCGCATATGTAAAGGGTGTTCAAATCACACATGTGAGGTATCGCCGCAATCGTCAGAGCGAGAGCAATAATTCTAGCACTAGACCTCCTCTGTATTTCAAACCTGGTAACCATAAAAAAAAAAATTGAAAGAGTCGCCTATGGAGATTTTTAGGCACCGTAGTTTGTCACCATTCCACGAGTGCGTGCAATTATAAAGCATGACATGTTTGGTATCTATTTACTCGGCGTAACATCATCTTTCACATTGTACAAAAAAAACGGGCTAACTTTACTGTTTAGTTTTTTTTAAATTCATGAAAGTGTCCCTTTTCTCAAAAAGTTGCATTTAAAACCATGCTGCACAAATACCGTGTGACATAAAATATTGCAACTATCGCCATTTTATTCTCTAGATCCTCTGCTAAAAAAATATATATATATAATGTTTGGGGGCTCTAAGTAATGTTCTAGCAAAAAATATGGATTTTAACTTGTAAACACCAAATGTCAAAAATAGGCTTAGTCATGAAAGGGATAATTTCCTAACCCAATTTAAGTTATCATCCCCTAATAAAAAAAAACACAAAAACAAGCCCAGGACTGCTTTCTGAGTTGGAGTGAATGAAGGAAAATGCTGTGTGACGGACTGTGCAGCAGTGGGGACCCGGGACATCAGCGGCTCCTATGGGGTAGTTTTACACTGCTATCATGTAAAGCTGCAAAATTTAAAAGAAGAGTCTGCAAATGTAATAAGCAAAAATGGCTGCAAGCATTGTGTCTCTCTTTCAACAATGATTGAAACAAGATATCAGCCACACTGGCAGTGTATTGTTTTTGGTGAGTTGGTCAATTCATAGACTTTCATTTTAAGAAGGAGCAGTAAAACACAACAATTGTTTAGCACTGTAAATCAGTAAGGAGTGCCTGTGCATGCATACTTCCCAACTTTCTGAGATGGAAATCAGGGACACCTATTAGCAAAAGTATGTAGGAATATTACACACCTCCAGTCACACCCCCTTAAAAGATAATTGTACCAACAAAAATGATTGGTTAAACCCACAGATGCTTTTTTTTTACCACTACTATTTGTTTATACTGGATTTTGGAAGTGCAGCAATTTAGATATTGAATAAAAGACTTAGCACTGTAAAACACTTTCTCATAGATAAGTAGTGCATTGCAAACACAACTATACAGATCAAATCAAAATGAGAGACAAATGATGAGGAGGGATGGACAGAGGGATTTTGTTCCAAATCAGGGACAGTCAGTCGAAATCAGGGACAGCTGGGAGCTATGGTGCATGCATACTTACCAATTGTCTTGGATTTGCCAGAACAATCTCGCTTTTTGGTCAGTTGTCCTGTGACGGCATTTTCCTGGGATGGGGGAGGGTGGAGAGGCCTGACACTAATCAGCACTTTGCTACCTGGGTGTGGCCAACCCCCCTACATTGGAAATAGTTGAATCTCCTTGAAGAACCTTTCAACAGCCGCTGACCTGCTTTGCCCTAACTTTCCCACTGTACCTGTACCATTAGCTTGTCATTGGGGGGGGGGGCTGCCTTAGCCAACCAATTCCTGCAAGATGGTGAGGTTCAAGAGCCTGGAGACCATCAATGAGCACCGCAGAATCATGCAGGACATAGAGATCATGGTCACAGCATGTGTGGTTTCTACCTTGTCCTTGATATCGCCTAAATCGCCCCCTCCGCTCCTCCCAGGACCTCCTGCTCTCTAGCTCCCTTGTTACATCCTCCCATGCTCGCCTTCAGGACTTCTCCAGAGCCTCACACATCCTCTGGAATTTCCTACCCCAGTATATCTGATCAGCCCCTACCCTGTCCACCTTTAGGAGATCCCTGAAAACTCATTTATTCAGGGAAGCCTATCCCACACCCACATAACTGTCCCTGAGCCACCCCCATCAAATCATTCTTTGCAGCTATTACCTTTTGTACCACCACCCCCTCCCTTTAGAATGTAAGCTCTATGAGCCGGGCCCTCCTGTACCTTCTGTATTGAACTGTACTGTAATTGTGTTGTACCCCTTATTCATTGTAAAGCGCTGCGTAAACTGTTGGCGCTATATAAATCTCGTATAATAATAATAATAAAAGATGCAGAGGAGGGAGGGTTTTAATTGGAATACTAGACTGATTTCCTCCTTTGTTCCTCTGTGTATCCTCTAACTCTGACCCTGTGTACAATGGCTTGGTGGACCTACCTTAAAAAACGAGAGCCCCTGGAAATTCTTTTGAAATGTTGGAAACTATATGCATGTGAGGAGAATACATAACTGCCTACATGCCATGTACCTACATAATTAGAAATTACATATAAAAACAAGTTTTTTTGAATGTTAGCTCGTATTGATAGGAAAATTGAAATCACACCGACCATACACCATACATATGAAATAAACCCTGAAACACTATACATGCCTTATGCTAAATCTACATATCCCACTGCAAAGATGGCTATTTTCATCATACGTGTCTTCTATGCATGTTTTTTGATGCAGAATTCTAGCAGTCTATCCATCTGTGACATTCAAACTTCTTGTAAATGTCCTGAGGTTATCGCTCTGATCACAGACGAGGGGAGTTTTTAACCTGAGCCAATTTGCCTAAAGTCAGAAGCCAAACGGAGTGAAATCTGCCCAGAATGTGTCAAGATGCCCAGCCATTCCTCTCCTTACAAACAGCAGTGGCAGGCATGGACTCCACAGGCACTAATGAGATACACTTGTAAGAATGATGTGCTTGCTCTCTGCTTCACAGAACAGAGAATCTTGTTTAAAGGAAAGCTACAGACTACTTTCAGCAAGTACGGGAGACTAGTTAAAGTTTTTGTTGTGACAGTTACGTGAAGGCAATGCCATTTTCATATCTACATATGTTTGTTGCTCTGTATTTCTGTAAAGTGGAGGCAAGTTACTCCACAAGAGCTTGTACTGTTGCCAAGCAAAACATTTTTTTTTAAAAGGAACCTGTTAGGACAGCAATATAGGAATCGATTATTATATTATTATACATGATTTACATAGCACCAACAGTTTGCGCAGTGATTTACAATAGAGCAACAATACAAGACGGCTAGCAGGGCCCTGCTCTTGGGAGCTTACAATCTAATAGGGAGGGGCTGGTGGAAAAAAAGGTAATAACTGTGAGGGATGAACTGATGGGAGAAATAGAAGTTTTGGTTATTAGCTGAAGGCAGGATAGGCTTCCCTGAAGTAATAAATTATCAGGGATTGCCTAAATGTGGACAGAGTAGGAGAAAGCCAGACAGATTGGGACAGGGAGTTCCAGGGGAAGGGGAGGCTCTGGAGAAGTCCTGAAGACGAGCATGGAAGGAAGAGACAAGGGAGCTAGAGAGCAGGAGGTCTTGGGAGGAGCGGAGAGAACAGTTTGGGAGATATTTGGAGACAAGATTAGTGATGTAGAGTTGACAGCCATAGTCTTCTCCTCTGTCTCCCCAGCATTGGGAAGGGGGCTTCAGCGGTGCTCATATGTTACAATTTTCATGCTTTTGAAGTCTACCCCCTGCACTACTACTGCTTTCCTATCTCAGTGAGCACAGGGAGGGTCATGATTCCACCCCCTATAATAAGAGGGTGTTCATGACCACCTGTGCTTACATTCAACCAGCGGGTGAAGAACAAGGATGCAGAGAGTGATAGAGTGATGTGAATAAAGTAAAGCCGATGTGATCCTCAGGATTGCTATAAACTTGCTCACCTGTTTTCATGTGTGTATAGGCAGGTGCAGTCTCTGCTGCTGGTGGCGCTTATCCACAGTGGCAATGCAGCTGAGGGAGGAGGTCAAGAGGAACCTAGTTCCTTTATAGTTTCCTCTATCACATGGAGGCAGCTATCAGACTGGATTCTGGCACCCCATGTGACTTTGCCAGCCATCTTGGATAAGGCAGAGTCTATTTAAGACCCTGGCCCCCAGTTTGGCTTCTGTCAGGGAAAGAAGCAGAGAAAATGAAGGGACATGTCATTCTTCCTGGAAGCCTACCCGTCTGGGTGCAGATTGGCCAGGCTGCATTCCACTCCTCGCTGGCAGGATCTCTCATCCACAACTCTACTGCCGTTTGTGAGTGTTCCCGGTTGGGTAGCCTTCTCGCTTGATCTGTTTTGTATTGCTGGACTTCTGTTACAGTATATTCTTGTTATTGCACCTGGACTTTGTGTGTTGTATGCCCGTCGCATCATGCTGCACCTTACCACATGTGACTTCCTAGCTAATGGAAATACTGCAGAAAGTAAGTCACTGGTGGGGTAGTAACATCTCTCATCCAGTTTGCCGGATGTTAAACAGACCGAGGTGATTTGTAGTCGGTACTGATTTGATCTTCAACTAAACTCAGTATTGCTGTTGTTTCTGCCTTTTGCCTTATCTGGCTATAGAGTGAGAGACCATAGTAATACTGGGTTATGAATATTTATGTTTACTCTGGAGGTTTATTGCCAGTGTTGCTTGCTAGGAAAGAATATAAATATTTGGGGCTGACCTTGTGACTCTCTTTTCCCTTGGGCTTTGGCCTGGGGAGGCGTGAACTCGGTAGTCTGACCTGTTAAGCCTGTAGCCCGTATGGGGTCTAGCAAGTGTTTTTTGCTGAGGACTGGATCAGAGACTAAAGTGACCATCGGAAGCTGTACTGCCTGGTTGAGGAAGAAGCTGAGCTAGGATTGAGAACCAGGAGGAGGGCTCTTCTGGAGGACAAAGATCTGTAAAGGATCTGGTTCCTTGCAGGAACCTGGAGGCTTTCTTGAAAAGATGTACATAGACATAAAAGCATGCATGGAGAAGTTTTCTAGCCTACTGGGGTACGCTATTTACAGTGTTGCCAATGCCAGATTGAAGGTCCTTTTACACCGTACAACCTGAAAGTTGTTCTGGAGTCTGCAAGAGATGCTATGGGTATCTGCAGCCCCCTACCCTCTCTTCCTGTGAGCATGCAATAAAATCTCTAAAAAAAGACAATAAAATGACTGGTGCCCAATGTTTCTCAATCCCCCATTACAGGCCAAGAACTCATCACTTTTTCTCCTTTCAAGAACAAGTCCAGGGTAATTGAAAGCTATTACAATAACTTACAGGATCCATTTAAAAACTCTCAATGTAGTGCAGGATGGAAGTAGAGAACTCATACAGGAACAGGGTAATCATACGGTAGTCCATTTTGACAGATAGTCAAATAGTTTTGAGTGACATTAATTCATATTCGGTAGCAATACTTTTAAAAATAAACATAAATAAATATGTAAATATATACACATATTTTTTGGAAATTGCCATAGTTCTTTTAATCTAATTTGCAGAAACAGCAGTGAAAATGCATACAGAGCTATTATATACAGCATAAAGCAGTACTTTGTTCATTTTTGTTGGATAAATGACACCACACAATTTCCGTAACAATAGACTGTGTTTTGTTTATTATAACTATAATGACAGTTGTTATAACGACATAATCAAGTCACACAATATACTATTTAGCCTTAGAATTTAAGGATTTTGGTCTCGGAAAGCTTTTACAACCCAATCCAATTCAGAATTGTACTCTTGAGTCTCCTGAGTTTCCAGCATTTGGTTTGTGTTATCATTTTTTGTGCCTTTTCACCTTGGATATAATAACAGCACTTTACATTGTTTAAACCCATAATCAGGTGACAGCTTTATAGGATATTCACGTAACTGTTGTGAAAATAAATAAAGTAAATTGATCTTTCATATACAAAACTACCAAAAAAAAAATCTGTTTGACCATTCAAATGATTTGTGTTTATTTTTAAATGTGTATAGTGTATATATGTGTATATAGTTTTACACGGAGGCAGCCATTTTTGCTCATTGCATTTGCATGCGATGCCTTCTGCTTAGCAGTGTTGCAAATCTTCGTTGTTCCATTCTTTCTGTTCTTTCTATTTGTTTTGTTTGTTTGTGACATTTTTGGGAGTATATGATTGTTATGAAGTATGTGTACTGCTGCATTAATTGTTTAATTTGACATTTTTTTCCTTCAGAAAAAAAAATCTAAATATTTTGCAGCTTTGGGACGAGAACAGTTCTGGGATAAGTGGTCTCTGTAACCATTTAGAAACCCAGAAAGGGTAATTAAGTTAATAAGGGTTATTTAAGGAAAATCTTTTTTTAAAACAAACCCCTTTTTAACTTCTCTATTGACTTCCTTCCTCATTTGTCATGATCAGATCGCAGTACAAGCTGCAACATTCTAAAGCCTCATTTACACAACATGGTTGAGCCAGAAGACTTGCTTGCTGATAGGGACTTCAGCAATCAAGTTGACAGGTGCTCAAGAGATCATGTACAGGAGTATATGTGGGAAGGGGCTGTATATGTGTGCAAACATTCAGTGGGCTTAAAGTAACCTTGTCACTTTGTTTTTGGGTTTAGCTATGCTTTAAAAAATAAGATTTACCTGGGGCCACCCAGGTATGTAAACAGGTGGCCCCGCCGCTCTTTGACGCCACAGGGAAACCATTGGGAAGTTCCTGTGCATCAGAGGGGGGCAGGGTCACCCGGGTACATCACCGAGTGGCCCCGCCCTCAGTTATAAAAGAACTGTCATCGCGCTGAAGCGTCATAAGGCGGGTGCCTCCCATGGAGGCGGATCTTTTTTATTTTATTTTTCGGTCCGTCGGCGGAGCCATAGAAGAAGATGAATGGACTTTGTGGAACATTTTTATTTTTTAATAAAGGACTTGTCCCAAGGTGTGTCTTGTGGTTTTTTAACATTTTGACACTTTTTTGTGAAATGGTACGGGTACAATGTACCCATTACCATTTCAAACGGGGGGGCCAGGATCTGGGGGTCCCCTTGTTAAAGGGGGCTTCCAGATTCCGATAAGACTCCCACCCGCAGACCCCCACAACCACCGGGCAAGGGTTGTGGGCATGAGGCTCTTGTCCTCATCAACATGGGGACAAGGTGCTTTGGGGGGCTACCCCAAAGCACCCTCCCCATGTTGAGGGCATGTGGCCTGGTACAGTTCAGGAGTGGGGGCGCTCTCTCTTCCCCCCTCTCTTCCTGCGGCCTGCCAGGTTGCATGCTCGGATAAGGGTCTGGAATGGATTTTTGGGGTGACCCCCACGCCGTTTTTTTTATTTTGGCACAGGGTTCCCCTTAAAATCCATACCAGACCTGAAGGGTCTGGTATGGATTTTGAGGGGGACCCCTATGCCATTTTTTTTTTAATTTTGGTTTGGGGTTCTCCTTAATATTCATACCAGACCCAAAGGTCCTGGTAATGGACTGGGGGGGATCCCATGCCGTTTTTTTCAATGACTTTTATCTGTATTGCCAGGACCCGACAATTCATTACAGCCGCGAGTAGTTTTGAATGACTTTTTTCCTTTAGAAATGTCATTTTGTGCAGGGACTGTTCTAAACACGGGAAAAATCTGCCACTTTACAGGCATACTATAGACACCCCCAGGTATGAAATGTAAAGGAATATTTCACTTTTATTGTTTCACTTTAAGCATTATTAAAATCACTGTTCCCAAAAAAAACTGATGTTTTTAAAACTTTTTTAGCATTGATCCATGTCCCCTGGGGCAGGACCCAGGTCCCCAAACACTTTTTATGACAATAACTTGCAAATTAACCCTTAGGGATTAGACATTATTGATACTAAATATAACCTCTTGTAGCTTACCTTCAGGTTGTGTGTGCAGCATGTCGGTCCGGGAGGGACAGTAAGCCTAGGGAGCCCGTGGGGATACTTTGCCAAGCCCCAGCGAGAAAAACACAGGGCGGACCCTCATAAAATATACCATATTACCAAATATACCACTATACCATACCATATTATATTATAAAATGATATAACATGGTATGGTATGGTATAGTGCAGTATGATGGTGAAACTGTGTGTGTGAGTGAGAATGGGGAGTAAAAGATGTAGATTTAGGGGGTTATTTACTAAAGGAAAATCCACTTTGCACTGCAAGTGCACTTGGAAGTAAAGTCGCTGTAGATCCGAGGGGGACATGGAAGGAAAATAAAAAACAGCATTTTAGCTTGCACATGATTGGATGATAAAATCAGCAGAGCTTTCACTCATTTCAGATCTACCCCTTAGATTTAGAGCGACTGCACTTCCAAGTGCACTTGCAGTGCAAAGTGGATTTGCCTTTCGTAAATAATCCCCTTAATGTGAACTGTGAGAAAAAAAGAGGGAAGGAGTGTTGGGAGTGATGGGAAATGATTTTTTTTTCTTTTTTCTGTCTTTATATGAAGTATTGCTGTGTTAATAGGACACCTCTGGACATAAATAAACATGACGTGTAACTGCATCTTTGTTAGAAAAGAATATCTTCATGTTGTTATATTAGATTTCTGTACCAAAGGGTAATTTTAAAATACCCTACAACAGTGTAGGAATTTTCTATGTTTTCTACATATGCATCGTTAACATTTTACCTAATATCATTTTATGACATAGCTAATTTTGCAATTTTGTATCTTTAGGACATCTTTAATATTTGCATGCTGTTTGTGCTGTTCTAAAAGGCCCTGACGAAGCGGGGTTCCCGCAAAACGCGTAGGCCACACCCTCAATATTATATACCAGGACTGGGTCAACCTAACAGTAAATTGTATCTTCATTCAGATTGTAATGTTTAAAATATTTCAATCTAAGGATGGTAAATCAAGTATTTGTATATCTTTTAAAAAAAAAACACTGTGTTATAAATTATTATTCACACTCCACCAAGGCACATGCAAAGTCCCACCCCATGTCTTTTCAAATTTTGTTTTTACTAGGGATGGTGCCTCTGTGTGAGTTATAATTATTCTACGTTTCCCCCCACCCTCATCTACCTATGTATATTCTCTCTCTCTCTCTCTCTCTCTCTCTCTCTCTCTCTCTCTCTCTCTCTCTCTCTCTCTCTCTCTCTCTCTCTCTCTCTCTCTCTCTCTATATATATATATACAGTGTATATAGCGTATGCAATTGCTATACAAGTCAAATTGTAATTGGATGTTATTAAAAATTACATTTACTTTTCAATCTGCTGCATTGTCAGTTTTTGTAAAGTGCAATTCAGTATGGCAACCTGCAGGCATTCTGTACACAGATGGTGTTTGGAATGCCCCCAGAAATGTAATTTACTGCTTGTGTGATTGGCTTACTGTTTTTTCCCAGAATTTTCCACTAGGATATAAGCCACGTTTTTGTTATCCAGTGCAACAAAAATATAATTTTTGGTGAGATACTCCTAAAAGGAAATCATGTCTAAAAGAATGTAGACCCTTCCACTTTTCTCATTAGAGCCCTGCAAGTGCAGCAGCTTTCTGATAATTTTAAATTCACTCCTGTTCACATTCACTTGGACACAAACAACTATTTCTTCAGAATAAAAAATGGTAGGAATCTGCAACAAAGTTTGTTAAAATCCCTTCAATGTACATAGATCACCCAGAAGGGAATTCTTTAGGTTGTACCACATCATTGGGCATTGGTCTCTGCTAGAATCATGAGCCAAGCCTCATTTGCCCCATAAAGTAGGCAATCAGAAATTGTATTTTATTGATCTGGATTCAGAAAACTATAATAACGTTGGTAGGAATCATTGCATCTTATATGTCATAACTTATCCCAGCCACTTTAAATAAGAACAAATAATACTATACTTGATGGCTGTTATTAATTGTTTTTTGGGTGCTTTTATTTATAAATGCAATAATAGAAAGCTGCCTACTTCCTGCTAACTCAAGTTATCTTCCCAGGCAAGATGAAAGGGCTCTTCATTGTATTTGATTTGATTAAATAAATCATTATTAAATTAAAGATCAAGGTTTGTGCAGGAAGAGGTAATTGAAGTTTCAGGACCATGTGTGCAGAAACACAAGTATGAGACGCCCCGGTATTAATGCAATAAAGGTATAATAGCATCCTTCTAATGGCAGAATTAACCTTGCAGGCTTGCTGTTAGTTCACCATTGATTTTTTTTGCCTGCTTCTGTTTAACAAGAGTCCAGATAGAATCCTGATTTCATTATATTTCATTATTGCTCCAGTGGGTCATTTAAATCTTTTTGAAGTTGAACATGGTAAATTTTCTAGAAAATTAATTGGATATATAATGAGGAACATTGTCTGTTTGTGTGTTCCCAAGGAAATATATTTCAAAGATGAGAATTTAGGACACCAGACAAATGAGGGAATCAGCACACCCGCTTAGGGCCTATTTAGAACCAGCAAATTTTCCAATCCACTGCTAACTAATCTACCTCCTGTTTTCAATTTTTCTTTTTTTTTAACTGAAAATCCATATATATGGTAAAAAAGTGGGTAAAAAGTAGGATTTGCATCTTTGTGTTGCACTGTGTGTTACCGTGCCGTACAGCAGTGCGGTGACATTCATTTCGAATGGTATCCCAAATCACATCTACCTGCACTGAAATACTGGCCCAGAAAAGAATCCCTCGTGTAAATCCTGATGAAAAACAACAGATTCTTCAATCCACACAAATGAAGGAGGAATCTCCCCCTACCAGGACATTTTATTCTGAACGCTGCACCCACCACTGTCAGGATACCTTTGGCAGAATGAATGGGGAGTTGTCCCATAATCGCATACCCACAAATCCAATCAACTCTGGTCAGGGCTTTCCCTTAGTTTATGTACAGCTGCAGGGAGAGGATGCTTGAGAAGTCATTGACCTAATATGGCCACATGAACCCTTTCATGCCTAAGCCTTTTTTGACATTTGTTGCTTACAAGTTAAAAGTTAGAACCCCCAAACATAAATATATATATATATATATATATATATATATATATAGTATCTCACAAATGTGAGTACACCCTTAACATTTTTATAAATATTTTATTCTATCTTTTCCTGTGACAACACTGAAGAAATGACACTTTGCTACAATGTAAAGTAGTGAGTATACAGCTTGTATAACAGTGTAAATTTGCTGTCCCCTCAAAATAACTCAACACACAGCCATTAATGTCTAAACCACTGGCAACAAAAGTGAGTACACCCCTAAGTAAAAATGTACAAATTGGGCCCAAAGTGTCAATATGTTGTGTGGCCACCATTATTTTCCAGCACTGCCTTAACCCTCTTGGGCATGGAGTTCACCAGAGCTTCACAGGTTGCCACTGGAGTCCTCTTCCACTCCTCCATGACGACATCACAGAGCTGGTGGATGTTAGAGACCTTGCGCTCCTCCACCTTCCGTTTGTGGATGCCCCACAGATGCTCAATAGGGTTTAGGTCTGGAGACATGCTTGGCCAGTCCATCACCTTTACCTTTAGCTTCTTTAGGAAGGCAGTGGTCGTTTTGGAGGTGTGTTTGGGGTCGTTATCATGTTGGAATACTGCCCTGCGGCCCAGTCTCCGAAGGGAGGGGATCATGCTCTGCTTCCGTATGTCAAAGGACATGTTGGCATTCATGGTTCCCTCAATGAACTGTAGAACCCAGTGTCAACAGCACTCATGCAGCCCCAGACCATGACACTCCTACCACAATGCTTGACTGTAGGCAAGACACACTTGTCTTTGTACTCCTCACCTGGTTGCCACCACACGACCATGACACCATCTGAACCAAATAAGTTTATCTTGGTCTCATCAGACCACAGTATAAGAAAAAGGTTTTGGATGATGAACTTTTTAGGCATAACACATTCTTTATAAGAATTTGATATTCATTACAAATTTAAAATCAAGACAATTACATAGATTTCTCATATATTTCATTCACATAAAATAGCCTATGAGCATGAAAGGCACACCACCTATAAACAATAAGTGTCAAACCCCGGAGGGCCGGACTGATCACTCTTGTAATGATAGAGCTTGACAAGGTAGCGTGTCATAAAGTGCTCAACTCTGCTCTACATGTTACGCGTAAGGAAACGCTTCTTCAGGAGCTATGGCGAATTATTTAATCATAGGTAAAAAAGAAAGAGAAGGGATGAGGCAGAGAGTAATATCCTCAATGATGGTGGAAATTCACAACAATTCAGAGGCAGGTAACACTTCAGGAACTATATAGGTTTAATCTACAGGGTAGTTCTATGCCACTGTCAACAATTAGAAAGTGGTCTTTAAAGTGGGGTTCCACCCAAAAAACAAAAATACCTGGAAAAAATCTAAAAAAAAACCCAAAAAAACATTTGGATATTTTTTTTTTCACTTACCTCTAAATGCCTGTTGCTAGGTGGTCCCTCGTAGTCTGCCTGTTCCTTTGCCTGGGCTGGTGACATCACTTCCCCCCAGGCACAGGAAGGGCTCCGCTCTGCTCCCTCCCTCCTGTCAATCATCTGGGACCCATTACAGGTCCCAGGTGATTAAGCGGCCAATCACGGCGCACGGCGGCGCTCGCGCATGCGCAGTGGGTGCCAGGCTGTGAAGCCACAGCCCGGCGCCCACAGTTGAAATGCCGGCGCCGACGAGCGGAGGGGGGGGACGAGCGGGGCTTCGATCCCCCGCATCGCTGGACCCAGGGACAGGTGAGTGTCCAATTAAAAGTCAGCAGCTGCAGTATTTGTAGCTGCTGACTTTTAATTTTTTTTTTTTTTTTTGACGGCCCCCTGGGTGGAACTCCTCTTTAAGGTAAAAGATGGTACACAGCACTACTATTAAAATGCTGGCTTGTTCAATGTAAGGAATCCTCCCATTGTATCCATTCCTATTGTCCCTTAAACAGCTGTCCCTGCTATCTGTGTGGCACGGTTGCCAAGAGGAGACTCAGCCAGGAACCTAGTGTCTAAGGGATCAGTGTTTATGTTTATTGTGAATTTCCACCATCATCGAGGATATTACTCTCTGCCTCATCCTTTCTTTTTATTTTTTACCTATGATTAAATAATTTGCCATAGCTCCTGAAGAAGCACTTCCTTACACGTAACATGTAGAGCAAGGTTGAGCACTTTATGACACGCTACCTCGTCAAGCTCTATCATTCCAAGAGTGATCAGTCCAACCCTCCAGGGTTTGACTTTATTGTTTATAGGTGGTGTGCCTTTCATGCTCATAGGCTATTTTATGTGAATGAAATATATGAGAAATCTATGTAATTGTCTTGATTTTAAATTTGTAATAAATATCAATTTCTTATAAAGAATGTGTTATGCCTAAAAAGTCCATCATCCAAAACCTTTTTCTTATACTCTAAATATCGGGACGTGGCAAAATAATTTTAACTTAGTATCGTATCCACAGTACCACTCTGTGGAGATGCGGTGAGGAAAATAATCTTTTAATTATACTCATCAGACCACAGGACATGGTTCCAGTAATCCATGTCATTAGTCTGGTTGTCTTTAGCAAACTGTTTGCGGGCTTTTTTGTACATCATCTTTAGAAGAGGCTTCCTTCTAGGACAACAGCCTTGCAGACCAATTTGGTGCAGTGTGTGGCGTATTGTCTGAGCACTGACAGGCTGACCCCCCCACTCCTTCAACCTCTGCAGCAATGCTGGCAGCACTGATACGTCTATTTCCCAAAGTCAACCTCACATGTGTGGCTTAAACACCATTTACATTTGCGGGTGTTCGTTCTGCGCGTGAGCACAGAGGGACGGGGCTCTTTAAATTTTTTATTTTTTTTTTACTTATTTATTTTATTTTTTTATTTTTTTACACTGTATCTTTAAAAAAAAATGTTGATCATTTGTATTGCTGTCACAAGGAATGTACACATCCCTGGTGACAGTAATAGTCAGTGACAGGTACTCTTTATGGAGGGATCAGGGGTCTATACCACAGATCCTGATGGGGTGTATTCTTCACCAGCCAAATTGGCTGCTCACCTCACAGATGAGTAAAAAAAGTCATATAATGGCTTGCAGCTCCGTTCAGGTTCTCTCTCAAATCGATCATTCACATGTAATAACAAACATAAACTCCATAGTGCTCTCTGCTTGTTACTTTATTAAAAACAGCCCCAAAATTAGGCACACCTACAAGATCCAAGAATAAAAACTGCATAAGAATATACGTCCACTCGTTCACCACTACCATGGACTCATGGTGACTGTGTGATGTCACGGGCTCGGCTCCTCCCCTCTATACGCATGTTGCCCTCTGATTGGACTTCATCAGTAGATGGGCAGGCCGACTCCCCTGATCCTTTATATATATATATATAGTCAGGTCCATAAATATTGGGACATCGACACAATTCTAATCTTTTTGGCTCTATACACCACAATGGATTTGAAATGAAACGAACAAGGTGTGCTTTAAGTGCAGACTGTCAGCTTTAATTTGAGGGTATTTACATCCAAATCAGGTGAACGGTGTAGGAATTACAACAGTTTGTATATGTGCCTCCCACTTTTTAAGGGACCAAAAGTAATGGGACAATTGGCTGCTCAGCTGTTCCACGGCCAGGTGTGTGTTATTGCCTAATTATCTCATTTACAGGGAGCAGATAAAAAGTCCAGAGTTCATTTCAAGTGTGCTATTTGCATTTGGAATCTGTTGCTCTCAACTCTCAATATGAGATCCAAAGAGCTGTCACAATCAGTGAAGCAAGCCATCATTAGGCTGAAAAAACCGGTGAGCTCAGCAACACCAAAAGACCTGGAAGACCACGGAAAACAACTGTGGTGGATGACCGAAGAATTCTTTCCCTGGTGAAGAAAACACCCTTCACAACAGTTGGCCAGATAAAGAACACTCTCCAGGAGGTAGGTGTATGTGTGTCAAAGTCAACAATCAAGAGAAGACTTCACCAGAGTGAATACAGAGGGTTCACCACAAGATGTAAACCATTGGTGAGCCTCAAAAACAGGAAGGCCAGATTAGAGTTTGCCAAACAACATCTAAAAAAGCCGTCACAGTTCTGGAACAACATCCTATGGACATATGAGACCAAGATCAACTTGTACCAGAGTGATGGGAAGAGAAGAGTATGGAGAAGGAAAGGAACTGCTCATGATCCGAAGCATACCACCTCATCAGTGAAGCATGGTGGTGGTAGTGTCATGGCGTGGGCATGTATGGCTGCCAATGGAACTGGTTCTCTTGTATTTATTGATGATGTGACTGCTGACAAAAGCAGCAGGATGAATTTTGAAGTGTTTCGGGCAATATTATCTGCTCATATTCGGTGCGTCACAGTGCAGATGGACAATGACCCGAAGCATACTGCGAAAGCAACCAAAGAGTTTGGGAAAGAAGTGGAATATTATGCAATGGCCAAGTCAATCACCTGACCTGAATCCTATTGAGCATACATTTCACTTGCTGAAGACAAAACTGAAGGGAAAATGCCCCAAGAACAAGCAGGAACTGAAGACAGTTGCAGTAGAGGCCTGGCAGAGCATCACCAGGGAGAAACCGAGCGTCTGGTGATGTCTATGCGTTCCAGACTTCAGGCTGTAATGACTGCAAAGGATTGCAACCAAGTATTAAAAAGTGAAAGTTTGATGGATGATTGTTAATCTGTCCGATTACTTTTGGTCCCTTAAAAAGTGGAAGGCACATATACAAACTGTTGTAATTCCTACACTGTTCACCTGATTTGGATGTAAATACCCTCAAATTAAAGCTGGAAGTCTGCAGTTAAAGCACATCTTGTTCGTTTCATTTCAAATCCATTGTGGTGGTGTATAGAGACAAAAAGATTAGAATTGTGTTGATGTCCCAATATTTATGGACCTGACTGTATATATATATATATATATATATATATATATATATATATATATATATATAAATATATAAATATATATATATGCTAATGTTGCCATAGCAACCCTTCAGGCGTCGTTACGGTTGTCAGCTGTGTCTACAGACACTCCCACTTCCCCTAGACCACAGAACATAGATTCAATGGAACTCGGACCGTGTGAGGGTGCACCTTTTTGACAAAATACAACCTCACACGGGATTAACGTCCTCACATGGGATTAAAGCTGACCTCCACAGTGATCACCAGGCAAACAGGAATAAAATTAATTTTAATACAATGCCTCCATTTATTTATTCATACTTTTAGCAATAATAATTTATCTATCCTATATCCTACAATCAAATGACATATCCCATTAACCAATATTATTAAAAAGGCTAATGTTTTTACTTAAAATTTATGAGTTATATAAAAAATCCTTTTTTAAGGATTTTTTTAAAGAAAAAGAAAAACTGATTTTTCACCCTATCTTCCCTATCGTCTCATATATCCAGGCTGACTCACGTTGACTGAGATATCTTATAAAGTGGGGGGGCAACTAATGATACCTGAAGGGTTGCTATGGCAACATGGGCATATATAAATGATATGGGGAGTCGGCCCGCCCATCTACTGATGAAGCTCAATCAGAGGGCGACACGCGCATAGAGGGGAGGAGCCGAGCCCGGGATGTCACACATTTACCATGAGTCCATGGTAGTAGTGAACAAGTGGACGTATATTCTTATGCTGTTTTTATCTTTGGATCTCGTAAGTCTGCCTAATTTCGGGGCTGTTTTAATAAAGTAACAAGCAGAGAGCACTATACAGTTTATGTTTGTTATTACATGTGAACGATCGATTTGAGAGAGAAGTGGAGCTGAGCTGTAAGCGGTGATTTCCTGCTGGAAAATGAAGTCCGCATCCCCATAGAGCTCATCTGTGGAAGGAAGCATGAAGTGCTCAAAAATCTCCTGGTAGACAGCTGCATTGACCCTGGACTTAATGAAGCACAGTGGACCAACACCAGCAGATGACATGGCTCCCCAAATCAACACAGACTGTGGAAACTTCACACTGGACTTCAAGCATCTTGCAGTGTGTGCCTCTCCATAACTGGGTCCTTGGTTCCAAATGAGATGCAAAATTTGCTCTCATCAGAAAAGAGGACTTTGGACCACTGAGCAACAGGCCAGGTCTGTTTTTCTTTAGCCCAGGTAAGACCCTTCTGATGTTGTTTGATGTTCAGGAGTGGCTTGACAAGAGGAATACGACATATGTAGCCCATGTCCAGGATCCGTCTGTGTGTGGTGGCTCTTGATGCACTGACTCCAGCCTCAGTCCACTCCTTGTGAAAGTCCCCAACACTTTTCAATGGACTTTTCCTGACAATCCTCTCCAGGCTGAGGTCATCCCTGCTGCTTGTGCACCTTTTTCTTGAACACTTTTCCCTTCCGCATATTTTTCTATTGCTTTGATACAGCACATCGGAAACATCCAACTTCTTTTGCAATTACCTTTTGAGGCTTTCCCTCCTTATGGAGGGTGTCAGTGATAAGTTTCTGCACAAATTAGCTGATTAGAGTGGGACACTATGAGCCTAGAATATTGCACCTTTTCACAATATTCTAATTTTCTGAGATTGTGGATTTAGGGTTTTCATGAGCTGTAAGCCACAATCATCACAATTATGACAAATCACGGCTTGAACTATCTTGCTTTGCATGTAATGAGTCTATCTCATATATTAGTTAAACCCTTTTAAGTTGCGTTAGTGAAATAAATGAACTTTTGCACGATATTCTAATTTTTTGAGTATCACCTGTAAATTTTCTTCATATTCATTTTGATATCTAGATAGTTTTATGCACATTGCACTTTAGTTTCTTGGCGCTGATTGTCACTATGCACTTCACCGCCATTACTAGTAAAAAAATAAATAAATAAAAATGCCATAAATCTATCCCCTATTGTGTAGACGTTATAACTTTTGCGCAAACCAATCAATATACGCTTATTGCAATTTTTTTTTACCAAAAATATGTAGAAGAATATATATTGGCCTAAACTGAGGAAGACATTTTTTAAATATTTTTTGGGGATATTTATTATAGCAAAAAGTAAAAAATATTGCTTTTTTTTCAAAATTCAAATTAAAAAAAACCCACCAAAATAAAGCTCTATTTGTAGGAAAAAACTGTCACATTTGCTTGTGTCCTCAACCAAACTGTCAAACCATCAAATGGCTGATGTCAAAATTGATCACATGTGCAGCGCCATGGCAGTTGCAGATCAAACAGAAGCAGCTTCCTTGGCTTTAAAGGATAGCAGGGTTTAATTCTGCTTTACCACTTGCCGACCGCATACAGTACAAATACAGTGGCAAAGCGGCTCCCCTGTGCAGGATCACGTACCTGTATGTGATTCTGCACTTCCTGGGCTCGGGGCGTGCACACGCTCCACCAGCGACCCTTTCCAGCTGTGATTGGACACAGCCAATTGGGAGCCAATCAGCCGGTTGTTCAGCAGACAGGCAAAACAGCGGTCTGCCTTTGTAAACAACAAGGCAGATCACTGTTCTGTGACAAGGGAAGGCTGTGATCCTGTGTTTCTGCTAAGCAGGAACATGGATCTCTGCCTTCCCACAGTACAAGCATCCCCCACATTGTTAGCAAGCACTCCCTAGGAACACATTTAACCCTTTGAACGCTGATGTTAACCCCTTCCCTGTCAGTGTCATTAGTACAGTGACAGTGCATGTTTTTAGTACTGATCACTGTATTAGTGTCACTGGTCCCCAAAAAGTGTCACTTATTGTCAGATTTGTCCACCGCAATGTTACAGTCCCACTGTAAGTTGCTTATTGCCGCCATTACTAGTAAAAAAAATAAAAATTACAGAAATCTATCCCATAGTTTATAGACTGGGTAGTCACTTCACTTGATATATGTAAGGGTTTACAACCACTTTAATGTCCTCATTTCGAATCTTGGCCAGGACTCTATCTGCATGAAGTTTACACATTCTCCCTGTACTTGACTGGGTTTCCTCCGGGTACTCCGGTTTTCTCCCACACTTCAAAAATGCTGGTAGGTTAATTGGCTTCTGTCTAAATTGGCCCTTGTATGTTTGTACAAATTGTCATTGCACTTATGTTATCACATTCTGTATGCTGATCCAAAGCCTGAGCAATTGGGGAGGATTGAGAAAAGACTTGGCCACCAACCTTGTAAAAAAAATCACCTAAAAATGTTTTCATGGAAAAAGAAATTAAGTGTATGAGACATGGTGATCAGAGAGATGGATATGACTGAACGGATATATATGACATCGCCAGGCCCTCCCCCTGGATTGGAATTGTCAGTCAAGGGACTTGATCCACCTGAAGGCATTGGTGGCTGGATCTGATCCTGGACTGACAGCTCTGTAGTAATATGACCAAACCACTGTGACTACATCTTGTCTAGAGAGGGTCATATGGCTTTAATTCAGTCTCAGCCTTTATTTTCTAGCTTATTCTGTATTTCCAGCTTTGTAACCGCATTTTGCAAGAGCACACAACAAAACAGCTTGCCCAAGCATTCATGCTCTATATATAGATATATGGGTCTAGTCTGGCTTTCCTGTTCCTTGTCCTGGGACAGGATGCATGACTTATGAGTCATGGCCATATGGCCTATTCACTTTTTGTAACCTTATGTTGACTGTGGTTTTAGGGGTTATAAACTTGTATAACCATATACTGCTGAATTGTTTAATTATACATGATATCATTAATATTTCTTTAATAACCACTCCCCCCTTCCCTATTGTGATAGGTAAGCTGAACCAAATATAAGCTGTATACACGCCCAATAAGGTAGGCATTTTCTTTGAACTGACTCCTTGTATCTTGTGTTCATTGAAGTGCCTCACGGTATCGGGGGGTCTTCGGTGGTCTGCAATATTAACCCTTGGGTGGTCGGGTCATGTACCTGAAGTACCTACCAGCTCCACTCTGGCTTAGCCATCGGATCCTGAACTTAGCCCCATTCCCAGTCCATGCTGCAGGCAAAAAAAAACAGGAAAAAGTCATGTTACCCTGTATTGAAAATGAATAAAAAAAGTATTTAATGCTTTTATTCACAATGCGGTTTACATATATTGAATGCCTGCTGGTGTGCCCTGTAACTTAGACATTTTAATAGTACAGTATCATTGTTTAGAATCACTTTAAGTCCTTTGTGGCTATCGAGGAGTATATTTAAATGAAGGTTTTTGTGCCCAGAAATCAGCTTTAAAGAGTAGTATTCAAGCAGAGATAAATGAGCTAATTAAATTTATAGTTCACAGTAAGTTCAAACAGCTGACAGACTGGAGAACAATTAACAGTGCACAGCTTCTCTCTGCAGGTTCACAAATATATGAAGCCAGCAATCATCTTCCAGGCAAAGAAAAAAATTTGATCTTCATTTTTATTTTTACAGTAAATACTGTTTATATACAGTACACAACATTTAATTAGATAGCGAATAAGTATGAGTATAATTTAAGTTGCTGTTTTTTTCTTAAAACTTTTTCTCATTGCTATTGTTACCACCCCCACACCTTTTCTCTTCCCCTTGACAGCTGCAGAGCAGAATAGTGGCTGTGGGGAGAGATAGAGAGAGGACACTTATCAGTGCTGAGCTGTGGTGAGACAGAAAGCTGGAGTGAAACCCCACCCACCCCCAGGAGGACACAGAGGAAGGGGATGTGGACTGCTGTGCATCCTGGGACAACAATAGCCTGCTGGGAGAAACAGACTGGTTGGAGATGTAGTCCCCAGACAGATAGAGCCTGTCTATCAGAATGGCAATGAAGCTGCACATCACAGCACGACTGGGGTTCTGTGGAAGGGCAAAGAAAGGTCTGTTCCTGGGTTCAAGGCGGATGTAGTGAGGAACAAAAAATGAAGGTTGCTTGAAGGGCCAGACTAAACAGGAATAGGTTCACAAATGTAAAATACACCATAGAGGTGTAGACACTAATGTTCTTGTCTCAGATATGAATGTTATAATAGCAAGAGGGCTTTTTGACTTAATTTTTCTATAAAATGGAATGCAAAAATCATTATACAAGTATTAGCATCTTTTTAGGCTTTCCTCCTGTACCTCTTTTACTGCGTACACACGATCGGACATTCCGACAACAAAATCCTGGATTTATTTCCGACGGATGTTGGCTCAAACTTGTCTTGCATACGCACGGTCACACAAATGTTGTAGGAAAATCTGAACGTCAAGAACGCGGTGACGTACAACACGTATGACGAGCCGAAAAAAATGAAGTTCAATAGCCAGTGCGGCTCTTATGCTTGATTCCGAGCATGCGTGGAATTTTGTGTGTCGGAATTGTGTACACACAATCGGAATTTCCGACAACGGATTCTGTTGTCGGAAAATTTGGGAACCATTTGAGAACATTTGTTGTTGGAAATACCGATCGTGTGTACGCGGCATTTGTCTTTACTTTCAGTTAAAGTGTTACTAAACCCACAAAATCAGTCCTTATATGCAGTGAAGCATGCTTGTTGTACTCACGGTGGAACCTAAAGGGTTGATCCTCTGCATTGTGTAAAAAGAGTTTGATCATGTCTCCTCTGATCTTCACCTTCTTCCAGTGTCCAGAACTCCTCTCTGAATATTATAAATGGAAGGAGTAGGGCTGCACATGCTCAGTTTGGTGTGTATTGCTAGAGAGTTTTGTATTTTTTTTGTTCTTGGGAGAGTGCATGCGATCAGCACAGGGCCAATCATCACTGTCCAGACAGAGGGTCAGGGGTCCTGAAGTTTTTTTGTTTTTTTTCAAGTTTTCAACAAAGTTTATTCAAACTTTATTCAATATCATTACAGTTGTACAAGCATGGCAAAAGGCCAAAATAGTAGACAGTACAGAGTGTATAACACAAATACAACAATGAGACAAACCAAGGAGACAAAACCATGTTAGAGATTAATGCTAAAGCATAAAGAGAACCAATAAGCTTCAAAAGGAAACATTCAGACTCTATGTAGAAGGGTTGACTGAAGGTAAAAAAAATAAAGAGCCAGAGGATTCCGTTCCAGACCCTCCCCAGTCCTACCCACGCACCCCAAATGGGATCCTGCTGTGTGCGGGGTGACTGGGTGAACGGCCAAAAATCTCAGGGAGTGGGCTGAGCCACTTTCCTGACCAAACTATCAAACCCCGATGGGAGTGAAATACCAAAGGTGAGTCCGTTTCTAATGAGAATAAAGTGACCAGGGTAATTTGATGTTACCCATGTAGGAGAATGGTTCCCTAGTCTCACATGGATCAGTCTATTTGACTGGGAACTCATTCTGGAGTCTAGCTATTTCCATACTGTGTGGTAGGTTGAGTCAACTTAAAGCTGAGCCTTAGAGAGAGGGAGGGAGGGAGGGGGGAGGAAGTGTGCCTGAAGAGGTAGAGGGGGGTAAGAAGAGTGAGGATATCAGAAACCTTTGCGGAGGGAAAAGGAAGGTGGGCAGTTATATGAAGAGGAATTGCCAGGGCCTCTGCATAATTATTGGAGTAGGGAGATTCCTATATAATTAGCCCAGGGCTCCCATGTGAGTCAGAATTTTTCTGAGGTATCCAGGATCGCATTCGAGGTGTTCTCCTGTGACATTATCCAGGAAATCTTCTGTTTGGTCTGGCGGAAGGAGACCGAGGGCGATTTCCATGAGTGGGCTAATGTGATCTCGGCCCCCAGAAGGATGAAGTGGATTAGAGAGCGGGTCAATTTAGGTACATTTGAGATTCGATTATTAAGAAGCGCTATAGTGGGGTCCTGTTTTACCGCAAATCCAGTGGATTTACGGATGAGGTTGAAGATTCTATTCCAGTACCCTCTGATTTTGGGACATGTGGAGTAGGGAGCCTACATGGCCACAACCTCTAAAACAGTTAGGAGAGGACTATGGGTAGAATTTGGTGAGACGGGTGGGGACCAGGTACCAACGGGAGATGACTTTGAGGTCTGCTTCCACAAGGGAGATATTAAGAATTCCCCTGTATGAGCGAGCGAAATTTGTGTGCCAAGTTTCCAGGTCCCATTCAAATTGAAGGTCTCGCTCCCACTACAACATATAGTTCACTTTCCCCTGGGGATCAGCTAATGCTGAATAGATAAGGGAGATTCCCCCCCAATGCCTGTGGCTGAAGAGCACCAAAGTTTGTAATGAGTTACAGAGACCGGGGTGTCAGAACTTTTCCAAACTCTGCGTAGAAAGTGTAGTAGCTGGTTATAGCAGAATGTTTCCGAGGATGGCATGTCCAATTTGGAAATGCAGTATTTGATTGAAATGGGCTATTCTGTAAGGGCCCTTGTCGAGCCACCACCCAAAAGCCTTGATATTTAGACCTGGAGGGAATTGGGGGTTGTGGAAAATGTGTGCCAGAGGACGCCATGCCGAGGTCAGGGAATGTCTTTTTTGAAGAGTGTCACATAGGGCCATTGAATGAGACAGTGTTGGGGATAGGATTGGGGGTCTATCTTTTTGTGGTCTCCAGACTAGGAAATCTAAAGTGTGGTTGGGAGTTGCCTGTCTTTCAATGTCCACCCAGTCTGGCTTGGGGCCTTTGGAGTAAATGACTGAGAATGGGCAGAGTTGGGCAGCTTGGTAATAGGGAGAAAATAACTAAAAGGGCATAACTTTGTGCAAAAAATTGGTCATTGTAAGGCAAAATCCACCCCAGCCAGGATGGGCGGTCAAATCATAGTTAGGTATCCTAGTTAGCCATAAGAGAGGCTAATGGGGCCTAACGAGGCGGGCAAAGGCCTGGCAAGAGCGTCAATAATCAGATTCGTGTAGGGCTACCCACTACACATACGAGAGGGATGAGCATCCATCCCAAAAAACATGAAGAGCACCTCCCGTCAGGGAGTAAAAAGTGAGTCGCTCATCTCGGAGGGTGAGAGTCTCAGTGTCTCTTTGTTAGTTGTTTATTCCACAGCGGGGTTAGAGGGCTGCCCAGAGGGGGTCGCTTGGTGGAGCCTGACTTGGCTGCCGGATGCAGAGGAGCTAGTTCCTGGGAGATCAGTCCTAACTGCAGCAACAACTGTTCGCCATCATGAAAGTTGGTGAAACCATGTTATTCGTCTCTGAAATGGAACTGAGGCGCAAAGGGAATGACCAGCGGTACTTGATGGAATTCTGTGTGAGAATTTCCAGAAGAGGCTTGAGGGATCTCCGCTTTTGGACGGTGGTAAGGGAAATATCCGCAAAAATGTGGATCTTGTTGCCTTGAAAGGAGAGGTTGTCCAGGTTGCGGGTTTTTCTCATAACGCCGTAGTAATGGGGTTTGACTACAATGGAGGCCATTTTGACGAGGGAGCTGTAAGGCTCTGTGTGCCCTGTCAAGTTCGAGTCTTTGTCCCTGGATGTTTGGTATCAGTTCCTTAATGAAGAGTTTGACAGTGCTAGGTATGTCCGTGACCGACTCAGGCATCCCCCTTATACGGAAATTAAATCTCCTGCTTCTGTTTTCCAAGTCATCTAATTTTGCTAGCGCAGATTCCAGTTGGTCTTGTAATGATTGGATGCAGGCGGTGTTTTGGTTGGTGCGAGCAGCCATGTTGTCGACTACCTGTTCAATTGTGTCCATGCGAACGTCCAAGCTCTGTAAATCAGCTTTGATGGTGGCTGTGATCTGCATGGCATTTTGAGCCAGGCCTGCGGCCAGCATTTCAGATTAGCTCTGTAGTAAACGCTGCATGTCAGGGGCCTGGATAGGCTGCATGGGGGAGGATTGCTGGGAGCCTGCCAGGCCTAGGGGGGAGTGCAGCATGGGGGTGTGTAGGAGATCCCCTAAGGTCCTGTTAAGAAGGGACTCGGTGGAGGCTGGGGAGATCCCTTGGGGTATGCAGGTACTCACGGGTGTTGCCAGAAAGGGGTTCTGCTGCTGGTATGTGGATGGAGGGTCCGCAATGGAGTCCGGATCCTCCATGCCTCCTCTTGTGGGCACCGCTGCCACCATCTTGAAAGAAGCAGGGGCCGCCATATTAAAGTCCAGCTGGCGGCTCACCTCGCATTTTGTGGGCTGTTCGGCATGCAAATCGGTGCCTGGGTGATCCGGGAGGCAAGGGGAGGGTCCCACTAAATCTAGTAGCTCAGGGGGCTGAAAAAGGCCGAAGCGGTGCGGAGCGCTCGGTTAGAGCGTCTTCCCGGGAGTCCCGCACATGCGCACCTTTCTGAAGTTTTATGGGACATTGAGAGCAGAATGAAAACTCCTCCTACCAGCTTTACCACACAAGGATAGAAGGCGCATGCGCACATCCTGGGTCCTGAAGTTTTATAGGACATTGAGAGCAGAATGAAAACTTCTCCTACCAGCTTTACCACACAAGGATAGAAATCACGAGACTGCTATATACTGCTGATGAGAAAAGGTGTTCAGCAGTTTATATTTACTAAATAATTGCATTTCCATGTTCTGTGTACATTTGCAGATGATACTAAGCTAAGCAGGGCAATAACTTCTCCGCAGGATGTGGAAACCTTGCAAAAAGATCTGAACAAGTTAATGGGGTGGGCAACTACATGGCAGATGAGGTTCAATGTAGAAAAATGTAAAATAATGCATTTGGGTGGCAAAAATATGAATGCAATCTACTCACTGGGGGGAGAACTTCTGGGGGAATCTAGGATGGAAAAGGACTTGGGGGTCCTAGTAGATGATAGGCTCAGCATTGGCATGCAATGCCAATCTGCTGCTAACAAAGCAAATAGAATATTGGCATGCATTAAAAAGGGGATCAACTCCAGAGATAAAATGATAATTCTCCCACTCTGCAAGACTCTGGTCCGGCCGCACCTAGAGTATGCTGTCCAGTTCTGCGCACCAGTCCTCAGGAAGGATGTACTGGAAATGGAGCGAGTACAAAGAAGGGCAACAAAGCTAATAAAGGGTCTGGAGGATCTTAGTTATGAGGAAAGGTTGCGAGCACTGAACTTATTCTCTATGGAGAAGAGATGCTTGAGAGGGGATATGATTTCAATATACAAATACCGTACTGGTGACCCTACAATAGAAATAAAACTTTTTCGCAGAAGAGAGTTTAACAAGACTCGTGGCCACTCATTAAAATGAGAAGAAAAGAGGTTTAACCTTAAACTACGTAGAGGGTTCTTTACTGTAAGAGCGGCAAGGATGTGGAATTCCCTTCCACAGGCGGTGGTCTCAGCAGGGAGCATCGATAGTTTCAAGAAACTATTAGATAAGCATCTCAATGAACATACAGGGATATACAATGTAATACTGACACATAATCACACATAGGTTGGACTTGATGGACTTGTGTCTTTTTTCAACCTCACCTACTATGTAACTATGTAACTGTGTACTGTGGGAGACCACTCCCCAAGCCCCATAGCAACCAATCAACAAGCAGAAATCATATGCTGTAACATCTAGCAACTAATCAGTGAGCCGTAATGTGTGCTGTAACCTCTAGCAACCAGTCAGTAAGCGATAATGATACACTGTAACCTCTGGCAACCAATCACAATCGCTGCCTGATCTGATACAGTAAACTGATTTTAAATTTAGCTGCTATCTAATGTATGTCTGAGAGCAGGTGGAAAGCAAAATTGTATGGGGGGGGGGGGGCAAGAAAACGTTTGCCCAGGGTCCAATTAGTATTAAAGATGGCCCTGCCTGACTGCAATCTGATCTGACTTGGCCAGATTTAGGATAACAGATCCCCATATGTTTGTTTTTAGCAGATCAGATTGGATTGGCTGTAAGCGGGTGTAAACTGACTCATGTCCGTTTGCACCCACCACTCCATAGAGGAGAATGAAGGTTCTGATGGGGTCTGCTTGAAAAACAGACAGGCGTACCCGATCGGAATGTTCATGTGAAAGGGGCCTTAGATGGGATTTCCTTTACTTTGGAGAGATCCCCTGTGAATTCCTGTTGTGTCAACAGAGGTTTTGAACATTTTCATCCTAATCAAATTTGCAAAATACTAAAATCTTGGCTCATTATAAACTTAGATGTTAATAACCATATATGATGTCATTAGTATACTTATTACTATTATTATTATATTATTATACAGGATTTATATAGCGCCAACAGTTTACGCAGCGCTTTACAATATAAAAGGGAGACAATACAGTTATAATACAATAAGATAGGGGAGGATTAAGGGGGCACTGCTCAGAAGAGCTTACATACTTTCCAAGTTATGTGATGATCACAGATATACATATATATATATATATATATATATATATATATATATATATAAAATTAGCTATGAATCTGCCGTAATATTTACAATATATAATGGTAGAGATGTATAATTAGCATTCTTTGCCACACATGGAACCTTGTTAGCATCTTAATTTAGGGTCACATTTTAAACAGATCTTAAAGTTTCTTTCTGACTTACTAACATCTGCAGAGACATGAGGTTGACCTGTTTCATACCCACTACAGATACCAAACCTGAACTCTGCATTGCCTCACTTAATTAACCTGGGCACCATTGATTCTCTGATACATAAGAAGTGTTTATCTCCGTTAATTAATTGGGCCCAGGTTAATTCAATCAGAAGTCAGGACGAGGCAAATTTCTCCCACATGAAATGAGAGATGCTGAACTCTTTGCCAGATGCTGAACTCTTTGCCATGCTTTTATCCAGTTATTGACATTTATTTTCTCTTAGTGGAAAGGCTTAATCGTGAAACATATAGTTTGCTGAAAAAATATGTTTCTTTCTGAAATTTATGTTTTTCTTTAACTATACTTAGGCTGTAATTGGCCATACACATCAGAGGCTCCATAGCCGCATGTCTGGATAAACATGCGGACCATGCGTAAGGTTATGCTGTAGAGTAGGACAGGGAGGAATCATGCAGATACTTCTAGTATAAGCTTGTCTTCAAAGAAAAAGCAATCAGAAAAGATTTTCTAACCTTTCCTAAACCATGCACATGGGAACATACACTATATACCAAAAGTAATGGGATGCCTGCCTTTACATGAACATGAACTTTATTGGCACCCCAGTCCTAGTCCGTAGGGTTCAATATTGAGTTGGCCCACCCTTTGCAGCCATAACAGCTTCAACTCTTCTGGGAAGGCTGTCCACGAGGTTTAGGAGTGTGTCTATGGGAATGTTTGACCATACTTCCAGAAGCACATTTGTGAGGTCAGGCACTGGTGTTGGACGAGAAGGCCTGGCTCGCAGTCTCCACTCTAATTCATCCCAAAGGTGTTCTATCGGGTTGAGGCCAGGACTCTGTGCAGGCCAGTCAAGCTCCTCCACCCCAAACGTGCTCATCCATGTCCTTATGGTCCTTGATTTGTGCACTGGTCCAAATCATTTTGTGGAGGGGGGATTCTGGTGTGGGGTTGTTTTTCAGGAGTTGGGCTTGGCCCCTTAGTTCCAGTGAAGGGAACTCTTAAGGTGCCAGCTTACCAAGACATTTTGGACAATTCCATGCTCCCAACTTTGTGGGAACAGTTTGGGAATGGCCCCTTCCTGTTCCAATATGACTGTGCGCCAGTGCACAAAGCAAGGTCCATAAAGACTAGGGATGGGCCGAACGGACCCCTGTTCGGTTTGCACCAGAACTTTCGAACACCACAAATGAGCAGTGATTTTTTGATTTTTAAAGTGAAAGCATAAAAATGAAAAATTCCTTCCAATATAGTGCCCGGGGGGTTCCCTTAGTCTACCTGTAAAGTGGCAGATCTGTACCATGTCTAGAATCTGCTGCAGCAATAATTGCATTTATAAAGCCCCAAAAAAATGACATTATGACATTTTCCCTGCAAGCTGCTTTTATTTTGCTCAGTAACAGCTGGGGAGCCAGTGTGTATGATGAGGCCACAATGTAGTGCACTGGGAACAAGATTAGAGATTTTTTGGATACATTCTGGTGTCACTTTGAATTTGGATAGAAGTAACAGGTGCGTAAAAATTGGTCTTTGGATGTCTGTGGCTCCTTCCCACTGTAACCCTACAGAGGTACTATTGATGAATGCAAGAATTGGCCTTGCTGTAAAAAATTGCATTGATAGGCACTTGTCAAACAGGTGCAGAAAAATTACTCTTTGGGTGTCGGGGGCGCCTTCCCACCGTAACCCTGTAGAGGTGCTCTTGATGAAGGCAAAAAAAATTGCAATGATATGCACCCGTCAAACAGATGAAATGATTTAACACCCTCAAAGCTAGGCAGCCTTGAAGTCCTGCAGAGATTCCACATCCCAAAAAGACTTAATCAGTGACATCGGCATCAGGGGCTTCATAGCTGTCAAGTGTGTTACAAAGAGTAACACACTTGACAACAATTGTTTAAAATTGGCTGGGAGAATCACTCCCCATATTACACTTTTATTAATATTAACAATAAAAACTAGAGTCCAACTAAAATGCTAAAAAGAGAAAAATCTTCTTACAATGCAGCAGAGCCTATTGTGTAGTGCCAATCAGTGTAGACATACATTACATTAATACAGTAAATATATATATATGGGAGAAATATTCTCAGAAGGATAACAGCCACTACTAAAGAAAAATAAAAAAGTTAAGAGACACACATCACACACACACACACACACACACACACACACACACACACACACACACACACACACACACACATATATATATATATATATATATATATATATATATATATATATATATATATATATATATATATACAGATCTGGCATAATATAGATACACAATATATATACAATATTAGCTATACATCACTCCAAAACATCTCCATGTGGTAAGAGCCAAACCAGGCGAGAAAGCAGAGAGGACCCTGGTGAACCACCAATTCAGCCAGAGACAGGTGTGTGGATGCGGAGGGCATAAGGGGACCCAGCCAAGACCCTGGTAATCTATCAACGCTGTATAGAAAAACACAATAATTATAGTACCATAAATAGTAATAATCCCCAGGCTGAATTGCGTGTATATACATGCATACAACAAACTGAAAGGCATAAAACATAATGGAATGTGTATAACTGTTGGTAGTGGCCCAAGAAGACAAAAAAAAACATAGCTGAAAAACAAGCGTAGGGCTCCACCCATAGAAGGCTACTATACTTTCACCAGGGCTTCTGATCTACATGCTCATAGTGAATCTAAAGATAACATATACACAGGAAATGTAACTATGGGCGACAAATAACAAAATGCAGAAACCACCAGAAAGCCGAGAGGAGCCTTACCAAAACTTCAAATTGCAGGAACAAGTTAACATAGTCCTATTCGCCGGTGGCATGGGCTGCGCCACTGCTCCTGGACCCGAAGCAAAGCCCCCTATTTACAGCAAGTCTCTGTCAGACTGGCAACCAGCATTTGATGTCACTAGCGATCAAGTACCAATAAGGGCACACGCTCCAACAACCAAATGGCCGCCACGCACGCCAGCCACCTTCGACCCCAACATGTATACGCCCCCAGAGCGCATGCATGAGCCAAGCAGCAATACATCCCACCACCAGCAAGGGCCAGCAAGGGCAAAAGCCAAGACATCCAACACCCTCCACTGGGTATAGAGGAGAGGATATACACCAAGGGCACCAAGAGGGTCCAGCCACCCCCCCTCCCAAAAACTCAAACATCCACAAACAAGGACATGGGGTACCTTAGCCCCTGACCAAGCCAGAATGGTCCCCGAGGGGCCAAGGATGGAAGCATGGCCCAACGTACAAGGACCCCCAACCCTCATCTGGGTGGTCCTCACCACATAGGAAAAAAACATTACATTAATACATAAACATAATCATAAACATAAGCAACAGTCAATAAGTATAAATACTTTTATAAACCCCATTACATTATTACATTAAATTGGGCCCAAAAAAAGAGGCACTATTGCATTTATAGCATGGGGAATGGCAACATTTAAAGAAAGAGTTTGCATGACAAAACCTCATTGAGGCCTGGTTTAGTCATGGCCGCAAGTCTCTCATTCCAATTTGGTTCTTTTTGGAGAACTAATCTGTCCCAATCATCTCCCCAAGGGTCCTCCCTCACCCACCCCAAACCAATAAATTGCATATATGTAACTAGGGATGAGCCCAATGTTCGAGTAGGATGTAAATTCGACTCGAACATCGGGTGTTCGCCTATTCGCCGAACAGCAAACAATATGGAGCGTTCGCGGCAAATTCAAAAGCCGTGGAACGCTGTTAAAGTCTCTGGGACACTAACATTTTAAAGGCTTATATGCAAGTTGCCATAAAAAGTGTTTGGGGACCCGGGTCCTGCCCCAGAGAACATGTATCAATGCAAAAAAATGCTTTAAAAACGGCCGTTTTTTCGGAAGCAGTGGTTTTAATAATGCTTAAAGTGAAACAATAAAAATGAAATATTCCTTTAAATATCATGCCTGGGGGATGTCCTTAGTATGCCTGTAAAGTAGCACATTTTCCCGTGTTTGGAACAATACCACAGCTAAATTACATTTCTAAAGGAAAAAATTTAATTTAAAACTACTCGTGGTTGTAATGTATTGACGGGTCCCAGCAATATAGATGAAAGTCATTGACAAAAAACGGCATGGGTTCCCCCCAGTCCATTAACAGGCCCTTTGGGTCTGGCATGAATATTAAGGGGAACCCGGCACCCAAATTAAAAAAAAAGATTGCGTAAGGGGGCTCCAAAACCCATACCAGGCCCTTCAATATTACAATATTTCTGTACTACTTTATAAATATGTTGATGTTATGTAGAATATGTTAAGATTTGTTTAGCAGTTTCACTTGTCACACGTTTTTGGGAAGTAAACAGCAGGGATGTCCTAGTTTGTCCTTTGGCTTTCTGGTAAGCATTTTCAAGACAAGTCTTGCTATAGCCCCTAGCCAGTAGCTACAAAAATCCCCTTCTCAATCATGTCCTGACTGCTGCTAAGTCATGTATACTGGCTGGTAGGGATGAGCTTCGTGTTCGAGTCGAACCCATGTTCGACTCGAACATCGGCTGTTCGGTCGTTCGCCGAATTGGGAACGATATGGGCCGTTCGCGCCAAATTCGTGTGGCGCGTCACGGCCCATAATTCACTGCGGCATCGCAGTGCATTGCTGGCTGATTATTGGCCAAGCATGCACTATGACCCGCATGCTTGGCCAATCACAGCGCCGTCAGTAGAGAGAGCTGTAATTGGCCAAAGCCAGGGTGGCTTTGGCCAATTATGGCTCAGGGGATTTAGTACACACCCCACACTATATAAGGCCGCCTGCACGGCGGCCCTGTGTAGTGTGTGTTCCGGTGTGCTGAGAGATAGAGAGAGAGAGAGACAGTGTCATTTGATTTGAGTTAGATAGATTAGGCAGAACAGTCAGTCAGTTAGCTGCACTTACAGTGTATTGTGTATATATATGCATCCCAGGTGTTGCATATATATATATACACTGTATTCAGTTTAGCTAGATCCGTTCCTGTTATCTTCTATCTAGACTATTTACATTTAGTGCAGTGTGTCCTGCTCACAGTGTTCAGCTAGATCCGTTCCTGCTATTTACATTCAGTGCAGTGCGTCCTGCTCACAGTGTTCAGCTAGATCCGTTCCTGGTATTTACATTTAGTGCAGTGCGTCCTGCTCACAGTGTTCAGCTACATCCGTTCCTGCTATTTACATTCAGTGCAGTGCGTCCTGCTCACAGTGTTCAGCTAGATCCGTTCCTGGTATTTACATTTAGTGCAGTGCGTCCTGCTCACAGTGTTCAGCTACATCCGTTCCTGCTATTTACATTCAGTGCAGTGCGTCCTGCTCACAGTGTTCAGCTAGATCCGTTCCTGCTATTTACATTCAGTGCAGTGCGTCCTGCTCACAGTGTTCAGCTAGATCCGTTCCTGGTATTTACATTTAGTGCAGTGCGTCCTGCTCACAGTGTTCAGCTAGATCCGTTCCTGCTATTTACATTCAGTGCAGTGCGTCCTGCTCACAGTGTTCAGCTAGATCCGTTCCTGGTATTTACATTTAGTGCAGTGCGTCCTGCTCACAGTGTTCAGCTACATCCGTTCCTGCTATTTACATTCAGTGCAGTGCGTCCTGCTCACAGTGTTCAGCTAGATCCGTTCCTGCTATTTACATTCAGTGCAGTGCGTCCTGCTCACAGTGTTCAGCTAGATCCGTTCCTGGTATTTACATTTAGTGCAGTGCGTCCTGCTCACAGTGTTCAGCTAGATCCGTTCCTGCTATTTACATTCAGTGCAGTGCGTCCTGCTCACAGTGTTCAGCTAGATCCGTTCCTGGTATTTACATTTAGTGCAGTGCGTCCTGCTCACAGTGTTCAGCTAGATCCGTTCCTGCTATTTACATTCAGTGCAGTGCGTCCTGCTCACAGTGTTCAGCTAGATCCGTTCCTGCTATTTACATTCAGTGCAGTGCGTCCTGCTCACAGTGTTCAGCTAGATCCGTTCCTGGTATTTACATTTAGTGCAGTGCGTCCTGCTCACAGTGTTCAGCTAGATCCGTTCCTGCTATTTACATTCAGTGCAGTGCGTCCTGCTCACAGTGTTCAGCTAGATCCGTTCCTGGTATTTACATTTAGTGCAGTGCGTCCTGCTCACAGTGTTCAGCTACATCCGTTCCTGCTATTTACATTCAGTGCAGTGCGTCCTGCTCACAGTGTTCAGCTAGATCCGTTCCTGCTATTTACATTCAGTGCAGTGCGTCCTGCTCACAGTGTTCAGCTAGATCCGTTCCTGGTATTTACATTTAGTGCAGTGCGTCCTGCTCACAGTGTTCAGCTAGATCCGTTCCTGCTATTTACATTCAGTGCAGTGCGTCCTGCTCACAGTGTTCAGCTAGATCCGTTTCTGGTATTTACATTTAGTGCAGTGCGTCCTGCTCACAGTGTTCAGCTACATCCGTTCCTGCTATTTACATTCAGTGCAGTGCGTCCTGCTCACAGTGTTCAGCTAGATCCGTTCCTGCTATTTACATTCAGTGCAGTGCGTCCTGCTCACAGTGTTCAGCTAGATCCGTTCCTGGTATTTACATTTAGTGCAGTGCGTCCTGCTCACAGTGTTCAGCTAGATCCGTTCCTGCTATTTACATTCAGTGCAGTGCGTCCTGCTCACAGTGTTCAGCTAGATCCGTTCCTGGTATTTACATTTAGTGCAGTGCGTCCTGCTCACAGTGTTCAGCTAGATCCGTTCCTGCTATTTACATTCAGTGCAGTGCGTCCTGCTCACAGTGTTCAGCTAGATCCGTTCCTGGTATTTACATTTAGTGCAGTGCGTCCTGCTCACAGTGTTCAGCTAGATCCGTTCCTGCTATTTACATTCAGTGCAGTGCGTCCTGCTCACAGTGTTCAGCTAGATCCGTTCCTGGTATTTACATTTAGTGCAGTGCGTCCTGCTCACAGTGTTCAGCTACATCCGTTCCTGCTATTTACATTCAGTGCAGTGCGTCCTGCTCACAGTGTTCAGCTAGATCCGTTCCTGCTATTTACATTCAGTGCAGTGCGTCCTGCTCACAGTGTTCAGCTAGATCCGTTCCTGGTATTTACATTTAGTGCAGTGCGTCCTGCTCACAGTGTTCAGCTAGATCCGTTCCTGCTATTTACATTCAGTGCAGTGCGTCCTGCTCACAGTGTTCAGCTAGATCCGTTCCTGGTATTTACATTTAGTGCAGTGCGTCCTGCTCACAGTGTTCAGCTACATCCGTTCCTGCTATTTACATTCAGTGCAGTGCGTCCTGCTCACAGTGTTCAGCTAGATCCGTTCCTGCTATTTACATTCAGTGCAGTGCGTCCTGCTCACAGTGTTCAGCTAGATCCGTTCCTGGTATTTACATTTAGTGCAGTGCGTCCTGCTCACAGTGTTCAGCTAGATCCGTTCCTGCTATTTACATTCAGTGCAGTGCGTCCTGCTCACAGTGTTCAGCTAGATCCGTTCCTGCTATATACATTTAGTGCAGTACGTCCTGCTCACAGTGTTCAGCTAGATCCGTTCCTGTTATCTTCCTACTGACAGGCAGGCTTGTCTGGTTACAGTATATAAAGCTACCTGAAGAAAATTACAGGTGTTCTTTTTGATCCTATTAGTACCACGGTCAGGCAGCTAGACTATTTACATTTAGTACAGTGTGTCCTGCTCACAGTGTTCAGCTAGATCCGTTCCTGTTATCTTCCTACTGACAGGCAGGCTTGTCTGGTTACAGTATATAAAGCTACCTTAAGAAAATTACAGGTGTTCTTTTTGATCCTATTAGTACCACGGTCAGGCAGCTAGACTATTTACATTTAGTACAGTGCGTCCTGCTCACAGTGTTCAGCTAGATCCGTTCCTGTTATCTTCCTACTGACAGGCAGGCTTGTCTGGTTACAGTATATAAAGCTACCTGAAGAAAATTACAGGTGTTCTTTTTGATCCTATTAGTACCACGGTCAGGCAGCTAGACTATTTACATTTAGTACAGTGTGTCCTGCTCACAGTGTTCAGCTAGATCCGTTCCTGTTATCTTCCTACTGACAGGCAGGCTTGTCTGGTTACAGTATATAAAGCTACCTTAAGAAAATTACAGGTGTTCTTTTTGATCCTATTAGTACCACGGTCAGGCAGCTAGACTATTTACATTTAGTACAGTGCGTCCTGCTCACAGTGTTCAGCTAGATCCGTTCCTGTTATCTTCCTACTGACAGGCAGGCTTGTCTGGTTACAGTATATAAAGCTACCTTAAGAAAATTACAGGTGTTCTTTTTGATCCTATTAGTACCACGGTCAGGCAGCTAGACTATTTACATTTAGTACAGTGTGTCCTGCTCACAGTGTTCAGCTAGATCCGTTCCTGTTATCTTCCTACTGACAGGCAGGCTTGTCTGGTTACAGTATATAAAGCTACCTTAAGAAAATTACAGGTGTTCTTTTTGATCCTATTAGTACCACGGTCAGGCAGCTAGACTATTTACATTTAGTACAGTGCGTCCTGCTCACAGTGTTCAGCTAGATCCGTTCCTGCTATTTACATTCAGTGCAGTGCGTCCTGCTCACAGTGTTCAGCTAGATCCGTTCCTGCTATTTACATTCAGTGCAGTGCGTCCTGCTCACAGTGTTCAGCTAGATCCGTTCCTGGTATTTACATTTAGTGCAGTGCGTCCTGCTCACAGTGTTCAGCTAGATCCGTTCCTGTTATCTTCCTACTGACAGGCAGGCTTGTCTGGTTACAGTATATAAAGCTACCTTAAGAAAATTACAGGTGTTCTATTTGATCCTATTAGTACCACGGTCAGGCAGCTAGACTATTTACATTTAGTACAGTGTGTCCTGCTCACAGTGTTCAGCTAGATCCGTTCCTGTTATCTTCCTACTGACAGGCAGGCTTGTCTGGTTACAGTATATAAAGCTACCTTAAGAAAATTACAGGTGTTCTATCCCAGCTTAGTGCAGCTACAGGCCATTAGTATGTCTGGAAGGCCAAGAAGGAGAGGCAGACAGTCACAAGCCAATAAGAGAGGGCAAGCAGGCTCTGTGTCTAGTGCTGGTCGTGGAGACGGTGCATCCTCATCAGCACGTGGCCATGGGACACGCTTGGCCTTTTTTTCGGCAGCTGGCCGTGTTGAGCCGCAACATGCGGAAGACTTGGTCGAGTGGATGACCAAGCCGTCCTCATCCTCCTCATCCTCTCTCACCCATGCCCAGGGTGCTTTGTCTGGCAAAGCAGCGGCCTCTTCCCTCAGCTCAATGTCATCAGTGACTCCTTCCCTAGCTCCACCATGTCCTCATGAGGATTCCCTCGAACTGTTTGACCACAGTGTTGGGTACATGCTCCAGGAGGATGCCCAGCGTTTGGAAGGCTCTGATGATGATACTGAGCTCAATGAAGGCAGTAACATGAGCACGGACAGAGGGGGTGCCCAAGAAGGACAGCAATCTGGCAGTCATGCTCCCCCTGCTGCAGCATACTGCCAGGTTTGCTCCAGTGATGAGGAGGGAGGGGATGATGAGGTCACTGACTCAACGTGGGTGCCTGATAGGAGAGAGGAGGAGGAGGAGGAGGAGGAGGAGGTGGCACATCACCAACTAGGCAGGATGCCCTCCAGGGGCCAGCCTAAGGGCAGCACATTGACTGCATCACACCCCAAAGCTCCACATGTGCAGGGCGCTGCAGTCTCTGCGCGTTATTCAAAAAGTTCTTTGGTGTGGGCCTTTTTTGAGACGAGTGCATCAGATCGCACCGCTGCTATTTGCAACATATGTCTCAAGCGTATCTCGCGTGGCCAAAACATCTCCCGCTTGGGTACCACATGCTTGACCAGACATATGTTGACCTGCCATGCAGTTCGTTGGCAAGCGTATCTAAAAGACCCACACCAAAGAACAAAGACGATCTCTCCTTGCTCCTCATCAGCTGAGATTTCCAACCCCACTAGACCTTCAGTCCTCTCTGAGACCTGCAGTGAGAGGAATGAAGGTGTAGAATTAGGTGTGTCACAGCCAAGTACTTGTGGGCAATCTGCTTTTGGTACACCGACGTCAGATTGTACCAGGCAAATTTCCCTGCCCCAGCTGCTGCACCGCCGAAAGAAGTTTGCTCCCAGCCATCCACATGCCCAGCGGTTGAATGCTAGCTTGGCAAAATTGCTAGCACTTCAACTGCTGCCTTTCAGTTGGTAGACTCTGCCCCCTTCCGTGAGTTTGTGGAATGTGCGGTTCCTCAGTGGCAGGTACCCAAACGCCACTTTTTCTCACGGAAGGCGATTCCGGCTCTCTACCGGCATGTGGAAGGCAATGTCCATGCCTCGCTGGACAGGGCGGTCAGCGGTAAGGTGCATATTACCGCTGACTCATGGTCCAGCAGGCATGGACAGGGACGTTACTTAAGTTTCACGGCGCATTGGGTGACTCTGCTGGCAGCTGGGAAGGATGCAGGACAAGGTGCAGTAGTGTTGGAGGTTGTTCCGCCACCACGCCTCCAAAATGCTGATTGTGACACACCTCTCTCCTCCACCCCCTCCTCTTCTTCTTCCTCCATGGCCTCTTCCTCGGAACCAGCGGTGCTCCGTAGGCGTTCAAGGGGCTACGCAAGTACGCAGGCCAAAAGATGCCATGCGGTGCTTGAGCTGGTGTGCTTGGGGGACAGGAGCCACACTGGGGCAGAGGTTCTGTCAGCTCTGCAGGGGCAGGTTCAGAGGTGGTTGACGCCACGCCAACTTAAGGCAGGAATGGTGGTTTGCGACAATGGCACCAACCTCCTCTCTGCCCTCCGACAGGGACAACTGACCCATGTGCCCTGTTTGGCTCACGTCCTTAACTTGGTGGTGCAGCGGTTCTTGGGCAGGTACCCGGGCTTACAGGATGTCCTGAGGCAGGCCAGGAAAGTCTCTGTGCATTTCCGCCGGTCATATAATGCCAGTGCTCGGCTGACGGACCTCCAAAAGGAGTTTAACCTGCCCAAGAACCGCCTAATCTGTGACATGCCCACCAGGTGGAACTCGACGTTGGCCATGCTGCAGCGGCTGCACACGCAGCAGAGGGCCATCAATGAGTACCTGTGCGACTATGGCACCAGGACAGGGTCAGGGGACCTTGGTTTTTTTTCCCCACGCCAGTGGGCCATGATCAGGGATGCATGCACTGTCCTGTCACCATTCGAGGAGGCCACGAGGATGGTGAGCACTGACAGTGCATGCATCAGTGACACTGTCCCCCTTGTCCACCTGTTGGAGCACACGCTGCGTGGAATAATGGACAGGGCACTTGAGGCAGAACAGAGGCAGGAAGAGGAGGACTTCCTTAGCTCTCAAGGCCCCCTTTATCCAGACAGTGTTCCTGCGTGCCCGCCGATCACACAGGAAGAGGACGAGGAGGAGGAGGAGGAGGAAGATTGTGTCAGTATGGAGGTGGAGCCTGGCACTCAGCATCAGCAGTCTTTAAGGGATCAGTCCCAAGGAACACATGGACTTGTACGTGGCTGGGAGGAGGTGGCTGCGGACGTTGTTGTCCTTAGTGACCCAGAGGACTCCGGACCGAATGCCTCAGCAAACCTACGCTGCATGGCCTCCCTGATCCTGCAAAGCCTGCGTAAGGATCCTCGTATTCGTGGTATCAAGGAGAAGGACCAATACTGGCTGGCAACCCTCCTTGATCCACGTTACAAGGGTAAGGTTGCGGACCTTATCTTGCCATCGCAGAGGGAGCAGAGGATGAAACATCTTCGGGAGGCCTTGCAGAAAGGTCTGTGCAACGCGTTCCCAGAGACTGGGAGGTTACAAACTCCTGTTTCTGGACAACGTGTTGCTGAGGCTTCGGTCAGTCAAAGAAGGAGCGGTGGAGAAGGTGGCCGTCTGACCGATGCGTTCAGACAATTTTTTGGTCCGCAGCCCCAAGGTATGATCGGTTCCAGCAACCATCGCCAGCGTCTGTTTTACATGGTGCAGGAATACCTAGGGGCAAGATCAGACTTGGACACCTTTCCCACCGAAAATCCTCTGGGTTACTGGGTCTTGAGGATGGATCACTGGCCAGAGCTTGCACAGTATGCAATTGAGCTACTGGCCTGTCCTGCATCCAGCGTTCTTTCGGAACGCACATTCAGTGCTGCTGGAGGCGTGGTAACCGATCACAGGGTGCGTCTGTCCACCGACTCGGTCGATCGGCTGACCTTCATAAAAATGAATCAGTCTTGGATCACCACCAGCTACCAAGCACCTGATGCAGATGTAACCGAATAATTTTTTTTGAAATCTCAGATCCCTTCAAAGACTGCCTATGCTGATGCTGAGTGACTATCCCTGAGTAATTATCCTCTTCCTCCTCAATCATCACGCTGATAGCTTGTAAGAACATTTTTGGTTCTGGGCGCCACCACCAGTGCCTAAGGCACAATTTTTCAGCCCCTGTTTAACAGGGGCGTGTAATTACAATTTTTGATGTAATACTTTGCAGCAGGGCTCGTTCCTGCATTCCAACTAGAGTGTCTGTGAGGGGTTGCAGTGTTGTGGCACCAGCACCAGTGCCTAAGACCCAATTTTTCAGCCCCTGTCTAACAGGGGCGTGTAATTACAATTTTTGATGCAATACTTTGCAGCAGGGCTTGTTCCTGCGTTTCAACTAGAGTGTCTGTGAGGGGTTGCAGTGTTGTGGCACCAGCACCAGTGCCTAAGACCCAATTTTTCTGCCCCTGTCTAACAGGGGCGTGTAATTACAATTTTTGATGCAATACTTTGCAGCAGGGCTCGTTCCTGCGTTCCAACTAGAGTGTCTGTGAGGGGTTGCAGTGTTGTGGCACCAGCACCAGTGCCTAAGGCCCAATTTTTCTGCCCCTGTCTAACAGGGGCGTGTAATTACAATTTTTGATGCAATACTTTGCAGCAGGGCTCGTTCCTGCGTTCCAACTAGAGTGTCTGTGAGGGGTTGCAGTGTTGTGGCACCAGCACCAGTGCCTAAGGCCTAATTTTTCAGCTCCTGTTCAACAGGGGCATGTAATTACAATTCTTGATCTAATATTTCACAGCAGGGCCCTGTGAGGGCTTACAGTGTTTTGGCCACAGCAACACCTAAGGCCCAAATTTCTGCTGAGTATATAGGGCAGGACCCTACTTTCAAACATCTAACTTACAAACGACTCCTACTTGCAAACGGAAGGAGACAACAGGAAGTGAGATGAAATCTACCCCTAAGGAAGGGAAATTCTCTCCTGTAAGAGTTAATATGGGAAAACAATTTCTCCTTTCCACTGATGCTTTCCAATCCTTGTTCCACAAAAAAACCCAAATTTTCAAAAAACATTTTTCATTGGGACAAAAAAGTGAGGTGAAATCTTCTGAAGAGGAGGAAAGACGCAAAACAAATGTCACAGGGGTGATAACCCTTCCCTATGTTTTCCAAAAAGCTTAGAAAAGATTTTTTGGCTGGAGCTAAACACATTAAAAATGTTCAAAATTACAAACAGATTCTACTTAACAACAAACCTACAGTCCCTGTCTTGTTTGCACCGCCTGTATACTGCTGTTCAGAGTATATAGGGACCTTTCCTTATTTTAATTTGGGTGCGGGGTTCCCCTTAATATCCATACAAGACCCAAAGGGCCTGGTAATGGACTGGGGGGTACCCATGCCGTTTGTCTCACTGATTTTCATCCATATTGCCATGACCCGACATGACATTAAACCCGCAAGCAGTTTTAAATGAGATTTTTTCCTTTAAAAATGACATTTGGTGCAGGGACTGGGAAACACGCGTCACTTTACAGGCATACTATAGACACCCCCCAGGTACGATATTTAAAGGAATATTTCACTTTTTTTTTTTTACTTCAAGCATCATTAAAATCACTGCTCCCGAAAAAACGGCCGTTTTTAAAAGTTTTTTTTTCATTGATACATGTCCCCTGGGGTAGGACCCGGGTCCCCAAACCCTTTTTAGGACAATACCATGCAAATTAGCCTTTAAAATGAGCACTTTTGATTTCGAACGTTCGAGTCCCATAGACGTCAATGGGGTTCTAACGTTCGTGCGAACTTGCGGTCCGTTCGCGGGTTCTGGTGCGAACCGAACCGGGGGGTGTTCGGCTCATCCCTACTGGCTGGCAACATGGAAAGAACCATACCTCTCACTTAGATATGTCCCCTTTGTTTGACAGTCCCACATACTGTTTCCCTGCTCCTTCTTCTAATTTGCCTTTTTCCCCAATATCACTTCCCTGCCCTCCTGAAAATAAAACAGTTGTCATTGCTTTTCATTGCCATTGCCACTACAAATATAGCACTATGCTTATGTATATCTAGGGACAAGCAGACTGAAAAGCTACTCAGTGATTCGCAGTGTCGCTGATCACCGACATACCTGTCTTATTGTCCCTAATCACGGCCAAACCAGTCCCAGTGTCCCCAATCACTGCCAAACCAGTTAGAGTGTCCCTGATCAATGCCACACCAGTCACAGTTTCCTTGATCACTACCACAGCAGTCATTGTGTCACCATAAGGACTTCTTCACATGTGCGATGCTCTCTGAAGAGCCAGCCATATTCGGATCGCTCTCCAGAGAGTATTTGACAGGCAGCGAGGTGGCATTGTATTGCCTCTTCACGACCTGCTTTAACCCGCACATGAACAGCAGATGTACAGGGGGCATAATTCTTTGCACAGCTGCAAAGCATAGCTCACAATGCCTTTTACTAAATATCCTGGACTGTCAACTTTCCAAAAATGGATATTTGTACTGTCCTGGCATTGTAGGGCCTCAAGAAATGAGATAGGCAGTCAGTAGGACTAATCAACATCAAGTATGAGGTTGGGAGGCACCTCTGCCAATTATGTAAGGGAGTATTTATACCCTCCCCTCGAGGACTACATTTGTCACTTTACCCTTTTCCATGGCACACTGGCACCACACTTGGGACTCTGACTATACCACACGAGTAAAGATAATATTTCTGGTGGTGATTTAGCTCACTGACCAAACCTTTTTTCCTTTTTCCTTTCCCCCTGGTTTTACACTTATTGGGATAAACTTTCATTGACCCTCTAGGGGGATATTCCCTTTATATATGGTTTTACCTTCTCCAATACACCCCATAATATGCATCTAATATTAACTTTGTACTCTTTTAATGGGTTTATGTGCATTTCAGCTCTTACTATATAGCTCCATCACTAATGTGTCTTATTAGTGCACTGTGGTTATAGATCTTTCTTTCTTCTCTTTTTTCTTCTCCTGGTTTCAGACACCTATATTAGCAGCCACTTATTATATGCCATTTTGGCAATAGATATATGAACATATGAAGATATAGATTCTATATTACAATCTTGTCCAGTATACATTTTTCAAATGGAACAATTTTTTTGTGGATTGCTAATTACACTACCATGGTTCCTACAATGGAGACCTGCACTGTTCCTACAGTCCTTGTACATACTTGTGCTAATGGACAGCACTCCCTCAGTTCCTGGGCTGGACGTCCCCAGACAGCCCTTGGTCCCTAGAACCATATGCATAACTCAAAGCTGTTTTTGTAAGTAAAACTTGTCTAGGGGATTGTTTTTATCTGGTGGGGATTTGTTTTTCCCTCCCTCCCCCCCCCCCTTTTAAATAGAACTATACACGCCTTTTGACAACTGTCCAACTACAGTATATTGTTGTTTATACACTTTTTGTAGATGGGTTTGATTGCACCTGCTCCTGAGGAAGTGGAGCGAATTCCACGAAACACGTCAAGCAATATAGGATGCATTTTTCTTTTAAACCGCACCCTTATATGTTGGCCTTTTATATGTATAACTGTTTATAATGTATCATTTTTATACTCACTAAGATGTTTTATGCAGTCAGCTCTGAGTTTTACAGCTGTATGTTTATGTATGTTGTATCACATGAATTATCATCTTGATGTACTACAATGTCTTACAATCTGCCATTGGGGCTTTTGAATAAAGTACTAGTTTTTCAATATCTTTCTTCTCATGGTCTACAAGATACTATTTTGGTTTACTCTATCAATTGTTAGATGCGCATCTCATTTAAAGTCCCAACTCCTTCTTTTCTCACAGAATTAGGGATTAAGGATGAGCTGAACACCCTCCTGAACATGCGAACAGGCAAAAAATCGGCAGAACACCGTTAAAGTCTATGGGACACGAACAGCAATAATCAAACATGCTAATTTTAAAGGCTTGTATGCAAGTTATTGTCATAAAAAGTGTTTGGGGACCTGGGTCCTGCCCCAGGGGACATGTATCAATTCAAATTTTTTTTTTAAATGGCTGTTTTTTCAGGAGCAGTGATTTTTTTAATGCTTAAAGTGAAACAATAAAAATGAAATATTCCTTTAAATATTGTGCCTGGGGGTGTCTATAGTATGCCTGTAAAGTGGCGCAGTTTTCCCGTGTTTAGAACAGTACTAGAGCAAAATGACATTTCTAAAGGAAAAATTGTCATTTAAAACTGATCGCGGCTGTAATGAATTGTCGGGTCTCAGCAATATGGATAAAACTCATTGAAAAAAACAGCATAGGATCCCCCCCAGTCCATTACCTGGCCCTTTGGGTCTGGTATGAATATTAAGGGGAACCCCGAACCAAAATTAAAAAAAAAATTGAGTGGGGTCCCCCTAAAATCCATACCAGGCCCTTCGGGTCTGATATGGAAATTAAGGGGAACCCTGCGCCAAAATAAAAAAAATGGCTTAAGGGTCCCCCCAAAATACATACCAGACCCTTATCCGAGCATGCAACCTGGCAGGCCGCAGGAAAAGAGGGGGAGGGCGAGAGAGCGCCCCCCCCTCCTGACCCGTACCAGGCCAACGGCCATTTTAAAAAAAAGTTTTGCATTGATACATGTCCCCTGGGGCAGGACCCAGGTCCCCAAACACTTTTTATAACAATAACTTGCATATAAGCCTTTAAAGTGAGCACTTTTGATGTTTCATGTTCGTGTCCCATAGACTTTAACGGTGTTCCGGCGGCTTTCGAATATTCCCCGAACAACGCATATTGTTCGGTGTTCGCAGAACATCCGAACAACCAAAGAACTTATGCTTGGACCGAACTGTTCACCCATCCCTATTAAGGATGGAGGCACATGTTGTATGTGCCTCATTTAAAGTCCCAAAACCCCCCTTCTCTTTTGTAATCTGCTGGCGTTGGTCCACTGTGTTTTATCAAAGGCCGCTATCAAAGCAATCTGGGCTTCCATAACACCTCAGCAGTGCCACAGGCTGATCACCTCCATGCCATGCCGCATTGATGCCGTAATTCGTGCAAAAAGGAGCCCCAACCAAGTAGTGAGTGCATACTATACTGTACATGGACATACTTTCCAGTAAGCCAACATTTCTGTATTAAAAATCCTTTCTTTATTGGTCTTATGTAATATTCTAATTTTCAGAGATATTGAACTTTGGGTTTTCAATAACTGTGAGCCATAAACATTATTATTATTATACAGGATTTATATAGCGCCAACAGTTTGCGCAGTGCTTTACAACATTAGGGCAGACAGTACAGGTACAATACAATTCGATACAGGAGGAATCAGAGGGCCCTACTTGTTAGAGCTTACAATCTAGAAGGGAGGGTCAAAAGAAAGGGTAACAACTGTGGGGGATGAGCTGATGAAGAAAATAAAAGTGCAGTTGTTAGATGGAGGCAGGGTAGGCTTCTCGAAAGAGAAAAGTTTTCAGGGCTTGCCTAAAAGTAGATAGATTTGGAGAATCCTGGAGGTGAATATGGGAGGAAGTAATGGGGGAGCTAGAGAGCAGAAGGTCTTGGGAGGAATGAAGAGGACGATTAGGTTGGTATTTTGAGACTAGGCTAGTGATGTAGCAGGGGGCAGAGTTGTGGATGGCTTTGTAACTTATTGTTAGTATTTTGAATTTATTTGTTGGGCGAGTGACAGCCAATGGAGCTGATTGGCAGAGAGGGGTAGCAGACACTGAGCAGTTTGTAAGATGGATGAGTGTAACAGCAGCATTCATGATGGATTGAATGGGGGGTAGTCTATTTAAAGGTAAGCCAATGAGGAGGGAGTTGCAGTAGTCGAGGCGAAAGATTACCAGGGAGTGAATTAGGAGCTTTGTGGTTTCATTGGTTAGGAAGGGACATAGTTTGGAGATGTTGCAGAGGTTGAGGCGGAAAGCTTTAGAAAGGGATTGGATGTGGGGCCAAAAGGAGAGTTCAGAGTGAGTGAGTTGAGGGGTAGAGAGATAGATTTGGGTGTCATCAGCGTAGAAATGATATTGAAAGCTGTGTGAGGCTATCAGTTGACCCAGGGAGAAGGTGTAGATTGAAAATAAGAACAGAACCTTGGGGGACCCCAACAGAGAAGGGAAGAGGAGAGGAGGAAGTAGAATTGTAAGTGACAATGAAGGTGCGCTGGGATAGGCAGGAGAGCCACCGAAGAGAGCAGTCACGGAGACCGAGGGAGTAAAGTTTTTTGAGTAAGAGGGGGTGGTCAACCATAACAAAGGTAGCCGAAAGGTCCAGAAGTAGGAGTACAGAATAGTGTCCATTGGATTTTGAGGTTATTAAGTGATTTGTGAGTTTTAGAAGAGCAGTTTCTGTGGGGTGTTGAGGGCGAAATCCAGACTGAAAGGGAACAAGAAGGTTATTCTTTATGAGGTGGTCACTCAGTTGATTGTAGACCAGGCATTCAAGGAGTTTAGAGGAAAAGGGAAAAGAGAAGCAAGGAGATAGGGCGTAGATTGTTAAGATTGGTAGGGTCCAAGGATGGCTTTTGAAGTATGGGGGTGACCAGTGCATGTTTTAGAGCATTGGGGGAGATGCCAGAAGAGAGGGAGAGATTGAATATGTGGGTTAGAGAGTGTAGGATAGAGTCAGAAGGTCACTGTAGTGTTTGAGAGGGAATAGGGTCAAGGGTTAGGTGAGGTGGGCGTTAGAAAGGAGTTTAGCAACTTCGGCTATAGTAGCAGGTTTTGAATAAGGGGAGTGTTAGTTGTACCTGTTGACAAGCCGCACTGGCTATTGAACTTACTTTTTCTCGGCTTGTCGTACGTGTTGTACGTCACCGCGTTTTTGACGTTCAGAATTTCCGACAACATTTGTGTAACCGCGTGTATGCAAGACAAGTTTGAGCCAACATCCTTCGGAAAAAAATCCACGGTTTTGTTGTCGGAAAATCCTATTGTGTGTACAGGGCATTAGTCTTATGCCACAGGTACTCAAGAGCACGGCTATGTTTTTTGAGATTTCTGGTGTCATCTGTTTGCTAGGGTTGAGTCGAGGCCTGATTCTGTGTGTAGTGAGGGGAGCAAGCTCGTCCAGGGTGGAGGACAGTTATTTATTATAGACAGAAGTGGCTAGGTTGGGGCAGGACAGGGGTGATATTTTGTCATAGAGGTGGTCAGTAGCAGAATAGAGGAGAGAAGGGTTGAAGTGGCAAAGGTTTCTACGGATGATGGTTAAGCGATTGGAGGGAAAGGTGGTAGAAGACAGGGAGAGAGAGAAAATAATAACCAAAAATAAAAGAAAATAAATGCTAAATTGAAATGTATCACTCTGTGTGTAACGCATCTTTGTAAAATATAGGAGCTTCACGTTTATATTAATTAATTTTTTGATGATATTCAAACTTTTTGACATGCACCTGTGTATACATATATATACAACTACATAAAACTACAATTATATATAACTTACACACATTCTAAAAAATATATACTGATATGGGTTATTTTACCAAAGAATGTAGCAGTATAAATTTTGGCCTAAATTTATGAGGAAAGATTATTTATTCGCAAAATTTTATAACAGAAATTAGGAAAAGCGTGGGGTATTTTTTTCAAAATTTTCGTTATTTTTTCGTTTATATAGCAAAAAATTAAAAAACTTAGTGGTGCTTAAATACCACCCAAAGAAAACTTTATCTGTCTTAAAAAATGATAAAATGAAGTGGTTAAGCAGCTCTGTACTAGACGAGTATCTTGGATTCCATGATCTTCCGACTGTTTCACAATTATATTATCATTACTTATAGACTTTTTCCATAACCCGCAATAAACTTAAAGTTCTGCATCTTTTTTGTGTTTTTGCTAATTAAGCCCTTCCTTAGTCTTATCCCTTAACATGTTTTTCTGGATATATTTTATGTCATTTGCTGCAGGTGCAGAATTAAAAGAACATAATAGTTCGTTTTACAAGAGTGTATTTTGCTGTAATTGCTTATTATAACCTATATTAAAGCCTATTTTTTAAAATATATTTTCTAATGTGCCTAACAGGTTAGGAAGACTAGCTATCTATAAGAAAGGCTTTTTAGCACTCTGGCTCATTAAGACAATTTTTTAATTAAATCTGAGTTTGAAAAGATTTGCTTTTAGTCTTTGTATACAGAATTGCAAGTATGGCTATGCTGTATATTAGCGTTCTATTACCAGGGATTCATTTTAATTGCTCCATCTGCCCTTTGCATGGATGCTTCAGAAAGTGCTGGCAAGTTTTCAGACCTTGTTATCGTGTTGTATTGTGTAAACTAAATCGTATAAAATTTCACACTAAAAGGAAAGACTTAGCCATTTCTCTTTCTCAATGACTTGCACAATAAATATGTGAATAGTAAGTGACACTGCAATTGTAATTAATTAGATACGTTATGTTTGTTGTTTTTAAAAAATAAAAATTGTACCTTTATTATCACTTTAACCGCTTCTAGACCGCCCACCGTACGTATACAGCGGCAGGGCGGCACGGCTGCGCAAAATTACATGATTTTGCGCACGTGGTGTAGGGGTGCGCGTGCGCCGCTCACACTGTGATTGGACACAGCAGGAGCCAATCAGCGGGTCCAACAGCCACGACCTGCCGATCGTTCTGTGAAGAGACGGATCAGCGGTGTGCCTATGTAAACAAGGCAAACCGCTGATCTGTCAGGGAGAAAAGGCAATATCTTTGTATTTCAGCTAAGCTGAAACACAATCTCTCTTTTCCTCCAGTCTGTCCCTCCCCCACACAGTTAGAAAGCACCTCCCTAGGACACACTTAACCCCTTGATCGTCCCTGGTGTTAACCCCTTCCCTGCCAGTGTCATTTATACAGTGTATATTTTTTAGCACTGATCACAGTATTGGTGTCACTGGTCCCCAAAAAAGTGTCACTCCGCAATGTCCCTGTTCCGCTAAAAATCACTGCTCACCTTACTAGTAAAAACAATAAAGAAAAAAAAAGTCCCTAAATCTATCCCATAGTTTTTTGGATGCTATAACTTTTGCGCAAACCAATCAATATACGCTTTTTGGGATTTTTTTTTACAAAAACTTTGTAGCAGAATACATATTGGTCTAAATTGATGAAGAGATTAGATTATTTTAATTTTTATATTGGGAATGTTTTACAGCAGAAAGTAAAAAATATTGTTTTTTTATTCAAAATTGGCGTTATTTATTTATCTATAGCGCAAAAAATAAAAACCGCAGAGGTGATCAAATACCACCAAAAGAATGCTCTATTTGTGCGAAAAGGATATCAATTTTATTTGGGTACAGTGTCGCACGACCGCGCAATTGTCAGTTAAAGCAACGCAGTGCTGTATCGTAAAAAATGGCCCGATCAGAAAGTGGATAAAACCTTTCCGGAGCTGGTTAAAGGAGACTTTAATGTACAATGTATAAGTCACTTAGAATGCATTGGGCTCTCTACCTGAAAAAAACATCAACTGCACATAGCATATGCAAAAGGTATCTTTAAAAACTATATGGTATGGCAATTTTTTTACTTCTTATCCAGCTTGACCAATACAGCTATAGAAACAGAAAAAGAACGAGTAGTCCATCGAGTCTGCCCATTTTTGCTTTTTTGTTTTGTTAACTTTAGATCTACATCTGTCCCAAGCACGTTTGAAGCCATTTACTGTTGACTGTCTCACTACCTCTATTGGAAGTTTATTCCAAGCATCGGCTACCCTTTCAGTAAAATAATACTTTCTAAGATTAGTTTGGATTTTTCCTCCATTTAACATTCTCTGATTCAATAAGGTGGAGAGTAGGGGCGGTAATGTCATACTCTCCATATCATCCAAATAGAGAATGCATTGCATCCTTCAGATTTGGACTTCACTTTATTCTCAGAATTTCATCAGAATGAGTGTGACATCACCTTTGCCTCAGTACCACAGGCGGAAGATAGAGGTAGGGGTAAGAATAAAATCTAACTTTTTTTCTTTACAGGTAAACTTCTCATTGCATTCGATTTTCAGAAGGGGGTAGGGGTTTTGAACATTAACCCGCTTCAGCCCTGGAAGATTTTACCCCCTTCCTGACCAGAGCACTTTTTGCAAATCGGCACTGCGTCGTTTTAACTGACAATTGCGCGGTCGTGCGACGCTGTACCCAAACAAAATTTGTGTCCTTTTTTTCCCACAAATAGAGCTTTTTTTTCGTGGTATTTGATCGCCTCTGCAGTTTTTATTTTTTGCGCTATAAACAAAAAAGAATGACAATTTTGAAAAAAACGTATTATTTTTTACTTTTTGCTAAAATAAATATCCTCCAAAAATATATAAAAAATTTTTTTTTTCCTCAGTTTAGGCCGATATGTATTCTTCTACATATTTTTGGTAAAAAAAACGCAATAAGCATATATTGATTGGTTTGCGCAAAAGTTATAGCATCCACAAAATAGGGGATAGATTTATAGCATTTTTATTATTATTATTATTATTATTTTTTTTACTAGTAATGGCGGTGATCTGCGATTTTTACCGTGACTGCGACATTATGGCGGACACATCCGACAATTTTGACACATTTTTGGGACCATTGGCATTAATACAGCGATCAGTGCAATAAAAATGCATTGATTAATGTAAAAATGTCATTGGCAGGGAAGGGGTTAACACTAGGGGGCGAACAAGGGGTTAACTGTGTTCCCCCTAATGTGTGTTCTAACTGAAGGGGGGAGGGGACTGACTAGGGGAGATCACAGATCACTGTTCATACTTTGTATGAACAGACGATCTGTCACTTCTCGCCTCAGAGAACCGGGAGCTCTGTGTGTAATCCCAATAGGTCGGCAGAAGGCCACGTACAGGCAGAATCACATACCTGTACGTTGCCCTTTAAGAGGCGGCCTGCAGGCGCGCCCGCCGGGAGCTTCGTGAGTGCGATCGCGGCTCCAGCAGACTCCATGTCCGCAGGGATACCCGCGATCGTCTCACAGTGAGGAAGAACGGGGAGATGCTGATGTAAACAAGCATTTCCCCGTTCTGCCTAATGACACTGTTACTGATCACAGCTACCTGTAATCGGGAGCGGTGATCAGTGTCGTGTCACACATAGCTCCTCCCCACAGTTAGAATCACTCCCTAGGACACACTTAACCCGTACAGCGTCACCTAGTGGTTAACCCCTTCACTGCCAGTCACATTTACACAGTAATCAATGCATTTTTAATTGCACTGATCGCTGTATAAATGTGAATGGTCCCAAAATCATGCCAAAAGTGTCCAATAAGTCCGCCATAATGTCGCAATCACAATAAAAATCTCCGCCATTACTAATAAAAAAAAATATTAATAAAAATGCCATAAAACTATCCCCTATTTTGTAAACGCTATAACTTTTGCACAAACCAATCAATAAACGCTTATTGCGATTTTTTTTACCAAAAATATGTAGAAGAATACGTATCGGCCTAAACTGAGGAAAAAAATTTTTTTTTATATATTTTTTGGGGATATTTATTATAGTAAAAAGCAAAAAATAATGCGTTTTTTTTCAAAATTGTCGCTATTTTTTTGTTTATAGCGCAAAAAATAAAAACCACAGAGGTGATCAAATACCACCAAAAGAAATCTCTATTTGTGGGAAAAAAAGGACATCAATTTTGTTTGGGACGACCGCGCAATTGTCAGTTAAAGCGAAGCAGTGCCGAAACGCAAAAGGTGCTTTTGTCTTTGGCCAGTCAAATGGTCCGGGGCTTAAGTGGTTAATTGGGACCTAGGCCCATTGCGCCTTAGCAGTCATGTAAGTTTCTGCTTTGTATTATCCATGGTACATTTCTAATATTAGTATCTCTCGAAATTGCTGTGTACAAAACTTTGTATGCGTTCTTTTTTTTTCAATGAATAATTTGAACATAAATATCCGTGTATGAACAACGCCGGCTGAGTCTCCATTTTCATTTTACTAAGAGGACAGCTCAAACTAAGTGCTCAAGGACTCAACTGAATTTGAAAAAAAGTTTTATGGAAGTTAGATTAATCTCATAAAAAGCTTTTTTTTCCTTCAACACAAACACAGAATGAGCAACCACAGTGACAAAGTTGAACTGAGAATGTTACATTGCTTTTTCTCCTTTTTTACCTCACTGTAAATGTCACTGATTCCGTCAGAAATACTGATTTTTACTTATCGAAAAAGGTCATTTTTTAAAAATTTCCATAAAATTTCAACTTTGATAATAAGTAGTATTCATAAATGTCATTTTTTCATACTGTCATTGTAAGTTATAAAAGTTAAAGAGTTATATACTATATTTTATCTATCTATCTATCTATCTATCTATCTATCTATCTATCTATCTATCTATCTATCTATCTATCTATCTATCTATCTATCTATCTATCTATCTATCTATCTATCTATCTATCTATCTATCTATCTATCTATCCATTAAAGTATTTGATTTTGTATGTTAGCCCACTGACAAAGAAATGATCATTCTATAATTTTAATGGAAGGTTTATAAATTGATTTGCATTTTAATGAGTGAAATACGTATTTGACCCCTTTGCAAAACATGACTTAGTACTTGGTGGCAAAACCGTTGTTGGCAATCACAGAGGTCCGACGTTTCTTGTAGTTGGCCGCCATGTTTGCACACATCTCAGGAGGGATTTTCCCACTCCTCTTTGCAGATCCTGTCCAAGTCATTAGGGTTTCGAGGCTGACATTTGGTAACAGGAACCTTCAGCTCCCTCTACATATTTTCTATGGGATTATGGTCTGAAGACTGGCTAGACCACTCCAGGACCTTAATATGCTTCTTCTTGAGCCACTCCTTCTTTGCCTTGGCTGTGTGTTTTGGGTTATTGTCATGCTGGAATACCCATCCACGGCCCATTTCCAATGCCCTGGCTGAGGGAAGGAGTTTCTCACCACAGATTTGACAGTTCATGGCCCCGTCCATCGTCCCTTTGATGCAGTGAAGTTGTCCTTAGCAGAAAAACACCCCCAAAGCATAATGTTTCCTCCTCCATGTTTGACAGTGGGGATGGTCATATTGAGGGTGGGGATGGTGTTAAAAACAAATAATAATAAATAAATAATATTAACCATAAATCAATAATAAATAAATATTAAATAACAAATAAATAAAATAAATAAATACCCCTACTGCTACCCCCCCCCCCACTCTAACCTAACAATAAATAAATAAAATAAAATAAGCAAAAAATAAATAAATAAACTAACCTCTAGCAATAACAAAAAATTGAAAAAATGCCATAAATAAATATTACATAAATAATAATAATTATTTAACCCTAATGCCCCGTACACACGGTCGGATTTTCCGATGGAAAATGTCCGATCGGAGCGTATTGTCGGAAATTCCGAATGTGTGTGGGCTCCATCGGACATTTTCCATCGGATTTTCCGACACACAAAGTTGGAGAGCAGGAGATAAAATTTTCCGACAACAAAATCTGTTGTCGGAAATTCCGATCGTGTGTACACAAATCCGACGGACAAAGTGCCACGCATGCTCAGAATAAATAAAGAGATGAAAGCTATTGGCCACTGCCCCGTTTATAGTCCCGACGTACGTGTTTTATGTCACCGCGTTCAGAACGATCAGATTTTCCGACAACTTTGTGTGACCGTGTGTATGCAAGACAAGTTTGAGCCAACATCCGTCGGAAAAAATCCTAGGATTTTGTTGTCGGAATGTCCGAACAAAGTCCGACCATGTGTACGCCCTATTACTCTAACCCTTAACCCTGACAAAAAAATATTTTTAAAATGTAAATAAATAAATAATCAATACATAAAACTGGATGAAAAGCTGAAAAACATAGCAATAAATGATGAAACAGATGATATTTTCAAGACTGGCTAATAAAAAAAACACCAAAGCTTAAAAATGCTTAAAAAACTTCTACCACAGATAACCTATGGGTGGACATTGAGGCTGGGTTCACACTAGAGCATGGAGCTGCCCACAGCGGGAGTCTGGTGCATCTCCATTCACCGTTCAGGTCCGATTTCAGCCTGAATTTTGACCTGAAATGGACCAAATGGCGCACAGGACTCCTGTGCAGTTTGCACCGGAGCTGCTGCGGAGATGTGTGAAACGGCTCCATAGAGAGCTGGTCACAATCTCCTGTCATGCGAATTGGATGCGGGGAAACCTGCATCTAATTCACAATAGTGTGAACCCATCTCTTACCTACATCAGATCCTAAGGCAGTTTTCCTGGCTACCTTGTGGAAATGTATGGCTTTAACTCATTCCCCAGCCCCAATAAAAGCAGCGCTTATGGCTTGGCACCTTTATTCATTACATATCTACCAACTCTCACTCCCATCCAATCCTCACACCCCTTTCTACCCTGGAGTTTCTCATCCCCCACCTCTCCACTAAACGGTGGCAGACTGCAGGCATCCTATGGGTGGAAGACTTATTCCAGGAGTTGCAATTCAAACCTATGGAAGAACTAGTTAGTGCATACCATATCTCACCTAAGGACCTTTTCAATTACGTGAGGGTGTCCATTAGGGGTGGGCGAACGGTTCGGCCCAAGCGTGATTTTCCCTATCGGCCGTTTGATGAACACCCAAATTTGCAGGGTGTTTGCCAGGTGTTTGCCCCGATGAACACCCTGCAATGCACTGAGCGCTGTACAGTGCATTCTGCACCCTGATTGGGCAAATTATAGGTTTATAAAAGACCTGGGACACATTTGGGTGCACCAAGGAGTGTAGTAATGTAGTGCACAGAGCGCGCCAGAGGGTGTTGCCAAATTGCTCTTGTTGACATCATCACCCCACCCTTCCGTAATGCCAAACCTGCTCCTAAACAGCCGCCAGCAGCGGCAACACATTTGTGTATGACTATCTTGGTTACTTGGTTAGCCACAGCCTGGTCTAAATAATGTGTCCGGGTTTCAGGTGGACTGAAACCCGGACACATGATTCAAAACTCGGACTGTCCGGGTGAATCCTGGATAGGTGGCAACCCAAGGTCCAATCAATAATAAAGACGGCCTTTCTTACATTTAGATGTGTACGAGTTCATCCTGAGCTGCTTCTGGACGACTTTTTAGTTACTACAGCTGATTTGAGCTGCTTTATTATTCGGAGGTGAAACGCTGTTCTGATGTGAAAAGTTGTTGGTGTACACAAGTCCAAACTGTTGTGAGAACAGACAGATGTATCAATGCTTTCTGCCTAATACCTGTTTTGTCTGTGTATGATCAGGGATGAGCCGAACACCCCCCTGTTCGGTTCGCAGCAGAACATACGAACAGGCAAAAAATTTGTACGAGTACGCGAACACCGTTAAAGTCTATGGGACACGAACATGAATAATCAAAAGTGCTAATTTTAAAGGCTTCTATGCAAGTTATTGTCATAAAAAGTGTTTGGGGACCCGGGTCCTGCCCCAGGGGACATGGATCAATGCAAAAAGACGTTTTAAAAACGTCCGTTTTTTCGGGAGCAGTGATTATAATAATGCTTAAAGTGAAACAATAAAAGTGAAATATTGCTTTAAATTTCGTACCTGGGGGTGTCTATAGTATATAAATAAATCCGTGGGCCCCTTGATAGAATTGGAAAATACCTAGACTCCCTTCTGAAAAACATGGTGAGTGAACTCAGGTCATTCGTACAGGACACACGCCACGTGTTGGCTAAAGTTGCGGACCTTGAAATCACAGGGGAGGCATAAATAAATAATCCCACATAATTGCAGAATTCCAGCAGTCAAGGGTTTCCTTGAGAAAAGCTTTCCACAATTTGGCCCCCAAAATGAATTTTTAACTGAGCTTCTGGAATTTGCTCTCAATAATAATTTTTTTCAATTCTCTACAAAATTCTACCAACGGATTAAAGGCACCTCGATGGGGGAGCGGCATGGGCACCCGCCTATGCGTGCCTCCATCTGGGGAGCTGGGAGGAGGAGGTGGTCTTCGGTCATTCGATGTACCTCAGCCACGTACATACGTGGCTGAGGTACATCGATGACATGTTGGTCGTGTGGATGGGTGATATTGTTTCCCTCCATGAGTTCATTAATGAACTCAATACGAATTAACTTAACATCCATCTGCCCTATGTGTACGACCAACTCAGGCTGTCCTTTTTGGACCTGACCTTTAAATTGGAGAATGGGAGGGTGAGTACATGTACCTACAGTACAGTTCATGAGGATAAAACGCAACTGTTCCAATAGTGTAGACTTACGCAGGGAGTCAAAGGAGTTATATAAGAGATTCCGAGAAAGAGGATACTCTCATCGGCAGATTCGTAGGACTCAACGAAAAGCCGCGGTACGAACCAGAGAGAGCTTGCTTGCTATAGACTAAAAATCAAAGACACAAAAAACAACGGAACCAGGCCCAGTGAGACTCATCACAGCATATGGAGCACAATGGGACTCAGTATGCAAAGTCCTAGAGAAGAATTGGAATATTCTTATGAACAATAAAAGCATAGCAAACATTGGGGGAGACAGGCCCAAAATTGTGGCACAGAGATCTAAGAACCTGGGGGACATACTCATACACTCGGAGTTTACCAGACGGCAGGACCCCACCTGGTTGTCCGAGTACCCGCGTTGTAGGGGGATGTTCCCATGTACAAAGTGTCAAATATGTCCCTTTGTCAAAAGAACAACCGTCTTCAGGGACGCTACTGGGCAAAGGGAATACGAAATTAGGGATATAATCAACTGCTCCACCTCGAAGGTGGTGTATATGATTACTTGTCCCTGTCCTAAAATTTACATTGGTAAGACCAAGAGACCCCTTAAGGTTAGGATAGGGGAACACCTAAGGGATATTAAAAAGGAAAGAGAGAGTTTTGGAGAAAAAGGAGAAAAAAGAGGAGAGACCGGTAGCTAAACATTGTGTACAGTATTATCAGGGTAAAACAGAAGGACTGAGGGTAAAAGGTATCTATAAACAAAAAGAAATTTTGCGCTAGGTGCATAAATAAATAAACCGAAAATGTGAAATTTTAAGGAACAAAAAACCTGTGATAAAAGTCCTGCTGCTTAGCACTATAACCCCGATATAAGGGCAAGATAAATGTATATATATTGAACAGTGCAGCGCTGGACACACAAACAAGTAAAGTGGTAATCTAAGTAATACTGATATAGTCAATGTGTATAATGAAGTATTATTAAAGCAATAATGAAAATGCACCAATATATTACAATCAATCAATGCATATGTTAGTGCCAAAACTAAAGAATAGTGAAAAAGTTCAAATAAAGTGAAGAAATAAAAAAAATGTCCAAAAAAGATTGTGTGGAAAATGTGAAATCCAAATGCGATACTCCACTTGATAGTGCTGCCCGTCACCAGGTGAAAAAAATGGAGGCTTACCAGAAAGCCTGCGACCGCCCTTACTCAGGGGGGTCAGCACAGGCTTAGTAGATCACCGTGGAAGTGCCGACAAGATCACAGCTGATGGCCCTCTTTGCTCCTTCCTGGATAGCTCATCAATGGCAGCAGGGGACACTCAGGACAAACATGGTCATAGGATGACTCCAGCAGTGAACACCTCAGCGGGGGTAAGTCATATCAAAACAAAAAACGGGGACTCCCATAGTGTAGAAAGCCAAGTAGCATTTTTTTAAAAATGGACATACAATGCATAAAATCACATATATGATATGTATAAAAAGCCCAGCAGGGATGTAAGAAAAAAACTCTCCACCGCCGTTAGAATTAAAATCGCGCATGCGCGATGCGAGTTCACGTTGTGACCCACGTCACCCACGGTTCTTCCGCTGTGAGTGGCCGGAGCCGCAATGATGAGCCCTCCATTCCGGCAAGTCCTGGCAGATCGCATGTGCCGTTGACGTCAGCGGCTGCATGCAGGGTCATTATATCCTAAACCGTGCAGGTTTAGGAGAGATTCTTTTTACCTATAGGTAAGCCTTATTATAGGCTTACCTGTAAGTAAAAATCACAAAGTGGACTTTACTACTGCTTTAAATAATGTAGATGGAGGAATCTCCCAACTGGCTATTGTAGCACCCATGGCTATCTGAATACCTAAACAGTGACGGCATCTGATAGGAAGCTGCCACTGTTTGGTTGGCAATTTTCCTTCCCGCTATTTTGATACTTCTGTCAAAGTGTGTTAAGCCAGGTGGTGCCATCAGGGTCACCCATGGCTTGTATTTCGGACCATGAATCAGCCAAAATTCAAGCCATGTATTGCCAGCTTAATGTAGTATTAACCCCTCAAGCTTTTTTGCAGTAAAGCATCCAGTCTAAACAAATGCACAACGCCCAGCAAAGGATTTCTTACATTTTTGTGCCCAATAACTTACATTCATCCTGTTTCTCAAACTTCCTATCTGAAGGCAAGAGCATCAAATGCAAGATCAGAAGGGACAATGCAATCTCTGGCAGCTGTTCACCTACTGGCTGGGGAAGGTGAGAGGAGGCGGGCACAGGGGAGTGGCTTGCTTTGTGTTTTTGGTGATGCATAGCACTTAGTGCAGTAGCAGACAGCTACTAAGAGTATGCACGCAAGAATGGCTTTATAGTATCCTGTAAGAGAAAGAAGCCACTCTAGATCCAGGATGTCCAGGCCAGCACTCTGATTTTGAACTAATTTTTTTTAAATAGCCTAAAAAAAGTGTTCCCATCTCCTCCTCTTCAGCCAGTGCCCCCAATAGCAAGCCGCTTTCTCTGGGGGCACAGGTGTACATAAGCCACACAGAGCCGTGGCTCGGCCCCGTCCTCACACTCTCCCCATTGGCTCACTGGCTAATGGTTGCCACTGCTGTTTCATCCAATGAGGAATGAGAGACTTTTAGGAAGCTCGGCTCTTGTGCACACTACTGGATCAAGAGGTGAGTATTAGTATGGGGGGCGGTCTGGGGGGGGCGCTGCACACAGAAAGTTTTTTTACCTTCATGCATAGAAATCACTTACCTGTATGTCATTTGGTTTCAAGTGGTTGTACCTGAGCGATGCCTGCAGCAGTACCATTTATTAGAACCCACAACAACCGATGCGGTTAAGTAGCTGCTTGATTGTTATTATGATCAGCGAGAGGGGACCTCCTACTAGGAGACCCACTGGGAGGAGATCGACTGGTCAGAAACCCAAACAAAGCAGGTCTCAGCTATGGTAACCCGCGAAGCAGCGTTATGACTAGGGTTGCCACATTTTCTTCAAGTCAAACCTGAACAATTTAGCGGCGCACAGCAATTTTGTTTCATAGTATAAACTATACATATATTTTGCTATTAAATAACATTTCTAATCATAACAAGAGTCCCCCTTTACATCAGAGTCCACAGAGTTCCCTTTACATCAGAGTCCACAGAGTTCCCTTTACATCAGAGTCCACAGAGTTCCCTTTTTATATCTGAACTCACAGTTACCTTTCACTGTAAGGGGGGACTCTGCAGACTCTGATGTAAGGGAGAACTCTGAGGACTGACATAAGGGATGCTCTGGGAACCCTGATTTAAGGGGGAAAACTGATGTACAGACAGGACTCTGATGTAAGGGGGGGACACTGTAGCCTCTGGTGTAAAGGGGAACTTTGATGTAAGGGGTGCTCTGAGAACCCTGATTTACCTTAGTGTATCCACTCAAAGGCAGGAGAGAGAAGGGGGGAGACTTCAGTCACAGACAGGGATGGATGGTGAGCTCACTCACCCCTTGGCAGTCAGCACCTCTCATCCAGATGTATCTGGAGCTGCTGGACTTCAAATTTCTGACCCCCACTTTCCTTTTCTAAGGCACAGCGCTGGGGATTGGAGTGTGGGCAGGCACAGGGGGGTAGGGGCAAAAGGAAGAGGTGCAGCTATAGCCCTCTCTCCTCTCCCATTTGTGTATGTGTTTGGGGGGATTGTTAGTTTGGGCAGTGTGAAAGAATGTGTAACAGACACTCAGCTTAGACAACTGCAGCCAGCAACCCAGCTGGAAAGCCGTAGCCCAGTCTGAATAATTTGTCCGGGTTTCAGGCAGTCTGATTCCAAACTCGAACTGTCCGGGTGAATCCCGGACAGGTGGCAATCCTAGTTATGACATCACTTCCGGTTTACTCAGGAACCAATAGCACCCGTTTTCAAAAATCGAAAGCATTTAAAAACACAGATCTTGGCATTTTGAATGCTTTCAAGTGCAGAGGAGAGGTTTGGGGTCTTATAGACCCAAGATCCCTTCATATACATGTCACGTGTCTATTGCTGTCATAGGGATGTTTAAATTCCTTCTGACAGCAATAAAAGTGATAAAAAAAAGAAAATTAAAGGCACAGTGTAAAAATAAAAAATAAAAATAAATAATAAAGAAAAAAGTCAAGCGCCCCATCCCTCCGTGCTCGCACGCAAAAGCGAATGCATACATACACGGGCCCACATTTGTAAACAGTGTTCAAACCACACATGTGAGGTATCGCCAGGATCGTTAGAGTGTGAGCAATAATTCTAGCCCTAGACCTCCTCTGTATCTCCAACCTGGTAACCTGTACAAAAATTAAAATTGTCACCTATGGAGATTTTTAAGTACCATAGTTTGTCGCCATTCCACGAGCATGCGCAATTTTAAAGCGTGTAACATCATCTTTCACATTATACAAAAAACTGGGCTTACTTTACTGTTTTTTTTTATTATTAAACAAAGTGCATTTTTCCCCAAAAAAAGTGTGTTTGAAAGATTTCTGCTCAAATACAGTGTGACATAAACTATTGCAACGACCGCCGTTTTATTCTCTAGGGTCTCTGCTAAAAGCAAGATATAATGTTTGGGGGTTCTAAGTAATTTTCTAGCAAAAAATACTGATTTTAACTTGTAAGCAGCAACTGTCAGAAAAAGGACTGGTCTTCAAGTGGTTAAAGTCACTTTAACACAGCAGTTTGTGTTTTTTGTGGGTCCCTCGTGTTTCATCACCTGTTGATCCTGCCAGTAGATTTGTAATTTTTCCACTTTCTTTAATGGGTCAAGCTGTCCAGAATATGTGTCAGTTGCAGTTTGGGACAAACAAAACTGTTATGCCCGGTACACACGATCGCACATTCCGACAACAAAATCCATGGATTTTTTTCGACGGATGTTGGCTCAAACTTGTCTTGCATACACACAGTCACACAAATATTGTCGGAAATTCCGAACGTCAAGAACGCGGTGATGTACAACACGTACGATGAGCCGAGAAAAATGAATAGCCAGTGCGGCTTTCTGCTTGATTCCGAGCATGCGTGGAACTTTGTGCGTCGGAATTGTGTACACACGATCGGAATTTACGACAACGGATTTTGTTGTCGGAAAATTTGAGATCCAGCTCTCCAATTTTGTGTGTCGGAAATTCCGATGGAAAATGTCCGATGGAGCCTACACACGGTCGGAATTTCCAACAACAAGCTCCCATTGAACATTTCACGTCGGAAAATCTGACCGTGTGTACGGGGCATTAGGCTGTTAAAACCATTTTTTCCAAAAAGAAAAAAAAGAAGCTGGAGCATGTCTTTAATTTTTTGGCCATTTACTTAAAGCGTAACTCCACTTTTGTTGAGAAAAAAACATTTCTCTGGGTGATCTATGTACATTGGTAAAATCTTTTTGTTATTCTGAAGAAATCCCTGTGTGTTCCTCTGTGCCCATGCGGCAAAATGAGTCTAATGGGAGTGGTTTCATAATTATCAATCAGCTGTTGCAGGGCTCTAATAGAGAAAGGTGCTGGGCATGACTTCCTACTGGGAGTATCTCACCACAGTTGTACCGCGGCAAGTTGGCTCATCTGCACAAATCGCTGTCATTGTACGTCGGGCACGTACACGGCGACTCGTGGGCATGCGCGCGCCGCCTGAGACACATGTGCATGTCCATTCACGAGCGGAGGGGCCAACCAGCGGGTCCGGTGGACTCGATGTCTGCCGGCCACCCGCTATCATTCCAGTGACAGGAAGAACGGGGATCTGTCAGTGTAAACAAACAGATCCCCATTCTGTCAGGGGAGGAGAGAGAGATCGTCTGCTCCTAGTGATTCCTCCTCCAGTAAGCCCAGCCCCGATACAGTTAGCAACACCTCCTAGGGAACACATCTAACCCCTTGATCGCCCCCTAGTGTTAACCCCTTCCCTGCCAGTGACATTTATACAGTAATCAGTGGATATTTTTAGCTCTGATCGCTGTATAAATGTCAGTGGTCCCAAAAAAGTGTCAAAAGTGTCCGATTTGTCCGCCGCAATGTCGCAGTCCTGCTAAAAATTGCAGATCACCGCCATTACCAGTAAAAAAAAAAAAAAAATAATAATAATAAAAATGCCATAAATCTATCCCATAGTTTGTAGACGATATAACTTTTGCGCAAAAAAATCAACATGCGCTTATTGTGGTTTTCTTTTTTTTTTACCAAAAATATGTAGCAGAATACATATTGGCCTAAACCAGGGATATGCAATTAGTGGACCTCCAGCTGTTGTAAAAACTATAAGTCCCATCATGCCTCTGCCTCCGGGTGTCATGCTTGTGGCTGTCAGTCTTGCTATGCCTCAGGGGACTTGTAGTTCTGCTGAACAGCTGGAGGTCCGCTAATTGCATATCCCTGGCCTAAACTGAGGAAGAAATTTGATTTTTAACATTTTTTGGGGGGATATTTAGCATAGCAAAAAGTGAAAAATATTGTTTTTTCTTCAAAATTGTCACTCTTTTATGTATATAGTGCAAAAAATAAAAACCGCAGAGGTGATCAAATACCACCAAAAGAAAGCTCTATTTGTGGGAAAAAAAAGACGTCAATTGTGCTTGAGTACAGCGTCATATGCCCGTGCAATTGTCAGTTAGGAGTCGCCTAGGCGGCCTGAAGGCAGAACAAGGAAGTGGGACAGGAAGTCCCTCTCTAAAGTAAATACCCACTCCCCCGCCCCAAAAAAATGACATGCCAAATGTGGCATGTAAGGGGGCAAGAAGTACTTAAAGCGGAAGTTCCACTTTTGGGTAAAACTCCGCTTTAAGGGGCAAATCCTTACGGTCCTTAAGTGGTTAATCTGATCTGTATCTTAATGCAGACTTCTGGAAAAATCCGTGAGCCAATCACACAAGCAGGAAATTATGTTTTTTGGGGGGCGTTCTGTACACATTCTCTGTACAGAACACCTCCAGGTAGCCATATTGCATTGCATTTTCAGAAATTTACAGCGGCTGCAGATTGAAAAGGAAAGGTCATTTTATAACATTCAATTACAATATGACTTGTGTTGTCATTGTATATACTATATTATTTTTTCTTTATTTGTTATTTCCCACCCCCCCCCCACAAAAGTGGACTTACCCTTTAAATTTCTGTCAATGCAACATGTCCATCTAAAAACTACCCTTTCCACAGGGAGACAATGCTGCAGCACAGTTTTACTACAGAACGCACAACATTCTCACCATGGTAAAGGATATGTAAAAAAAAAATGGCCCTAATGGCAAGATTAATAAGTGACAAAACTATGTTACCGAATGATCCTAATAAAGGCAATAATAATGTTGTGTATGCAGGGGCGGACTGACAACTCATGGGGCCCCCGGGCAATAGGAGATCATGGGGCCCCTGGGCAATAGGAGAAGGTTTTGGGGCCCCAAGGCAATAGATTATGGGGCCACACAGTATATACACACACACACACACACATATACACACATACAATATACACACAGACACACAATGTACAGACAGTATACACACACAGAATACACATACACACACTGAAAAGGTACTGGAGAGGCGGGACAGCTATAATCTTGGGAGTTTAAAAAAACACAGATTTTTACATACTGTCCCTAATTTTATTGAGGCTGGCAACCCTGATGGGGCCCCTTAGTGGCATGGGGCCCTCGGGCAGTGCCCGAGTGCCCGAATGGTCAGTTCGCCCCTGTGTGTATGCGATTATCTGTGCATATGTGTGTGTGATCAATAAAGCTGCAAGCATGAAGCGAAAAAAATCCCTTTAATGTATATAAAAAAAAAAATGCTGTGCTACCTTCAATTTGTAAATAATAACCAATATCTATCGTCTAATGTTCTATGTGTTTACAGAAATCGTGAAAAATAAAATAATAAATAAATGTAAAAAGTTCACCTGTCGATTGTAGATGGAAACTTTTTAAAGCTATATACTGTATGCTCATGTCTGGCCTTACTACATGTGAGTGGCTTTCTATTTCTATGCTTTTTTTTTAATCAAGTAACAGTCAACACTATGTAGGTTCTCGTTGTCTTTTAACGTGAATGCTGTGCAATCATCCATCCACACACCTGAGCTTCTGAGTTTCTCCAAGAGTGAGGCCGGGTTCACACTGTAACCCGCTGGACTTCTCCTTTTTTAATGTTTATTATGGGTTGATAGTTTTTTTTTTTTGTTTTTTTTTTGATGATTGCTGAAAACACATAGAACACGAGATTATAGATATAGGTTATAAATCACATAAATATTAATCACTTCAATATCAGGCACTTTTCCCCCCTTCCTGCCCAGGACAATCTTCAGCGCTGTCACACTTGTATTGTTTTGTTCACACAACTAGAGCTTTCTTTTGGTGGCATTTAATCACCACTGGGTTTTTTTTTAAAAACACATTTCTTTGGTGAATGTAACCCAAATCAGTGTATATTATTTAGTCTGTAGGACAGTTATAGTCCAAAAACTATAGTATATATATCAGAAAATTTGTCAGTCCTGATGTACTGATGGCCTCTCATTTCTTGAGGCCCTACAATGTCAGGACAATACAAATGTCCCCCAAATTAGCCCTTTTTGGAAAGTAGACAGTCCAATATAAAAATGTGCAATTTGTTTCGTTTCTGAATTTGTTTTTTTTTAAACGATTTTCGACAAATTTGTTAATTCGGAAATATCCGAATTAACAAAAGCCCGTTTAACAATTTTTTCTGAATATTTGTAAATTTGTAAATACCTACATTCGGAAATTTTCGAAATTCGAAAATCCAAAAAACCCAAAATTTGAAAATCTGAAATAGCTAACTAATACCTTACCAACTATTAAATTATAGGTATTGGAATTTCCTTTTAAATTTGGCTGTTAGGGAACGCAACGAATGCAAATTTATCCGAAGTTATGAATTATCCGAAATAACGAATGCAGCATCTAAACGAATGGAACGAAACAAATTAATAATAATAAATAACAATAATAATAAAAAAACTTTATTTTTATTAACTAGCTAACTAACTAATAACAACTAACTATTAAATTATAGGTATTGGAACTTTCTTTCAACTTTGGCTGTTAGGGAACATAACGAATACGGATTTATCCAAAGTTACGAATTATCCGAAATAACGAATGCCGCATGTAAACAAATGCAACGGAACAAATTAATAATAATAAATAACAATAATATTAATAAACTTTTTATTATTATTATTATTATTTATTTTTAATTTGTTCCGTTCCATTTGTTTACATGTGACTTTCGTTATTTCGGATAATTCGTAACTTCGGATAAATCCATATTCATTATGTTCCCTAACAGCCAATTTTGAAAGGAAGTTCCAGTACCTATAATTTAATAGTTAGTTATTATTAGTTAGTTAGCTAGTTATTCTTTCAAATTTTCGGATTTTCTTTCTTATTTTCGCATTTTCAAATTTACGAATTTACGAATTTATGAATGTTCGAATTTACGAATTGCTATCATAACGAATGACCCCCCAAAAAAACAGATGAAACAAAAACGATCAAATTTTTCGGAAGTGGACATGTATTTAGTAAGAGGCATGGAGGGTTTTTTGAAGTTGCAATTTTTTGTCATAATTTTTGGGGAAAAATTAAGAAATTGAAAAAAAACATTTTTCACAATTTTGTTTTCTTTTTTACATACTATCACCAGTGCAGTACAGTGTAATCATATAACTTGTATGATTGATCAGGGACACTGACTGGTGACAGTGCGAAAGACATTTTTAAAAATGTTGTACTACTTTGGGGAAGTGATCAGGATTTTTTTCTTAATTTACACATTATGTATGCTTATAGCCGTGAATTACATTGCTATAAGCAAGCATTTTACTGAATAAAACTAAATCACTCAGTGATTTAGTTGAACAGTTTGATTGAACAGTTTGTTTTGTTATGATTAACTGTGTTGGTCAAAGATAATCACATGGTGCAGATGGGCTGTGATTGGCCCTGTCTGTACCATGTGATCAAATTGACCAATCACAGCTAGCAACACAATTGTACACCATGGATGGCATGAAAGAAAGCCATCCTTGGTGTACAACTGTCAAGTGACCTGCTGTGGTTGGTCACGGCAGTAACATGGTGCCGGCAGCGAACCAGTACACTGATCAGTCATTGGCTGTTAAATAAAACTATGTTGAATTGTTGTGTTAATGCTGGTGACAGACTGTATCAATTACAATATGCCAATTTTGGTTTTGCTCATAGATATAATTTAAAGTGGCGTTCCACCCACTTTTACAACTCTTCAGCATCCCTCACTAAACTGTGCACTGTAAACGAATTGGATATTTAAAAAAAAATTTTCTCAGCACCTACTGTATATCTGCTGTATTCATTTTTCACTTCCTCCTACCTGGCCGCGGCCCATCGCATCATTTCCTGTTTGCAATGCCTTCTGGGAAGGAGCGGCAACTTCCTCGGAAACTGCCGTTGCTATGGAAACCTGACCTGAAACCTATTACACTGCTTGTGCTGCACGGAGCATGTGCGAGATCTGCAAGGATGAGATCCAGGAAGAAATACAGTCTGGCTTCAGATGCCCACACTTAAGATGGCCACGGCCTGCTGTAAGTTTATAAAATAACAAACTACTGCTATAAACTAACAAAACAGACCTTAGTTTACAGACTAACTTTAATAGAATACATTAAGCTTGTGTATTATAGGGGTATTTTTATTTAAAAAGTATAATTTTGGCCGGAACACCACTTTAAGTCCTGTGAGGAGCCACACACTAGCATCGGACAGATTCTGCAAAGTTTTCATGGTGGATATTGTGCTTTGTTAAAGTGGAGTTCCGGTCTCCAAGCCCAAATGATCCTAATCACATCATCAAGCTTGTTGTTATTCACCATAACTGCAATGGATTTTGCTGGCCATGCACACATTAGAAATACATACTAGATGATCATTTCTCTTTTCTCCGTCGATTCTGGTTGCAGTCATAGAAGTTGTGGGCAGCTGAAGCCGGCCTGGCTTCATTTCCTGGATTTCATGCAGCTGGTTACCCAGCATGCACCCCGCGATCTCGTGCCTGTGCAGGAATAACCCTGCAGGACGTGCTTTTTTCCGTTCAGGAAATCTTGTGTTGCGACTTCTGGGATTGATGACATTGATATCCCAGGAGTCAATGGGCCAGGCTGATGACGTAGTTGCCTAAGCAGCCGCAACTGGAAATCGCGGGGGGAAGACTAATGAGAGAAAGGTACTTTTTTAAGAAATTTCACCACATAAGCAGCCAAACATTACATCATTATAGGTGCACATTGCAATGTGGCAATTTAAAAAAAAATGAGTGGAACTCTGCTTTAACCACTTGCCAACCGCTGCACGCTGATATACGTCGGGACAATGGCAGTGGTGGGAAAATTGGCGTACTTGTACGTCCCCTTTAATTGATGAGGCTAGCGGGTGCGCGTGCCTGCCGCATACAGCTTGACCATGCCCGCGGGACCCATGGCCTCGATGTCTGCCGGTCGCCTGGCGATCTTGTCATGGAGCCGCAGAACGGGGAGATGCCTATGTAAACAAGGCATTTCCCCGTTCTGCCTTGTGACATGACAGAGATCACTGCTCCCTGTCATCGGAAGCAGTGATTGCTGTCATGTCAGTGGTAGCCCATCCCCCCACAGTTAGAATCACTCCCTAGGACACACCTAACCCCTTGATCGCCTCCTAGTGTTTAACCCTTATCTGCCAGTGTCATTTACACAGTAATCAGTGCATTTTTATAGCACTGATTGCTGTATAAATGACAATGGTCCCAAATTAGTGTCAAAAGTGTCCGATGTGTCCGCCATAATGTCACAGTCACGATAAAAATTCGCAGATCGCCGCCATTACTAAAAACAAAAAAATAATAATAAAAATGCCATAAAACTATCCCCTATTTTGTAGACGCTAACTTTTGTGCAAACCAATCAATATACGCTTATTGCGATTTTTTTTTTACCAAAAATATGTAGAAGAATACATATTAGCCTAAACTGAGGAAAAAATTTGTTTTTTTATATATTTTTGGGCAATATTTATTATAGCAAAAAGTAAAAAAAAAGTTTTTTTTTTTTTTTTTTTTTTTTAAATTGTCGCTCTTTTTGTGTTTATAGCGCAAAAAATAAAACTGCAGAGGTGATCAAATACCACCAAAAGAAAGCTCTATTTGTGGGAAAAAAAGGACGTCAATTTTGTTTGGGTGCAATGTCACACGAGCGCGCAATTGTAGGTTAAAGCGACCCAGTTGCCGAATCGCAAAAAGTACTCTGGTCAGGAAGGGGGTAAAATCTTCCGTGGCTGAAGCGATTAAGCTGCAAAAGGGGTGAACTCGACAATTTGAGTTTGCAGAAAAAAATGACTGATTTTGCTGTTGGCAAAATTTTACAGAAAGGCAGGAACTAAGTTGCATAGGTGAAATAAATAAATGAGAAAAAAGGAAAAAGAGATTTGGCTAGAGCCACATCCGAAACATACAGTACAAATAGTCTGCGGGACCAGGTGTGCCAGCGCCCGCCTAATTAACCAGACTTTAGAGGTTCAGCATAGGAGACATAGGATCAAAAAATATCAATGTTTATTGTACAAAATTCATGTAAATGTATAAAAACAGAGGCATACAAGCCTAAAATAGATCCACAGATAGTTGTTACAAAAATTCTCTACTATAATCCTGGAAGACCATATTTGTAGATTAATTTGCTATCTACAAATATGGTCTTCCGGTATTATAGTAGAGAATTTTTGTAACAACTATTTGTGGATCTATTTTAGGCTTGTATGCCTCTGTTTTTACACATTTACAGTGGGGACGGAAAGTATTCAGACCCCTTAAATTTTTCACTCTTTGTTATATTGCAGCCATTTGTTAAAATCATTTAATTTTTTTTGCTCATTAATGTACACACAGCACCCCATATTGACAGAAAAACACAGAATTGTTGACATTTTTGCAGATTTATTAAAAAAGAAAAACTGAAATATCACATGGTCCTAAGTATTCAGACCCTTAGCTCGGTATTTAATAGAAGCACCCTTTTGATCTAATACAGCCATGAGTCTTTTTGGGAAAGATGCAACAAGTTTTTCACACCTGGATTTGGGGATCCTCTGCCATTCCTCCTTGCAGATCCTCTCCAGTTCTGTCGGGTTGGATGGTAAACGTTGGTGGACAGCCATTTTTAGGTCTCTCCAGAGATGCTCAATTGGATTTAAGTCAGGGCTTTGGCTGAGCCATACAAGAACAGTCACGGAGTTGTTGTGAAGCCACTCCTTTATTTTAGCTGTGTGCTTAGGGTCATTGTCTTGTTGGAAGGTAAACCTTCGGCCCAGTCTGAGGTCCTGAGCACTCTGGAGAAGGTTTTTATCCAGGATATTCCTATACTTGGCCGCATTCATCTTTCCCTCGATTGCAACCAGTCGTCCTGTCCCTGCAGCTGACAAACACCCCCACAGCATGATGCTGCCACCACCATGCTTCACTGTTGGGACTGTATTGGACAGGTGATGAGCAGTGCCTGGTTTTCTCCACACATACCGCTTAGAATTAAGGCCAAAAAGTTCTATCTTGGTCTCATCAGACCAGAGAATCTTATTTCTCACCATCTTGGAGTCCTTCAGATGTTTTTTAGCAAACTCCATGCGGGCTTTCATGTGTCTTGCACTGAGGAGAGGCTTCCGTCGGGCCACTCTGCCATAAAGCCCCAACTGGTGGAGGGCTGCAGTGATGATTGACTTTCTTCAACTTTCTCCTATCTCCCGAATACACCTCTGGAGCTCAGGCACAGTGATCTTTGGGTTCTTTTTTACCTCTCTCACCAAGGCTCTTCTCCCCCGATAGCTCAGTTTGGCCGGACGGCCAGCTCTAGGAAGGGTTCTGGTCGTCCCAAATATCATCCGATTAAGGATTATTTAGGCCACTGTGCTCTTAGGAACCTTAAGTGCCGCAGAAATTTTTTTGTAACCTTGGCCAGATGTGTGCCTTGCCACAATTCTGTCTCTGAGCTCTTCAGGCAGTTCCTTTGACCTCATGATTCTCATTTGCTCTGACATGCATTGTGAGCTGTAAGGTCTTATATAGACAGGTGTGTGTCTTTCCTAATCAAGTCCAATCAGTATAATCAAACACAGCTGGACTCAAAAGAAGGTGTAGAACCATCTGAAGGATGATCAGAAGAAATGGACAGCACCTGAGTTAAATATATGAGTGTCGCAGCAAAGGGTCTGAATACTTAGGACCATGTGATTATTTATTTTTTTCTTTTTTAATAAATCTGCAAAAATGTCAACAATTCTGTGTTTTTCTGTCAATATGGGGTTCTGTGTGTACATTAATGAGGAAAAAAATGAACTTAAATGATTTTAGCAAATGGCTGCAATATAACAAAGAGTGAAAAATGTAAGTGGGTCTGAATACTTTCCGTCCCCACTGTAAATTAATTGTGTACAATAAAAATTGACAAGCTTCTAAAAGCTGGTGCTGACATATCTGGTCCCGCAGTCTTTTTTTTAAATCATTTTTAAAAAATTTATTTTAAGCAGTATGAACAGGCATAGATAGGTCACGGATGCAGCTGCTAAGGAAAGGGAATTGAGACATGAGTAAGGGGATAACATATGCCAGAGGGATGAGACATTGTAAATAACAGTCAAATCAGTCCCGCAGTCTTTTTGTAAAAAAATAAATAAGTTGCTGCAACCCTCAGGAGTAAAATCTGAAAAGGAAAGTAAAAAAGTTAAAAAAAAAAAAAAGTATAGCTGTACCATATATTTTGCTTTCCCTACTGAATTCAATTCATTTGACCAAGATGGCAAGATTTTACTGACATCTCCCATTTTTTGCTGCAATTTGGGGAAATAAAATTCTTAGTTTGGCTCCCACAAAAATTTGTTGCATGGCATATGGAAAGAACAAGAAGGCATGCAGGAAACTAAAAACAAAGGCAATGACAAGGAGCCATATAAAGTGCAGCGCTAAATTAAGTTAAAATTACAAGAGTGAAGAAAGGCTTAAAAAGAAAATGAATGAAGAGTCCCAAATGCACAGTTCATATGAACAGGAAAGATCAAAACCAAAATCCGTGCTCTGTATAGATGAAAAAGCTGTAGGTGAGGGGAAAAGTGATAATACTTCACATTAGATAGATCCTGCTCCACACCCAGGTGAGAGTAATTAATCCTGCTTACCAGCTTTCCGTGACGTCTATGCAGTGGTCAGGTAATGGTAATCAGGTAATGTACAGGTAAATTGGTCTCCCCAGGAACCTTAAGACTGGATCCCCGCTTTACAGATGGAGCTCGGAAATGTAAAACAAAAGAAATGCTCCCATAGTGCAGTACTTCAAAATTCCAAATTTAATGGTGTAAAAAGATTGCACTTACAGGATAAAAGCATAGAAACAGCATGTCTTTATACTGGAACCGTGGCCTCCCTACGAGCTTCGCTTCACTTTCTGGTTTGCTTGTCCGGGCCAATCCCCAGATGATGTTTTTTTGTGATGAAACATGTAGGTTGGGGCCTACGACGGTGACGTCATCGCGCTACTCCTCCCAGGAAGTTCACATACAAGCAAACCAGGAAGCTCGTAGGGACGCAGGGACGTAGGGACGCCGCGGTTCTAGTATATAGTATAAGACATGCTGTTTCAATGCTTTTGTCCTGTAAGTGCAATCTTTTTACACCATTAAATTTGAAATTTTGAAGTACTGCACTATGGGAGCATTTTTTCTGTTTAAGATTTCCAAGCTCCATCTGTAAAGTGGGGATCCCAGCCAGTATTAAGGTTCCTGGGGAGACCTATTTCCCTGTGCTCGGTGAGACCCCGGCATAGTGGTCACGGAAAGCTGGTAAGCAGGATTAATTACTTTCACCTGGGTGTGGAGCAGGATCTACCTAATGTGAAGGATTATCACTTCCCCCCTCACCTACAGCTTTTTTATCTATACGAAGCACGGATTTTGGTTTTGGTCTCTCCTGTTCATATGAACTGTGCATTTGGGACTCTTCATTCGTTTTCTTTTTAAGCCTTTCTTCGCTCATGTAATTTTAACTTCATTTAGTGCTGCACTTATTTTTCATTTTATATCTATTTGAGTTTATATTTGACTTGGGGGTGCTAGCAGCTGTATCTTATATCCTACATTTATATTTCTAGCGCAGCGTTAGCCCTTGGGATTTATTTTTGCAATAAGGAGCTAGCCAGACTTCACCCTGGCTGAAAATGGAAGCAAAACATTTGGCTCAGACTTCCAAGAATTTGCAAGCCCCCAATTTACAAGCAGCTTGAACCTGGTCGAACTCCAGTTCAATTTATTGATCTTTGGACAAAGCAAATAATGTGTTATTTCAAATGCACTGATGTTAAAATGCACTGATATTTTATACACATTCTTTCTACTATGTAGCAAAAACCACAGAGAAGCAAAAATAATAATAAAAAAAAATAATAAAAAAAAGCAACACTAAACAGAGACAATTGGAAGTTTGCAGACTTTAAGTTGTCTTAGCAAAACCCATGTAAATAAATCAATTTTCTAAAAAGGCATTTCCTACTGTGTGGCGAAATGGGCAAAAATGACTCTGAAAACATCTAGGAAATAGACCTCCTGTCCTGAAATCCATTTTCCTCTTTCTGAAAAGCACAAGCAAGGAGTCATGCCATGCTTTTTAAAACAAGCTCACTCCCCAGAGAGCAGGGGTTGTTGGCATGTAACATAGAAAGACTGGTTAATTTTAAAATCTTTTTTCTTTTGGAAAATTTTCTTTATTTTAATTTTAATTTTTTATTTTAATGTAATGCAGATAGAAGAGATTTCTGCTTATCACCTTTTGAGAACAAATTTAGCTATTTTAATTATAGCCCCGGAAATAAAAAAAATATACCTTTTCAGCCTATTCACTTCCTTTGCTCCCCTTTACATTAGTCATATTAGTTGTGATACTTTTCTTTGCGGACATAGGGCTCTATGCATACTGAGGTATATCAGGTATATCTTAACAACCTAAGACCCATCTTTTTACTCCCTTTTACCTCCAAACTCCTTGAACATTTAGTCTACAACCGACTGTGCGACCACCTCATTGAGAATAACCTTCTTGATCCCCTTCACTACTAAAACTCAAGGAACTACTAAAACTGTTCCTTGAGTTTTAGTACTGGGTTTTTGGTTACAGCAATAACACTACAATTGGTGTTTGGTCAGATAACGATCGGTCATTGCACCGACCAACAACTAATACTGAACTTGCCTTGTCTCCTTTCCCCCATTCCCCATTCTTTATATTGATCCCCTTCAGTCTAGATTTCGCCCACAGCACTCCACAGAAACTGCCCTCCTAAAACTCACAAACGACTTACTAACAGCCAAAACCAATGATCATTATTCCATACTCTTACTCTTGGATCTTTCCGCTGCCTTTGATACAGTTGACCACCCCCTCCACCTCAAAAAACTAAATTTGCTTGGTCTCCATGACTGCACTCTTCGTTGGTTCGAATCTTACCTATCTCATCGCACCTTCAGTGTCACTTACAACTCCACTTCCTCCTCCCCAATTCCCCCAAGGTTCTGTCCTTGGACCTATTCTCGGTCTACACGTCCTCCCTGGGTCAGCTGATAGCCTTCCATGGCTTCCACTACCATTTATTTGCTGATGACACCTAAATCTATCTCTCTGCCCCTCAGCTCACCCCATTAATCTCCTCACACATCACTGATTTACTAACAGACATATCAGCCTGGATGTCAAACAACTTCCTCAAACTGAATCTATCTAAAACTGAGGTCTTAATATTTCCTCCCCCACGTGTCACTTCCCCTGACTTCTCTGTCAAGATCAATGGCACATCTATCAGTCCGTCCCCACATGCCAGGGTGCTAGAGGTAACCTTAGACTCTGAACTGTCATTTCAGGCCCACATCCAATCCCTGTCCAAATCATGATGCCACCTTAGCCTCCGCAACATTTCCAGAATATGCCACTTTTTAACTAATGACACCACCAAGCTTCTAATTCACTCCCTGGTTATCTCTTGCCTCGACTTCTGCACCTCCCTCCTCATTGGATTACCTTTACATAGACTATCCCCCCTTCAGTCCATAATGAATGCCACTGCAAGACTCATCCACCTTACCAACCATTCAGTGTCCTCCACCCCTCTCTGCAAATCCCTCCACTGGCTTCCACTCACCCAACAAATAAAATTCAAAGTACTAACAATAATTTACAAAGCCATCCATAACTCTACCCCCAGCTACATCACTAACCTAGTCCCAAAATACCAACCAAGCCGCTCTCTTCGCTCCTCCCAAGACCTCCTGTCCTCTAGCTCCCATGTCAGCTCCTCCCATGCTCGCCTCCAAGATTTCTCCAGAGCTCCTACCATCCTTTGGAACTCCCTACCCCAATCTGTCTGACTGTCCCCAAATATATCCATCTTTAGACGATCCCTGAAAACCCTTCTCTTTAAAGAAGCCTATCCTGCTTCTAACTAACACTGTTCTACTTCCTCCATCAGCTCATCCCCTACAACTATTACCTTTTGTATCAATTGACCCTCCCTTTTTAGATTGTAAGCTCTAATGAGCAGGGCCCTCTGATTCCTCTTGTACCAAATTGTAATGTAACTGTAATGTCTGCCTTTATTTTGTTAAGCTCTGCGCATACCGTTGGTGCTATATAAAACCTGTATACGGTAATAATAATAATAATAATAATATCAAAAAGTACATCCATTTGGTTGTTTATGCTCCATCCTCAATTCTCATAAATAGTTGACAAAGATCAGCAAAAAGTGCACACATCTAAAGGGATGATTGATGCCTTCTTTCTTTATTACCTGAAAACCTTTTCTGTCTGTCCCTCCCCAAACAGCATATTTTTTACTCTATGTCAGACATGCTACAGAAGCCCTGTGCTGTACAGAAATAGAAACAATGACTGTTACCAATTACCAATTAAACAACTATACATGAGAAGCAATACATAAAAATATGAAACCAATATGTGTACAGTATACGGATAGAAACTGTGCAAAAGCTTTAGACACTTATGAAAAATGCTGTAAAGTGAAAATGCTTTAACCCCTTGCCTACCGGACACTTTTACCCCCTTCCTGCTTAGGCCAATTTTCAGCTTTCAGCCCTGTCACACTTTGAATGACAATTGCGCGGTCATGAAACGCTGTACCCAAATTTATTTTTTATCATTTTGTTTACACAAATATCATTTTCTTTTGGTGGTATTTAATCACCACTGGGTTTTTTATTACTTGCTTAGCAAATGAAAAAATCTGAAAATTTTGAATAAAAAAAATTTTTTTTTAGCTTCTGTTATAAAATGTTGTAAATAAGTAATTGTTCACCTTCACTGACAGGCACTGATAGGCTTTATTGATGATGTGGCACTAATGGGCACTGATAGGCAACACTGATATGCAGCATGATGACCCTGTTAGACGGCACTGATATGCAGCACTGATGGGCACTGATAGGCGGCACTGAAGGCCAACACTGATAGATGGCACTGATAGGCGGCACTGATGAGGAGGCACTGACAGGCATCACTGATGGGCACTAAAAGGAAGTACTGATGGGTGCTGATTGACATCTCTGGTGGGCACTGACAGGCATTACTGATGGGGCAGACCTCCCCTATGAGGAATGCTGCTTATCGGCTCTCCTCTACTCACGCCCTGTCAGCATGAGGAGAGGAATGCCAATAACTGGCATTTCCTATTTACACTGTGATCAGCTGTGATTGGACACAGCTGATCACATGGTAAAGAGCCTACGTCATAAGCTCTTTACCGAGATCCAAGGGACACACCGCACCACAGATCTCCACACTGCTCATCCCCCGCACTGCGCACGAGTGGCCTGTTCTGAAGGAAGTCATATGACGTCCACTCAGAAGGGGTAGTGGTTAAAAAAACCTGCAATAAATAATTATTATTCATGAGTCAACAATCTACAAAGTGCATAAACAGAAAACAAACCTAGATAGAATATAGAGCCTGCCCGAAGAACAAAACCCGGTACAGGAAAGGCTAATACGCTGCCCTTGTGATCTGCATGCAGGTGCCAATGTATTCTAAATGGCACCCCAAATGGAAATCACAGATGCAGTGCGTTTGTGGACACAAAATCACATGGTACTGCAGTACCATGCGGTTTGGTGCAGTGCGGTTTGAATAAGTAGTTCTGTGGTCCAGGGTGTTTTGCAGCCCATTCGAATCAATAGGCTGTCATAACAGCCCACATGGGAATGCGTGGGAATCGCACAGGAACACCCTAATATTTGGTATGTCCACCTTTTTCCTGTAAAACAGCATAAATAGGTACACATGCACACAGATTCATTAGAAACTCTGCAGGCAGATTCAATGATATTGAGATCAAGGCTCTACGGGGAATGTAAAATTTCTTCCAGAATGAATGACTTGTACTTCCTTTTGATGTAGACAGTTCTTTATGACTTTAGCTGTCACCTTTTTTTCTGCTGCAGAATACATTTGGGACCGATTACTCTGCTGATCTTTATGCAGAAATGCAGCCCCAAACCTGCATGGAACCTCCACCATGCTTCAATGTTGCCTGCAGATATTTACTCGTGTTTATCCTTGTATCACTTTCCAGATCTTTGATGAACAAACTAATATTTTAGATGTGGACTTATAAGTCAAGGGCACCTGCTTCCATTTTTAAGCACACCAGTTCTTGCATTTTTGTGCATAGGCAAGTCCCTTTCTCTTGATTCCATGTCTATGTATGGTTTTTTAGCTGAAAATCTTTCATGAAGGCCACTTCTGACCAGACTTCTTTGAACTGTCAGCCGCGTTTGGGCTGCTAGTGTCACTGGACTTATTCAGATTATAATGGGAAGTCAGCATAATGTGCCTTTCTTCTCCTGCACTATGTTTGCTTGGCTGACCACTGTGTTTTTGGTCCTCAACGCTGCCTGTTTCTTTGTGCTTCTGCAGAAGAACGTGGACAACACATCTGGAAACCTGTCTCCTCTAAAATTTCTGCCTGTGAGAAACTTTGTTGCAGTAAGAACATCATGGGGTTGATTTACTGAAGACAAATAGATTATGCACTTTGCAAGGACAGTTGAACTTTGTAAGCACAGTTACTTCAGAGCTTAGTAAATGAGGTAAAGCCTTACTTTACAAAGAATGCCCAATCACATGCAAGGAAAATTAAAAAGAAAAATGGCATTTTTGTTTGCACATTATTAGATGATGAAAGTTAGAAGAGCTTTCCCTCTTTTACTAAATTCAGGAGCAACTATTTGCCTTTAGTAAATAACCCCCCCCCATGTCTTGCTGCTCTGCTTAATCTTGCCAATATTATTTACAATGAACTGTCTTCAGTGACTTCAGATTGTTAGTAGAGCATTGCTTTTCATCACTCAGTCTCTTTCTTCCTTCACAGCTGATTCTGTTTGATTCAATGATAGTATTTGAGTCTACATTTTGGGACCATTGACATATAATATGCAAGAGTAATAACTCTATGCACAACAGCACTTGTTAATAAAAAAAATATATATATACAGTGCTTTGCAAAAGTATTCACCCCCCCCCCCCCCCCTTGGCATTTTACCTATTTTGTTACATTACAGTCTTTAGTTCAATGTTCTTTTAATCTGAATTATATGTGATGGATCAGAACACAATAGTCTAAGTTGGTGAAGTAAAATTAGAAAAATATATACATAAAACTATTTTTCAGAAATAAAAAACTGATAATTGGCATGTGCGTATGTATTCACCCCCTTTGTTATGAAGTCCATAAAAAGCTCTGGTGCAACCAATTACCTTCAGAAGTCACATAATTAGTGAAATGATGTCCACCTGTGTGCAATCTAAGTGTCACATTATCTGTCATTACATATACACACCTTTTTAAAAAGGCCCCAGAGGCTGCAACACCTAAGCAAGAGGCACCACTAACCAAACACTGCCATGAAGACCAAGGAACTCTCCAAACAAGTAAGGGACAATGTTGTTGAGAAGTACAAGTCAGGGTTAGGTTATAAAAAAAATATCCAAATCTTTGATGATCTCTAGGAGCACCATCAAATCTATCATAGCCAAATGGAAAGAACATGGCACAACAGCAAACCTGCCAAGAGACGGCCGCACACCAAAACTCACGGACCGGGCAAGGAGGGCATTAATTAGAGAGGCAGCACAGAGACCTAAGGAAACCCTGGAGGAGCTGCAGAGTTCCACAGCAGAGACTGGAGTATCTGTACATAGGACGACAATAAGCCGTAGGCTCCATAGAGTTGGGCTTTATGGCAGAGTGGCCAGAAGAAAGCCATTACTTTCAGCAAAAAACAAAATGGAACATTTTGAGTTTGTGAAAAGGCATGTGGGAGACTCCCAAAATGTATGGAGGAAGGTGCTCTGGTCTGATGAGATTAAAATGTAACCTTTTGGCCATCAAAGAAAACGCTATGTCTGGCGCAAACCCAACACATCACATCACCCAAAGAACACCATCCTCACAGTGAAACATGGTGGTGGCAGCATCATGCTGTGGGGATGTTTTTCAGAAGTTGGGACTGGGAAACTGGTCAGAGTTGAGGGAAAGATGGATGGTGCTAAATACAAGGATATTCTTGAGCAAAACTGTACCACTCTGTGTATGATTTGAGGCTAGGATGGAGGTTCACCTTCCAGCAGGACAATGACCCCAAACACACTGCTAAAGCAACACTTGAGTGGTTTAAGGGGAAACATGTAAATGTGTTGGAATGTCCTAGTCAAAGCCCAGACCTCAATCCAATAAAAAATCTGTGGTCAGACTTAAAGATTGCTGTCCACAAGCGCAAACCGTCCAACTTGAAGGAGCTGGAGCAGTTTTGCAAGGAGGAATGGGCAAAAATCCCAGTGGTAAGATGTGGCAAGCTCATAGAGACTTATCCAAAGCAACTTGGAGCTGTCATAGCCACAAAAGGTGGCTCTACAAAGTATTGACTTTAGGGGGGTGAATAGTTATACACATTGACTTTTTCTGTTATTTGTTGTTTGCTTCACGATAAAAAAAAAAAAAAATCTTCAAAGTTGTGGGCATGTTTTGTAAATTAAATGATGCAAATCCTCAAACAATCCATGTTAATTCCAGGTTGTGACTGTAAAATCTCATGTGAATTTAAAATTGATACTAAAGGGAAAAAAAATAAAAATAATACAAACATGTCATAATTACCTATGCAGTTGTTTTGCACAAAGCAGCCCCGATCCGCCTCTTCTTGGGTCCCCTGCCAGGCTCCTCCCCACTGCTAAGTGCCCCCATAGCTTGTTCCAAGAGCTCTTGTGCCCTTTACTGGATCGAGATCAGGCTCATGTAAGTATTTGGAGGCTGGAGGGGGGAGCTACACACAGACTTTTTTTACCTTCATGCATTGAAAGCAGGGGGAATCTATGGCACAGGGGGTGATTAGAGTGTGCCCATGCATACCTGACACAACCGGCACACCCCATGCACAAGACTATGATCTCTAGAGTGCACACAGGAAATGGCCACAAAGAGGAGATCAGTAGCACCAAAATGTAACAAAGAATGCGAAAAACATAAAAAAAGTATTTACTGAAAAGAATTGGCAGTTGTTTAAAATACATAGGGCTTTAGCAAACAAAGTGTCATTCTGTCAGGGTTAACATCTACTTTAAAGTGATACTAAAGTCTCATTTTTTTTTCATAAAAATAACTAACATGTTAAACTTACCAGCCCTGTGCAGTGATTTTTCACAGAGCAGCCCAGATCATCCTCTTCACGGGTCCCCCACCAGCGCTCCTGGCACCTCCCTTCTGTTGAGTGCCCCCACAGCAAGCAGCTTGCTATGGGGGCACCCGAGCCTGAGCCGCAGCTCCATGTATCCATTCAGACACGAAGCCCCAGTTCGGCCCCGCCCCCTCTCTCTCCTCATTGGCTAACTGACTTTGATTGACAACAGCTGGAGCCAATGGCACCGCTGCTGTGTCTCAGCCAATCAGGAGGGAGAGTCCCGGACGGACGAGGCACTCGTGTACATTGCTGGATAGAGATGGGGCTCTGGTATTAGGGGGGGCTGAGGGGGGCTGCTCAACACAGAAGGTTTTTTATCTTAATGCATACAATGCATTAAGATAAAAAAACCTTCTGCCTTTTACAACCACTTTAAATACATGTCAAAGGATTGCCAGTACCATGGTCTCTAAACAAATAGCAGAGTAGAGTAGACTAGAGCCCCATCAGATGCTAAATAAAAGGCTGGATAATAATAATATGCAATGTCATACTGTACGTACGTAAATAAAAATATTAGAAACAAATATTTTTTTCCTGGCCATAATAAATATAGAAACTATGTATAAAATCATGATTAACAATAATCAACTTTTCCTTTCCTTCAATAAAATGTTTATCTGCCTTTCCCTGGTCATTTCCTTAAGCAGTCTTCATTTTAATGATGACACTTACTCCATCTTCTTCTATATTTATTTTATTGGCTTCTTCTCCCTCTCTTCTCCCTACGTGGCATAAATTATATGTTTATATTAGCTACATGACATGATTTGTGTAAATGAATGCTGACAGGTTTTTCTATTTATTTGAAGGAAGACAGACCAGATAGGTATTTATTTTCTCCCTCCTAGTAATGCCCCTAAAGATTTATTTATCTAAAGAGCCATTACATTAATTATGGTAAGAGTTTTAATCTCGTAATGTAAAAACCTTAACCATTTACTTACTTCCAAGTGGCCTAACAAGCTGATTCAATAGAATGGACACTGGGGCTGTATCTTTCCAATGTAGTAAAAAAAAAAAATAGTGGAAACTTCATGTTTCTTTAAAGAATATCTAAAGCCATTTTTTTACATTTTGTTTATAGGAAAAAATGGTTAAAACCCTGTTTTTTATATACCATCTGTGTACTATTGGGGGGACTCCCCATCACTTCATGTCTGTGGACGCAACAGAAAATAAGAGGAAATGTATCCAAAGTCAGGAAAATTCCCACTTAGAAATGAGCCACTGCAACAAAAAGTATTCCACTGGAAAATTTTCCTTATTCCTGTTCTTGTGACACCTGAAAATGTTAGATTTATATGCAGGCTGCCATTATTGACCTCTTTCTGAAAATGCTAGTTGCCTGACTGTGTCCGGCTTCAATTTTTTTGGAGTCGCTGACCTGGATCAAAGAATACAGATCAAGATACAATGAAGTTGGAAATCATAATCTGCATACTTTCAGTCAGTGGCTTAGATAATTCTGAAACCACTGTGTAATCATGATAGTGTAGCACAGACACTCTGGCTGGTCCCACTATCTTAGCCCGGGTCCACTTTTTCCACAGTTTAACAGCACTCATGCACACAATAACATCTATACTTTTCACACAATAAGTAGTCTAGGGGGTTGTATTTTCTCAGTTTATTGCAGTGTAACTTGGTTAGGACATAGGAAGCAGATCCAGAATGTTGAACACAAGTAGGAGGACACCCTCACTTTGCAACTTTTTCTTCTTGAAAAGTCCCTCAGTAACAGCTCTTGGGAAGTGGACAGCCCTGGGCACCAAAGCAATGTCCCAGGCCTGGCGAACCTAATGTTCAGTGCAACAGGGGGTTAACAAACAACATTCACCCAAATCTTAGTCCCAGGTCTGTACTCGCAAATCCTTTGGGTGTTTTGGTGCCCCTCTCAAAATCAGGCATACAGCTTTGCAGTGGACTCTCCAGACTGGATCCTAGGTGAAATCCCCCTTCTGTGGCTTGCAGTATCTCTGAGGATAGGGCTCCAGCCTCAGGGTAGCTGGGGGTAGGTGGGAGCCTTGCGGGGCTGGTAAAGGTGCAGCCCTCCAGGATGGGTGTTTCTTCTACTGGACAAGGGCATTGACTGATCCAGCCCCATACTATTTATGCTCCAGCCACCTTCTGAGCACACCCAATCGGGGATTGGCTGGAATCTCATAAATATTCAATCTGTTCACTCAAACTTCTCCTCTCCTATGTTCTGGTGCTTCCCAGAAAGCAGGAAAAAGCAATAAAGTGTGCAGCCTGTGTAACCCTGTTCAGCTCAAAGCAATCAGCAGCAGCTCCACTGATTACAGAGGAGCACAACAAAAAGGACTACATTTACCTGCCAGCCTAGAACCTAACTAGGAGGGTACTACACTAGTCAACAAATTATTATTTTTAGGAGGGGTCAGCAATGGTTGTGTTTTTTTCTGCATGTACTTCCCTCACAGCTTATCTCACATGAACTTAGAAGCAATGGTACATCCAATTCCCGCTGTCCACCAGGAGAAGCAGTGGAAGTCAACTAACAGAGTATCTTGCAAAAAAGACACTTTCCCTGAAATTCATAAAGACTGGTGCAAACAGATTTTGTGAAAGTGTCTCACGTACATTCTAAAAGTGGCACAGTGTGCGTCAAAATCATGTTCCTGTCTAGAATTCATACTTGAATTTGATACACCCTGCACCACTTTTAGAATGCATGCAAGACACTTTAGAAAAATCTCTCTGCACCCAGATATTTCTCTGTATGTCAATAGAGAGTTGGTCTTAATTAGCTCTACTTTCATAAGATATGAACTGTCAGTATTTTACTTTAAATCTGGTGCAGGCATTGCGCCACAATGAAAAAGTGGTGCATATTAAGACTTCCTGAATTTGGGGCACCAATTGCTGTCTGAACCAAAAGTGTTGCAGATGCTTCATGAATTTGGTGCAACACATTAACAAGAGGGATTAACGCTAGAAAAGTGACTCAGCAGCTTTATTGAATTAATCCCATTGTATGTAAAATGTGTCTTCTTTTCTTAAACAAGCACCCATCCCTAGGGGGACGTTTTTCAGAAGATTGCTAGAAGTAGTTTGTCACATTCAACTGAACTTGCTCAGTAGTGGTGAAATTGTCAATGTTTCACTACTTATTTCAGTGACTTCCTCAGTTTAACCCCCTGTCCTCAAAAATATTATAGTGCTACCCCTCAAGGAGCCACTGGTTGAAATGGGTCCTCTGATGCTGGCTTCGACCTTCTCAAGATCCTCAGCCTTCCTGACACACCCGGCTAAATAAACAAACACTAGTTATTACAAGAAAATCACTGATAGTAAACCAAACAATAATAATGTTATTTTAAAGTATTAGACACTAAATCAATCAATAAAGGGAAACTTAGTATATTGATGCCTATTCATTTTCACATGGTGTGACAAGAGAATGATGATGTAAGAAGGAATTAAGTAACAGAGATAATGGTGCACTAGGCGTAACAGAACAATAGGACACACCTAGAGCCTAAAAATGTTACCGGCCGCCCAGGTCAGCTTAAACAATAACATTACCACCCAACATGCAACAAGGAGCAGCAATAAAGCCAGATATGTATAAACCTCTGGAACGGTATTGCCCAAATACACAAGGAACAGCTAGGCTAGGGCTAAGATTGCCTGAAGGGCACCATCAGGCCCTGAGCTGTTCAAGATAAGTAACAGGGTGTTGTATGTGAGCAAGCTCAATAAAACAGGGGTAGTCCTTAAGTTGTTTCTTCTGCTGGTTATTGGGGCCCTATAAAGTGTTGGTGCACTTTAAGACTATTTAATGAGCCTGCATCCAGTTGAGGTGTGCTTGGAGAGCTAGTATTGTCTTTGGCTCAGATGTAAGATGTTTGAATGAACAGAGATTAGATCAAGTCAAGTTAGATGCAAGAATAGTTCAATGAGGCGGGGTTATCTTAAATATGCATACTGCATGTTGTACTATTTCATAATGATGAAATAGGCCTAACTGTGCTTAATAGCTGAGTTCCTACCGACAGTGTAAATGACAGGCTGGCAGCCCTCTCCCCAGACCTGCATTCAGCTGTAAGTTGCAGAGGTAAAAGGGCCCCCCTCTCCCCCGGTCTTTTCCTAGACCTGTGGATGGTGATGAGTGGCTTCTCCCTTTCTGACCTGTCTGCAGCGGCAAGTTGAATGGTACAGCTGTGTAGTGTTCTAGAGTAATGGTGGCTTAGGGCATAGACTTCTCCCTTTGCACTTGAACTTTCCCAGGCAGTTTAAAGGCCCATACAAGAAAATCGGAAGTAAAATTTCACCCGACGAACGATCTGCCGTTTTTCGGATCGTTAGTATGGTGCTTTTGACAACCGATTCTGGTTTTTTGTCTGACAAAAGCTGGATGTGCAGACTATAAAATTTTTGTTGTATGTGAACTCAACGTCTGATTTTCATTTAATTAGTATGGTTTTTGTCTAAAAAAAATCGTAAGAACAAGACTACTCATGCTCAGAAACAAAAGAATACATACAAAACTATTCAACACATTACGTCACTTTTGAAGTTGAATTCTGTCGTAAGAGAATTTTCGTATGGTTAGTAACCTCTTCACTTTCGAAATGAGACTAGCACGGTCGTCCAAAAATCTGATCGTGTGTACGAGGCTTTAGAATCCCTCTACCTCTATAGGAACAAAACTGCCTGGCTACACTACTAAATAAGTATAGCTAAATTTGACTTAAGACTACCAGTCATACCATGATATGGATAGATGAATTCTTCACAGATTAGATACTGTAAAAACTGCACAGGACCCATATCCACTAAGCAGCTAAAGCAAAACTTAGTCCAAAAGAATGCAAGGCTTGAAGTGACTACATGACAGAGGTGAGCAAGTTGAGGGCTGAGAATGGGTTAAGAATGCAGTGTGGAAAACAGAATAAAGTTTTCCTTACAGGAAACAAAAAAGGATGAGAGGAGCCATGGGGTTGTCATTCAGGAGTTTGATCTTGGGTAGCCCTTCCAGAAATTTTTGCAGAACCACCACAAAAAGCCTTTTTGTTTCGCCTTTACATCAAGGTAGTTCTAGTAAAGGGGGCATATCTGATGGTATAGAGCCCCCTGGTGTTGGCCGTTGTCTTGATTTCCTTGGGCTTGGTTTCCAGTGGACTTTAAAGCAGACCTTTACACAAACAAATCATTCTCCTATTCCCCCAGCCTATTACACAATCTTTTTTTGATTTTGTTTTTTGTTATTTTTGAGGAGGCAAGAACCTTTTTTTGGGTGTACTTGCTTCCTTTTCCTGATTCCTAGCTAAGCCTGAGGACTGGGTTTTCTGTCTACAGTATATTGGGATGAAAGAACCTGCGTCCTAGATAATGTTATTTGTATGTTAAAATCAGTGTACAGTTATTTTTTGTTAATAAAGGGCTACTGTGGCCACTTGAACCCAATGTCCCACAGTCTGGTATCTTGTTGCTGCAATGGTCGGGAAGTGTTTAAGGAATTAACAAATTGCTCAGTTATGTTTAGTTTAGAATGTGTCAATACACCGTCCCCTATCTTAGAAAAGCTTATTTTTTTTTAAATTACTTTTTTCAATTCTGAATTTTACAAATACAAACAATGTCAGGGCCCCTAAACCAATGTATTTACTGTGAATGTTTTTTTAATGCCACTGGGCAAATAACATGTGGTTCTCTCAGCACATACAAACATAATGCACAAATTAAAACAAAATCACCTATTGACTACAGACCTTGGAAATTGCCTGATCCTTTGAACAAATGTCTAATTGCTGGAAATTATACTTACTGAGAAACTTTAAAACAGCATGACACTTTCATTAGGGTTATGGCAATTAAAAATTAGTGCATCGTCGCGGTGGTGTGTCCACTGTGCTTCTCCCTGTGATTACCAAACCTGATGAGAACAATTATAGGGATTTTCTTGTTTTTGCTTAGCTAACTGCGTAATGAATGTAAGTTGTACTTTAGCCACCTGCACCTACAAAGTGTTTTAATATTAAATGGACCTAGCTGTAAAAATGAAAATAGGAAAGCTAGAAATAGAAAAATAAGAAGAAAAAATACATTATTACCTAGCTTTCCAAGCACAAAGGTGAACATAAGCCATAGAGCAAGATAAATGCATCTAGAGTGCTTGCCTGTGCTTTTCAACTTTTTGGGATAAGAAAGAGGGACACCTTCTAGTATAAAGTATGTAGGCAAAGGAAACACCCCTGACAAGGTCCCAGTGACATAGACCATTGTTTCTCAACCTTTTTACAGTCAAGGCACCTTTTAAAAAGTATGGACAATCTCGAGGCACCCCATTCTAAAATCCAGCTCATGGTTAATGTTAATATGCTCATTCCTGTTGACACCCAATGTTATGCTAAATACCTATGTTAATTGCAGTTATGTTCCTTACACTCCTAACTTGGTGCCTAGTCCACACTCACAGTTAGTATTATTATTATTATACAGGATTTATATAGCGCCAACAGTTTACGCTGCGCTTTACAATATACACAGTGGACACCTCCACTGTGCGTACATCTTCCCCACCCAACATACCTTGGCTAAAAGCACATTCAACACTCTCCTCTTTCGAATTGGCTACTACTGAAGAGGTTACAAAACTTTTCTCAGATGCCCACCTAACCAATTGTCCCTTGGATCCTGTTTCCTCACAACTACTACGGTCACCCTCTTATTGTATCCTATGTTCCCTCACTCAAATTTTCAATCTCTCCCTCTCTAGTGACACCTTCCCCTCCCCTCTAAAACATGCACAGATCACTCCCATACTTAAAAAGCCCTCACTGGACCCTACCAATCCGAACAACTTAAGACCCATCTCATTGCTCACATTCACCTCTAAACTTCTAGAACGCTTAGTCTACAACCGTCTTAGCTCCTACCTCAATGAAAATAACCTTCTTGACCCCTTACAGTCTGGCTTTCGCTCACAGCACTCCACGGAAACTGCCTTACTAAAACTCACTAACGATTTACTAACTGCTAAAACCAACAGCCAGTATTCCATACTACTACTTGACCTCTCTGCGGCCTTTGATACTGTTGACCACCCACTTCTTCTCAATAAACTACATTCCCTTGGCCTCCAAGATTCTGCTCTATCCTGGTTCTCTGCCTATCTATCACAGCGCTCCTTCAGTGTCACCTACAACTCTGTCTCCTCTTCTCTATTGCCCCTTTCTGTGGGGGTCCCCCAAGGCTTTGTTCTTGGAGCCCTTCTCTATCTACACCTCCTCCCTTGGTCACTTGATAACCGCCTACGGCTTCCATTACCATTTATACACTGATGACACCCACTGGGGGTGAGTGGCGAACGGACACTAAGGAAATTTGACGCTACTATGTATTATTCTAGATAACACTCTATTAACCACTTGACGACCGCCTCATGCCAATGTACGTCGGCAAGGTGGCACGGACAGGCAAAATCACGTACATGTACGTGATTTGCCTTCCGCGGGTGGGGGGTCCGATCGGTCCCCCCCCCGGTGCCCGAGGCGGTCGCCATTTCTTCCCGGGCGATGAGAGGTGAGGGGGCGGCCATCCATTGTTGGCCACCCCCTCCCGATCGCTCCCGGCGAATGAAAATGCTTCCTTTCCCTCTGTAATGTAAACAGAGGGAAAGGAAGTGATGTCATCTCTCCTCGAGCCGGTCTTTTCGTCGCCGCGCCGAGGAGAGAAGACATCCAAGTAAGTCTGCACACCACTACACATTCAGTAGAACATGCCAGGCACACTTGTCACCCCCCATCACCCCCCGATCACCCCCTGATCACCCCTCTGTACCCCCTGTCACTCTGACACCAATAGCATTTTTTTTTTTTTGCATTGGTGTCAGTTTGTGTCAGTTAAAAGTTTTAGGGCAGTTAGGTTAGCCCCCTTTAGGTCTAGGGTACCCCCCCTTAGGTCCAGGGTACCCCCCTAACCCCCCCTAATAAAAGTTAACCCCTTGATTACCCCCCGTCACCAGTGTCGCTAAGCGATCGTTTTTCTGATCGCTGTATTAGTGACACAGGTGACGCTAGTTAGGGAGGTAAGTATATAGGTTCGCTGTCAGTGTTTTATAGCGACAGGGACCCCCATATACTACCTGCTAAAGGTTTTAACCCCCTGATTGCCCCCTAGTTAACCCTTTCACCAGCGATCACCGTATAAGTGTTACGGGTGACGCTGGTTAGCTAGTTTGTTTTTTGTAGTTTATTACAGTTTATTACAGTTTATTATAGTTTATTATAGTTTTAGGGCACCCGCCGTTTATTACCCTATAAAGGTTTAACCCCCTAATTGCCCGGCGGTGATAGAAGTTAAGTTTTTAGGATCAGATAAGGTCTGCGTCGCCCCAGGCAGCGTCAGGTTAGCGCCAGTACCGCTAAAACCCACGCACGCAGCATACACCTCCCTTAGTGCTATAGTATCTGAGCGGATCGATATCTGATCCGATCAGATCTATACTCCCCAGCAGTTTAGGGTTCCCTGAAACGCAGTGTTAGTGGGATCAGCCCAGATACCTGCTAGCACCTGCGTTTTGCTCCTCGGCCCAGCCCTGCCCAGCCCACCCAAGTGCAGTATCGATCGATAACTGTCACTTACAAAACACTAAGCACACATAACTGCAGCGTTCGCATGGTCAGGCCTGATCCCTGCGATCGCTAACAGTTTTTTGGTAGCGTTTTGATACAGTCGCTGACAGTCAGGAGCTTTTTTGCCTGTGAGTCTCACTAGTGTACCCCTAAATTTAGAGCCCAAAATGGCAAATAGAAGGTACACTAGTGAAGAGGCCTACACGTTTCTGAGTATGACAGATAGTGAAGAGGAAGTCACTCATCTGTCAAGTTCAGGCTCAGAATACGAACCTGTAGAGGACAGCGGCTCCATGACAGATAGCTCTGACGACAGAGTTGTGGTCCCTGCTAAGGTCAGGCGTACCAGACCCCAATCTTCTTCTGTCCTTGAAGTGCAAGAACCGCAGGGCTCTCGTATGGAGCAGAGCAGTACTAGCGCCGCTACTCCTTCTGGTGAACTGGCAAGCACCAGCGGCCTAGTACACCCTGGTCGTACATCCAGCACTGCAGTATCACGTGGTGACGTGGCGAGTCCCATAAGTGCAGTTCAAGCTGGCGAGGTGGCAAGCACTAGTAGTGTCCCGCTGCCACCAAGAAGACAAAGACTGGCCCGTCGTGCCCATAGTGCCCTTCCTGCTGCATTGGCCAATCCGAATTGGGAACCTTCCACTTCTGCAGCACCCGTACTTCCCCCTTTCACTGGCCAACCCGGAATTCAGGTGGAAACAGTTGACTTTACGCCACTGGATTTTTATTCACTGTTTTTCACCGAAGATCTCTATAGATCTATTGTGGACCAAAGCAATTTATACGCTGGTCAACACATCGCCGCTAATCCCCAGTCCTCCCTTGCCAGAGATTGGAGACCAATTACGGTCTCCGAATTTAAGACCTTTCTGGGACTTTCCCTCCTCATGGGGTTGAATAAAAAGAGTAAGTTGCGGTCATATTGGTCCACTGACCCAATTTACCATTCACCCTTGTTCTCTGCTTCCATGGCCAGGGCACGATATGAGCAGATTTTGCGGTTCATGCACTTCAACGACAATGAACTCTGTCGTCCTCGTGGAGACCCTGCATACGATCGGCTCTACAAAATTCGGCCCCTCGTAAACCACTTCAACCAACGTTTTGCAGACTTGTTTACCCCCCATCAAGTTGTCTGCGTTGATGAGTCCCTGATTAAGTTTTCTGGCCGCTTGTCATTCAAACAGTACCTTCCCAGCAAGCGTGCCAGATACGGGGTCAAGATGTATAAGCTCTGTGACAGGGCCACAGGCTATACATGTAGATTTATGGTTTACGAGAGAAAACATAGTCACGTAGAGCCGACAAACTGCCCTGACTACATAGGAAGCGCTGGCAAGATATTGTGGGACTTGGTGTCACCCTTATTCGGAAAGGGGTACCACTTGTACGTGGACAATTATTATACAAGCGTGCCACTTTTTAGTCACTTGTTTGATCAGCAGATTGGAGCATGTGGCACCGTGCGACCTAATCGCCGGGGCTTTCCCCAGCGGCTTGTAGATTCCCGTCTTAGGCTGGGGGAGAGAGCTTGCTTGAAGTATAATAATTTGCTCGCTATGAAGTGGAGGGATAAGAAGAATGTTTTCGTTCTCACCTCCCTTCATGCAGACACGACGACCCAAATTCCTACGGCGACTGGTGTTGTGGAGAAACCCCTCTGTGTCCACGAATACAACCTTAATATGGGAGGGGTGGACCTCAACAACCAGTTGTTGGCGCCGTACTTAGTTGCCCGTAAGGCCAGACGCTGGTACAAAAAAGTGTCTGTATACTTATTTCAATTGGCTTTGCTGAATGCTCATGTGCTATACAGAGCTTCAGGACAGACTGGATCCTTCCTTAAATTCCAGGAAGAGATCGTCAGAGCCCTTCTGTTTCCAGACGGTGCTCTACCTCACCTTCCCCAACCAAATGCAGTAAGCCGGCTGCATGAGCGGCATTTTCTTTATGCCATCCCGAGTACCCCTACCCAACGAGCCCCCCAAAAAAGATGTCGTGTCTGCAGCAAGCGCGGATTTAGGCGTGACACCCGGTCTTATTGTCCCTCCTGTCCTGGCAATCCTGGTCTTTGCATGGGTGAATGCTTTGAACGCTACCATACATTAGTTGAGTATTAGCGTAGGGTTCAGCACTGCACAGACTAGGCACACTAACACAGGGTCTCCCAAGATGCCATTGCATTTTGAGAGACCCAAACCTGGAACGAGTTACAAAAGTTAAAAGTTACTAAAAAAAAGTGTAAAAAAAAAAATTAAAAAAAAATTAAAAAAAATAAAAACACAAAAAAAAAAATAAAATAAAAAAAACAAAAATAGTTGTTGTTTTATTGTTCTCTCTCTCTCTATTCTCTCTCTATTGTTCTTCTCTTTTTTACTCTATTCTATTCTGCAATGTTTTATTGTTATTATGTTTTACCATGTTTCCTTTTCAGATTTTTCATACTTTACCGTTTACTGTGTTTTGTTGGTAACCATTTTATTGTTTTCAGGTACGCCATTCAGTTGCAGCGCGGATTTATTTATCTTGACAGCAACAGCGTTTGCTCCCACGATATATAAAGCCGTGACTCCAGCGCTGTCGGAGGTGATTTCACCACCACAGTTACATACTTCAGCATATATGCCGAAGCGTGGGGGCAGCAGTGGGTGGAGGAGCAATTTGCTCCTGCCTTTTGCGGGAGGATGCCCCCATGCTTCGGCATATATATATTTTAGGCACAGGTTGCGTTAAATGTTTTATTTTTTACTATGTTTTTTTTTTGTATTTGCTTTGCAGGTATGGTAAGTCTTACTGTTATACTGTAATGTTACTTTGTTTTATTGTTAACCATCATTTGCTTAGCAGGTACGCCATTCAGTTGCAGCGCGGATTTATTTATCTTGACAGCAACAGCGTTTGCTCCCACGATATATAAAGCCGTGACTCCAGCGCTGTCGGAGGTGATTTCACCACCACAGTTACATACTTCAGCATATATGCCGAAGCGTGGGGGCAGCAGTGGGTGGAGGAGCAATTTGCTCCTGCCTTTTGCGGGAGGATGCCCCCATGCTTCGGCATATATAAATGGTGCATGTATGCCCATCATTAGAAGTGGGTGGATGAAGGGAGGTATTCTAATGGTGGGCATACCCACGGATCAATATCTTTTTTTCGTTCAGCCCACAGGCTGCATGAAAAAAAGTTTACAATATATGCCTAACAAGGACCAGCAACGTACTGGTATGTTGCTGGACTTTGAGTGGTTATACCAGAATGATGCCTGCAGGTTTAGGTATCATCTTGGTATCATTCTTTTCAGCCAGCGGTCGGCTTTCATGTAAAAGCAATCCTAGTGGCTAATTAGCCTCTAGACTGCTTTTGCAAGCAGTGGGAGGGAATGCCCCCCCTCCCCCACCGTCTTCCATGTTTTTCTCTGGCTTTCCTGTCCCAACAGGGAACCTGAAAATGCAGCCGGTGATTCAGCCAGCTGACCATAGAGCTGATCAGAGACCAGAATGGCTCCAAACATCTCTATGGCCTAAGAAACCGGAAGCTACGAGCATTTCATGACTTAGATTTCGCCGAATGTAAACAGCGCCATTGGGAAATTGGGAAAGCATTTTATCACACCAATCTTGGTGTGGTCAGATGCTTTGAGGGCAGAGGAGAGATCTAGGGTCTAATAGAGCCCAATTTTTAAAAAAAAGAGTACCTGTCACTACCTATTGCTATCATAGGGGATATTTACATTCCCTGAGATAACAATAAAATTAATTTAAAAAAATAAAAATGAAAGGAACAGTTTAAAAATAAGATAAAAAAGCAAAAAAATAATAAAGAAAAAAAAAAAAAAAAAAAAAAAAAGCACCCCTGTCCCCCCCTGCTCTCGCGCAAAGGCGAACGCAAGCGTCGGTCCAGCGTCAAATGTAAACAGCAATTGCACCATGCATGTGAGGTATCACCACGAAGGACAGAATGAGGGCAGTAATTTTAGCAGTAGACCTCCTCTGTAAATCTAATGTGGTAACCTGTAAAGGCTTTTAAAGGCTTTTAAAAATGTATTTATTTTGTCGCCGCTGCACGTTTGTGCGCAATTTTAAAGCATGTCATGTTTGGTATCCATGTACTCGGCCTAAGATCATCTTTTTTATTTCATCAAACATTTGGGCAATATAGTGTGTTTTAGTGCATTAAAATTTAAAAAGTGTGTTTTTTCCCCAAAAAATGCGTTTGAAAAATCGCTGCGCAAATACTGTGTGAAAAAAAAAAATGACACACCCACCATTTTAATCTGTAGGGCATTTGCTTTAAAAAAAATATATAATGTTTGGGGGTTCAAAGTAATTTTCTTGCAAAAAAAAATTATTTTTTCATGTAATCAAAAAGTGTCAGAAAGGGCTTTGTCTTCAAGTGGTTAGAAGAGTGGGTGATGTGTGACATAAGCTTCTAAATGTTGTGCATAAAATGCCAGGACAGTTCAAACCCCCCCCAAATGACCCCATTTTGGAAAGTAGACACCCCAAGCTATTTGCTGAGAGGCATGTCGAGTCCATGGAATATTTTATATTGTGACACAAGTTGCGGGAAAGAGACAAATCTTTTTTTTTTTTTTTTTTTTTTGCACAAAGATGTCACTAAATGATATATTGCTCAAACATGCCATGGGAATATGTGAAATTACACCCCAAAATACATTCTGTTGCTTCTCCTGAGTACGGGGATACCACATGTGTGAGACTTTTTGGGAGCCTAGCCGCGCACGGGACCCCGAAAACCAAGCCCCGCCTTCAGGCTTTCTAAGGGCGTAAATTTTTGATTTCACTCTTCACTGCCTAGCACAGTTTCGGAGGCCATGGAATGCCCAGATGGCACAACCCCCCCCCAAATGACCCCATTTTGGAAAATAGACACCCCAAGCTATTTGCTGAGAGGTATAGTGAGTATTTTGCAGACCTCACTTTTTGTCACAAACTTTCGAAAATTGAAAAAAGAAAAAAAAAATACATTTTTCTTGTCTTTCTTCATTTTCAAAAACAAATGAGAGCTGCAAAATACTCACCATGCCTCTCAGCAAATAGTTTGGGGTGTCTACTTTCCAAAATGGGGTCATTTGGGGGGGGGGTTTGCCATCTTGGCATTTTATGGCCTTCAAAACTGTGATAGGTAGTGAGGAGTGGAATCACAACTTAACGCCCTTAGAAATCCTGAAGCCGGTGCTTGGTTTTCGGGGCCCCGTATGCGGCTAGGCTCCCAAAAAGTCCCACACATGTGGTATCCCCGTACTCAGGAGAAGCAGCAGAATATATTTTGGGGTGTAATTCCACATATGCCCATGGCATGTTTGAGCAATATATCATTTAGTGACAACTTTGTGCAAAAAAAAAAAAAAAATTGTCACTTTCCCGCAACTTGTGTCAAAATATAAAATATTCCATGGACTCAACATGCCTCTCAGCAAATAGCTTGGGGTGTCTACTTTCCAAAATGGGGTCATTTGGGGGGGTTTTGTGCCATCTGGGCTTTTTATGGCCTTCAAAACTGTGATAGGCAGTGAGGAGTGAAATCACAACTTTACGCCCTTAGAAATCCTGAAGGCGGTGCTTGGTTTTCGGGGCCCCGTATGCGGCTAGGCTCCCAAAAAGTCCCACACATGTGGTATCCCCATACTCAGGAGAAGCAGCTAAATGTATTTTGGGGTGCAATTCCACATATGCCCATGGCCTGTGTGAGAAATATATCATTTAGTGACAACTTTGTGCAAAAAAAAAAAAAAATTGTCACTTTCCCGCAACTTGTGTCAAAAAATAAAATATTCCATGGACTCAACATGCCTCTCAGCAATTACCTTGGGGTGTCTACTTTCCAAAATGGGGTCATTTGGGGGGGTTTTGTGCCATCTTGGCATTTTATGGCCTTCAAAACTGTGATAGGAAGTGAGGAGTGAAATCAAAAATTTATGCCCTTAGAAATCCTGAAGGCGGTGCTTAGTTTTCGGGGCCCCGTACGCGGCTAGGCTCCCAAAAAGTCCTAAACATGTGGTATCCCCATACTCAGGAGAAGCAGCAGAATGTATTTTGGGGTGTAATTCCACATATGCCCATGGCATGTTTGAGCAATATATCATTTAGTGACAACTTTGTGCAAAAAAAAAAAAAAGTGTTACTTTCCCGCAACTTGTATCAAAATATAAAATATTCCATGGACTCAACATGCCTCTCAGCAAATAGCTTGGGGTGTCTAATTTCCAAAATGGGGTCATTTGGGGGGGTTTTGTGCCATCTGGGCTTTTTATGGCCTTCAAAACTGTGATAGGCAGTGAGGAGTGAAATCACAACTTTACGCCCTTAAAAATCCTGAAGGCGGTGCTTGGTTTTCGGGGCCCCGTATGCGGCTAGGCTCCCAAAAAGTCCCACACATGTGGTATCCCCATACTCAGGAGAAGCAGTTAAATGTATTTTGGGGTGCAATTCCACATATGCCCATGGCCTGTGTGAGAAATATATCATTTAGTGACAACTTTGTGCAAAAAAAAAAAATTGTCACTTTCCCGCAACTTGTGTCAAAAAATAAAATATTCCATGGACTCAACATGCCTCTCAGCAATTACCTTGGGGTGTCTACTTTCCAAAATGGGGTCATTTGGGGGGGTTTTGTGCCATCTTGGCATTTTATGGCCTTCAAAACTGTGATAGGAAGTGAGGAGTGAAATCAAAATTTATGCCCTTAGAAATCCTGAAGGCGGTGCTTGGTTTTCGGGGCCCCGTACGCGGCTAGGCTCCCAAAAAGTCCTAAACATGTGGTATCCCCATACTCAGGAGAAGCAGCAGAATGTATTTTGGGGTGTAATTCCACATATGCCCATGGCATGTTTGAGCAATATATCATTTAGTGACAACTTTGTGCAAAAAAAAAAAAAAAAAAAAAAGTGTTACTTTCCCGCAACTTGTGTCAAAATATAAAATATTCCATGGACTCAACATGCCTCTTAGCAAATAGTTTGGGGTGTCTACTTTCCAAAATGGGGTCATTTGGGGGGGTTTTGTGCCATCTTGGCATTTTATGGCCTTTAAAAAAGTGATAGGTAGTGAGGAGTCAAATCACAACATTACGCCCTTAGAAATCCTGAAGGCGGTGCTTGGTTTTCGGGGCCCCGTATGCGGCTAGGCTCCCAAAAAGTCCCACACATGTGGTATCCCCATACTCAGGAGAAGCAGCTAAATGTATTTTGGGGTGCAATTCCACATATGCCCATGGCCTGTGTGAGAAATATATCATTTAGTGACAACTTTGTGCAAAAAAAAAAAATTGTCACTTTCCCGCAACTTGTGTCAAAAAAGAAAGTATTCCATGGACTCAACATGCCTCTCAGCAAATAGCTTGGGGTGTCTACTTTCCAAAATGGGGTCATTTGGGGGGGTTTTGTGCCATCTGGGCATTTTATGGCCTTCAAAACTGTGATAGGTAGTGAGGAATGAAATCAAAAATTTATGCCCTTAGAAATCCTGAAGGCGGTGATTGGTTTTCGGGGCCCCGTACGCGGCTAGGCTCCCAAAAAGTCCCACACATGTGGTATCCCCATACTCAGGAGAAGCAGCTGAATGTATTTTGGGGTGCAATTCCACATAGGCCCATGGCCTGTGTGAGCAATATATAATTTAGTGACAACTTTTTGTAAATATTTTTTTTTTTTGTCATTATTCAATCACTTGGGACAAAAAAAATAAATATTCAATGATTTCAACATGCCTCTCAGCAATTTCCTTGGGGTGTCTACTTTCCAAAATGGGGTCATTTGGGGGGGTTTTGTACTGCCCTGCCATTTTAGCACCTCATGAAATGACATAGGCAGTCATAAACTAAAAGCTGTGTAAATTCCAGAAAATGTACCCTAGTTTGTAGACGCTATAACTTTTGCGCAAACCAATAAATATACGCTTATTAACTTTTTTTTTACCAAAGACATGTGGCCGAATAAATTTTGGCCTAAATGTATGACTAAAATTGAGTTTATTGGATTTTTTTTATAACAAAAAGTAGAAAATATAATTTTTTTTTCAAAATTTTCGGTCTTTTTCCGTTTATAGCGCAAAAAATAAAAACGGCAGAGGTGATCAAATGCCATCAAAACAAAGCTCTATTTGTGGGAAGAAAAGGACGCAAATTTCGTTTGGGTACAGCATTGCATGACCGCGCAATTAAAAGTTAAAGTGACGCAGTGCCAAATTGGAAAAAGACCTCTGGTCCTTAGGCAGCATAATGGTCCGGGGCTCAAGTGGTTAACATGTTATGAAAGTAAGTAATAAGTAATGTCTGAAATGTTTGTAGAAAAACTACCAGTGACAATCATATGTATGTTTACCTTGAAAATGAATAAAAATTTAAGTTTAAAAAAAAAAAAATATGCAAAAAAAAAAAGAAAAATTTGGGAATAGTTTTACATAATGCAGCAACATCCACACAAGTAGGACACCCAACGTTAGACGTGATTTATTCTCACAAAGCAAATACATTTTACACACTGGTACTGACTAGTATTCCAATGTTTCTTTTCTCCCTTAGTTTGTCTCCATCACTCAGCTAATGTGACCCCAATGCTGATGAAGAGGGGCAGGGGAGGGTCAAATGAGGATGCTATGCAGGCAACTGACAACCTGTGTATCAACTGAGGATGTCATTGGTCGTTAGGATGCCAGCAGCTAGAAGGTCGTAATGGTGCACAATGAAAACATGTGGCTTTGTGTAACTAAAAGACAGGCTTCATCCGCATGCCGACTTGTACACAAATTTTGTGCAATTTTTAGGCATTTTTGCCAAGGCACCCCTGAAGACACCTCAAGGCATCCTGGTTGAAAAAGGCTGACATAGACCATTAAGAGTTATTACTGAAAACAATTACTGGTTAATGAGTTTGTATTAAAATTTAAGGTGTCATTCAAACAACTTTGATGCATTACGTATTGGAACAAATGCAATGTCATTCGTTTTGAAAGGCGCCCAACACACTTTGCCAATGGACATGTGTTCCAGTGTCGCACAAGCACTAACATGCATTTCAGTGTGCTGCCGAAAAAAGCTATACGTCACTTTTTTGGTGCATTATAGTGCCTAAAACAGTCCATTCAAATGAATGAGATGCCTTAACACAATGCATGTGCACTATTACACTGTAATTATAATACTTAAAAAACAGCTCCCTAACAAACATGTTAAACTTAAAATAACATACTATGGATGGGGCTTTGCAGGCACCATGAGCAAAAACACAGATAAAATACAAAAGTTTATTGTACAAATGTATTAAAAACAAATGAGGGGATTAAAAAACATACAGGCCCCATGCACATGACTATCACATTGAGAAAAATATGGATATCCATCAACAAAGTCCAAGCAAGGTCATATATGTAGAAATGCATTTCAACTTCCATTGTCTTCCTCAGGGAGTTAGTATGATGGGTAGACTATACAAAAAAAAACAGAATAAGCAAAAAATACTAAACTATAATTTCAAGAACATGAATTCATATTTTATGGCATAACATAGCAAAGGTGCATAATAAGCACACTCACAATGTTGGTCATGGGGAACAACTCAATCAAAGGACACCCCAGGATCCCATCAGGCAACCAGACAGGCAAAAGGAACTCAAGGGACAAGTACCCCACTGAGGGAGATTATAAATATATATAAAAAAAATAACAGTCACTTCCAATAGCATATTCCACCCCCAATAAGTGCTCAAAGTAATAACTTACTCATGCAACAGACACAGCACAAACATCTCGAGCCAAGATGGTATTTGGAGATGCAGTATAGGTCTTGCATGCAACAAAAAGCAGGTATTGGCAAAGGAATGGAGGATTTAATTCCCAATAATAGACTGTCTGTAAATGCCAAATAAGAACAAATATTATAATCAGTCACTATGGCTTGCCAATACATCCCATATAAAGGGATGTACATAAATAATAATGATAAATGATAATGTCTAAATGAAAATGTCTAATGGTAATGTTTTACCTGCTCTATGCAAGGGTTTTGCACAGAGTGGTCTGTTACTTCCACTTTTGGGGTCCCCTGTCGGTGCTACCGGCTTCACCTCCTCTCTGTTCACCACCATAGGAAGCTGCTTCTTATGTGGGTGCATGTGTGTCGCTGCCGAGTCAGGCTGTGTGCATCTATAGACACATACAACGGGGTTCGGCCCTGTCCCTCACTCTGCTCACAGGATTTCATTGTCTGTCCTGTGAATGCAGGAAAAGAGGAGAGAGCTTCTATAGATGGGCACAGCACTGGATCGAAGTTTTTTGGGGGGGATACAAACACGGGTGCATTTTTTACCTAAATGCAGGGAATGCATCAATGTATCAATGCATCCCTCTGGGACAGGGAATGGCAATGGGTTTAGAGCCCCATTGCTGTTTTGTGTCCCACAGCACATCTCTGGGGCCTTGCAGGCATAGCAGAATGCCCGATGTTGGATTTGCTGATAGATAGGTGAGACCGTTCTAGATTTAGATCTAGATTCCATTTGGCCCTCGTGCACAGAGTAGCTGTTTATGGAACTTTACTATAATTTAATATGTATCATTTAAGGTAGACTATATACAGTGCCATACTACACCAGCAACAGATATCTGAGCACTTACATTACAGTTGTACTGATTTTCTTGCTCTGACTCTACACCCTTTTCTCTAAAAGTAGGATACATTGGCATCTGCTATAGTGCCATGTTATATTGTTGACTGGGGAGTTAATGCTGCTGCCTGGCTTTGATTTTGATTCCACTACTGTACCAACGTTAAGATGAATATATATAGCTGCAGAGATGTGCAGGCTGCATTTTATCAGTAGATTTAAGGATTTGCTATGGCTCTGTAACGGTCAGTTTGAAAAGGGTTTCATAAAAAAAACATCATGCGTGTGCATATTTTGGTAAGTTTGCGGTCTACAGAGTTGTGTTATTTGTAGTGCAGGGGATTGTTGAGGACTGCTCAATATCTCCTCTTTTATATGTAGCGCTACCCCCCACAGGAGCTGCTGGTTGATTTGATCTGGTTGATGTGGTTGATTTGGGTCCTCTGCTCCTGTTCCATCCCTATTTGAGGCCTCAACCTCACTGACACCACCAGTATATCTTTCTTTTATGCATTAATGAGCACACAAGAATTGGACTCACAACTCTATGGAAAATAGGAGAATGTTTTAGCAGGTTAAAGTGGTTGTTAAACTCTGAAAAAAATATAAAAAACAACCTGCAAGACAATGGCATAGTGAGCTGGTATGCATCACATATTAGCTCATTATGAAATACTTACCTTAGAATAAAGCTGTTGCAGTGGTCCTCATACACTGCTGTGACGGGCGACATGTCTCCGGAATGTTACTTATGGGTTCATTGGCTCCGGTGGCCGGAGCCGCGATAACGTCAGCCGCCGGTCACGGCACAGCAGCTGAAGAAACCACACGAACGAGCCGTTCCTTCGGTGCACATGTGCCGATAATGACTATGAATATCGCAAATTCACGGTACATACAGGTAAGCCTTATTATAGGCTTACCTGTGGGCAAAAGTGGTTATAAAGGGCTTACAACCACTTTAAATTCATCCAACATAAAGCATAATATTGGAAACACAACCAAACTCACAGAGTTCCTTTCAGCGATTTTAACATCTACTGTGACCCCCAATAGCGTAAACTATCGCTCTACTCAAAAGATGAGTCAGCAAGTGACGCAAATGGGTAACAAAATTGTATATAGGCTTGGTCACTTGTGAGATCTCACAATGAGGGACTAAGCCTAAGCCTGTGGTAATTGAATCAATGTCAAATACAGGTCTACCCTCAGGTTAAAGTAATCTAAATGCAGTTGTCAGAGAAATTGTATGCATAGTTGTGCACAAAGATAATAAGAATTCTTGAGTGACTACTAGAGGCTCCTCTAGAAATTCCTGACTCGCTAATGTATCTGCGCACGTACGTAAATGTGTGAGTACTTGGCACCCTCTTGCCTATTTAAACTGGCTCCATAGACCAGAAGATTGCTGAGCGGTCGTCAGCTTCTACTGTCTGTGACCTGATCCCGTTCCTGTTTCCTGTGTATACCCGGCCTGTTTGTCTCTGCTCATTCCTGATACCTCATTGCTGACCCAGCTTGTGACCCGACTCTGCCTTTTGCCTACCCTTCTCTGCTTGCCTGATACCAACCCTGGCTTAGCCCTGACTCTTCTCTGGATCCAATTCTGTACCTCTGCTGCTTGGCCGGTATCGACTTCTACCTGCCTGACCACCCGAGATGCTGCATCCGCCTGCTCACGAGCTTGGTTGCTGTCTGCTGTCCTGTACCTGCTGCTGTGTACCTGCACCTGACAGTCCACCAGTCTGCCTGCTGTTCTGCACCTGTTGGCGTGTATCCGCATCTGCCAGTCAACAAACCTGCCTGCTGCTTGGCACCTGCTGCAAGTACCTTCTGTCCAGGATCTCCAACCAGGCACCCGCGCCACTCCGTGCCCTGTTATATCCTGTCACCACCTTAAGGAGAAACAGGACAGGAGGTGTAAGGGAAAGCCCTCCCGTCAGCTCGGTCTCAACCAGGTACGTGACAGCAATTAATCTTCTGCTGGCTAAGTTGGGGCCCTTGAAGACGTTGGCGCGTATGAAAGAGGAATGTCTATGGTGTGAATAGTTGCAATCCTGATTCCAGTAGATCAGACTGAAAGGTATAGGGGATCCTTAAAGCACAGTTTCAGCAGTTAGATGAAAAGAATATGGTTACTTGGCCAAATTGAACCTAGTTTAGCAGCAGCAAGTACTAGGATAATGGTGTGTGGTAGTTTAAACCTGTAAGCTTCTTGCAAGTCAGCAGTAATAACATTGTCAGTATTTTAGCCTAACTATGGGTCTGCAACCCTCTCACCACTTTCCCTGGAAATCTCCTACAGCAATTGGCCGAGACATTGCAGGGGCCCCCCCTTTGTTGACCTTTAGCTGTCTGGCGGGAAAGATGATAGATACTGTGGTAGCAGTACATCTCCATGGCTCCTTCAGCAGGCCTGGGCAGCAGCAACTTGGGTCAATGGCTGGCAATTCAGGCAAGTACCACAGAGGCTGACAGTGCAGATAAAGTCTAGTTTAGTCCAGCAGTCTGGGTCAGAATACAGAAGCACTCAGCATGCACTTAATTTCCCTGATCCTTCTTTCACCAGTGAGTCTCAACAGCCCCTTTTACTCTGTGGCAGCTCTCCCGTTGGTGGCTCACTCCAACTCCTCCCTCTTGCTTCCCATCAAATGTGGAATATTGATGCCAAATTAATATCGTTCCTCTAATCTGTCTCATTGGATCCATTTGATTTTTCTTCATTGAATGGTGGGCTGTGATTTGCCAAATTACATGAATTTCTGTAGATGGACTCTGCCACCAAATATATATTGGCAAAGGTGTTGAGGTCCCAAAATAGAACCAATGGAATTTCTTCAGCCCAGAGCATCGTATTTACGATACCGTATTTATCGGCGTATAACACGCGCCGGCGTATAACACGCGCCGGCATATAACACGCGCCGGCGTATAACACGCACCCCAAGTTTAGGAGGGAATTTTAAGGAAAAAAACTTTTTAAGGAAAAAAACTTACATTTAAATGCCCATCAATGCAGCCTTATCAGTATCCACCTGCAGCTTTGTCAGATCATTTGCAGGCATATCAGTGTCAATTGCGTCCTTATCAGTGTCATTTGCATCCTTGTCAGTGTCATTTGCATCCTTGTCAGTATCTTTTGCAGCCTTGGCAGATCATTTGCAGCCTTGGCAGATCATTTGCAGCCTTATTCGTGTCATTTGCATCCTTATCATTGTCATTCGGAGCCTTGTCAGATCATTTTCGGTTTAAATATGGCGCCGCTGCCGAGATCCACAGAGCCGTTCTCGGCTCTTCTCGGCTCTGCTCGTAGTCCCGCCCAGTCCCGTCATTGAACCTGTGTTATGTCCATCACAGGGCGGGACTGGGCGGGACTACGAGCGGAGCCGAGAAGAGCTGAGACTGGCTCTGTGTATCTCGGTAGCGGCGCCATATGAGTGACTAAGCGGAGCCATGAAGAGCCAACATACATAGCCGAGTGTTCTCGGCTAGGTTCGGCTAGCTCCGCTCACAGTCACGCCCAGTCCCTGTGTTATGTCCATCATAGGGCGGGACTGGGCGTGACTGTGAGCGGAGCTAGCCAAGCCTAGCCGAGTACACTCGGCTATCTATGTATATCGGCGGCCGGCTCGCTCCGCTCACAAACAGCGGCGGGGATTAGCGTATAACACGCACCCGTGATTTTCCCCTGATTTTAAGGGGAAAAAAGTGCATGTTGTACGCCGATAAATATGGTATATGCTTACCACTGTTTTTGCTATACTTTCCATATACACTATATTGTCAAAAGTATTGGGACGCCTGCCTTTACACGCACATGAACTTTAATAGCATCCCAGTCTTTGTCCATAGGGTTCAATATTGAGTTGGCCCCCCTCTGCAGATATAACAGCCTCAACTCTTCTGGGAAGGCTGTCCACAAGGTTTAGGAGTGTGTATGGGAATGTTTGACCATTCTTCTAGAAAAATCCTGTCTTAATCCTGGCTCATCCCTGACTTTATGGACCTTGCTTCGTGCACTGGTCCAAATCATTTGGTGGAGGGGGGATTATGGTTTGGGGTTGTTTTTCAGGAGTTGGGCTTGGCCCCTTAGTTCCAGTCAAGGGAACTCTTAAGGCGTCAGCATACCAAGACATTTTGGACAATTTCATGCTCCCAACTTTGTGGGGACAGTTTGGAGATGACCCCTTCCTGTTTCAACATGACTGTTCACAGGTGCACAAAGCAAGGTCCATAAAGACATGAATGAGTGAGTTTGGGGTGGAGGAACTTGACTGGCCTGCACAGAGTCCTGACCTTAACCTGATAGAAGACCTTTGGGATGAATTAGAGCGGAGACTACGAGCGAGGCTTTCTCGTCCAACATCAGTGCCTGACCTCACAAATGTGCACAAATGGAAGAATTCCCATAGACACACTCCTAAGCCTTGTGGACAGCCTTCACAGAAGAGTTGAAGCTGTTATAGCTGCAAAGGGTAAGACAACCCAATATTGAACCCTATGAACTAAGACTGGGATGCCATTCAAATTCATGTGCGTGTAAAGACAGGTATCTCAATACTTTTGACAATCAAGTGTACATACAGCCAAATAGACTTATTCTTGTACTTTCCTCCATTTAATTGTGCTTTAACGTCAATCTCAACATACAAGCATTAAAAAGCATAATAAAAATATCTTAGCAGCATAAAAAAAGGTGAACCTCTTCACTATGGTTACATATATTTTCCAAATGATGAATACATATCACAAAAGGAAAATGTACATTGAATGCAAACCCTGCTAGGGATCACACACCTTCTATCAGTAACAGGAGGACAGAAAAATATTACAGAGTAGTATTCCATCCACAGGTAAGGACAGTGCACTCTCAGGAACAGCCACAAAAATGGTCATGCACACCACCTAGGATTTTATATGATTTCACTACAAAAACTAGATACCAAAATGTTAAATGGTGTAATAATCCCATACAGGGGTAAAGACAGAGTTAATCCTCATCGCCTTTTACAGACAGTCTTGCTTCTTCAGGAGGCTATTTGGGCTGAAGATAGTTGTAAGTCCTTGTTTGTCCTTATGTATTCAATAGATGCATAAACCCAATGGTCACATCAATACACCATGGGGGGGGGGGGGGAAGCCACAGCAGGGGGCATAAGCCCAGATGGCACATATTGAGAGGTATAAGCTGGCCCAATCACCACTAAAGCATCAATGATGGCAAGGTATTCCACATGTTGGGCTTATTGCAAAGTATAATTACACATGTAATATATCCCATGCCTCGTTTTTATTCCCAGTAACCAGGTAAATATTGGGGGGGGGGGGGGGTTGCATAGCAAGTAGCAAATGCTTGTTTATTTTTACATTAATGCAGGGTATTCATTAAAAATAAAAAATAAAATTTACCTTTAGAACCGCTTTAAGCACTTATAAAGTCTTTAGTTATTCATTACAATCATGGCTCTGGGCATGTTTTGGCATTTTTTATTACCTTACATTAGTATATTTTGAACCAAAGCGCAAGTGCTGGGAAGAAAAGAGGGCAGTAAGATTTTTCCTGGTACCGTCAGAAGCATTACAGCCAGATAAAATCAGAATTCTTTATTACATATTTATAGAGCGTATACAAAGAAGGCATAAAACCAGAAATGTAAGAAAGATAAGCCATTTCAATGGCTAAACTGTAGGTATAGTATTGTACCCATAATCATGGGCATAGCAATGTATACAGTATAATAATATATACAGGTGGAACATACAGTTAGCCAATACTTGACACGTTTCACGGTTGACCCGCTTCTTCGGGAGTTCAAATGGGAGAGTAGACAATCCTATGAAAAAAAAAAGTGATTCAAATCATAAAATTCACATAAACAACCCATTTCAAAGATAACCCATTTCAACGGCTAAACTATAGGTATAGTATTGTACCCATAATCATGGGAATAGCAATGTATACACTATAAAAAATATACTGTATACAGGTGGAACATACAGTTAGCCAATACTTGACATGTTTCACGGTTGACCCGCTTCTTCATGAGTTAAAAAAAAAAATAGTGACTCAGATCAGAAATTTCACATAAACAACCAATAATAATCCTAAATATATTTTGGAGTGGCTGTGATGTATATATATATATATATATATATATATATATATATATATATATATATATATATATATAGTTATTATTGGTTGTTTATGTGAATTGTATGATCTGAATCACTATTTTTTGTCATAGGATTGTCTTTTCTCCCATTTGAACTCCTGAAGAAGCTGCTCAACCGCGAAACATGTCGTGTATTGGCTAACTGTATGTTCCACCTGTATATATCTTTATACTGTATACATTTCTATGCCCATGTTAATGGGTACAATATTATACTTACAGTTTATCTATTGAAATGGGTTATTTTTTTTTTAATTTCTGGTTTTATGCCTTCTTGGTATATTCTCTATAAAGATGTAATAAAGAATTTTGATTTTATCTGACGGTACCAAGAAAAATCCTACTGTCCTCTTTTCTCTCCCGCACTTGCGCTTTGCTTCAGAATATAATAATTCAGGATGTAGGTACCTTTTTATTACCCGCGTAAGACTAAGAGCACAAAAAATACTCTATATAACTTACATTTGTCGATAAGACCTGTAAAGTTTTTGTATTCCCATATTATTGCAACAAAGCTCAAGATCATAGCTGCATGCATTTAGACATTCTTTTCTGGCTCTAAATAACATTTCAGTTCATTACTACAAAGTAAAAATTCTTTACGTATCACCTGCCCGTTAATCAAGCCTACACAGTAAACACAAAATATCTTTCATCTCATTAAAATTATCAACAGAGGATTTTTGAAATCGCTCTTTAACTGGGACGTTTAGCCTCGCACTTTATCTCAGATGGATGAAATTAATGCAATTACATTTAGAAATCATATTATCAAAAACAAAACCTCATAAGACGCGATTCAATTATAAAGTTATGCTAATTTATCGGGATACAAAACCATCAGAATGAGGACTTGCTGCTAATACCACCCAGCCTGCTCTTTGCGCAGGAGTCTTGAGATGTCACACACGGGGGGGCGAGAAAAAAAAAATGGAAAAGTCATAAATTATTTCCAATGTGACTTTGAAATCTGGGGATGCTACCAAGATCTCAGTGCATTGAGAATTGAAAACTGTCTTTGAAACGTGAATTCTCCATCAACTCTTTCAAGCTTTTTTTCAACCTTTTTTTTTTTTTTTTTTATGCGTGAAAATAATTTATGAAAAATATCCACCACAGAGATCTTACTAATTTACAATGATAGTATGGCGGTAATATTAAGTGACAAAGTTTGTAACATGGAATGTAAATGAGAGTTTTTTTTTCTGTTCCTAAAATGTCTAGTGGCTTGTTGAGATGATGTTGGTAAAAAAATAAATCATAGTCTGGTAAATAAAGATTAAAGCCCAGTTCCAGGAATATATAAAAATGCACATCTGAACCTGGTTTTGTATTGATTAAAATATGAATTCAATTTATTTTTAAAATGTAGCTGTTATGAGTAGACAAATGCTCTGTTCATGTTAGCTTCTTGCATAACAGCAACTTTGCACAGGTTTTAATACTTCATAGGGGCAAAAAGGCTTCATATTGGTTCAAAGGACCGCTGGGTACTACACACGGAACTTTTTTTTTTTTTTCTCACCGTGTATTCACAAGCACTTACACTGCATGTGTTTTTTTTTTTGCCCATAGACGGAGTGTACAGGTTATTGGGGGCCTGTCCTGATGTTGGGGAGAGGCTCTGTGGTTTTTTTCCTTTCCCCAGCCGGAGAGGCCTCTCTTCGAGAGAGCCCCTCACCAAGTACTTGGTGGACCAGCTTTGGTTGGACCCTAAGGAGTGGAGTCCATCTAGATTTGGCCTGGGTAGACCATGGCTTACTTTGCCCCTGTCAGGACCCTAAGGAGTGGAGTCCATCTAGATTTGGCCTGGGTAGACCATGGCTTACTTTGCCCCTGTCAGGACCCTAAGGAGTGGAGTCCATCTAGCTTTGGCCTGGGTAGACCATGGCTTACTTTGCCCCTGTCAGGAGCCTCTTACCTTGAACCCCCCCCCCCAAGGTAAGAGGCTTTTCCTATTCTGAGGTTTAGCCTTTTTTTGTACCTTCTGTGTAGTTTTTTTGTGTGCTGTGATTTCACACTTATTTGTTCACATTGGTTCAACATTGCACTGCACAGTAGAGCTCCGTAAAAAAATTGAAAAAAAAAAACTTTCTGGGAGGGAAATCAGACAAGGGTGACTTTAGCAATGCTCTGTTGTCCCTCCATTATGCAGTAAGCAGGCTAACAGTGGGTCCTTGACTAAGCAATATGGCTATGCTGTCTCTCAAAATAATTGATATTTTATAAAAACTAGAACTGCTATCAGAAAATCATAAAGAAATTTGATTTGTTAGGTAGACTTTGTTTATAAATAAGTAGTTGTCTTCAGCTTGTAGAAGCACTTCAAAAACAGTAAGAAACATGTTTTTTTAATTTAGGTTTTTATCTGTTTCTTTAACTTCAATGTATTTCTTTTATATGCATTAACACAGGTGCACACATGTTCATATTTCTAAATGAATGAGCAAGGTTAGATGTACTGGTCATCTTCATCATATGTGTGCTCACTGATTAGCATGCGCACTTGACGCCCAGTGGACTATTTAAACTGGTCTGTTACTATGGGCAGTTGCTGAATGGCCTTTAGCTTGTTATTGAGACCTGATCCTCTGTACCTTCCTACCAGTGTATGACCCGGTTAGCCTTTGGACTTCGCTTCTGCCTCTACTTTGCTCACCTGATTACTTTGTCCTTGGTCCATTTACTGGACTTGTCTTTGCTTGCTGATTCTGTACCGCTTTGCTCGGCTTTGTTACTGACCTTGGCCTGCTTCCTGGACTCTGCCTGCCTATTTGGTCCCTTGCTCCCTGGACAGTCAACCCAAAGTGCACACTATTGTTTCCGGGTGCAATGGGGTTGATTTACTAAAACTAGAGAGTGCAAAATCTGGTGCAGCTCTGCAGAGAAACCAATCAGCTTCCAGGTTTTATTGTCAAAGCTTAATTGAACAAGCTGAAGTTAGAAGCTGATTGGCTACCATGCACAGCTGCGCCAGATTTTGCACTCACCAGTTTTAGTAAATCAACCCCAATGCGGTATTCTCAACCTTAACCTAAAATAGAGGTCCTATCCACATCAAAACAGTATACCCCTGTACCCCCAAAACAAATGAAAATCCCCAAATAATACCCTCTGAAACAAAACTCCACTTTTCTATTTAAAGGGAAGCCTTGCAGACAAAAAAAAAATTGCTATGGACAGGACAGCAAATAAAAGTAATAACTCCCCCTAATAATATTAAGATTAATTGTGCAAAGAGCTGGCAATCAGGATTAAAGTACAGTTTTCCTAATAGACCCCAATATCTCACTATGTAGATTGTATATACAGTATCTCTCTCTATCCTTTCCCTATAGCAGATTTTTATACACTGACATCTTTCAACTGTAATATAGTCATATGTATGCATGAGATGATTTTTTTTTTCTTTCTTTTTGGAAGAATGGGGGAAAAAATTAGGTGTGGATACAAATTTTAAAGAGGCAGTGCACAAAAGGTAAAAATGTGCCCAAGGAAAAGGCTCAAAATGTTTAAAACATGTAAGTATTTCTAATATATATATATATATATATATATATATATATATATATATATATATATATATATATATATATATATATATATATATATATATATATTCATCTTCTTTTATGTTTTTGAAAATTGCAAGTTTTGCACTAATATCAAAACACATCAAACACATGCAAAAAGAAAAGGGAGAGGACATAGATGTATTGTTAATTTCTGTTCCTTATTCATTATGTAAATGGGTCTTTGTCATGTAATTTGTAGTGTTCTGGGTCAAATAAGAATATCGTTTAGTCATTAGTATCCTCACTTAACCTTTTCATGTAGGAGGTAATAACCAAAGTTCACTTTCATTCCAGCTCATTCAAAAGAAGTGGCATTTATTAGCATCTGGCTCAGAATATAAAGAATGGGACTCCTTTATGAATGAGCTTAAATCACATGTGTCAGCACAAGATGGCGTGTCTGCTAGACATGTGCAGAATAAAAAAAATATAATTTTGTTTCGATTTGTTAATTAATTTAGTTTAGTATTGAATTCAATTCTACTGAATTGAGTCAAATTCAACCGAAATCTGAATTTTTTTTTTTATTCAAATGTGGCTGCCAAATTTTTCACATCTAAGAATTGCAATATGTTTACAATTTCATATTAATTTCCAAATTCAAATTCGATTTTTGGTAGAGTCCTTTACATTCATTACTATTGTGATTCAGAATGCGGATACATCCGAATTTCTGAATAATGAAAAATTTGTCTGAAATTCGATTCAAAATTAAATAAATTGCACATGTCTAGTCTCTGCGGGAACTCTCTTGGGCTGAAGTCAGTGGTGACAATTGAAGGTCTTGCAGAACAGATTGTAGTTCGTCTTAGATGCAGCAGGTGAAGTGCTTCCTTTAGTACCAGAAGTGAAGGGCAAAGGGGAAGCCACTTGTATTTTATCTGGTGTTTCATCAGGTGTTTGATATGAGGTTTCTGGGTAGCACCTGCATAAAGTGTCATATCAGGGAATCATGCAGAGCAACGTTGATCTACAAAAAGGAAAGTGTCAAAGAAATTGAAAACTTTTGAAATCACATTTCCCTGTTATGTCCCGTACACACGGTCGGATTTTCCGATGGACAATGTCCGATCGGAGCGTGTTGTCGGAAATTCCGACCGTGTGTGGGCGCCATCGGACATTTTCCATCGGATTTTCCGACACACAAAGTTGGACAGCAGGAGATAAAATTTTCCGACAACAAAATCCGATCGCGTCAATTCCGACCGTGTGTGGCCTGTTCCGACACACAAAGTGCCACGCATGCTCAGAAGAAATTCCGACATGGGACAGCTCGTTCTGGTAAACTTAGCGTTCGCAATGGATACAGCACTTTCGTCACGCTGCAATGTTAAAAATGGTTTAATACAGCGCACTTTCTTCTTCTTTATAATGTGACAAGAATGGCAAGTAGTTTTGCTGCTCATATTCACACACACTTCTCACAAAGTTTTATTTGTGTTTTTTTAGTGGGATTCCCTCAATATATTGTTATTAGTTGTCACATCTGACAGTTTTATATTTTTTAATTTCTTTTTTTTTTGGATTTTAAGCCTTTTTTTTTCTTTAATGTTTGGATTTTTTCCAAGGCTGATCTTTGTTCAATGTTATTTTTATTTTTACTCCAGACTAATTTTGTGTGTGTTTTGTGTGTCAGGTTACCCCAACACCATTGATATCTTTTATTATTTAATCTCAAGGAGATTGTTTGTTGTTGGTGACCCTTGTTCATTTCACATTGTATATTTGCAATGTACCTGAATCTTCACAAACCAACTGTCCTTTTTGAAGTAAAATACATAGGAGAGTATAATTCAAAACAAAAATCCTTTATTAAGGGATCAGAACCAAACAAAGAGGAAGGCAACACTGGATCAACAGCAGAAATTAGCGAAGCCTGGGACCCTCAAGGCAGACATCAATTCTTCAACATCAAAATTGGTGGCCTGAGGAGTCCATATGTAAGGGAGGGCAGTCTGGTCCAGAATTCGCAGAGATCCGGATAGCAGCAGATGACATCTGTGTCCCCAGGCTGTGGTACCACAAGAGGCTGCATCTTTTGGCTGACGAGACTGAACCCAGGGCAATCACTGTCTGGTCTTCCTTCCATGCTTCCTTCTGGGCTGTGGCTGTGCAGTTGGAGATGTGGCAGGAGGAGGAGTAGGACCTGGAGGAGGAGGAGGACTGGCGGGACCTGGAGGAGGACTGGGGGGACCTGGAGGAGGACTGGGGGGACCTGGAGGAGAGGGGGGAGGAGGAGGACCTGCAGGAGGAGGAGGAGGGCCATCCCAAAGATGTGTGTGAGGTGTAATTTGGCCCCTCATACCTTTCTCCAGAGCCTCCGATATGAGGGCCTCACACATGGCTTTTTGGCCCTCCTCCATCCTCTGCATTTTATAGGCTATGAAGGCAGCAATGTTCTCCTGCATGGTGTGGGGTGCTCCCAGGACCTCTGTAGCCCTCCAAAAGAATCCTATAGCAGCCTCCTCTAGGGTACTCCTCCTACTGCCACTTTCTATTTTCAGGGGGGGTGGAGGGACCTTGATATCAGGCAGCCGGCTCGGCCCGGCCACCTCCTGGCTGAGACTTCCCTGTGTATGAAAAAGGGACATGGTTTTAGTTTTTGCATCATCAATCACAATCCTAAATTAGTACTCCCAACTAACATCTAGGTAACATCATTGATTGGAAAAGCAGAAATATTTAGAGTAATGCTACACCTGGCTCAAGCTGGGCTCCTCCACATTTTGCCTGGAAGGCCCAGGTTGGGCGTCAGAAGCCTCAGCCAGGGGGGAAGGAAGCGTGGAAGGAAGACTTGAGAGGGATGGCCTGGGTATAGTCTGGCCTGCCAGAAAGTGCAGCCTGTCGTAGTACAACATCCTGGGGACATAGATGTCATCTGCTGCTCCGGATCTCTGTGAATCCAGGACTTTCTTGCGCTCCCTCAGATATGTGCTCCTCAGGCCACCAATGAAAATCTTTAAATAGGTGATGTCTGCCGTGGGGATCACCTGCTTCACAATTTCACACAATTGCTCCAGTTCTGCCTTCCTCTTTGCTTGGTTCTTGAAATGGGGGTGGGTAATCTCCCACAGACAGGGCAGCTCACTTAGCATCTCTACGAATACTGACATGAAGTCATTGTCTTTCATTAAGATATCCATGTTCACTGCAAGACACAACACAAGACAAAGCCTAATGTCAGACAAAACTCTCCTAATCTTGTTACAATATAGGCCTCAATCTAGAAGCAGTATAGGCACAAGTTTGTCTCTTACCTTCGTTCTTACGATCGGCGCGTCCAATGCTCCTTCCTCCGCTCACAGATCGTACGTAATACGCACGCGTGTTACGCTTTATACACACTGCGCATGCGTGTAACTCCGCCCGCCCCTGATGTTCTTTCTAGTCTATTCCCCGCCCCTTTTCGTTCGGCGCAGTGGGTGAAGAGCATGATGGCGGAGTTACAGTGGATGCATGCTAATTCTAGCAACGAGGAGGAGGAGGAGGAAAGCCTGGATCCAGGCACGTCCCGATCCAGAAGGAGACGTTTTAAGGCCACAAATATGTCGTTTGGGGAGATGTTGGAGATGGTCGACATCATGAGGAAGTCCGACTATGACGGAAAATATGGGCCTTACCCCAACCCCAACATCAGAAAGGCCAAGATCATGGCGAAAGTGGTCAGGAGTCTTGAGAGGAATTTTGGGGTACGAAGATCTAAAGATCAGCTCAGGAAGCGGTGGTCGGACCTGAAGTTGAGAGAGCCAGAGCAGTACCGAAAAATCCGGAGAGTGCTGCAAAAAAGTAAGTAGTTGCGCTGTGTTCCTATTCCTTATTACGTTCGTTCTGCTTCATATGCTTTTATTAATTGTAACGTTTAAAAGGGCAACTTTAATGTTCATGGGCCCATTATTCGTTCGTATCAAACATTTTTCTTTCGGCCTCTAGAACACCATTGTTTAGGCCATATGCATTTTCACACATTTTTTGGGGCCTACTTGGATGCCAAATATTTGTTTGTGTAGATGGGTTTGTTACTAGAATGAAATGCAAACTAGATTGTGTGTAAGGAGAGGACACTGAGCAGCTGTTTTCACATCTGGACACTGGAGCACTAGTGTGGGACACAAGAACACCATTTTTATTAGGGGGGGCACACAGGTGCTCCAGTGTATACTATAGGGGGGGGCTACATCTGTGAAGCTTGTACTAAACAGGTAAAGTATTGCAGCTTGACAAAGGCCACTAAAAAATGTACATCTTGGAACTCTGCTAAAATAGATAATTGTACCCCACTTCCAAGCAATGTTTCCTATTTCTAGTTCTGCCATCAAATATCTGTGTGCTAATTATACCATTTTTGTTTTACATAGGGGAGAAAAGACTCGGAGGACACCCCTCATCCGAGGAGACCAGAGACCCCCCACCTCTGGAAGAAGGGGAAATACCAACACAAGAAGCTGAGCAGGAGGAAGAAGAAGATGTGGTGGAGATTGGCACCACAACAGGTGAGTGTCTGCGACCACAGGCTCAGGTAAAAGAGATGGATGGTGGCAGATTTTTGAGACCTTTTTTTTTGTTCTTTATCTCTTTTTAGGTGATCGTGATGTGAGGGAGAGAGAACGTTTCACATCTGAAAATGCCCAGATACTGATCGGGGAGATCATGGGGTGTAATCTCCAATTGCAAAACATCCAGCAACAAATCAGTGATGTTATTAAAAAAAATAATAACTATAGATCTTTGAGACCCTAGGGCCCCTGGTCAATCCCTGGTCAGGAGAGGAGGGGGGCTCACACTGTGCACAGCATGATCCCGTTAGGGGTGCCGGTGGGATCCCCTAGTGCCTCTCTAGACGTCAGACAATCCCCCTAGGGAACACGTTCTATGTTTACATCAGTTGCAAGGTTTCAAGCATTGATTCCTATACACCATAGTTAATCATAGTCAATGTGCCTTATAAATGCTAATGCTCTAGCCCCAGCAGACATATCTTATGTATCAGAGGATGTTACATGATATGTGATTTCAAATCCTGTATTGTATTTTATTTTATATATTTTCTTGTTTTTGTACAAAACCAATAAAAGATTTTGAAAGAAAAAAAAATAATAACATCATTGATGTTTTGGGGCGAATTTAAACCCCACAAAATCACCTGTTTTATCGTGGTCCAATCTTACAAAATTTTTTTAATGTTTAGAAAAGCTTTTCAAAATTTGGAGGATGCACACAGTGTGCCAACACGTGCTATCTGCCATCACGGGAGATCAATGGATGCGTTTTGGGGGTGCAACCCCTTCCTCAATTATAAAGTAGCGTTGAGGAAGGGCTGGCTCCCCCAAAACACGTCCCTTGATCCCCCCTGATGGCAGATAGCACATGTTGACATTCGTAAATTGGTGTGCATCTTCCAAATTTGGCTTTTCCAGGGGTGATTTCCCCCCATCTGAATGCTATATCAAACCCAGTTCCTAAATACTGATGTCTGATATAGCCTTCAGGTTTTACCTAATGTGAACTTTGTAAGTTCAAGTTTTTTGGCTTTCTTGTTGGTTTTACACAGGCCTGTTTTATCTGAAATGGATATTTCGATTTTTGATAATGCTACTGCAAACATTGTTATACAACAAACATGTTGGTTTGTTTTAAAAACCTTTCGTAAATGCATATGTGATTGTGCAGGTATAAAAAAGTGCCTTACTCAAGAATGTGTGGATTATTGTCTCAACACTACAACGCTTTTGGGGTGATGTAATTGCTGTTTTATGCAAAAATGGGGGTTATTTCCTAAGGGCAAATACACTTTGCACTACAAGTGCAGGTTCAATGCAGTTGCAAGTGCACTTGTAGTGAAATGTGTTTTTGCATTTAGGAAGTACCAGCCAACACTGTTTTTTATAAGGTTACCCAATCACGACATTTTCTGCACTCAAAACATTTCTGTCAGGGTCAGCTAAAACAAACACAAGCAGTAAATGTCCACAAAGAATTTCTTTTGGTTGTTTTTTATTTGAAAAAGGTGTCACAGATTGTCTGGCATATTGATAGCCCCCCTACCCGCAAAGAACTCCAGATATCGTAACCGGACATCACGGGCATTCAGGGAGGGCAAGCCAGGATGGCCACTTTCAAGCGCCGTCAGTGTTGATGGATTTGGGATTCCGGCCTCAGGCCCAACTGAGCCAGCATAGTTGGCTGAATGTTTTCGTAAAAAATTATGGAGAACACAGCAGGCAAGTATTATATGGTTCAGTTTATACTCCGCCATATGGATGGGTGTCAGAAATAATCGGAACCGGCTGGCCAGGATTCCAAATGTGTTCTCCACCACTCTTCGGGCTTTAACCAGCCGGTAATTAAAAACCCTCTGTTCCGGGGTGAGGATCCTCATCGGGAATGGCCGCATCAGGTGGTCCCCCAGCGCAAATGCTTCATCAGCAACGAACACAAATGGGAGACCTTCAACATTGTCCTTTGGAGGTGGCAAGTCCAAGCTGCCATTCTGGAGACGCTTGTAGAACTCCGTCTGGGCGATCACTCCACCATCGGACATCCGGCCATTCTTCCCCACGTCCACATACAAGAACTCGTAATTAGCCGACACCACCGCCAACATCACTATACTATTAAACCCCTTGTAATTATAATAGTACGACCCCGAGTTGGGTGGTGGGACGATGTGGACGTGTTTCCCATCAATTGCCCCTCCGCAGTTAGGAAAGTCCCACCGCTGGGCAAAGTGGGAGGCCACAGTCTGCCATTCCTGTGGCGTGGAAGGAAACTGTTGAGGAAAAAACAATAAACATTACTATTTTTTCACAGAAACATGGCAAGCAGATTATACACAAACATTATGGGGCAACCTCCAGATAGCATTTATTAAGGGGAAATTAACAACAACAAAGTATAAGGTACACCTATCATATTCCCCCTCCCCCCTCATGGGCCATTTCTAACATTATAGGGGGGGAACTCTTGGACATTTAACCCTCTTCACTTCATTTAGAGATGAATGCTTAAATACAGGGTATTACTTGGAACAGCCCCTCCTTAGTTACACTATTGGCAGACCACTGGACAGGTAAGAAGTGTCATAATACAAAGATATAAATACACACTGTACACATTTGAGCACATTTGAACATTCTGCTATTACCTGTCAAGATAATAATAGGATACAAAAACTTTAAACAGTACCATTGGAAAGTATACAGGCAGGCCCTTGCACTACATGCTTTGGGGAATTCATCCATAAATCTGACCAGTAAAGAGATGGGTATAGTGTGTATGGGTTTGGCGAAGTCAGCAGATAGGTGATTGAGGATAGATAGAGAATTGGGATCAGCTGACTTAGCAGTTGGGGGGGAGGGTTACAAAAAATTTGGGGACACCACAAAAAAAAGCCTCTGGCACTCTGCCTGAATTTAAATCAAAAATAACATTTCCAAACATTTTAGGGGGTGTTTGGGGTAAAGCACTACTATGGAGCAGATAAAATACATTGTTAAGTGACTACATGAGGTGAATATAGGGCAGGAGACACCATGCTGGAGAGGTTATTGAAGGGCAAATATGTATGAAGGACATAAAATAATAATTACATAAAAATCCAGCATGCATGAGAACAAAGGGGACATTCACTACATATTACAATCATGGTAATTAGGGAATGAGGAAAGAAATACAAGATATTAGCAAACATTAAATACAATAAAATGTGATACAAAGGCATATGACAGAACTGGTCACGCTGAAGCAACCAATTCTTGGTCCATGAACTCCTCCCCACCCTGTTCATGGACTGGACTTGTGTCAAGGTCAGGACCCCAACACCAAGCCCCCGCACAGCACGAACTCTACGAGGAGTACACATACGAAACATGGCTAGAAAACGGTCGGCTGCTCAGAACGAAGTAACAGAACGCACTGAAGAACAGCAAGGCCTGTGAAGAGCGACCTGAAAACCAGTAACGAATGAACAAGAATACAATGACTACTTAAAGTCACGCGGAACTTGCTTGCACGCACTGAAGAGCAGATACAAACCCACAAGCACAAACTGAATGGCAGAAAACGATCTGAAAGCCACGAGTCTGAAAAAGCGCGAATCGTCTCTCACCAAACTTTTACAAACATGAGATTAGCAAAAGGAGCCCAAAGGGTGCCGCGCTTGGTTCTGAACCGGCCTTTTCTAGTCTCGTCGTACGTGGTGTACGTGACCGCATGGTTGTTGAATTTTAGTTGATAACAGAAATGCAATTGGCTACTATTGAGATCGGAACATTCAGAACATTACAGAAAAAAAAAGTGGTGTTTTTTTTTTTCTTGTGAATTTAGGAAACCTTTTACTTTGTCTGATGTCCATAGCAACTGGTCAGATGCCACTTTTAATTACATTTTTTACCGTACCTTGCAATATGTTAATCTGATTGCTGCTGGCAATGCAGACATCCCTTCCTTCATAGGTGAGACCCATTGTAACTCTCTTTTTTTCATTCTCCGTTTAATGCTTTCACTAAGTGTCTATGCTTCCCTCTGCCAAAAATGAGTTTCTATAGTGACAAAGAGGCTCTGGTTCCAGTATATTTGTAGTGATGGCAGGTGAAAACAACAGGTCCTTCAACATTTTACTCTTTCTGGTGGTTCAAAAAGCGTAAAAAAAAATGTTACTGAATGTTAAACTGGACGTTACCTAAACCTGGGAACAAATTCATCTCTGTTGGCTTAAATATTCATTTTATTCATCTGTGTGGGGCTGCCAAATTCCATGACTGTTAACATACTTCCTATATAGAATAAACAGAATATCATACCGTGCCTTGAAGAACAAAACACACACAGCCACATCCTAAACCAAGAAACAACAACAAAATCCTTGAGCTCTAAAGCTGTAAGTCATATGTGGGGGTGTCATAAATCAACAAGGTTACTGGACTAAAACCCAGTGCAGCGGCCATCCACTGGAACAATGGATGTACTGGAAAAGAAAACTTTGGGTTGGATCCAAATAGTGCATATTGAAAACTTTGGTTGAATAAAGGAACTTGTTTATTGCACTGTGGGCCAAACAAACAAAGACTGCGGAAACTTTAAAAACTGGAGAAAACTGCAATGTTTGATCATGAAAGTATATAACAAAAAATGATTATAAAAAAGCAAACAGTACCACTGGTAACATCCGGGTGGAGAAGGGTTAAAAGTGTTCAAATGGCTTGTTGGTCAGACATGGAAAAGAGGCGCCATGGGCCATGTTGAGATTGATGGAAGCCCAGTGAAGAGGGTTGCAGCCCGCTGCCTGCAGACTGATGGTCAGGCTGATCCTGGGTCTAGGGATGGTAAGATCGCAGAGTGCAGGAGGACACTGTGCCAACCTCTGCAAAATCCTGGGCTGGTGGCAGGAGAGGGCTGGACTGTGCTGTAGACGGTGAGGTGTAGCAACCGCCATGGGATGTTGTCAGAACTGGGAGAGCCGAGCAGGGCTAGAGGGACCGGGCATGCTGGAGGACATCAGCACTGCACTGGCGATAGGGGGATCAGGAAATCCATGGTGCACAAGCTGCTGAGTTGTCCTGACTACATGTTTCGCATGCCTGTGCTTTGTCAAAGTCCAATAAACAAATTCCTTTGTTCAACCAAAGTTTTCCATATGCACTTTCTGGATCCAACTCATTGAGCTCCGTTCCAAAGTTTTCACATCCTAAACCAAGAATGTAGAAAGAGAGAAGGGGAAAAACACATTTGTTAATAAATAAGGGACTTTAATGGCTGTATAATTTGAGAGTGAGGTAGCACAATAAAGTTTAAAAATAGAAGCTTTATTATATTATATAGGTATATTAAAAGAGCTCACAGGTCTTATACGACCATAAAAGATAGTTACAGACATAAAATACAATCATCATAAAACACCAAAACAAGTGTCGGATAACTAAAACTATAGATGCTCATAAAGTTAAGTGGTTAACTCCCACTGTTGCTTCATCAGGGAAACCACAAAGGCATCTGAAAAATTATTTAGCAGCATATTACAATACAATTCATTACATCATTACAAATGGACATCACCATGGATGTAGTTAAAAGGATTACCATATTAGAATTTAGTGCCAAACTTGCATGAAACTTACTGCTGGAGCAGTAGCTGCCAGTGGATGCCCGCACTAGTCTACATCAGTTTGGCATCTTGGTAAGCTTTTTTGGCAGGCCCTTGGAGGTGTTTGCTTGATAGTTAGAGACTGTGTTTGTGTAGTTAGGGGTGCTGTTATGTGGGCTAGGGAGATGTATTATTGTAATGGAGCACTATTCATACCTAACTTGGATCTTCTGTAACTTTATTGATTTAATTTACATATTTCACCTGCAGCCCTTGCTGGTGAGATTTGGTACTGCAGCATGATCATGTAGTAATTAAAGAACTAACCACATTAGAGAACTAAGCACAGATATTGCCTCAAAACCTTCTGTCTCTTCATGTAATCCAAGACAGACTCGATGACTCGATCAGAGCTCTGTGGGGGCCAAACCATCACTTCCAGGACTCCTTGTTCTTCTTTATGCTGCAGACAGTTCTTAATGACTGTATGTTTGGGGATGTTGTCCTGCTGCAGAATAAATTTGGGGCCAATCACACACCTCCTTGATGGCATGGCATTATGGGTAAGTAGCCTGTATTTCTCAGCATCGAGGACACCATTGATCCTGACCAAATCTCCAACTCTATTTGCAGAAATGCAGCCCCAAACCTGCAAGGAACCTTCACCTTCACCTGCTCCACTGTTGCCTTTGGAGAACAAACTGCCTGTTGCTACAGCCAAATATTTCACATTTTGACTCATCAGTCCAGAGCACCTGCTGCCAATTTTCTTCTCTCCGGTTCCTATGTTTTTGTGCATGTTTGAGTCACTTAGTTGTCTTCACGTTGGAAGTATGGCTTTTTGGTTGAAATTCTTCCATAAAGACCACTTCTGGCCAGACTTCTCCAGACAGTAGATGGGTGTATCTGGATCCCACTGGTTTCCAGTAGTTCTGTGCTAATGGCACTGCTGGACATCTTCCCACGTCTAAGGGAACTAAGTATGATGTGTCTTTTATCTTCTGCATTAAGTTTCCAAGTTTCTACAGTCCTCAACGTTGCCCGTTTCTTTGTGCTCCTTCAAAAGAATTTGAACAGCACATACTAAAACACTTGTCCGTTTTAAAATCTTTGCCTGGGAGAGACCTTGCTGATGCAGTATAACTACCTTGTATCTTGTTGCTGTGCTCTGTCTTGCCATGGTGTATGACCTGTGACATGAATCTGTCCTCCACAACCTCACTTTAGTAGCAGAGTTTGGCTGTTACTCACCCAGTTTTAAGCCTCCCACACAACTGTTTCTGTTTCAGTTCATGACTGTGTTTCAACCTACATATCAAATTAATGATCATTAGCCCCTGCTTGATATAATTGATTAATCATACCTAACTCTGATTCTACAGATTCCCTGACTTTGTGCAAGTGTACAAAGTGTGTAAGTGTAAGAATTGATGCTGGGTTGAAGCCAAAAGATAGTCACAAATATTGATTGGATTTAGATTTTTCTTCTGTTCGCTCACGTTTCATTTTGTAAATTGATAAAAATAAATAATTAAAATATATATTTTTGAAAGTATTCTTACTTTACAGCATTTCTTCACACCTGCTTAAAACATTTTCAAAGTACTCTCTATATATAATTAACTTCATATTTTAGTCATGTAACACAAAAAAATATAACAGTTTAACCTTATGACTTTATCATGTTTGTGTACACTATCGCTCCACCATTAAAATCAATATGCGAGCTGACATGCCAAATTAAAATCTAAAGCTTTGTAATCAGCCATACCCAGTTCACCTTTATATACTACTTTCTTACGTTATAGTGATAAAGAGAGGGGGAGATGTTTTGCAATTAAATCATTTCCGATATTAAGGTGACGAAAAGAAAGGGAGTTAGTAAAATATAAAGTTAAGGTAAAGTTAGGATTCTCTGTTTCTCTACTCTGCCATGTGTAGTGGGCCAATAGTCACCCATCTGAAGCAAACATTTCAGGCCTCTTGATGGTCACTTTCCTGTATATATCTAGCTAAAATGTCTAGCTAAATTTCATATATTTCATTAACAACATTTACCATTTTGCTATACATACACTATATTACCAAAAGTATTGTGACACTTGCCCTTATACGCACATGAACTTTAATGTCATCCAAGTCTTAGTCCGTAAGACAAGAAGGCCTGGCTCGCAGTTTCCAGTCTAATTCATCCCAAAGGTGTTCTATTGGGTTGAGGTCAGGACTCAGTGCAGGCCAGTCAAGTTCCTCTACCCCAAACTAGCTCATCCACGTCCTTATGGAGCTTGTTTATGCACTGGTGTGCAGTCATGTTGGAACAGGAAGGGGCCATCCCCAAACTGTTACCACAAAGTTGGGTGCATGAAATTGTCCAAAATGTCTTGGTATGCTGATGCCTTAAGAGTTCCCTTCACTGGAACTAAGGGGCCAAGCTCAAGCCCTGAAAAACAACCCCACAGCATAATCCCTTCTCCAGCAAATGATTTGGAACAACGCACAAAGCAAGGTCCATAATGACATGGATGAGGGAGTTTGGGGTAGAGGAACTTGACTGGCCTGCACAGAGTCCCGACTTCAACTTGATAGAACACCTTTGGGATGAATTAGAGAGCAGACTGCGAGCCAGGCCTTCTTGTCCAACATCAGTGCCTGACCTCACAAATGCACTTCTGGAAGAATGGTCAAACATTCCCATAGACACACTCCTAAACCTTGTGGACAGCCTTCCCAGAAGAGTTGAAGCTGTTATAGCTGCAAAGGGTGGGCCAACTCGATATTGAACCCTACGGACCAAGATTGGGATGCCATTACAGTTCACGTGTGTGTAAAGGCAGGTGTCCCAATAATTGGTAATATACTATATATATATAGAGAGAGAGAGAGAGAGAGAGAGAGAGAGAGAGAGAGAGAGAGAGAGAGAGAGAGAGAGAGAGAGAGAGAGAGATAAATAAATATAGATATGTATATTTATATATATATATAGATCTATATGTATATATATAGATATATATATAGATATATATTTATATCTATATATATATAGATATACATATTCTTTAAGTGTCTGCAGGCTGAACATTTTATACAATAGACAAAGTTACCCTGTTAGAATCTTGATATAGCTCAGAGGTCTTGGTAACCTTGAGACACTTTAGTTGAGTTGGAAAAAGCACAATTTAAAACAACTCTGTTCAATCTGTACATCCTTTGACTAATTTTCTGTCTAAATGTTTTCCTCTAGACCTGCTTCCATTATCTTGTAAATCAGTATTCACTGTGGCACTGTCCCAAAAAGCTTTACAAATCGAAATTGGCTTCAGCCGTTTTGCTACTCGTACTTAACATTTACACCATAGATATAGCTCCCTGTCTGTGAATTCCTTATAAGACCACGGGCATTCAGGCCTAGTCAATAATGTGTGGCAGAGAGCAGTGATAATGTAAAAAGGGCAGTGTCCTATAGTAGTCTATAAGAATAATATTTTAGTTGATCTAAGGACATAAAAAAAGTGTAAATCATCAGTGTTCTATATGCTATCATAATAAATAGGCCTGATGGACCGCAGAGAGCTTTGGTGCAGAGACAATCTACATAGGTACTTGTCGTGTACATATGTCATGCCTTAATTTCTTTGGGCATCAAAGTCCACTGGTTGACTGATATCATGACAAGGTTGGAGATTAATACACACAGCACACACCTGTTCTTTGGTGCTGTCCATGTGATCTTTGTGCACATGTTGTGGTCTTGGTGGCCATTTTGACCCCTCTTGGCGAAGAAAATCCTTGGTTTTAGATTTAGCTGGTAAAATTACATCTCTATACAACTGTAATGAATACCCCAAACCCCTGAAGAAAACATTGTTTGAAATGCGACGGACCTGTCCCAGTTTTGGGATGCATAAAGAAACATCAAATGCAATGCACTTTATGTATGCTCTCTTACTAGACAACTTGGGTGAACTGTATGACATACAATAAATGAAAATTGTTTTGGTGTACAAGATGTCAGCTGCTTTGAGGTTTGAAACTATGTTATGGCTTTTATGACGTGAAAATAAAAATGTATGTTTTATGAGATATTTGTTGCCAATATTTGCTTAGAAAGTGCAAATGGAGGTAGAATTGAGTGTTTAAAGTCAAATAGAAGGAATTTTTAGTCATGTTATGATAGAAGTTAAATGACTACTGTTAACTTGAGTTTTTGACCTAGCTTGTGGTTAAGACAGTTTCCTCTTTAGTCATTGGCACAAAAGGATATACATTTATTAAATGAGTTACATACATTACACAAGAAAATAGAAGGCCTCGTTAAGTATTTTGGACAGCTAAGGAGCCTAATGAGTGGGCTCGGGTGTTGGATTAGTGGCAATTATGGAGCATGGGCCAGATAGCTGTAGAGATACAGGAGTGGGATCTTGATAGAGAATGGGCCAGCCATCCAGAGGCCATTATGCTAAGAGATGATGGATAGACAGTAGTCAGCAGTGTAGATGGTGGAAAAAGGATTGGACAGAAGCCCATTCAGGAATACAGAGAAGCAAACAACAATAAAAGCAAAGTCAAGCCACATGGAGTTCAAGTGAGGCCAGCAACAAAGGTCAGTCTGAAAAACAGCAAAGATGTGTACCTGTAAGCTAAAAAACTCCTGCTTGTACCCAGTGCTGTATTCTGGCCTAGACTGACAAGGCCCAAGCCTAGGGCGGCACTTTGCGGGGGGTGGCATAAAAAAGCCACCCCCCGCTGAGGTGATCACACGTCCCACAACTAAAATGACAAAGAGCAGTCCGAAATGTAGGCAACAGGGGCAGACTGAACCGCCGTAGCGCTGGCTTCGACCGCACCTGAGACTCTCCTGGTCACTAGTTGCTAGAGTTGTCACTGGGGACCAGTGACATTATTACAGTGATCAGTGCTAAAAATTTGCAGTCACTGCACTAATGACACCGGCAGGGAAGGGGTTAACATCAGAGGTGATCAAAGGGTTAAATGTGTGCCTTTAGAGAGTTTACTAACTGTGGGGCGGTGCTTTCCCTGCATGAAGACATGGATCGATGTTCCTGCTTCACAGAAACACTAGGATCCATGTCTTCTGTACTCGCGGCAAGACAGTCTGCCTTGTTTAAAAAAGGCAGACTGTCTTGTTTACACAGGCAGACATTTTGCCAGAGTACTGAACGATCGGTGGGTTCCGGTGGACATCAGGTCTGCAGGACCCACTGATCGACTCCTGCTGTGTAAAATCACAGCAGAAATGAGCCGGCGCCGCATGCTTGCGCTCAAAACCCCGAAGTGCAGAATCACGTATATATACTTGATTCTGCGCACAGCGGCCGTTCTGTATAGGGCAGTCGTAAAGTGGTTAAACAGGAAGGGGACGGGCAAATTTACATAGGGGGGGCGCCCAATTTTAGTCTTGCCTAGGGCAGCACAAAACCAAAATACACCACTGCTTGTACCTCACATGTCAGCATGCATCCTGGTTTGCTGTGGTTCCTTTTCAAGTGCAATTTGTTCAAATGTCAAATTGGCCATTTGGATAAATTGCACTTAAAAAAGAACTTCAGCAAATCAGGGTGGATGAGGTGCTCAGCCATACCCCTCGAGGTACATGAAAAACAACTTGAGGGCATAAAGAGGACACTGGTGCATGTTTGTGGAAATAGGGGGGGAATCTCTAGTATGGGAGAACAAAAGTAGAGTAATTTGCTTGAGATTCACTTGCTTCTGGGTCCTGTGCTGAGTGGCTGCACTCCTGCTGGCTGAACACAGAAGGTTGGATGCTTGGCACAGCCATCATTCAGAGAATGGTTTACATTCTCTGAAAGAATGAAAAGCATTATCTGATTGGAGGAGGTAGCGAGCATATTTCACCTCCCTGCCATATCCAGTCAGAGAACGTTTGTCATTCATTCAGAGTATGGAAAGAATTGTCAGAATAGTGCTCGTGCCAAGCATCCAACCTCCTGTGTTCAGTAGGCAGGAGTGCAGCCTCTCGGCGGGGGGACCCAGTAGTAAGTGGAGATCACTGAATTAGCTGTGTCTACTTCAGTGATTTACAGCTTCCAGGGGCTTTGGCCAGGTATGGTTTTTACATAGCTACATTAGTTCCAGCTGGAATGTAACGATGTATAATAGAGCCAAACATGGAATTTTTGTTATTTTCTAATTTTCCCGAGCTGGACCTGGGCTTTAAGCAAACTATTGGGCTGGGCTGGTTCACACTAGAGCACAGAGCTGCTCCCAGCAGGGGGTCCGGTGCATCTCCATTCACCGGTTCAGGTCCAATTTCAGCCCAAATTTTTGGCTGAATTCGGACCTGAAATGGACCAAAAGACGCACCGGACTCCTGTGCAATTCGCATCAGGGCTGCTCCGGAGATGTGTGAACCGGCTCCATAGAGAGCCGGTCACACTCTCCTGCTATGCGAATTGTATTCGGGGAAACCTGCATTCAATTCTCAATAGTGAAAACCCAGACTTATGCCGCGTACACACGATCGGATTTTCCGACGGGAAATGTTGAATGTGAGCTTGTTGCTCACATCCACCGACCATTGAACATTTGTTGTCGGACTTTCCGCCAACAAATGTTGGCTAGCAGGTTCTCTTTGTTGTCGGACTTTCCGATAGTGTGTACACAAGTCTGTCGCAGAAAAGTTCACGCATGCTCGGAATCAAGTACGAGCCGGAAGCGCACGGTTTTGTAAAACTAGCGCTCGTAATGGAGATATCACATGACTATTGAACTTCCTTTTTCTCGGCTCGCTGTACGTCTTGTACATTACTACGTTCGTAATTGTTGCCCAATATTTGTGTGACCGTGCGTATGCAAGACAAGTTGGAGCCAACAACCTTCAAACAAAATTCCATGGTTTTGTTTCGGAATGTCTGATCGTGTGTACGGGGCATTACACTCAAAAATAGGTACACCAATATTGGTAATTTTGTCTAGTAAAAAAAAAAAAAACTACCAATCTCCACATCTACAAAGGGGAAATAATGAAGAGGGAGCCACCAGGAGAAATGGGAAAGAATCAAATAGATCCTTTAACTTTTTTCTTTAACTTTTCTTGGCTTTTATTGTAGAGCATGTACAATATATGTATGTATATGCTCATATTCTAATGACAAATAGCTGGGTGCTTCTTTCATTGACTGTTTCTGGCTCAAAGTATGTCAGACTATATTAAGCATACACAAAATTTAGTCAAGGTTTATGACTTCTTGGAAAAATTTAAAATCAATTTTAGCTGTTAAGATGCACCACTAGCGACACATTTAATTAAATTACTTTTTCTTTTTTTTTAATATAAATAAGTCTAATAAGTCGCTTCTGGCTGGGTGTCTGCCAATATCTGAAATGAAAACTCCCTTGGCCTGTCCTCATCTTCTCTATGGTAAAAATAAATTAATAACATACAGGATAAGTATGAAAGAATTAGCAGAGATATTTGGCAACTGAAACAAAACATATTCAGAAATTCAATTGGCTCCTAGCATGATCTATAATAGTACAGGATGAGGCTTGCAACTCTTAAAAAATAAACTGTATTTCAAGTCATTTTTTTTTTTATATAGTTTGAAATATAGGGAAGGTTTTGAAACCCCTGGTTTTATAGCTGGTTTGGTTCTACTAGGTAGATTCTCTCTCCCTCTCTGTCCTGGTTACCATTGTCACAGGAACTAAGAGTATGAGAAACCCAAAACCCTCACCAAAACAATAATTGAAAGGAAATCTTCCGGTTGATGACAACCATCTAAGACAAAGAGTCCCCCCTTGCTTTCAAATTTTCTCTAAGTTCCTGTTGTGTCTACACGTAGGGAAAATGCAACCCGGAGAAGATAGGGACACACTATATTAAGCTGGTGTGTACCTAGATAAATTCTGTTTTTACTTTTGCAACTAGGCTAAGGTTACCAGATTTTCAAAATAAAATCTTGGCTGGGCCTCAACTGACCATGTTCACTTTTAGTCACATGCACAAAATCAAACCACCATTTGTAGCCACAAGAGTGAATAACACTCATACTGCAGAGGTCAAAAATGTGTTACACAGAGTGCAGGGATCAGAAGTGTGTAAGCTATGCAGCACAGGTGTCAGGAATGCATAACCCCCAGGGGTCAAGAGTGTGTGGCGCAAAGTGCAGGGATCAGGAGTATGTAACACACTCTCCTTAGCTGTAACAACTTCTGATCTGAGATCCTATTATGGCTAGTCCTTTGTAGGCCATTGTCATCTGAACAGCCATCATGGGATCCCAGTGCAGAATGTCTTACAGCTAAAGAGAGTATTTCAGGACAAATAAAGTGTAGCGCTGACAACCTTTGTTTCTAGCTCTATGTGTATTATACTGTACATAGGTTGTGTTAGTGCCATCTTGTGGACATTTGAGAAAGTACAATATGTTTACGTTTCATGATCAAGTGAAATGACATGGAAGTGATTCATTGTTTACTTTGGAACTTTAGCTCTGACCCACCCACAATGCTTCTGGACAAGGTGAGAACTGAACTGCATTGTGGGAGGATATAAAATGGGTAAGGAGCAGCCATTTTAGGTCTCTTGTTCCTGGGACGCATGGCCTGTCAGCAGAACCCTGTGGGTGTGTGTGTCCTACAGGGTTGCAGCCTACTTTGCGAAGAAGCGGAGCAGCTGCAAGGATCCTGATATCACATCACAGCGTGCTGGAGCAGCCGAAGTGATTGTTCCAGGGACCCGTGGGGAGATAACCGAGGACTCCTGGTCGTTTGTGAACGGAACAGTGTGACGGCGTGGTGGTGTCTCGATATGGACTGAGAACGACTGAAACGGAGACATCCATCTGCCCGCAACTCGTGTGGTGAGAGGGTTAACACCCAGAAGTTTGTTTAACTATTACATACACAATTAGAACTGTTACACAGTGTCGCTGGGACTGATAGTCCCACGGAACAAGTGAAGTTGGAGAACTTTACACCTGAATAGACTTCAGTATTCAAGAATGGATGCTAGATGCTTGTTTCTTCATATAAGAACATTTAGTCAATCTGTTGGATTATAATTGTTTTAGTGTGATACATTACACTGCGCAACACCCAGGAGGAACCCCTTGTGGATTACAATTATAAAAGCTAGCGAAGACTGAAGACGTCAGGACTACCTTATCATTACAGGGCTCTTCATTTAGTTACAAAGGATAGTGACTTTAAGGTCTATAGCAGGGGGAGCTCCCGGGTATATGTATATATAATTAGATATATTTGTGTCTGTTACTGATTGTACAACTATTTCTTATACTGTTACACTACGTTGGTGTGATAGTATAGTCATTGTAATAATTCTCTATATAAATATATTATTTACTCAAAGAAAGAAGTTATTTTTGGTTATTACTGAAGTTTGTGTGCAGTGTTGTCATTTCTCCTGAAGGTGGAGCTACCAGTACCCGGGTAGAGGTAACTAGTGTATATTGTGGGTTAAAGTTGATACTCATATTATTGCAACACTGCACTACATTTGTGTCATGGGGATTGAACAATTTAAGAAGGGTGAAGAGCATAGAGGACACGCCCGCTTAAACCAGCAGCTCCACCGAGAGTTATTGCTACAAAAGTATCTCACAAAAGTGAGTACACCCCTCACATTTTTGTAAATATTTTATTATAGCTTGTAATGTGACAACACTGAAGAAATTACACTTTGCTACAATGTAGAGTAGGGAGTGTATAGCTTGTATAACAGTGTAAATTTGCTGTCCCCTCAAAATAACTCAACACACAGCCATTAATGTCTAAACCACTGGCAACAAATGTGAGTACACCCCTAAGTGAAAATGTCCAAATTGGGCCCAATTAGCCATTTCCCCTCCCCGGTGTCATGTTACAAGGTCTCAGGTGTGAATGGGGAGCAGGTGTGTTACATTTGGTGTTATCGCTCTCAATCTCTCATACTGGTCTCTGGAAGTTCAACATACCTCAGAACCCTCTGAGAATTGTTGCCCTACATAAAGATGGCCTAAGCTATAAGAAGATTGCCAAGTTCCTAAAACTGAGCTGCAGCACAGTGGCCAAAACCATACAGTGGTCTAGCAGGACAGGTTCCACTCAGAACAGGCCTCGCCATGGTCGACCAAAGGAGTTGAGTGCACGTGCTCAGCGTCATATCCAGAGGTTGTTTTGGGGAAATAGACCTATGAGTGCTGCCAGCATTGCTGCAGAGGTTGAAGGGGTGGGGAGTCAGCCTGTTAGTGCTCAAACCATACGGCTCAGACCGCACACTGCATCAAATTGGTCTGCATGGCTGTCGTCCCAGAAGGAAGCCTCTTCTGAATATGATGCTCAAGAAAGCCCACAAACAGTTTACTGAAGACAAGCAGACTAAGGACATGGATTACTGGAACCATGTCCTGTGGTCTGATGAGACCAAGATAAACGTATTTGGTTCAGATGGTGTCAAGCGTGTGTGGCGGCAACCAGGTGAGGAGTACAGAGACAAGTGTGTCTTACCTACAGTCAAGCATGGTGGTGGGAGTGTCATGGTCTGGGGCTGCATGAGAAGGAGGGAGGAAACGGAAGCCGCTGCCGCCACCATGGAGACCTGTGGAGAGCAGGGGAACGGGAGGCCGCCGCCGAGCATGGGTAGCCGTGGTGGGGAAAGTGCGACCAACCATCCCACTGACCGACCAACCGGGTTGGTGACAAACCGTTTGCCGCCCCCCCCCCCCAAAATAAATGCCACCGGCCGCCACTGTGTACACTCATTACTTTACATTGTAGCAAAGTGTAATTTTTTGTGATGTCACATGAAAAGATATAATAGCATATTTACAAAAATGTGAGGGGTGTACTCACTTTTGTGATATACTGTAAATAATTACTACACTGTGAATGTCTTCTCTTCCCTTTGATCCTTAAAACTGCCTGAAGTTGATGCCAGTATAATTACCTAATTACCATTAAAAAAGCGGTGTTATCCTGGTGAGTGGAGAGAGAAGTCTGGAGAAGATTGGAGGAGCAGAGAGGGAGAAGCAAAGGGAAATACCATGACTAAAGGGTTTGTCAACCTCGATTCTTGAACTTACAATGAAGCAACAAAATTGCCTGACATGGGTTTTAATTGGCCACAGAAGTAATTTTATTAAAAAAATGACTAAATAACATAAATAGAACAATTTACAATGCAAATTCAACAATGCAACTAGGAGGGGGTCTTTGGGTATCCTTAAGGGACACTTTATAAATATAATCGCTCAGGTCCTCAGCCACGCCCCATTCGACTCAAAGACACTGCGACTTACACATTTTTAGATTTTTAGATTTTCCCCCAGGGGACCTAGCTCCTGGGAAAACCACCAACAACCAACCAGGTGGAAGCATCATACCCTAGATTGGCCCCCAATTTTTAACAATATCGTTAATCACTGACCCCCCAAAGACACTTTGACCCGAAATCTGCTGTGTTAAATGTGCAACATTTTCAATTTTTTTAATTTTTTTTTGTTGAAAATTTGTAACACAAAAAACTGTCCCACCACCCCGAATACACCATAAACTCTAAATACAGGGCACGAGGGAGGGAAAGTCTTCCCATCGCCTAAACTTGCCGGAATGAATACCCAGCAACCCTTGCAATGAACCATCCTTGCGGCTCCACCCTGCCCATCTGCCCATCAGCCTCCAATCAGGTAAGAACTACGCCCCTACCACACTAAACTACAGAGTTTTAACCCTTCTCTGACCTGTTCCTCCCTTAGTCATGCCGACCCTCTGTCTATTCCCTCTTCTCTGGGTTGCACTCTCCATTATAACTAAAGTGTGTTTGACTCTCATGCTACTTGCAGGGGGTCTACTCCTTCCAGTGAGTGCAGGAACATCAGAGGACACATGGAGCACTTTTTTGAGAACAGGGACACTTTTTTAATGCTATGCACTGAGCACTTCACAATGGATAACTGTGGAGTGTAAAATTTTGCAACTGTGTGTACACCTGATAATCATGTATGTACTGTATAGAGCTGTAAAGAAGTACCTACATGTTAAGTGGTTTGCTTACCAACTTTGAACAGTAGCATCAGTACTGTACACAGTTAATCCAAATAGCGCGTGTTTTTTCTATTTTCAATGAGAAGAGATCACCTGCCAGTGGCAGCTGGTGCTCAAAATTTTTGGGGGGGGCGCAAACAAACTGAAAAATTCTGAAAAAAAACCCATCAATTGCAGCCTCACTGTGCCATCAAACGCAGCCACTGTGCCATCCAATGCAGCCACTGTGCCATCAAACGCAGCCACTGTGCCATCAAACGCAGCCACTGTGCCATCACACGCAGCCACTGTGCCCATCAAATGCAGCCACTGGGCCCATCAAATGCAACCACTGGGCCCATCAAACGCAACCACTGGGCCCATCAAACGCAACCACTGGGCCCATCAAACGCAACCACTGGGCCCATCAAACGCAACCACTGGGCCCATCAAACGCAACCACTGGGCCCATCAAACGCAGCCACTGTGCCCATCAAATGCTGCCAGTGTGCCCATCAAATGCTGCCACTGTGCCATCAAATGCAGCCACTGTACCCATCAAATGCTGCCAGTGTGACCCCCCCCGCCAGCTCGCCAGCACTTACCCTGTCTCGTGGGGCAGCGGGTGACGGCGACGAGCTGGGTCCTTCTTGCGTCTCCTCCCGTCCTCATCCCCCGTCCTCTCCTCCTGCCAGACGTCCAATAGCTGCACCTGTCGTTTCAGCCAATCAGGTAACAGACCAGCCAAGCAGATTGGTTTGTCTAGCCTAAAATTTTACTCAAGTCAGGAAGAATTCAGGTATGTGAATATTCATAAATCTTGTCTCATCTGCCACATGAACCTGTTTGCTCTCCTTCGCTTCAAAAAGTGATTTGTAATGGGGCCAGGGGCGTATCTGTCGCGAGGCAAACAAGGCGTTTGCCTTGGGTGGCATTTTCCAAGGGGGCCACACTGCCCAGGATCAAATCAGAACTGAACAGGAGATCTGCAGAAGATCTGCCTTGCCATCAGGTCCTCTGGGATCCCTGGAGGAGAAGAGGCTGCTTGTGCTTTGGCTTTAGACGGGGTGCACTGTGTGTTGGTTGGAAAGGGTGGGTAGGTAAGAAGGTAGGCAGCTGCTGCCGGGGTTGTCCCCAGTTCTGCAGTCACTACCCCCCACACAGCTCTCTCAGTCCTACCTGGCTCTCGTGATGGACATGGAGTAGCGGTAGCAGATCTGAAGTGAATTGGGCACAAGTGCAGTGCGCGGCTGGCTGTGTTTGTGTCCTTGGATCCCTCCTGTGTGTCCCAGTCCCCAGGTCCCTCTCTTAGCAGCTGCCCTCCAGCTCTTATTAGTACAGAGGGCTCTGGTCTGTGTTCCCTCTGACCATGCCAGGCTATCAACACCCCTTACTATACATCCTTTACCCACCTCATAGAACACTGCACCCCTCACCGGCCTGGGGTTCTCAGTCACCAGGCATGGGGGGGGGGGTTGTTCTTGCCTAGGGCAGTACAAAACCAAAATACACCACTGAATGGGGCTCCTTAACACCTCCTCTTGCTGCCTGTTTGCTCATGTCCAGGAGAAAGAATGAGGAACCCAATAATTCCCTCTTTAAATAGCTTGGTCTGCTGTCATTCGTTATTACATAATTTCTCTCATAAGGAAGTGTTATGTGTCCTTCTGTGGAAAATTAGTTAAGTATTGCCATCATGATGTTGTTACAAAATAAGAACATTGCATTGTCCAGATATAAAATACTGTATTAGCAGTATAAACCTCTTCCAACTCACAGCCCATGCTAATGGTAAAACTTCTTTGTAGTATCTTATTTGTGTCCTGAATTCATGGTACACTTCTGTTTTAATTCAAATGTTCATTCTGTACAACACAAACACTTTCACAAAGAAATGCGTTAATCTACTACACCTAATTAAGCATTATATATTCAAGCTCTGCTTCAGTGGTTGGAATTATTTCAATGGACCATTTCATTTATTGAGGCTGACAGTCCAAGTTCCTAATCAGAATGATAAACGACTCTTCTCCAACATAATGATACTTCATCTTGTCGATGTTTTCTTTCCATGTTTAATGGTTGCAAAACAGCTTGGAAGATTAATAAATAAACATTCTGAAAAGCAATCTGTTAAAATTTGAAGACTGACTCAAAGTGGTGCTGTAGGATGTGCAGAGGACATTAGTGGCTCGGTGATGATGGTCCTGGAGGTCCACTATGTGCTGCTTTTCCTGACCTTCTACTTCTCAAAGGAGAACTTGTCAGTGTAACATTATACATCATCAGATTATATGTTCTTAAAATATTTTTTTTTTCTGAGAGCCGAGGAAGTGTCACTGGTAATACTTTCACAAATTCAGTTCTTTGGTGTCAGTACACTACGTGATACCAGAAGTGGTTGAATTATACAGAGAGGTTGAATGTGTAAATATTTGAGGAACCCAAAATGATTAAAAATGTTAGGAATGAGTAAATCTGCCTGGATCTGGTTTGTGAACTGTTTTATGAATTTTGCTTGAAGTTCAAAGCTTGGAAATTTTTATGGCGAAATCAATTGAAATTCATGGGGATGGTGGTGGGGTGAATCTTGTTATTTAATTTTGGTCATCAATACAAGGCATGAGAAGCAGGGAACTGCCATATATCAATGTCAAAAAAAAAAAATTATATATGGTTTTTGTGACTCAATTAACCACAGACAAAAGCTATGTATCCTTATTTGTGGTGGTAAACATGCAAAGTTTTCCTCCAAAAGTCTACAATTTATGTCCCAGTTTACAATCCCAGCATGTACCAAATGCTGAGATAAATTAACTCCCATGTGTATTTACAGGAGTCATGTCATTTTGTGTGAGCCAATTAAGATTACTGAAGATGCTGGGACATAAATGTTACAGCTGCCAAAGGAACAAGAGGTAAGGGGAAATCTTCCGATATAGATATCGTCTCTGTTGGCAACTGTCTATGACGTCACTTCTAGGTCACCTGTCACTTTCCCCGGCTAGGATAGGGGACTTTTTGTCCCCTATGTGATGAAAAAAAAAAGTTACACCCAAGCACATAAAATCGCCCCCAAAAATTTTTTTTGCCCCCCCCCCACCAGAGTGAGAGCAATAATTTAAACACAAGACCTCCTCCATAGCACTAAACTGATGACCTATAGGGAGCTTTAGAATCCCTAATCATTGTCATCCAATACAGGTCATAAATATAGGTGGCAAATTCATAAGAACAGCAGCATAACATGATAGTCCTAAAAACATAGCCAAAATGACATACATTAAAGTATTATGAGTGCAGATATACATGATACATCTCTAACCCGACAGGTTTCGCAAGCTCTCCTCGCATCATCAGGGGCTGATGTGTATATCTGATGTCTGTAACAACAAGTAAAAAAGTAGAGTGGAGTATAGGTTATGATTGGACAAAAGTATGAAGCCAGAACTAGTGATCCCATACTCACTTGTCAGGTGATTGGCTCCAGGGGCCGACCCCCGGCAAGGGCGAGCGGAAAACATCTCCCACAGGAGCTGAAGGGACGAAGGCCAAAGCATGGAGGACCGAGGTCAGGCGTAGGGCAGGCATGGTAAAGAGATGGAAAAAAAGGAGGGGAGGATTGGACCCAAATGTCACCCAGGGTCGTTGCCGAGCGTATTCACTATAATGAAATATATGAGTATAAATGTATATATGTGGATCTACAGTAATAGATGTAACAGTATCCTGAAAATATGAGGTAGTATACTCTAGTGCAAGGGGTACAGAGGTGTCCAACAGAACATGAAAAAGAAAAAGAAGAAAAGGAAAAGAAAAGGAAAAAGAAAAAGGACCCAAATGTTGCCCCTAGGTCTTGTAGGGCGTATTCACTGTGATGAAATATATGAATGTATATATGAAGGTGGTTGATATAACAATGATCACGGTATCCTGAGTTGCCCATAAATCTTGTATGGTGTACTCACTGTGAGATAATAATTAGTATCAAGATATTATGGGAGTATAAGATGGTGTACTGGGGTACAGGGGATACAAGGATGTCCTGCAAGACATAGGGGAAAATGGTGTGAAGTGAATGAGGGGAGTGTGAAAAAAGGAGGAGTGAAAGGTGGTGTGGAAAGGAAAAAAAAAAGAAAAAAGAAAGGGAAACAAGATAATAAAGATGGTCACAGAGGGAAAATTGAAAAACAGAAAAAACTATAAAGAAATAGGGGAAGTGAGTTGAATAAGAGAGTGAGGGTATATGCAAATGACACTCCATGATGTACGTGGATGGTGAGTGCACTAATGAAATGGCATATAACAAAATATAGTAGTAGAGATGATGCTTACCAATGTGCTCTCTCGACAATGTGTAGGAAGGACCCAGCAGGGGAGAAAGTTTGCCATGCCAAACCCCCCCTAAATACCCGGACATCCGCCATGGCCTCCGCCCCTAACGTCATGCGGCTGGCAGTGAGGAGGGGGACCCACAGCGCGGCCGCCGGGATACGGCGGAATGCAGCGGAGATCCCCACCCATCGGCTAGGATGACACGCTGTGTGCAAGGAGTGGGGACACCGCTGGATGCGGAAATCTACCACTGTGCACAAGGCATAGCGCCAATGCACGTGGTGGCTCCGCCCCTCCTGGAATGGGGAAGCGGAGACAGCAGGGGAATGATTTCCCCATTTGTGCATCGCAGCTCCTGGGGGAAACGGACCACCACCCTCAACCGAGGGGTGGACCTAAAAGGGGCCAGGTCCACAAGCAAGTAAGGGAATCATCTAAGAATGACCAATATCCTGATGTACTGGGGATCAGGAATGTATATTTACCAACAGGATCTGGGAGCAGCAACAGACTCGGGGCATATTAGGTGTCTTCCACCTGAGTTAAATAGAAAAAAGAAAGGCTGAAAACTGCTCCCTAACATGAGACACCTCCATCCCTATATTGCACAAAAAAAACAAAAATTCGCCCATGGGACTTTAAATGAAGTGTCCATGATGATCACAGGTAAATGAATGTGATAGTATGAAAAATATCAGAGTTTATTAAAAACATTGTCATCCAATACAGGTCATAAATATAGGTGGCAAATTCATAAGAACACCAGCATAACATGATAGTCCTAAAAACATAGCTAAAATGACATACATCAAAGTATTATGAGTACAGATATACATGATACATCTCTAACCCAACGCGTTTCGCGAGCTCTCCTCGCATCATCAGGGGCTGATGTGTATATCTGATGTCTGTAACAACAAGTAAAAAAGTAGAGTGGAGTATAGGTTATGATTGGACAAAAGTATGAAGCCAGAACTAGTGATCCCATACTCACTTGTCAGGTGATTGGCTCCAGGGGCCGACCCCCGGCAAGGGCGATTGGAAAACATCTCCCACGGGGGCTGAAGGGACGAAGGCCAAAGCATGGAGGACCGAGGTCAGGCGTAGGGCAGGCATGGCAAAGAGATGGAAAAAAGGGAGGGGAGGATTCTACCCAAATGTCACCCAGGATCGTTGCCAAGCGTACTCACTATAATGAAATATATGAGTATAAATGTATATATGTGGATCTACAGTAATAGATGTAACAGTATCCTGAAAAGATGAGGTAGTATACTCTAGTGCAGAGGTGTCCAACAAAGCATGAAAAAGAAAAAGAAGAAAAGGAAAAGAAAAGGAAAAAGAAAAAGGACCCAAATGTTGCCCCTAGGTCTTGCAGGGTGTATTCACTTTGATGAAATATATGAATGTATATATGTAGGTGGTTGATATAACAATGATCATGGTATCCTGAGTTGCCCATAAATCTTGTATGGTGTACTCACTGTGAGAAATTGTAAATATTTCGCGGGCACACACAAATGTTTGACATGTTGACTATCTATTTATTCGGTGCAACCTCGACTTTTATATTTCACCAAAAATGTGGGTCGTTGATTGCGTTTGTTTGCCCTAAAATTCACTTTATTGTATTTTTTACTGAAATTTTGCGGTAATATTGTGTGACATAAATTGGAACTAGCACTATTTTATTCTCTACGGTGTTTGCTTTCATATATGATATAATCTTTGGGGATTTTGTGCGATCTTCAGGCCTAAAATTATTTTTGAAACGTGTAAAAAATAATGCAAAAAAGCTCCAGCAGTGAAAAGGGTAAATAGGCTCTGCCTGATCCAAGATGGCTGCCAGGGTCCCATGAGGCAGCAACATCCAATTGGATGTTTCCCCAGTGACCCAGGAAACCATAAAGTACCTATGTTCCTCTTGACTTCCTCTCTGACTGCAGTGCCGCTGCGGAAGAGTGCCACCTGCAGTAGAGAAAGTAGACCTGCATACAGGGGGGTGCAAAATAGGCAGACCTACAAGCTATACTGCTGAAGTAGTTCATAGTTATTGGGTGGGGATGGGAGCGCACTTTGGCCTTTTTAGTCTGGATGCTAAAGGACATGTCTTGGCAATGATCATGGGCTTTCCCTTCACTTCCTGTTGTGTCCCTGGGACAGGTAGTGAAGGGAACTCTTCCCAGTGGGGACAAGGAAGGCAAAAAAAATCTGACAGGATTTACAACCCTTCCTTTCTCGATTCAAAACGACAAAAAAAAAAGTAAAAGTTTTCAATAAACTTTACTATCCTTTCAATTCTCAGTAAAATGTATGCTATATGTATATAAATAACAAGTAACACTTCATACGTTCTTACTATGTCTATATGTACAAAATATATCATGTGTAAGAAAATATGAAATATTTAAAAGCGTAAAATGTAAGCGTCAAAAAATGTTCTGCAGCTTAATGTTACTTTATGGATCATAATGACGGCTATTAAAATCTCTTCAGCTTCTAGAATGAAGATAGAACCTGTACATGCAATTAAAGACAATGATCCTAAATAGGCCGTCTACATCATAGTTTGCAGAGACACTCTGGTCGCCCTGTGAAGTATCTCAGCTTTCCGGCAATGTTGTTTCCCATTAGGCATCTACTCTGTCATAGGAGAGCATTGCCAAAAGCACTCAATAGCCAGCATTTATTAAAATAAAGCAAGCCCACTGGAATGGCATTAGATGGCTGTGCAGAGCGTCCACTGGGAATGATTTTTTTAGAGCGTTGCTCTCCAGCCAATGATGCTAATGACGGAGGGGGTGGCGGTTTTGTCTAGTCACTGGATGTTATTAATAGAGGCAATCAAACTGCCAGCATTGTGGTAATAAACAAAGTGCAGTTCATTATCTTGAAGTTGTTTGCACAATTCCAAAACTGTCAAAAGAAGTACATCCAGCCTCGCATTATGCAAGATTACTAAGCAATGCGACCAGTTGGAGCCTGTGGGTGTGCCCAAACTGTAGTCTCTCTGCAGGCAGGTGCAGTTTGCTTTCTCCACTGTAGGTGGCGATCATCACATCAGCAGTACAGTTGGAGAGGAAGTCAAGAGCAACATGGTTCCTCTACGGCTTCCTGGGTCACTTGGGAAGCTATCAGGTTGGATGCTGCTGCCCCATGTGACTCTAGCTACCATCTTGGGTAAGGCAGAACCTATTTAGGGCCTTGCCCCCAGGCTTGTTGCCCATTTTGCAGGTGGGTAGACAAGGGACAGGTAACCCACCTGGAAGGGACAGAACTAGCAGCAGGGAAAGGTTCCTGACGAGGAGGGAAAGCATAGGGTTGGTAACTCTCTGGACATCCTCCCGCTTGGGCATGAGACGGCCAGGCATGAGACGGCCTCTCTAGGCAGGCACTGTCAGTTTGGCTGAAACCTGCTCTCTACATGCTATTGGACCCATAAGTGTTCCCAGTTGGGCTGTGTTCCAACTGGGTTTATTATGAACTGTCTTTTATCGGACGTGGACTGTGTGTAGGGTTGCCACCTTTTCTTCAAGCCAAACCTGAACACATTAGCAGCACACAGCTATTTTTTTTTTCAGTAGTACATTAAAATCATTACCGCTGTACAATGCAAGGCAATTTTTTTATGTATTTATGTAGTATACACTATACATATATTTTGTGATTAAATAATATTTCTAATCATATGGAGTTAATCACAAGAGTCCCTCTTTACATCAGAGTCAACAAAGTTGACACTCTTGGCTTACAATTGCAGTGAGCAACCCTGCTGGTTAGCCACAGTCTGGGCCAGGGGTGGACTGATAACTCATGGGGCCTCCGGGCAATTGAAGATCATGGGTACCCCAGGTTTAAAGATGGCTGTCTCATGGGAGTCAACATTAATGTGGCAGGCCGAAGCCTAGAGGCACCTAGCTCTGCAACATGCAGAGTGGCAGAAGGAGTGTGGTGGGTATGATGGGGGCAGTATGTACAAGAAAGGAGTGTGGAGGGTATGATGGGGGTAGTATGTATAGGAGAGGAGTGCGGAGGGGATGGTGGGGGTAGAATGTATAGGAGAGGAGTGTGGAGGGGATGGTGGGGGTAGTATGTACAGGAGAGGAGTGCCGAGGGGATGGTGGGGGTAGTATGTACAGGAGAGGAGTGCGGAGGGGATGGTGGGGGTAGTATGTACAGGAGAGGAGTGTGGAGGGGATGGTGGGGGTAGTATGTACAGGAGAGGAGTGCGGCGGGGATGGTGGGGGTAGTATGTACAGGAGAGGAGTGTGGAGGGGATGGTGGGGGTAGTATGTACAGGAGAGGAGTGCGGAGGGGATGGTGGGGGTAGTATGTACAGGAGAGGAGTGTGGAGGGGTTGGTGGGGGTAGTATGTACAGGAGAGGAGTGTGGAGGGGATGGTGGGGGTTGTATGTACAGGAGAGGAGTGCGGAGGGGATGGTGGGGGTAGTATGTACAGGAGAGGAGTGCGGAGGGGATGGTGGGGGTAGTATGTACAGGAGAGGAGTGCGGAGGGGATGGTGGGGGTAGTATGTACAGGAGAGGAGTGTGGAGGGGATGGTGGAGGTAGTATGTACAGGAGAGGAGTGCGGAGGGGATGGTGGGGGTAGTATGTACAGGAGAGGAGTGCGGAGGGGATGGTGGGGGTAGTATGTACAGGAGAGGAGTGCGGAAGGGATGGTGGGGGTAGTATGTATAGGAGAGAGGTGTGGAGGGGATGGTGGGGGTAGTATGTATAGGAGAGGAGTGCGGAGGGGATGGTGGGGGTAGTATGTACAGGAGAGGAATGCGGGGGGGTAGGTGGGGGTAGTATGCGCAGGAGAGGAGTGCGGAGGGGATGGTGGGGGTAGTATGTACAGGAGAGGAGTGCGGAGGGGATGGTGGGGGTAGTATGTACATGAGAGGAGTGCGGAGGGGATGGTGGGGGTAGTATGTATAGGAGAGGAGTACGGAGGGAATGGTGGGGGTAGTATGTATAGGAGAGGAGCGCGGAGGGGATGGTGGGGGTACTATGTATAGGAGAGGAGTGCGGAGACGGTGATGGGGGTAGTATGTATAGGAGAGGAGAGCGGAGGGGATGGTGGGTGTAGAATGTATAGGAGAGGAGTGCGGAGGGGATGGTGGCGGTAGAATGTATAGGAGAGGAGTGCGGAGGGGATGGTGGGTGTAGTATGTATAGGAGAGGAGTTCGGAGGGGATGGTGGGGGTAGTATGTATAGGAAAGGAGTGCGGAGGGGATGGTGGGGGTAGTATGTATACGAGAGGAGTGTGGAGGGGATGGTGGGGGTAGTATGTATAGGAGAGGAATGCGGAGGGGATGGTGGGGGTAGTATGTATAGGAGAGGAGTGTGGAGGGGATGGTGGAGGTTGTATGTATAGGAGAGGAGTGCGGAGGGGATGGTGGGGGTAGTATGTATAGGAGAAGAGTGTGGAGGGGATGGTGGGGGTAGTATGTATATGAGAGGAGTGCGGAGGGGATGGTGGGGGTAGTATGTATATGAGAGGAGTGCGGAGGGGATGGTGGGGGTAGTATGTATAGGAGAGGAATGCGGAGGGGATGGTGGGGGTAGTATGTATATGAGAGGAGTGCGGAGGGGATGGTGGGGGTAGTATGTATATGAGAGGAGTGCGGAGGGGATGGTGGGGGTAGTATGTATAGGAGAGGAATGCGGAGGGGATGGTGGGGGTAGTATGTATATGAGAGGAGTGCGGAGGGGATGGTGGGGGTAGTATGTATATGAGAGGAGTGCGGAGGGGATGGTGGGGGTAGTATGTATAGGAGAGGAATGCGGAGGGGATGGTGGGGGTAGTATGTATAGGAGATGAGTGTGGAGGGGCTGGTGGTGGTAGTATGTATAGGAGGGGATGGTGGGGGTAGTATGTATAGGAGAGGAGTGCGGAGGGGATGATGCCAGCTGGATATATGAAGTGGTCTGGGGGGGGTGATGCACCTGGGGGGAGTTGGGGGCTAAGAAATAGTGATGTATATAAAAACAAAAGCTATTGTACTCATCCACTAATATTTATAACAGTACAACAATGAAAACTGTTAGCTCCTAGCACTCTGTATGTACAGATGATATGAAGGTAATGTATGACCATTCATATATCCCTGTGTTATCCAAGCTGTGTACAATCAGAAGTTTACACTCTCCACATACACACAGGGTTAATGAATGGTCATAAATTACTGCACATTATCTGGACTGAGGATGGGGGATATTTGTATAGACAGAGGTGTGAGGCTTGGAAGATATTCACACACACTTCAGACTGATCATCCTGTCACCTTAACCCTTCACAGCAACTCCTGCAAAACAAATCCTGTCAGCTTTCCACCCTATGAGACTCAGACAAAAATTCTCAGCTCACTTCTTCCCTGCATGTAGTGTGAACAGCGCCAGCAAGGTAGCTGATGAACCTGGAAGATGCCTAAACAAAGATGGTTCTGTCCTCTGGAGAATGAAAAGCAAAGGCACAAGTATTGTAATCTCTTTGAGAGAAAGCTAATAGCTTTATGGTGGCACTTGGCAAAACTGATACTCATGGCTAGGTTTTCTTTAAAGCATTGGTGCCTATAATGGGGAAGAACATCCACACCAGAAATAACAATGTTAGCAGTTATACCTCTGTATCTCTGCCAAAGTGTAGTAAGATGCTGCAAATTTCCTCCAAAGACCAAGTCTTCATTTTTCAATACCAGAACTACAAATCGCACTCACACATAAAAGAATGCTTGATTTTGGTAGACCTTATGTGGGTGGGGTGCAGCATGGTGCGATGTCAATAACACACACAGTTAGGGTTGCCACCTGTACGGGATTCACCCGGACAGTCCGGGTTCTGAATCATCTGCCCAGTTTTCAGACTCTCTGAAACCCGGACAGACCATTCAGGCAGGGGGAGCTCCATTAGCATATTTGTCACTGTGGAGACAGCAGCAGTGTCACTGCTTCTCCATAAATACATTGTGCTGGTGTGTTTGTAAGAATCTAAAGCTCATTCCTGTCTCCCCCCCTCCAGGTTCCTGCAGGGTCTCTCTTATCAGTGACTTAACTCCCTCCCCCCCTCCGATCACTCGTGCGGTGTGCTTAGAGAACCCGGGAGGCGGAGCTGAGGAGGAGATCATGTCGGGAGGAGTAGATCATGTTGGCCTGTGGGTAAACATTTTGCCTCCAATGGTTGGCCTCACATCTGCCTCCGACTTTCACCTTTTAAGCTGTCAGAAAGTGACAGTGAACGAGTAACTACTGAGGAAAGAGAGACTGAGAAAGCAATTCTTCCTACCTGCAGGAGACCAATTACCTCATTCTCCCAAGAAGCTTTTCTAAGACATATCTACATTTGCTAGACTGGAGGCCAAGAGTTGCTTTCAAATAATAGCGAAGAATCGTAGAATTTATTTTAAATTACTGATAGCTCTATTTTAAAGTACAGCCTTACTAGTCTAGTGAATACTCACTTCTAGATGTTCATGACAGCTCCCAGAAGAAGGCTGTCACAAACGTTAACAGTGAAAAATAATGTTTGCTGTTGCTACAGATGTCAGGGACTAGGAAAGCTCATGGTTTATACCCACACACCACTAATACGTGTTCACTGTCATGACTCCTGCCCAGTTCTTTTAGTTGACAAACCCTGTTATTAACACTATATTGTCAAAAGTATTGGGACGCCTACCTTTACACGCGCATGAACTTTAATGATATCCCAGTTCAATGTTGCGTTGGCCCACCTTTTGCAGCTATAACAGCTTCAGCTCTTCTGGGAAAGCTGTCCACAAGGTTTAGGAGTGTGTCTATGGGAATGTTTGACCATTCTTCCAGAAGCGCATTTGTGAGGTCAGGCACCGATGTTGAACGAGAAGGCCTGGCTCACAGTCTCTGCTTAATTCATCCCAAAGGTATTCTATTGGGCTGAGGTCAGGACTCTGTGCAGGCCAGTCAAGTTCCCATTTTTCTGACGGTTCTTAAATAACTGGGGGGCGGGGCCACCCGGTGACCCCACCCCCCTCTGACGGGGACTTGACAGGGACTTCCCTGTGGCATTCCCCATGACGTCAGAGGGGGGCGGGGTCACCCGGTACGTAACCCCGCCCCCTTCTGACGTCACGGGGAATGCCACAGGGAAGTCCCTGTCAAGTGCCCGTGCGTCAAAGGGGGGCGGGGTCACCGGGTGGCTCCGCCCCCCGTTATTTAAGAACCGTCAGAAGAGGCGAAGCGTCACACAGCGGGAGCCTCCCTCCATGCCATCATGGATGCGGAGTGGCCCGAGGAGAAGAAAATAAGAAGACGCCGTGGAGGAAGATGCCGGACGAGAACACTGGAGGAAGAACCAGAAGAACCAGAAGAAGAAGAAGATGGAGGAAGAGACCGAAGGAAGATAAAAGATAGAAGATAGAAGAAAGAAGATAGAGAATAGAAGAAAGAAGAAGCATTTAAATAAAGAAATTATCAAAAACTGTCTCTTATCATTTTAAAAATTTTTGACAGTTTTTTTGTGAAATGGTAGGGGTACTTTTGTACCCTCTTACCATTTCACACAGGGGGGAGGGCCGGGATCTGGGGTTCCCCTTCTTAAAGGGGGCTTCCAGATTCCAATAAGCCCCCCGCCCGCAGACCCCCACAACCACCGGGCAAGGGTTGTGGGGATGAGGCCCTTGCCCCCATCAACATGGGGACAAGGTGTTTTGGGGGGCTACCCCAAAGCACCCTCCCAATGTTGAGGGCATGTGGCCTGGTACGGTTCAGGAGGGGGGGCGCTCTCTCGTCCCCCCCTCTTTTCCTGTGGCCTGTCAGGTTGCCTGCTCGGATAAGGGTCTGGTATGGATTTTTGGGGGGACCCCACGTAGTTTTTTTTTGGTAATTTTGGCACGGGGTTCTCCTTAAAATCCATACCAGTATAGATTTTGAGGGGGACCCCACACCTTTTTTTTTTTTTTTTTTAGATTTTGGCCGGGGTTCCCCTTAATATCCATATCAAACCTGAAGGGCCTGGTATGGAATTTAGGGGGACCCCCCACGTCATTTAAAAAAAAAATTTTGGTCCGAGGTTCCCCTGTGGGGAATTCCCATGCCGTTTTTTTCAATGAACTTTTATGTGTATTGTCGGACCGGCAATTCATTAATAGCTGCGAGTAGTTTTAGATGACTTTTTTTCCTTTGAAATGTCATTTTGCTGTCAGACTGTTCTAAACACGGGAAACATGTGCCCCTTTACAGACATACTATAGACACCCCCCAGGTATGAAATTTAAAGGGATATTACACTTTTATTGTTTCACTTTAAGCATTATTAAAATCACTGCTCCCGAAAAAACGGCAGTTTTTAAAACTTTTTTTTGCATTGATCCATGTCCCCTGGGGCAGGACCCGGGTCCCCAAACACTTTTTATGACAATAACTTGCATATAAGCCTTTAAAATTAGCACTTTTGATTATTCATGTTCGTGTCCCATAGACTTTAACGGTGTTCGCGGGTTCGAACAAATTTTTTATCTGTTCACAAGTTCTGGTGTGAACCAAACACGGGGGTGTTTGGCTCATCCCTACTCACCACAGGTGTATAAGAGAGGACGGGCTTGTTAGAGAACAAACTCATACAGCCAGAGTATCTCAGATAAATGTTTGATGGAACAGAAACTATTATAAGCAGTAACTTAGGTTCTAGACAAAAAATCAAGAATAGGGGGTAACCCACCTCTCTACACAATCCATTTTACAATATCACCAGAAATCACTAGATTTAAGAAACAATATTCATATTTTATATAGAGATGAGAATTGTTATAGGATACTTTCTGGGGGATTTTGCTGTGCCAGCAAGAGGTAAGCTATGTTAGGCGGCAATCACTGCTTTCCCTGCTGCAGCTCCGCTGGGATGTGGACTTGAATGCCTTTCGTACTCTGGCTGTGAACTTTGGGTATGAATCGCTCCACAGTTCCCATAGCTACAGAAATCATTATAGTGTATTAAACTGGTAGTGGACACTTATCTTTTGTGCAGATAAACTGCATAATAATGTCCCACATTGTTCCACTCACATTTCCAAGCCTGTGGTTTGCAAAACTTGTTGAGGGCAGACCAAGTTTATTGGATCATCTATCATATGTTCTGATTTTTAACGTGAATTATAATTATTGGTTCTCAAAATTTGCAAGGCATTTAATGCTTTGGTTCTTGATCTACCCAAATCAGTTCTATTATCCTTACCTGGCTCCAACGATGACAAATTTTATTGATTTTCTTTATAATTTTTTTCATTCATAAACATGATGTATATGGATGTGGTGATTTGAAGCATATTTTTTATACCCTTCTTTTTTTCAATTATTATTATTTTACAGGATTTATTTAGCGCTTATTTAGCGCTTTACAACATAAGGGCAGACAGTACAATTACAATAAAATTAAATGTGGTTGTAAAGGCTGAAGGTTTTATGCATGAAGGTAAAAAAGCTTCTGTGTGCTCCTACCCCCCATCCACAGCCCCCCCCCCAATACTCCCCTGAGCCCCCTCTTTTTCCAGGGATGTGCACAAGAGCCTCGGCTGTTCTGGGACTCCCTTTTCTCATTGGTTGAGAAAGCTGTCAATCTCAGCCAGTGTGCCAATGAGGTGAGAGCAGTGAGCGGGGCTGAGATATGGCTTTATGTGTCATATGGATGCATAGAGCAGGACTTGGGAGCAAGCATGCATCAGTGCCCTAATAGCAAGCAGCTTGCTATGGGGCACTGGTTGGTCAAGGGGTAGGAGCCAGGAACGCTGGCAAGAGACCTGAGAGGAGGAGGATCAGGGCTGCTCCCCAGATAGCAAGGATAACTTGCCACAAATTTGTGGCAGTGTTTAATTGTAAGTCTGTTAACTTGCTGTACAATTTCACTGGTAAGTTGTACACTTGCAGAGCGCTTGAAGCACAAATTCTAGTGGACACTTTTCCAATTTGTAGCAAATTTGTGTGGCAAGTCTCTAGCAAGAGCAAAGTTGCAGTGGTGAGTCTACAGCAAGAGCTCTGCAAGTCTACAGCATGAAGACTCAGCTACAGTGCCCCTGGGGTGGGATGCACAACATAACTGAACCAGAACTTGCAGCAGACTTGCAGAATGTTTGCAAAGAAAGTTGATCTGGAGTCATGCAATGCGGACTTGCTGCAATTGTGCAACAAACTTGTGAAGCCTGGCAACTCTAACAAGTCTAGCAATAGCTTAGCAAGTCATTTTTAAATTTGCAGCACCATTGCTTGCAAAACCATTGCACAGAGCAGGTAAGTATAACATGTTTGTTATTTATTTATTTTTTAACTGAACCTTTAATACCACTTTAATGCAGTAGGAATCAGAGGGTCCTGCTCATAAGAGCTTACAATCTTAGAGGAAGGGTCAAGAGATACAAAAGGTCATAACTATGGGGGATGAGTTGATAAGGAAAGTGGAAATACAGTTGTCAGGTGGGGGCTGGGTAGGCCTCTCTGAAAGGAGGGGTTTTCAGGGATCATCTAAAAGTGGACAGAGTAGAAGATAGTTGGACAAATTGGGGTAGGGAATTCCATAGGATGGGAGAGGCTCGGGAGAAGTCCCACAGGTGAGCTTGGGAGGAAGCGGCTGGTAAGGTGGATGTTAAACGATTAAACCTGTGTGTTACCACTGTGGAAGTCAATATTATTTCTGTGGATACCTTAGTGGACTATGCTGCTAACACTATACAGTATGTATCCTTAACATATATTCTGTGATTTAAATGGCGTCTGTGTGGCCAGTGCCGCTGATAGGCCAGTACAGCTGGCCATGTTGTACCGGGCCTGGCGTCTTCAGTGTAGCAGGGGGGGCCCGGGCAGCCTCACAGATTATTGGTGCGGCGATGGGGGGCAGTTATAAGCACCGATCTCCCTGTGTGGCTTTCAGTGATGCAGCTGACAGCCACTTCTCCTCCTCTCCCTCCCTCGGCAGTCAGCTGCTTTATTGAAAGCCACACAGGGAGATTGGTGCTTGTTACTGCCTGCCACCGCGGCACCGATCATCCCCGACTGTCCTCTGTCATAATGGAGAGCGGAGGAAGGAGCCGGTAAATATTTCATTTACCAGCTTCTTCCTTTTCTGAATGAACAGAGTCACTGATCACTGACTGTACTGATTTGTAAATTTGAATATTCAAAAATTCGTAGATTCGAAAATAAGAATGAAAATTCAAAAGAATGAAAATCCCAAAAAATAAGAACGAAAATCCGAAAATTCGAAAACCCGAAAATTTGAAAATCTGAATTAATAACTAAATAATAACTAACTAATAATAACTTAACTATTACTAACCATTAAATTATAGGTATTGGAATTTCCTTTCAAATTTGGCTGTTTGTTTAGATGCGGCATTCATTATTTTGGATAATTCGTAACTTCGGATAAATTCGTATTCTTTACGATGACTAACAGCCGAATTTGAAAGGGAATTCCAATGTCTATAATTTAATATTTAGTTATTATTAGTTAGTTCGTTAGTTATTATTTTGGATTTTCGTTCTTTCGAATTTTCTGATTTTCTTTCTTATTTTTGGATTTTCACATTTTCGGATTTTCACATTTTCGGATTTTCGAATTTCTGAATTTCCGAATTTCCGGATTTCCGGATATTCACATTTTTCAATTTACGAATTTTTGAATTTACAAATACTAGAATTTACAAATTTACGAATTTTCGAATTTACGAATTTGGAATGACCCGGAAAACAAAAGAAAAACAAAAAACAAATGAAACAAAAACAAACAAATTTTTCGGCAGTGCAACTGTCTAGTGCTCAATAAACAGTTCTCTGCCAACACCATTCAGTGATGTGCTCCACCAAAGTATGAATTTGCCACTCACCTTGTTCTTAGACCTCTATTTTCATACAGGCTCAATAACGCTGTCAGAGAAATAGTGTCAGGGAATAGGCCGTGAAAGTACTGGCAATCTTGCCAGTAGAAGAAATGGGCGCCATAGGGGCACCATGTGACAGATGGTTCCCTGTACTGGCCTATATAAGGCTGCCTCTGTCTGACCGAAGTTGCTGGATTGTCTTCAGGTCTTCCCTGTTCTGAACCTGTGTTATACTTCCAAGTGATTCCTGTTGTGACCTCGGCTTGCCTCCTGACCTCCTCTGATCTCCTCTCCAGTGTTTGACCCCTGGCCTGGTTCGTGGACTTTGCAATACTTGCACCTGCCAGATTACCAGTGTTTGACCCCCGGCTTGGCTCACGGACTTTGCTTATCACTTACCTGTGATTGACCCTCAGCTGGCCTCACCACAGCCTCCAATCTGCTCTCATGTCTATAATTTAATATTTAGTTATTATTAGTTATTATTAGCCAGGCTTTTACTAAGTGTCCAGAATACTCCTTGTCGTCTTCTCAAGCAATGTCTCCAAGTGATCATCAGCTCAAGCCTTCTCAACCTGCTGGCAACCCGTGCTTCGTTGAGCCCTATACCTCCTGTACCACCTTCAGGGGTATACTGCGCTTGGCCGCAAGGGGAGCCTCTCTTGGCATCTTGGCCTCGGCAAAGGTGCCTGACAAACGCTTTATGCTAACCCAGCAGGTCCCTACACCAAGCACCAGTGTCCTCATGCCACTTTCCTCAGCATCCACTAATTATCAGTTATATGCAAAATAAACAATCCTTCATAGCATTATACTGTTTAGTAAAAGCATTTATTGAATAAAAGAAAACCATTCACATTTAATAGTACACCAGAATAGTGAGTGCTAGTTACAGTCCCGGCAGTATTTGTAGGACAGTGATGTAATCCGTCTCCGCCCAATGCGTTGTGTCACATAACAACCTCAGGGATGGAGTCAGGTAATGTCATTGGAGTTCATATAGTGATTTGTTGTTGACACATCACTATCGTAATCATCATGTTGGTTTTCAACTGATTATGTTTTATTTTGAATTAGTGTTTATATGTATGAGCAAGTTGTTAGGGCTATAACCCCTGGATTACACTATAAAATAAGCAATATATTAAATGCCCACTGGATGGTTATATCATGAAGTTTACTAATTATGATGTTTCACTTTTAATTATTGTTTATATGTAAGGGAAGCAGGGCTTTATCTCAGTGGAAACGCGGGGGAAGGCAGTTCTGGCACCTCCAGCACTGAATGTATGTAATAGCAAGGCATGTGGGGTGTAATGGAGGGTCTACTGATGCTGGCTGCTGGGGGAATCTATTGTCACTGGTGGGGATCTGTTTTTGTGTGAGGGTCTGTTGTTGCTTGTGGGGGATCTAATGTTGCTGGGGGGTCTTATGTTGCTGGTAGGAATGTACTGTTGAGGAAAAAGTCTATTGTTGCTGGCTGCTGATGGGCCTAATGATGCTGGCTGCTGGGAGATCTGTTGTTGCTGCTGGGGGTAGAGCTGCACGATTCTGGTTAAAATGAGAATCATAATTTTTTTGCTTAGAATAAAGATCATGATTCACTCACGATTTTTTTAATTCATCGAAGTGTAGTGTGACAGAAAACATTGCAACAATTGCCATTTTATTGCCTAGGGTCTCTGCTAAATATATATATATGTATATATATAATGTTTGGGGGTTCCAAGTAATTTTCTAGCAAAAAATACTGAATTTAAAGCGGAGTTCCACACAAAAATGGAACTTCTGCTTTTCGGAACCCTCCCCCCTCCGGTGCCACATTTGGCACCTTTCAGGGGGGAGGGGGGTGCAGATACCTGTCTAAGACAGGTATTTGCACCCACTTCCGGCATAGACTCCCATGGGAGTCTATGCCTCTTCCTGTCCCTCCGCGCTGTCTCCTGGGAAACACACAGCTCCCAGGAGAGAGCGGGGACCACTTGGGACGCGCAGCGCAACTCGCGCATGCGCAGTAGGGAACCGGGAAGTGAAGCCGCAACGCTTCACTTCCTGATTCCCTCACCTAGGTTGGTGGCGGCAGCTGCCAAGAACCGAGCGGGTTCTCGGCGTCCCCTGCCGACATCGCTGGACCCTGGGACAGGTAAGTGGCCATGTATTAAAAGTGAGCAGCTGCAGTATTTGTAGCTGCTGGCTTTTAATTTATTTATTTTTGGCGGTTTAGGTGGACCCCCGCTTTAACTTTGTAAGAAAAAAGAGTCAGAAAAAGGCTAATGCCCCGTACACACGGTCGGATTTTCCGATGGACAATGTCCGATCGGAGCGTGTTGTCGGAAATTCCGACCGTGTGTGGGCGCCATCGGACATTTTCCATCGGATTTTCCGACACACAAAGTTGGACAGCAGGAGATAAAATTTTCCGACAACAAAATCCGATCGCGTCAATTCCGACCGTGTGTGGCCTGTTCCGACGCACAAAGTGCCACGCATGCTCAGAAGAAATTCCGACACGGGACAGCTCGTTCTGGTAAACTTAGCGTTCGCAATGGATACAGCACTTTCGTCACGCTGCAATGTAAAAAATGGTTTAATACAGCGCACTCTCTTCTTCTTTATAATGTGACAAGAATTAAGTCGTTTTGCTGCTCATATTCACACACACTTCTCACAAAGTTTTATTTGTGTTTTTTTAGTGGGATTCCCTGAATATATTGTTATTAGTTGTCACATCTGACAGTTTTATATTTTTTATGTTTTTTGTTTTTTTTTGATTTTAAGCCTTTTTTTTTCTTTAATGTTTGTATTTTTTCCAAGGCTGATCTTTGTTCAATGTTATTTTTATTTTTACTCCAGAATATTTTTGTGTGTGTTTTGTGTGTCAAGTTACCCCAACACCATTGATATCTTTTATTATTTAATCTCAAGGAGATTGTTTGTTGTTGGTGACCCTTGTTCATTTCACATTGTATATTTGAAATGTACCTGAATCCTCACAAACCAACTGTCATTTTTAAAGTAAAACACATAGGAGAGTATAATTCAAAACAAAAATCCTTTATTAAGGGATCAGAACCAAACAAAGAGGAAGGCAACACTGGATCAACAGCAGAAATTAGTGAAGCCTGGGACCCCCACGGCAGACATCAATTCTTAAACCTCAAAATTGGTGGCCTGAGGAGTCCATATGTAAGGGAGGGCAGTCTGGTCCGGGATTCACAGAGACTCGGATAGCAGCAGATGACATCAGTGTCCCCAGGCTGTGGTACCACAAGAGGCTGCATCTTTTGGCCGACCAGACTGGATCCAGGGCAATCACTCTCTGGTCTTCCTTTCACACTTCCTTCCGGGCTGTGGCTGTGCAGTTGGAGATGTGGCAGGAGGAGGAGTAGGACCTGGAGGAGGAGTAGGACCTGCAGGAGGAGGAGGAGGAGGACCATCCCAAAGCTGTGTGTGAGGTGTAATTTGGCCCCTCACACCTTTCGCCAGAGCCTCAGATATGAGGGCCTCACACATGGCTTTTTGGCCCTCCTCCATCCTCTGCATTTTATATGCTATGAATGCAGCAATGTTCTCCTGCCTGGTGTGTGGTGCTCCCAGGACCTCTGTAGCCCTACAAAAAAATCTGATAGCCGCCTCCTCTAGGGTACTCCTCCTACAGCCACTTTCTCTTTCCAGGGGGGATGGAGGGACCTGCAGATCAGCCAGCCGGCTCGGCCCGGCCACCTCCTGGCTGAGACTTCCCTGTGTATGAAAAAGGGACATAGTTGTAATGTTTTGCATCATCAATCACAATCCTTAATTAGTACTCCCAACTAACATATAGTTCACATCATTGATTGGACAAGCAGAAATATTTAGAGGAATGCTATACCTGGCTCAATCTGGGCTCCTCCACATGTGGCCTGGAAGGCCCAGGTTGGGCGTCAGAAGCCTCAGCCGGGGGGGAAGGAAGCGTGGAAGGAAGACTGGAGAGGGATGGCCTGGGTTCAGTCTGGCCTGCCAGAAAATGCAGCCTGTCGTAGTACAACATCCTGGGGACATAGATGTCACCTGCTGCTCCGGATCTCTGTGAATCCAGGACTTTATTGCGCTCCCTCAGATATGTGCTCCTCAGGCCACCAATGAAAATCTTTAAAAAAGTGAGGTCTGCCGTGGGGATCACCTGCTTCACAATTTCACACAATTGCTCCAGTGCTGCCTTCCTCTTTGCTTGGTTCTTGTAATAGGGGTGTTTAATCTCCCACAGACAGGGCAGCTCCCTTAGCATCTCTATGAAGACTGAAATGAAGTCCTGATCTTTCAGTACCATATCCATGTTCACTGCAAGACACAACACAAGACAAAGCCTAATGTCACACCAAACTCTCCTAATCTTGTTACAATATAGGCCTCAATCTATAGAAGCAGTATAGGCCCAAGTTTGTCTCTTATCTTCGTTCTTACGATCGCCGCGTTCAATGCTCCTTCCTCCGCTCACAGATCAAATGTAATACGCACGCGTGTTACGCTTTATATACACTGCGCATGCGTGTAACTCCGCCCGCCCCTGACGTTCTTTCTAGTGTATTCCCCGCCCCTTTTCGTTCGGCGCAGTGGGGGAAGAGCATGATGGCGGACATACAGCAGGTGCGGGCTAATTGTAGCAACGAGGAGGAGGAGGAGGAAAGGGCGGATCCAGGCACGTCCCGATCCAGAAGGAGACATTTTAAGGCCACAAATATGTCGTTTGGGGAGATGTTGGAGATGGTAGACATCATGAGGAAGTCCGACTATGACGGAAAATATGGGCCTTACCCCAACCCGAACATCCGAAAGGCCAAGATCATGGCGAAAGTGGTCAGGAGTCTAGAGCGGAATTTCGGGGTACGAAGGTCTAAAGATCAGCTCAGGAAGCGGTGGTCGGACCTGAAGTTGAGAGAGCCAGAGCAGTACCGAAAGATCCGGAGAGTGCTGCAAAAAAGTAAGTAGTTGTGCTGTGTTCCTATTCTTTCTGTCTTTATTACGTTCGTTCTGCTCCATATGCTTTTATTAGTTGTAACGTTTCAAAAGGTCAACTTTAATGTTCATGGGCACATTATTCGTTCGTATCAAACATTTTTCTTTCGGCCTCTAGAACACCATTGTTTAGGCCATATGCATTTTCACATCTGGACACTGGAGCACTAGTGTGGGACACAAGAACACCATTTTTATTAGGGGGCCCACACAGGTGCTCCAGTGTATACTATAGGGGGGTCTCCATCTGTGAAGCTTGTACTAAACAGGTAAAGTATTGCAGCTTGACAAAGGGCAATAAAAAATATACATCTTGGAACTCGGCTAAAATAGACAATTGTACCCCACTTCCAAGCAATGTTTCCTATTTCTAGTTCTGCCATCAAATATCTGTGTGCTAAATATACCATTTTTGTTTTACATAGGGGAGAAAAGACTCGGAGGACACCCCTCATCCCAGGAGACCAGAGACCCCCCCCCCCTCTGGAAGAAGGGTAAATACCAACCCAAGAAGCTGAGCAGGAGGAAGAAGAAGATGTGGTGGAGATTGGCACCACAACAGGTGAGTGTCTGCGACCACAGACTCAGGAAAAAGAGATGGCTGGTGGCAGATTTTTGAGACCTTTTTTTTTGTTCTTTATCTCTTTTTAGGTGATCGTGATCCAGAACGCTTTACATCTGAAAGTGCCCAGATACTGATCGGGGAGATCATGGGGTGTAATCTCCAATTGCAAAACATCCAGCATGCATGAGAACAAAGGGGACATTCACAGCATATTACAATCATGGTAATTAGGGAATGAGGAAAGAAATACAATATATTAGTAAACATTCAATACAATAAAATGTGATATTAAAGGATAAAAATCTTACCTTCATATACTCCTTCTGCAGGACCTGTATGATGGCAGAACAGGTCTCTGGGATAAAGATCCCCAGAGCCTGGGGGGAGATGCCTGTCGAGAACTTTAAGTCCTGTAGACTTCTCCCTGTGGCCAAATACCGCAAGGTAGCGACCAACCTCTGCTCCGCAGTGATGGCTTGCCTCATGCAGGTATCCTGCCTGCTAATATAGGGGGTCAGCGAAGCCAAAAGACGGTGAAACACGGGGTCCGTCATCCTGAGAAAGTTCCTGAAATCATCAGGATTATTCTCACGGATCTCACGGAGCAAAGGCATATGACAGAACTGGTCACGCTGAAGCAACCAATTCTTGGTCCCTGAACTCCTCCCCACCCTGTTCATGGACTGGACTTGTGTCAAGGTCAGGACCCCAACACCAAGCCCCCGCACAGCACGAACTCTACGAGGAGTACGCATATGAAACATGGCTAGAAAACGGTCGGCTGCTCAGAACGAAGTAACAGAACGCACTGAAGAACAGCAAGGCCTGTGAAGAGCGACCTGAAAAACAGCAACGAGCGGACAAGATCGCACAGAAAACTCCAATACGAACTGACTGCACGCACTGAAGAGCAGATACAAACCCACAAGCACAAACTGAACGGCAGAAAACGATCTGAAAGCCACGAGTCTGAAAAAGCGCGAATCGTCTCTCACCAAACTTTTACTAACACGAGATTAGCAAAAGGAGCCCAAAGGGTGCCGCGCTTGGTTCTGAACCGGCCTTTTCTAGTCTCGTCGTACGTGGTGTACGTGACCGCGTTGTTGGCGATCGGAAATTCCGACAACTTTGTGCGACCGTGTGTAAGCAAAACAAGTTTGAGCCAACATCCGTCTGAAAAAATCCTAGGATTTTGTTGTCGGAATGTCCGAACAAAGTCCGACCGTGTGTACGGGGCATTAGTCTTTAAGTGGTTAAACTTCCCTCATTTACAGACCGAAGTTCATTCCTTTGATCTAAGAACAAAAATTTACAATGTTTATAGTTATCTACCAGCTCAGACAATGTTGTGAAAAAACTGGCAGACTGTCTGTTTTTTTTTCTTTTGACAGCTGAGTGAGCAGAGAACTCTCTACACTTGTTACATGAAAGAATCGGGAAGTTCTGCATAGAGATCGTGAGGGGGATTGAATCAAAATCACAATTTTTTTAACGATTAATCATGCTGCTCTACTGGGGGGTCTAATGTTGCTGGGTGTGTTTTTTTGTTGTTGTTGTGGGTGATCTATTGTTGCTGGGGTGGGGTCTATTGTTGTGTGAGGCCTACTGTTGCTGGTGTGGGATCTGTTGTTGCTAGGGTGGAGCCCATTGTTGCTGGGGGAATCTATTGTTGTGGGGTGGATCTATTTTAGCTGGGGGGTCTATTGTTTCTGGGGGGTTCTATTGTTGCTGGCTGCAGGGGATATATTTTACTCCTTTTCTTGCTATCATTAACAAATTCCATACAAATTATTTTGCACCACAAAATGATACTTGGTTCTGTATTCTCTAAGAGGGGCGGTGCTGGGAGGTGGGTAGGTGGTGGGAACAAGGGGTGACTCAGAAGGGGGAGTTCATGCACCTATTCTCTGAGAAATAAAGCCCTGAGTAGAAGTATACATTTTTTATGGTTTTTAATGCTTTTTAACTATTTTATTCATAGAAACATTACTCAATAGCTAATCAAGCAGTTACAGTATATGGATGCAAAAGTGGAAGGAACTCAATGGAAGGGTTAATGGTATTAGGTGTGCTTATATTAAAGACTAGTTGTAAAAAGAGTGTGGTTTACTAAAGTGCAGCATGGCTGGTTGATACATTATGGCTGATTAGTCACCTAACTGAGATGAGTGGTTACCATGGTGATGTGTAAACAGCAATTCACTATATGAGCTTCAATGGCATTACCCGACTGCATCTCTGAGGAAGTCACGTGATCAGTGACGCAAGAACGACGAGTACCTGAATCTGTCTTAATATTAGTGTCCGCCAATCCCCTAAACAGCAGAAACCATATTGAGAGAGAGACCGCAGTGTGATCCAGTCAGGACTGTATTGCTTTGCTCAATGCTGGCAGTCTAACACTGTGAGCATGCTTGTAGGAGTAGCAAACACATGGGTGATCTCCTCCATTTGCTATTGTTCCTCAAAGTGACCCTGCACATTTTTTTTATATCTGAGGCTGAAATTTCCCTGTAAAGATTTTACTGTATACTCATCTCTCATTTCATCCTACCTTCTCTCTATTCCAGTACTGCAACCACTGTGTGCTCAGGCAATTCGTTTAAAAGGCTAAAGATAAAATGGCTATAAATAATAAGAAAATAACTTTTAAAAAATATAAAAATGAAGGAACACTATCAGTGTTTTAATGCTACAGAATATAACAGAATATGTAAAAAGGAAATCAAGGATGCAAAAATTCAAAATGAATGGCAGATTGCAAAAGATAATAGGACAAACCTCAAAAAATTATTAAAATATATTAATAGTAAAAAGGTAAGGTCTGAGCATGTAGGCCCTTTACAAAATAATCTGGAGTGGGTGATGGGACAAAGAGAAGGCACATTTATTAAATACCTTTTTAAATACCCTATTAAATACCTTTTTCAGCTCTGTGTATACAAAGGAGCATGGGGAGCTCATGTCCATAATGGGGATGGTATGGACACAGCCCCAAATGATCCACAATGGCTCAAAAGTGATATGGTCCATAAATATTTAGACAGAATAATTGTGGATAAAGCACCTGGACCAGATGGCATCCACCCACGCAGAGGCGTAGCTTGAAGCTTGTGGGCCCCCCCGATGCAAAAGTTGACCTGGCCCCCCTCCACTACCACCCACCACTTCCACTGTGTGTGCAGATACACCCACCACATGCCAAGATACTCAAAGTGGCTTTAGAGTTTAGAGTTCCCAGAGTTCCTCCTCACATTAGAGGACAGGGATCACCCCTGGAGAATCAGAGGTCACCCCTGGAGAATCAGAGAACAGGGACCCCTGGCAGGTCATTTGGCAGAGCTCCTTTCCCATTCCATCACTGTAAACAGCTCCCCCCACACTATACACAGGGCTGAAATCACATTCCTTTACACACAGTCTATCAGCCTTCACAGGGTGTATCTGGCTTTTATGTTGCAGTTCGGACCTGTGAAATCCCTTGGTCGGAAGGGCAGTGTAGTTGCAGTAGGCAGATACAATCTATGCAGATTAAGGCTGACTGGCTGTGTTGTAAAGAAATGTGATTTCAGCCCTGCGGAGGAGGAGCAGTATAGAGTGCTATACTGGGAAAGAAGCTCAGCAGCGTGCATAGCATCCAGGGTGGAGGGGGTGGTCAGGGGGCTTTGGGGGGGGCGCAACTTAGATCTAGGGGGCAACTAGGGGGGCAAAGACAGGGAATATAATAGGGATATAATATGACAGGGAAGCTGCAGGGGCCCCCTGGAGCTAGGGGAGAGGTTGAGATTGTGACCCCTGCAACCCCTTATGCTACGCCCATGCACCCACGGATCCTAAAAGTATTGAGCTCTGTCATTTCAAAGTCATTGTATCCCAATGTTAGGGACTTGTTAATGACTGGAATGGTACCACTGGATTGGAATAGGGCCAATGTGGTGCCCGCATTTAAAAAGGGATCAAAGTCTTTACCAAGTAACTACAGACCTGTTAGTTTAACTTCTATAGTCGGGAAGATACTGGAAAGTTTAATAAAAGACCACATAGACGAGTTCTTGCTGGAAAATAATATTTTTAGCAACAGACAGCATGGATTCATGAAAGACAGAAGTTGTCAAACAAACCTGATTTCTTTTTATGAGGAGGTAAGTAAAACCTTGGACAGAAGGGTGGCTCTGGACGTGGTATACTTGGATTTTGCAAAAGCGTTTGACACAGTTCCCCACACACAGTTAATATGTAAGGTAAAGTCTACAGGCTTGAAAAGAGAGAAAGCTGGCTAAAAAAATGAATTCATAGAGTAGTGGTTAATGATTCTTACTCTGAATGGTCTAAGATTATGAGTGGTGTACCCAGTGGCCGGACCAATGCAGGACAAGAAGGTGAGGAATGGATGGAGAGAGAGAAAGGTGCCGTATATGTAGTGTCAGTACAGTATAGTGGTCAGAGTAGTGTAGTGTAGTGGAAAGTATTGTGGTCAGTGTAGTGTAGTGGACTGTATAGTGGTCAGTATAGTGGACAGTATAGTGGTCAGTGTAGTGTAGTAGACAGTATAGTGGTCAGTGTAGTGTACAATATAGTGGTCAGTATAGTGGTCAGTGTAGTGGACAGTATAGTGGCCAGTGTAGTGGACAATATAGTGTAAAGGACAGTATAGTGGACAATATGGTGGTCAGTGTAGTTTAGTAGGCAGTATAATGGTCAGTGTAGTGGTCAGTATAGCGGTCAGTGTAGTGTAGTGGACAGTATGGTGGTCAGTGTAGTGTACAGTATAGTGGACAGTATAGTGGTCAGTGTAGTGGACAGTATAGTGGTCAGTGTAGTGTAATGGACAGTATAGTGTAGTGGACAGTATAGTGGACAGTGTAGTGGTCAGTGTAGTGTAGTGGACAGTATAGTGGTCAATGTAGTGTAGTGGACAGTATAGTGGTCAGTGTAGTGTAGTGGACAGTATAGTGGTCAGTGTAGTGGACAGTATAGTGTAGTGGTCAGTGTAGTGGTGTGGACAGTATAGTGGTCAGTGTAGTGTAGTCGACAGCATAGTGGTCAGTGTAGTGGACAGTATAGTGGACAGTGTAGTGGTCAGTATAGTGTAGTGGACAGTATAGTATAGTGGTCAGTGTGGTATAGTGGTCAGTGTAGTTCTCAGTGTAGTGGATAGTATAGTATAGTGGTCAGTGTAGTTCTCAGTGTAGTGGACAGTATAGTATAGTGGTCAGTGTAGTGTGTAATGGTCAGTAAAGAAATCAGATTGGTCAGTGTTGAAATCAAGTAGGTTATGCCGCGTACACACGGTCGGACTTTCTATCCTACTTGGTCCGGCACACTTTCCGACGGACTTTGTCCGCCAGGTGCGCCGGACTTTAAAACGGACGGACTTGCCCACACACGCCCGGACTTTCCGGCGGGCTAAGTCCGCCCGTCTTTCCGACGGACTTTCGCCGGAGTTACGGCGGACTTTCAGAATGAACGGACTTGCCCACACACGGACAAGTCCGTTCATTTTGAACGTGACTCAGGTGCGACGGGACTAGAAAAGGATGTCAATCTTGCCGCTTTTATCGGCGAGATTGACACCTTGCGAGCCCCGTCGCGGGGCATACCAGGCCCTTAGGTCTGGTATGGATTATAAAGGGAACCCCCGACGCCGAAAAAACGGCGTGGGGTCCCCCCTAATATCCATACCAGACCCCGATCCGAGCATGCAGCCTGGCCGGTCAGGAAAGGGGGTGGGGACGAGCGAGCACCCCTCCCTCCTGAACCGTACCAGGCCGCATGCCCTCAACATGGGGGTGGGTGCTTTGGGGGACTGTGACATCAAAAGGGGGCGGGGTCTCCACCTATATAAGTCACAACGCAGCCCTCGGAGAGCAGTCCAGCCGGAGAGAGCGTCGTGTCAACATCTGGAGAAGAGAAGAGAAGAGAAGAAGCCCAGAAGCCCGGACCTCTGCTGGCAAGAGAGCTACCTGAAGACAGCGGAGGAGCCGGCCGAAGAACTGGAACACCGGGAGAAGAGAGCGGAGAAGAACCAACTGGATGCCGGGAGAAGATGAAGCGGAGGGACCCCCGAAGCCGGAAGAAGACCCCCCCCCCACCCGGAGCTGTTTAATAAAATATTTTAAAAACCTGTGTAGTGTGTTTTATTACTTACACTTTTTCCCTAGGTGAATGGGTAGGGGTACCATGTACCCCATACTCATTCACATAGGGTGGGGGGCCGGCATCTGGGGGCCCCCTTATTAAAGGGGGCTCCCAGATTCCGATAAGCCCCCCGCCCGCAGACCCCGACAACCAACGGCCAGGGTTGTCGGGAAGAGGCCCTTGTCCTCATCAACATGGGGGCAAGGTGCTTTGGGGTGGGGGGGCCCGCAGGGCGCCCCCCTCCTCCAAAGCACCCACCCCTATGTTGAGGGCATGCGGCCTGGTACGGTTCAGGAGGGGGGGGCGCTCGCTCGTCCCCACCCCCTTTCCTGACCGGCCAGGCTGCGTGCTCGGATCGGGGTCTGGTATGGATTTTAGGGGGGACCCCACGCCGTTTTTCAGCGTCGGGGGTTCCCTTTATAATCCATACCAGACCTAAGGGCCTGGTATGCCCTGCGCTCGGCGCAATAGGAAAATTTGTTTTTCCTATTGCAGTGAGCGCGAGATGCAACACCCTGCCCTTATGTCGTATCTGGTCCGTCGGACCAGCATACACACGAGTGGGCTTTCCGTCGGACCAGCACACACACGAGCGGACTTTCCGCCCGAAACTGAGTCCGACGGAAAGATTTAAAACTTGTTTCAAATCTAGGTCCGGCGGGCTTTTGGGAAGAAGTCCGCCGGAAAAGTCCGCCGGCGCCCACACATGGGCGGATTGTCCGGCAGGCTCTGGTCCGCCGGACCAAGTATGCCGGAAAGTCCGACCGTGTGTACGCGGCATTAGTGTAGTGGTCAGTATAGGAATCAGGTAGGTCAGTATTATTGTATTTGAAGGGACTCGGGGAGTGCTAAAAGTCCGTAGGTTAGGGGGGCGCAAATTACTTGCCTTGCCCCGGGTGCTGACAACCCACGCTAAGCCATTAGGTGTACCCCAAGGTTCAGTGTTGGGACCCTTACTTTTTAATAATTTTATAAATGATATAGGGTCTGTGTTTCAAAGTACTATTTCTGTCTTTACAGATGACACCAAGCTATGCAGTGAAATAATGTCCTTACAGGATATCTCCAATTTACAAGCTGAACTCAATGCTCTGTCTAATTGGGTAACTAATGTTGATAAATGTAAAGTTATGCACCTGGGGGCTAAGAATATGCATGCATCATACATACTAGGGGGAGTACAACTGGGGGAATTCATAGTGGAGAAGGATCTGGGGGTTTTGGTAGATCATAAGCTCAATAATAACATGCAATGCCAAGCTGCAGTTTCCAAAGCGAGCAAAGTCCTTTCTTGTATTAGGAGAGGTATGGACTCCAGAAAGAGATATAATTTTACCCCTGTACAAATCATAAGGAAGGCCTCATCTGGAATATGCAGTTTAGTTTTGGGCACCACATCTCATAAAGGATATCGGGGACTGGAGAAAGTGCAGAGAAGGGCAACCAAACTGATAAGAGGCATGGAGGAGCTCATCTATGAGGAAAGATTAGAGGAACTGAATTTATTCTCTCTTGAGAAGAGGAGATTAAGAGGGGGTATGATCAACATGTACAAATACATAAGTGATCCATATAGTGAACTTGGTGTTCAGGTATTCACTTTAAGGTCATCACAGAGGACAAGGGGGCTTTCTTTACATCTAGAGGAAAAAAGATTTCATCTCCAAATAAGGAAAGGTTTCTTCACAGTAAGAGCTGTGAATATGTGGAATAGACTCCCTCCAGAGGTGGTTCTGGCAAGCTCAGTAGATTGCTTTAAAAAAGGCCTGGATACTTTCCTAAATGTATATAATATAACTGGGTACTGGCATTTATAGGTAAAGATGATCCAGGGAAAATCTGATTGCCTCTCGGGGATCAGGAAGGATTTTTTTCCCCTGCTCTAGCAAATTGGATCATGCTTTGCTGGGGTTTTTCGCCTTCCTCTGGATCAACTGTGGGTGAAGAATTGTGTATATGGAAATGTATGATTTTTTTTTTGGTTGAACTAGATGGACTTATGTCTTTTTTCTATCTGACTAACTATGTAACTATGTACACACCAAACTGAGCATGTGCAGAGTGCCCCCAAGGCTTTGTTCCATCAGCAGATGATTTGGGGACAGTAAAAGAAGGGGAGGATCAAACAGCCTTTTTCCACAATGCATAGGATTAACCCCTTACGTTCCACAGTGAGTAAAACAAGCATGCTTTACTGTATAAATAGACTGATTTTACTGTTGTGGGTTTATTAACACTTTAAGCCACATTTACACTTGTAAATTAGGTTGTTTGCAATTAGCTGTGGGAGACCCAGTGGGGGTTCCCTGCCGTTAGCTACAGGCAAGAAGCTCCATTGAAAGGAATGGGAGGCTGACAGCTCCCCCAGCTATTTACGGCCAATCCCATGTAACTGCTCATGCAGCGATTACCTGCACATGATCTTCCTTGGACACAGACTCTGCATACGGGGCTGATAATTTGCAAGCAATTGCTGCATAAGTGGTTACATGTGATTGGCCACAAATTGCTTTCAATGGTGCTTCCAGCCCACAGCTACTTGCAGGGAACCCTCACTGGGTCTCCCCCCAGCTACTTACAAAGGGCCCCATTCGCAAGAGTTAATGGGGCCTTATGGAGGCTCAGGGGCAGTAACAAAGCAAGGGTACTGTAGGACGGGCCATCACTACTTCTTTTCTTGCTGTCACTCAACAGATGGACAAATACCATGAGCATGATTTGAGGGGAAATGGTACCGGACAGTGTCTATATAGAATGCTCACTGCTATAAGAGAAACATGGTAGGCATTCTCTTTAAGTAGATTGAAGCAAGATGTTGAGCTAGTAATACGTTACTGCAATCATGTTTTTTTTTTATGGTAATATTTACTGTATGTTTTATTAATTTTCACCAAGAGATTGAACAGACCCCACTTTGTATATTAAATAAATATTGTCATTTTTTTGTGAACCAATATTTATTTGGGAGAAGATTATAGGGATCATGATTTAATTGGTTTTGTGTGTTAGGGAGGGGGCCTCTTGTTGATGGTGTTTCCAATAAAAGAACTTTTGGAATATTTTAGCGTGGCAGTGTTTGCTCTATGGGATAGGTTGCTCTGTACTACAGTGCCTTGAAAAAGTTTTCATATCCCTTGAAATTTTCCACATTTTGTCATGTTACAACCAAAAATGTATATGTATTTTATTGGGATTTCATGTAAAAGACCAACACAAAGTGGCACATAATTGTGAAGTGGAAGTGCATTTGTATTGAGCCACCTTTATTCTGATACCCCTAACTAAAATCTAGTGGAACCAATTGGGTTCAGAAGTCACCCAATTAGTAATTAGAGTCCACCTGTGTGTAGTTTAATCTCAGTATAAATACAGCTGTTCTGTGAAGCCCTCAGAGGCTTGTTAGCGAACCTTCGTGAACAAACAGCATCAGGAATACCAAAGAACACACCAGACAGGTCAGGGATAAAGTTGTGTAGAACTTTAAAGCAGGGTTAGATTATAAAAAAATATCCCAAGCCTTGAACATCTCACAGAATGAATGACTTGTATAGCGCTACCTAAGCAAACTGAATCGCCTCAGGGCGCTTTTTCTAACCGGTGTCCATCTGCGGTATATATAAAAAATACGTGCAGCGCTAAAAAAGATAAAAAAATGTGTCAAACATAGATATATAAATCAGTGACTAAAGAAACTGTAAAACTAATGTTAATCAACACTGGTGAGGTGTGTACGAATGTCCCAAAGACAATTTTTGTGTGCCAGCAGCTTTTCATCACTTGTTCACATATATTTGTTTTAGGGTCAGCGCAACTTCTCATTTATATCACATCTGCGGTATAGCATGGTCCTTTACCCCATAGGGTCCCGACTAGCTTACAAACACATACACATATTTTTTTTTTGGCCAATTTTTAGGCAGGGTCTAATTAACCTACCAGCATGTCTTTGGAGTATGGGAGGAAACCGGAGTACCCGGAGGAAACCCATGCAGGCACAGGGAAAACATGCAAACTCCAGGCAGATGGTGTCATGGTCGAGATTTGAACCAGCGACCCTATTGCTGCTAGGTGCAAGTGCTAACCACTACACCACTGTGCTGCCACTGTTTAATCCATCATCTGAAAATGAAAAGCATATGGCACAACTGCAAACCTACCAATACATGGCTACCCACCTAAACTGATGGTCCGGGCAAGGAGAGTATTAATCAGAGAAGAAGCCAAGAGGCCCATGGTACCTCTGGCATAGCTGCAGCGATCCACAGCTCAGGTGGGAGAATCTGCCCACAGGACAACTATTAGTCGTGTACTCCACAAATCTGGCCTTTATGGAAGAGTGGCAAGAAGAAAGCCATTGTTGAAAGAAAGCCATAAGAAGTCTCGTTTGCAGTTTGTGAGAAGCCATGTGGGGGACACAGCAAACATGTGGAAGAAGGTGCTCTGGTCAGATGAGACCAAAATGGAACTTTTTGGCCTAAAAGCAAAACGCTATGTGTGACGGAAAACTGACTTTTTCGGTCGGCATTTCCGACGGACTTAGATTTAGAACATGTTTTAAATTTTTTCCGTCGGAAATGTCGACGAAGTTTGGACCAATACAAAGTCCGGCCGTGTGTACGCGGCATTAAGACATCAGCATACCAAGACATTTTGGATAATTTTATGCTCCCAACGTTGTGGGAACAGTTTGGGGATGGCCCCTTCCTGTTCCAATATGACTGTTCACCAGTGCACAAAGCAAGGTCCATAAAGACATGGACTGAGCAAGGGTGGTGGAAAATTAACTTCAAGCGCAAAAATTCACATTATAATAGTAACTAAAACATATAAAATTAAGTGTAACAATCTAAACAATAAAAATTACAAAGTGCTATAATGGGGCGAACCTCCCAACTAAAAAGTTGTTGCACTTGAAGTTAATTTGTATTGCAATCATCTGTAGAGGGGTTTCCACCATCGCTGCTAAGTTAAAAAAAAAAAAAAAAAGATGTCTTATTATCATTTTAAAGTGTATTACATGTGAAATCGCCTATCACTGGAATTGTTGCACTTGTAGTTAATCTGTACAGCAAATTTCTATAGGAGGGATTTCCACCATCCCTAATTTTTTAGTTTAATTATTTATTTATTTTTTCACTTTGATGTGTATTATATGTGACGTTACATATCACCGGTATTGTGGTAATATTGACGTTTATTGAGATTTCCATACATTAGAAATTCAGTTGTGCCCCACCAGACCGGCCCCCATAGACAATGTGCCTAGCTGCTGACTTAAACTGCCCATCCCTGCACTCAGAGCACTGATGGGCACTGATTGGAAGCACTGATAGGCAGCACTCATAGGCACTGATAGGCAGAACTGATAGCCAGCACTGATTGGCACTGATAGGTGACACTGATTGCCAGCACTCATGGGCACTGATAGGCAGCACTGATTGGCAGCACTGATGGGCACTAATAGGTGGTACTGGTTGGCAGCACTGACTGGCAGCACTGATAGGCACTGCATAGTGGCACTGATAGGTGGCACTGATTTGCACTAATTGGCAGCACTAATTGGCACTGATAGGCAGCACTGATGGGCAGCACTGATGGGCACTGATATGCAGCACTGATAGGTGGCACTGATGGGCACTGATAGGCAGCACTGATGGGCACTGATAAGCTGCACCGATAGGCAGCACTGATGGGCACTGATTGTCACTGATAGATGGCACTGCTAGGCAACACTGATTGGCAGCACTGATGGGCACTGATAGGCAACACTGATGGGAACTGATAGATGGCACTGATTGGAAGCACTGATAGGCAGCACTGATTGGCACTGATTGGCACTGAGTGGAAGCACTGTTTGGCACTGATAGGCAGCACTGATTGGCACTGATAGGTGGCATTGGTTGGCATTGGTTGGCACTAATAGGCTTCACTGATTGGCAGCCCAGGTGGGCACTGAAAGGCAGCACTGATGGGCGCTGATTTTTGGCATTGGTTGGCACTGATAGGCAGCACTGATGGGCACTCATTGGCAGCACTAATGGGCACTGATAGGCAAAACTGATGGGTACTGATAGGCAGCATTGATGGGCAATGATAGACAGCACTGATGGGCACTGATAGGCAGCACTGATAGGTGGCACTGATTGGAAGCACTGAGAGGTGCTATTGGTTGGCACTGACTGGCAGCACTGATTGGCACTGACAGGTGGCATGGCTTGTCTATCATAGGTGGCATTGGTTGGCACTGACAGGTGGCACTAATGGGCACTGGCAGGTGGCACTGGTGGGCAATGATTGGCACTGACAGGTGACACTGATGAGCAATGATTGGCACTGACAGGTGGCACTGGTGGGCACTGATGGGCACTGACAGATGGCACTGGTGGGCACTGACAGGTGGCACTGATGAGCAATGATTGGCACTGACAGGTGGCACTGGTGGGCATTGATTGGCACTGACATGTGGCACTGATGGACACTGACAGGTGGCACTTGTGGGCACTGATTGGAACTGACCGGTGGCACTGATGGGCACTGACAGGTGGCACTGATTGGTGGCACTAATAGGTGGCATTGGTTGGCACTGACTGGCAGCACTGATTGGCACTGACAGGTGGCACAGATTGTCTCTGATAGGTGGCATTGGTTGGTACTGACAGGTGGCACTAATGGGCACTGACAGGTTTCACTGGTGGGCACTGATTGGCACTGACAGGTGGCACTGATGAGCAATGGTTGGCACTGACAGGTGGCACTGGTGGGCACTGATGGCCACTGACATGTGGCACTGGTGGGCACTGATTGGCACTGACAGGTGGCACTGATTGGCACTGACATGTGGCACCAATGGGCACTGACAGGTGATACTGGTGGGCACTGATTGGCACTGACAGGTGGCACTGATTGGCGGCACTGATAGGTGGCATTGGTTGGCAATGATAGGTGGCACTGATTGCCACTGATCTAGGAGAGGAGAAGTTTCCCATTGAGCAGACAGCTAGGCATGTAAAAGCCGCTCAGTGCGTTACACTGTAATGTAATGTCACTGCTTACAAAGGGGAGCTGTCAGAACTCTAAGCTGATGTCGGGGGTGGGTGGGACGAACAGCTAGCCTATCAAACACAAGCCAATGGAATAGAGACTGGGCGGGCCACTCCGTGTATGTGGCTCCACCCCTTTCTGTCAGCTATCAAATACCAGCCAAAGGAATAGGGGCTGGGCGGGCTGCTCCGTTATATGGCTCCGCCCCCTTTCTTAAGCAGCCCAATCATTGGCTGGTGTTTAATAGCTGATAGAAAGGAGGTGAAGCCACATACACGGCCCTCAACATCAGTGTGTTTGATAGGCTAGTTGTTTGGTCCTGTCCACCCCCGACATCAGCCCCGATTTTGATAGCTTCTATCTGCAAGCAGTGACATTACATTACAGCAGGGATCCTCAAACTACGGCCCTCCAGCTGTTGCAGAACTACACGTTCCATGAGGCATTGTAAAACTCTGACATTCACAGACATGACTAGGCATGATGGGAATTGTAGTTCCTGAACAACTGGAGGGCCGTAGTTTAAAGACCCCTGCATTACAGTTTAACTAAGTGGCTCTAACATGCCTCCCTGACTGCTCAATGGCAAACTGTCTCACAGGCAGCTCCCTATACAGTCTCTTGCAGCATCTTACAGCAGATCTCCGGATACACATTAGGGTGTGCCCAGGAACACCCGGCACACCCCGTGCGCACGCCTATGCTCCGGGGGGCTGAATACAAATGTACCCCACACTTTTCACATATTTATTTGTAAACAATTTTGAAAAACATTTGTAAACATTTGAACTTCATTTTTCTTCCACTTCACAATTATGTGCCTCTTTGGCCCCTTTCACATGGGCAGACCGTATGTCCGTTTCTCAATCCATCCATTTTCGGATGAAAAACGGACATACATGTATCCCTATGGGATAGCGATCCCCCCGCTGAGCAAAGCGGAGCACGTACACAGACACGTCCGTGTGAAAGGGGCCTTTGTGTTGGTCTGTCACATAAAATCCCAATAAAAAACATTTACGTTTTTGGATTGTAACATGACAAAATGTGGAAAATTTCAAGGGGTATGAATACTTTTTCAAGGCACTGTATATCACAGCTTTACCATTGGATAGGAAACATTTCTTTAACAAATCAACTTAACTAGAAAGCCCCTGAGTGAATTTCTCATTTAAATAAATTCTTATTTTATATGTCTACATGCAGTCTCATGTTTATTTTAAAGCACATTAATATCAATCACAGCATGCCACAATATATACACTTGACCAACACACTGTTAACATTATGAGATGTTCAGCCTAATTAACCACTTGCCGACCGCCGCACGCTGATTTACATCGGCAGAATGGTATGGGCAGGCAAAAGGGCGTACCTGTACGTCCCTTTGAATTTGCGCCTAGCAGGCGCACATGTGCCGCGGGAGCGTGCACGTGGGTCCCGCGTACTCGATGTTCTCCAGTGGCCCGCGATTGCACTGAGGAGAGGCAGAACGGGGAGATGTAAACAAGGCATTTCCCTATTCTGCCTAGCAACATGACAGAGATCTACTGCTCCCTGTCATCGGAAGCAGTGATCTCTGTCATGTTGTAGTGAGCCAATCCCCCCTACAGTTAGAACATATCCAGGGAACACACCTAACCCCTTGATCGCCCCTAGTGTTTAACCCCTTTCGTGCCAGTGTCATTTACACAGTAATCCCAAAATAGTGTCAAAAGTCTCTGATCTGTCCGCCATAATGACGCAGTCCCGATAAAAATCGCAGATCACCGCCATCACTAGTAAAAAAAAAATTTTGTAGATGCTATAACTTTTGTACAAACCAATCAATATACGCTTATTGCGATTTTTATTTTTACCAAAAATATATAGAAGAATACGTATCGGTCTAAACTGTGGAAGAAATTTGTTTTTTTATACATTTTGGGGGATATTAATTATAGCAAAAAGTAAAAAATATTGCTTTTTTTTTTCTAAATGGTCGCTCTTTTTTTGTTTATAGCGCAAAAAAATAGAAACTGCAGAGGTGATCAAATACAACTAAAAGAAAGCTCTATTTGTGGGGAAAAAAGGACGTCAATTTTGTTTGGATACAACGTCGCACGACCGCGCAATTGTCAGTTAAAGCAATGCAGTGCCGTATCGCAAAAAATGCTCTGGTCAGGAAGGGGGAAGCATAGCTGTTAATCATACTGTAACCAAAACATCAGCATAATACGCATATTAACCTGCTTTTGGAGTTCCCATATAAAAAAAAAAAAAAGGAAGAAACATATTAACCATATCTATAGAGGCCCACTACTATGCCCTAGTATGAGCCAATAAGGAGCCAATAAGGATCATTAAAATAGAGAGTAGTGTGCCATGTCATCAGAGAGCAGCCTGGTATATGATGCTGTAATATCCAATAGTAGGAGGCAGCTGAATATTCCTATGTGTTGGCCCTATATCCTGGAATCTACATATCCAGTATGTGCTATTTATTATAATTATCACTATCTATGATCATGTTTGTTGCAATATTCTCTCTTCATACATACCAATTGGTGTCCCTTGCTCCTCGCTCTCTGGCATAGGAATATTCAGCTGCCTCCTACTATTGGATATTACAACATCAGATATAAGGCTGCTCTCTGATGACATATATGGCACACTACTCTCTATTTTATTGATCCTTATTGGCTCATACTAGGGCACATGTCAGTGGGTCTCTATACATATGATTAATATGTTTCTTCCTTTCTTTTTTTTTTTTTTTTATATGGAAACTTGATTTGTGTATTATTTGTGTATTGTGCTGATGTTTTGGTCCTGAGGAAGCTATAACTGTGAAACATGTCAACCTCTTGACATAGCAGTAATAGAGTTACATAAGAGTAATAATTGACATGTTATATATGTATTGAGCTAATGGTTTTCTTTTAGAAAAAGTATGGTAAACTATTTAACTTTTGTAATAAAGACAATATTTTATCTATTTGATTTTTATTGTCATCTTTTGGTACCGCTAAAGTCCTTCAGCTGTTCTTTTCCAAATTTTGAAGTATCCTATAAGATGAGGTACCCATGTAGCCCATAATTCTCTAAGCTTGTATGAATAACCATTTATACCAAGCAGGTGCTAATGATCATCAATTTCATATGTAGGTTGAAACAAAGTCATTAACTGAAACAGAAACAGCTGTGTAGGAGGCTTAAAGCTGAGTGAGGTACAGCAAAACTCTGCTACTAAGGTGAGGTTGGGGAAGACAGTTTTATGTCACAGGTTATACACCATGGCAAGGCTGAGCACAGCAACAAGACAAAAGGTAGTTATACTGCATCTCCTAGATTGTAAGCTAAGCTCTAACGAGCAGGGCCCTCTGATTCCTCCTGTATTGAATTGTATTGTATTTGTACTGTCTGCCCTAATGTTGTAAAGCGCTGCGTAAACTGTTGGCGCTATATAAATCCTGTATAATAATAATAATAATAATACTGCATCAGTAAATACTCGTCCAGGCAAAGATTATTCAAAGAGGTTTCAAGATGTGCTGTTCAAGTTTTTTTTTGAAGAAGCACAAAGAAACGGACAGCGTTGAGGACTGTAGACGCAGTGGTTGGCCAAGGAATCATTATTGGCATCAACGAGAAGAATCGTGCCATTGATGGTGTCAGTGGAAGGAATGGAGTCTCATCATTGGTGTCAGTTTGGAGACCACTGATTTAGATCAAGGACCTCCCTGGATACAGATTGATTGGACTGTTAAATGACACTCTCACTTTACACAATTGTGGTACATCTGAATGAGACTGTATACAATATAAGGTGTATGGCCTACTTTGCAGGATTGCCGTCACAGTCAGATGCTATTGAAAAACAAACTGCGGTCTGGCTTAGGGGTGTCATAATAGCTTTAGTGCTGATTTATAAAGGATGTGACAAACAGTATGCAGAACCTTGTTAATTCCTTCAGAGTTGATAAAGGATTAATCCTATATACATAATCTCATGCATGGAAAACAAACAAGCTGTTAGTCATGTATATTACATGAATTGTGGAGGGGACAGCTTTTATTATGCTCTGGGGTGACTTTACACTGACAAAAGACTAGGAAAGTATACAGTAATCATTTTTAAATTGAAATAATATGCAGAAGATAATAGTGAAAAAAGACTTAAAGGAAACCTGTCCTTGCTTTTCTTTATGAAAAACCTCATCAACAATTTCCATATGTGTATATAATAGGATACAAAATGGGATTCCCATGCACTCAACACTTCTTAAAATGTGTTTGGAAGTAAAGCCATGAAAGTTCCATCTTTAAAGCAAGAAGAAGCCTGCTGTCAGTCATTTTCCACAGTGTGATTGACATCCGTCACATGCTCAGCACTTTCATAAGGGCCAGGGGAATCTCTGCTAACCTAGATACAGAACAGAAATGGTAAGAATGCACACTGAGCATACCCAGTCTATAGAATGAATGAGTAACTTGTATAGTGCTACATATGCAAACTTAATTGCCTCAAGGTGCTTTTGCTGCCAGTGTCCATCTAGGTCTTATGCCGCGTACACACGGTCGGACTTTGCAGCTACAAAAGTCGGACAGTCTGTCCGACATACTTCCGGCGTACCTTCGGCGGACTTGGGGCAGACTTTCTTACGAACGGACTTGCCCACACACGACCACACAAAAGTACGCCAGTTTAGTACGCTGTGACGTACACCAAGTCCGACGAGACTATAAAACGGAAGTTCAATAGCCCGTACGACACCCTTTGGGCTCCTTCTGCTAATCTCGTGTTTATCTCGTGTTAGTAGAAGTTTGGTGAGAGACGATTCGCGCTTGTGAGACTCGTATTTTTCAGTTCGTTTTAACTGTTGTTCAGTCTGTGCTTGTGAGGTTTGTATCTGCTTTTCAGTGCGTTTGGTCAGTTGGCATTGAGAAATCTTTGTTTTATTGGCCGCTCGTTCCTGATTTTCAGGTCGTTCTTCACAGGCCTTGCTGTTCTTCAGTGCGTTCTGTTTAGTGCGTTCTGACCAGCCGACCGTTTTGAAGCCATGTTACCTGTACGTACTCGTCGTAGAGCTCGTGCATTGTATGTGCTTGGTGCTGTAGTTTATTCTTCAGCCCAAGACCAGTCCATGAACAGGGCGAGGAGGAGTTCATGGACCAAGAATTGGTTGCTTCAGCGTGACCAGTTCTGTCACATGCCTTTGCTCCGTGAGATCCGTGAGAATAATCCTGAGGATTTCAGGAACTTTCTCCGGATGACGGACCCCGTTTTTGATCGTTTGGTGGCTTTGCTGACCCCCTATATCAGCAGGCAGGATACCTGCATGAGGCAAGCCATCACTCCGGAGCAGAGGCTGGTCGCTACCTTGCGGTATTTGGCCACAGGGAGAAGCCTGCAGGACCTTAAGTTCTCAACAGGCATCTCCCCCCAGGCTCTGGGGATCATTATCCCAGAGACCTGTTCTGCCATCATACAGGTCCTGCAGAAGGACTATATTAAGGTAAGATATTTTTATTTTATTAGCATCACATGTTCTTTTATGTAATCTTTGATAAAGTAATGTATTTCTTGCTTCAAACACTACTTCCCATCATTGCAATATAGTGTGAATGTCCCCTTTTTATCCTCACACATGCTGGGATTTTTTCCTGTTATTTTTTGGCATGCATGTATAGTTTCCTTCAATAACCTTCCCAGCATGAAGTGATGGGAACATATCCACCTAGTCTACTCATTTTGAATGTATTTTGTTGGAGTGTATTTAGTGTGCTTAGAATTAGCAATTAGCTAGATTTCACAACCCCCCCCCCACCTGAACTCACTCCAAATAGTGTGCTGCTAATTAGCAATTAGCTAGATTTCACAACCCCCCCCCCCCACCTGAACTCACTCCAAATAGTGTGCTGCTAATTAGCAATTAGCTAGATTTCACAACCCCCCCCCCCACCTGAACTCACTCCAAATAGTGTGCTGCTAATTAGCAATTAGCTAGATTTCACAACCCCCCCCCCCCACCTGAACTCACTCCAAATAGTGTGCTGCTAATTAGCAATTAGCTAGATTTCACAACCCCCCCACCCCCACCCTCGTTAAAATTTGCTTGAATGTTCTGTGGTGTTGATTTGTCTAAAGCAAATCTATGTTGCACTTTGCAAAATGCATGTGCACTCTACAAGTGCATTTGTTCCAGTGCTTTAGTAAATGAGCAGAAGCTCTGCTGATTTCCATCATCAAATCATATGCAAGCCTCAAAGTGTTTTCATTAATTGCCCTTGCATGTGATTGTGTACTGTTAGCAACATGAATGCCTTTTGACATTACCTCATTTACTGTAAGCTGGTTTGCAACTGCACCTGCAGAGTGCGACAACTGCAGTCTTGTAGCCTTTGTTATCCCTAAATTCCTGCGTGTTGTTAAAGTAATTTTTTTTGGGGATTTCACAACCCCCTAAAATGTAATCAATGTTCTATCAGAGGGGGTGAGCAATCTGATAAGTGTGCCTTTTTCCATATTAGTTATTCCAGAAGAATTAAATTATTGAATGTTATACTGATGCTGGGGAATAATGTTTTTAATTGTCTAATTTTCTTGCAATGTTAGCTTCCAAATTAATTGATTTTTGTTTTCTTGTTTGATTCCCCAGTTTCCTTCAACGCCACAGGAATGGCAGACTGTGGCATCCCATTTTGCAAGCCGTTGGGACTTTCCCAATTGTGGAGGGGCTATAGATGGGAAACATGTCCACATTGTGCCACCACCCCATTCGGGGTCATATTATTTTAATTATAAGGGGTTCCACAGTATTGTTTTAATGGCGGTGGTGTCGGCACACTATGATTTTTTATATGTGGACGTGGGGAAGAATGGCCGGATGTCGGATGGAGGAGTATTTGCCCAGACGGAGTTCTGCCAGCGTCTCCAGAGTGGTGGCCTGGGATTGCCACCTGATGAGGATAACGTGGAAGGACTCCCCTTTGTCTTCATTGCCGATGAAGCCTTCGCTCTGAGCAAGCACCTCATGAGGCCATTCCCCCAAAGAACCCTCACCCCGGAGAGGAGGGTTTTTAATTACCGGCTGGCCAGAGCTAGAAGAGTGGTTGAGAATGCGTTTGGAATTCTGGCCAGCCGGTTCCGCCTGTTTCAAACAGCCATTAATTTGGCGGAATACAAACTTAATTTTATAATTTTATCATGCTGCATTCTGCACAACTTTTTAAATAAGCATTCAGCCAATTATATAGGCACAGTTGGGCCTGAGGCCGGACAAATAGAAGCCAACCTTACAGGCCTGGATACTGTCCGTACTGGCTTGGCCCCCCAAAGTTCCCGTCAGGTTAGACAGCAATATGTTGATTATTTTATGGGTAGGGGGGCCATTGCAATGGGCCAGGATATATAATTTTTTTTACAATAAAAAAAATATTGCTGAAATCTGGCATTATATTTATTGCTTGCCTTTCTTTTGGGCTGTCTCCTAGGTTATGGTCGAGCAGTTGTAGTGCCAACTGTATTTGAATTTTAAAAATGTATAAATAAGCTCCATTGCCACTGTAAACAACTTTTTGACAATTATAACCAAACTGATACTGAGCCTTGAAATAACAAACCACACATTTGTTAAAATCCTATAAAAGGAGATGTTTTTATTAATGGTTGGTATGCATTCAGTTCTGCATTTAGTATAAAATGTTCCGAGACAAAAATATAATGGTATCTTAACCACTTGCCGACCGCCTAACGCAGATATACTGCGGCAGAGCGGCACGGGCAGGCAAAATCACGTACCTGTACGTGATCTGCCTCCCGCGGGCGGGGGGTCCGATCGGACCCCCCCCCGGTGCCATCGGCGGTCGGCATCTGACTGGGAGCGTCGGGAGGCGAGGGGGAGACCATCCGATCGTGGCCCCCCCCCTCGCGATCGCTCCCAGCCAATGGAAATGCTCCTCTGCCTGTGTGTCGTTTCACACAGGCAGAGGATGTGATGTCATCTCTCCTCGGTCTGGCAGTTTCCGTTCCAGCGCCGAGGGGAGATGACAAGTGAGTGCACAACACACACACACACACAGTAGAACATGCCAGGCATACTTTACACCCCCGATCCCCCCCCGATCGCCCCCCGATCCCCCCCCAATCACCCCCCCCCCCCTGTCACAAACTGACATTAGCAGTATTTTTTTTTTTTTTTTTTTCTGATTACTGCATAGTGTCAGTTTGTGACAGTTAGTGTTAGGGCAGTGAGTATTACCCCCCTTTAGGTCTAGGATACCCCCCTAACCCCCCCTAATAAAGTTTTAACCCCTTGATCACCCCCTGTCACCAGTGTCGCTAAGCGATCATTTTTCTGATTGCTGTATTAGTGTCGCTGGTGACGGTAGTTAGGAACGTAAATATTTAGGTTCGCCGTCAGTGTTTTATAGCGTCAGGGACCCCCCTATACTACCTAATAAATGTTTTAACCCCTTGATTGCCCCCTAGTTAACCCTTTCACCACTGATCACTGTATAACCGTTACGGTTGACGCTGGTTAGTTCGTTTATTTTTTATAGTGTCAGGACACCCGCCGTTTATTACCGAATAAAGGTTTAGCCCCCCGATCGCCCGGCGGTGATATGCGTCGCCCCAGGCAGCGTCAAATTAGCGCCAGTACCGCGAACACCCACGCACGCAGCATATGCCTCCCTTAGTGGTATAGTATCTGATCGGATCAATATCTGATCCGATCAAATCTATACTAGCGTCCCCAGCAGTTTAGGGTTCCCGAAAACGCAGTGTTAGCAGGATCAGCCCAGATACCCGCTAGCACCTGCGTTTTGCCCCTCCGCCCAGCCCAGCCCACCCAAGTGCAGTATCGATCGATCACTGTCACTTACAAAACACTAAACGCATAACTGCAGCGTTCGCAGAGTCAGGCCTGATCCCTGCGATCGCTAACAGTTTTTTTGGTAGCGTTTTGGTGAACTGGCAAGCACCAGCCCCAGGCAGCGTCAGGTTAGCGCCAGTACCGCTAACACCCACGCACGCACCGTATACCTCCCTTAGTGGTATAGTATCTGATCGGATCAATATCTGATCCGATCAAATCTATACTAGCGTCCCCAGCAGTTTAGGGTTCCCAAAAACGCAGTGTTAGCGGGATCAGCCCAGATACCTGCTAGCACCTGCGTTTTGCCCCTCCGCCCGGCCCAGCCCAGCCCACCCAAGTGCAGTATCGATCGATCACTGTCACTTACAAAACACTAAACGCATAACTGCAGCGTTCGCAGAGTCAGGCCTGATCCCTGCGATCGCTAACAGTTTTTTTGGTAGCGTTTTGGTGAACTGGCAAGCACCAGCCCCAGGCAGCGTCAGATTAGCGCCAGTACCGCTAACACCCACGCACGCACTGTACACCACCCTTAGTGGTATAGTATCTGATCGGATCAATATCTGATCCGATTAGATCTATACTAGTGTCCCCAGCAGTTTAGGGTTCCCAAAAACGCAGTGTTAGCGGGATCAGCCCAGATACCTGCTAGCACCTGCGTTTTGCCCCTCCGCCCAGCCCGGCCCAGCCCACCCAAGTGCAGTATCGATCGATCACTGTCACTTACAAAATACTAAACGCATAACTGCAGCGTTCGCAGAGTCAGGCCTGATCCCTGCGATCGCTAACAGTTTTTTTGGTAGCGTTTTGGTGAACTGGCAAGCGCCAGCGGCCTAGTACACCCCGGTCGTAGTCAAACCAGCACTGCAGTAACACGTGGTGACGTGGCGAGTCCCATAAGTGCAGTTCAAGCTGGTGAGGTGGCAAGCACAAGTAGTGTCCCGCTGCCACCAAAAAGACAAACACAGGCCCGTCGTGCCCATAGTGCCCTTCCTGCTGCATTCGCCAATCCTAATTGGGAACCCACCGCTTCTGCAGCGCCCGTACTTCCCCATTCACATCCCCAACCAAATGCAGTCGGCTGCATGAGAGGCATTTTTATGTCCTCCCGAGTACCCCTACCCAGCGAACCCCCCAAAAAAAGATGTTGTGTCTGCAGCAAGCGCGGATATAGGCGTGACACCCGCTATTATTGTCCCTCCTGTCCTGACAATCCTGGTCTTTGCATTGGTGAATGTTTTGAACGCTACCATGCACTAGTTGACTATTAGCGTAGGGTACAGCATTGCACAGACTAGGCGCACTTTCACAGGGTCTCCCAAGATGCCATCGCATTTTGAGAGACCCGAACCTGGAACCGGTTACCGTTATAAAAGTTAGTTACAAAAAAAGTGTAAAAAAAAAAAAAATATATGAAATAAAAAAAATAGTTGTTGTTTTATTGTTCTCTCTCTCTCTATTCTCTCTCTCTATTGTTCTGCTCTTTTTTACTGTATTCTATTCTGCAATGTTTTATTGTTATTGTTATTGTTATTGATTGTTATTGTTATTGTTATTGTTATTGATTGTTATTGTTATTGTTATTATGTTTTATCATGTTTGTTTTTCAGGTGTGTAATTATTTACACTTTACTGTGCTTTATTGTTAACCATTGTTAACCATTTTTTTGTCTTCAGGTACGCCATTCACGACTTTGAGTGGTTATACCAGAATGATGCCTGCAGCTTTAGGTATCATCTTGGTATCATTCTTTTCAGCCAGCGGTCGGCTTTCATGTAAAAGCAATCCTAGTGGCTAATTAGCCTCTAGACTGTTTTTACAAGCAGTGGGAGGGAATGCCCCCCCCCCCCCCAACATCTTCCGTGTTTTTCTCTGGCTCTCCTGTCTCAACAGGGAACCTGAAAATGCAGCCGGTGATTCAGCCAGCTGACCATAGAGCTGATCAGAGACCAGAGTGGCTCCAAACATCTCTATGACCTAAGAAACCGGAAGCTACGAGCATTTTATGACGTAGATTTCGCCGGATGTAAACAGCGCCATTGGGAAATTGGGAAAGCATTTTATCACACCGATCTTGGTGTGATCAGATGCTTTGAGGGCAGAGGAGAAATCTAGGGTCTAATAGACCCCAATTTTTGCAAAAAAGAGTACCTGTCACTACCTATTGCTATCATAGGGGATATTTATATTCCCTGAGATAACAATAAAAATGATTTAAAAAAAAAAAAATGAAAGGAACAGTTTAAAAATAAGATAAAAAAATAATAATAATAAAGAAAAAAAAAAAAAAAAAAAAAAAAGCACCCCTGTCCCCCCTGCTCTCGCGCTAAGGTGAACGCAAGCGTTGGTCTGGCGTCAAATGTAAACAGCAATTGCACCATGCATGTGAGGTATCGCCGCGAAGGTCAGATCGAGGGCAGTAAGTTTAGCAGTAGACCTCCTCTGTAAATCTAAAGTGGTAACCTGTAAAGGCTTTTAAAGGCTTTTAAAAATGTATTTAGTTTGTCGCCACTGCACGTTTGTGCGCAATTTTAAAGCATGTCATGTTTGGTATCCATGTACTCGGCCTAAGATCATCTTTTTTATCTCATCAAACATTTTGGCAATATAGTGTGTTTTAGTGCATTAAAATGTAAAAAAGTGTGTTTTTTCCCCAAAAAATGCGTTTGAAAAATCGCTGCGCAAATACTGTGTGAAAAAAAAAAATGAAACACCCACCATTTTAATCTGTAGGGCATTTGCTTTAAAAAAAATATATAATGTTTGGGGGTTCAAAGTAATTTTCTTGCAAAAAAAAATTATTTTTTTATGTAAACAATAAGTGTCAGAAAGGGCTTTGTCTTCAAGTGGTTAGAAGAGTGGGTGATGTGTGACATAAGCTTCTAGATGTTGTGCATAAAATGCCAGGACAGTTCAAACCCCCCCCAAATGACCCCATTTTGGAAAGTAGACACCCCAAGCTATTTGCTGAGAGTCATGTTGAGTCCATGGAATAATTTATATTGTGACACAAGTTGCGGGAAAGAGACAATTTTTTATTTTTTTTATTTTTTTTTGCGCAAAGTTGTCACTAAATGATATATTGCTCAAACATGCCATGGGAATATGTGAAATTACACCCCAAAATACATTCTGTTGCTTCTCCTGAGTACGGGGATACCACATGTGTGGGACTTTTTGGGAGCCTAGCCACGTACGGGACCCCGAAAACCAAGCACCGCCTTCAGGCTTTCTAAGGCCGTAAATTTTTGATTTCACTCTTCACTGCCTATCACAGTTTCGGAGGCCATGGAATGCCCAGGTGGCACAAAACCCCCCCAAATGACCCCATTTTGGAAAGTAGACACCCCAAGCTTTTTGATGAGAGGTATAGTGAGTATTTTGCAGACCTCACTTTTTGTCACAAAGTTTTGAAAATTGAAAAAAGAAAAAAAAAAAATTTTTTTCTCGTCTTTCTTTATTTTCAAAAACAAATGAGAGCTGCAAAATACTCACCATGCCTCTCAGCAAATAGCTTGGGGTGTCTACTTTCCAAAATGGGGTCATTTGGGGGGGGTTTGTGCCACCTGGGCATTCCATGGCCTCCGAAACTGTGATAGGCAGTGAGGAGTAAAATCAAAAATGTACGCCCTTAGAAATCCTGAAGGCGGTGCTTGGTTTTCGGGGTCCCGTACGCGGCTAGGCTCCTAAAAAGTCCCACACATGTGGTATCCCCGTACTCAGGAGAAGCAGCTAAATGTATTTTGGGGTGCAATTCCACATATGCCCATGGCCTGTGTGAGCAATATATCATTTAGTGACAACTTTGTGCAAAAAAAAAAAAAAAAAAAAAAAATTTGTCACTTTCCCGCAACTTGTGTCAAAATATAAAACATTCCATGGACTCAACATGCCTCAAAGCAAATAGCTTGGGGTGTCTACTTTCCAAAATGGGGTCATTTGGGGGGGTTTTATGTCATCTGGGCATTTTATGGCCTTCAAAACTGTGATAGGTAGTGAGGAATAAAATCAAAAATGTACGCCCTTAGAAATCCTGAAGGCGGTGCTTGGTTTTCGGGGCCCCGTACGCGGCTAGGCTCCCAAAAAGTCCCACACATGTGGTATCCCCGTACTCAGGAGAAGCAGCTAAATGTATTTTGGGGTGCAATTCCACATATGCCCATGGCCTGTGTGAGCAATATATCATTTAGTGACAACTTTTTGTAATTTTTTTTTTTTTTTTTTTTTTTTGTCATTATTCAATCACTTGGGACAAAAAAAATGAATATTCAATGGGCTCAACATGCCTCTCAGCAAATTCCTTGGGGTGTCTACTTTCCAAAATGGGGTCATTTGTGGGGGTTTTGTACTGCCCTGCCATTTTAGCACCTCAAGAAACGACATAGGCAGTCATAAATTAAAGGCTGTGTAAATTCCAGAAAATGTACCCTAGTTTGTAGACGCTATAACTTTTGCGCAAACCAATAAATATACACTTATTGACATTTTTTTTACCAAAGACATGTGGCCGAATACATTTTGGCCTAAATGTATGACTAAAATTGAGTTTATTGGATTTTTTTTAGAACAAAAAGTAGAAAATATCATTTTTTTTCAAAATTTTCGGTCTTTTTCCGCGTATAGCGCAAAAAATAAAAACGGCAGAGGTGATCAAATACCATCAAAAGAAAGCTCTATTTGTGGGAAGAAAAGGACGCAAATTTCGTTTGGGTACAGCATTGCATGACCGCGCAATTAGCAGTTAAAGCGACGCAGTGCCGAATTGTAAAAAGTGCTCTGGTCAGGAAGGGGGTAAAACCTTCCGGGGCTGAAGTGGTTAATGATGTAGCAAAATATAATTATATTGAAATATTTCTACCTAATCCACAAAAAAATATTTTGGGCTTTTGGATTTTCAAAAACAGGCTTTGTTTTTGGAAAATCAAGTTTTTTATTTTTTTTTTTTGTTTTTTTAAAATCAATTTTTTTTTTTTTTTTGGTTTTTTAACATTAATTTTCTTAATTTTTTTGGTGTTTTCAAATCAATTTTTTTTACTTTTTTTGGTTTTTTAACATTAATTTTCTTAATTTTTTTGGTGTTTTCAAATCAATTTTTTTTACTTTTTTTGGTTTTTTAACATTAATTTTCTTAATTTTTTTGGTGTTTTCAAATCAATTTTTTTTTTTTTTTTGGTTTTTTAACATTAATTTTCTTAATTTTTTTGGTGTTTTCAAATCAATTTTTTTTACTTTTTTTGGTTTTTTAACATTAATTATTTATTCGATTTTTTGGTGTTTTAAAATCAATTTTTTTTTTTTGTTTTTTAACATTAATTTTTTGAATTTTTTTTGGGTTTTTTAAAATCACTTTTTTTTTTTTTTTGGCTTTTTTAAAATCACTTTTTTTTTTTTTTTTTTGGTTTTTTAAAATCACTTTTTTTTTTTTTTTTGGTTTTTTAAAATCACTTTTTTTTATTTTTTGGGTTTTTTAAAATCACTTTTTTTTTTTTTTTGGGTTTTTTAAAATCACTTTTTTTTTTTTTTTGGGTTTTTTAAAATCACTTTTTTTTTTTTTTTGGGTTTTTTAAAATCACTTTTTTTTTTTTTTTGGGTTTTTTAAAATCACTTTTTTTTTTTTTTTGGGTTTTTTAAAATCACTTTTTTTTTTTTTTGGGGTTTTTTAAAATCACTTTTTTTTTTTTTTTGGGTTTTTTAAAATCACTTTTTTTTTTTTTTTTGGTTGTTTTTTAGAAAATCAATTTTTATTTTTTTGTGGATTTTTGACAGCCCTCCTTTTTGACATTAGGTTAAACAGCCATTTATGTTATGCCAAAAAAACAAAGAGAAGACCCAGAATGGGGTCAGCAAAACAGGAAATGAAGGACATGATTGATGTTTTGGGGTTTAAAAAAGGGCATTTAGATTCGACCCAAAACATCAATCATGTCCTTCATTTCCTGCTGCATACGATCCAGCCTATTACGCATTTGATCCATGTCTTGATTCCAGGCCATTATTTGACCAATTAGACGTTGGGCACTTTCCGAGGTGAAATGGTCACTTCTTGTTGTTCCTAAAGTGGAATGAAACCAAAAAATGTCTTTACAAATATGCACACATACATAGTTTACCTTACCAGAAATAAAGCTGTTGTCTCAGACACTGACCTGGTGGGGTGGCCATGTAGCCTAATTCCTCCACATCCTCGGGGGTGTCACTGTTGCTTGAATGAAGCAGATCCCCTAAAATAGAGTAGACAAATTCAATTAAACAAAAGGCAGCCATGCATAGATTAACGTAAGCTGGTGTGTCAGACACTCACCTGGTGGGGTGCCCATGTCGCCCACCTCTCCTTCCTCCACATCGTCAATGGGACTTGGACTGATTGCCCAATCCTGTTTTGCTTGTGGTGGACTGTGTTCTTTTGGTTGGCTGAGTGATTTTTCCCCTATGTGAAACAAAAAATGAGTAATCTAATTAGCACACAGATATTTTAGGACATAATAATTTTCCAACATTTGTAGTGAAGTGGTTTGTGTAGAGTTCCTATTTTAGTTTAATATTTAAAATTATTAAAGACATACCGGATAGATAAGATATCAATATCTCAAAATATAGTTAATAATCTTTTGATCTCTCTCTATATCTGTAACAAAATCTCTAAATATCTAACTAAATGTAAATCCAAAAAATTAAGAGAATTTCAAATAGATATATAATATATATATATATATATATATATATATATATATATATATATATATATATATATATATATATATATATATATTTATATTTTTATATTTTTTTATATTTATATTTTTATATATTTATATTTATATTTATATTTATATTTTTATATATTTATATTTTTATATTTTTTTATATTTATATTTTTATATATTTATATTTATATTTATATTTATATTTTTATATATTTATATTTTTATATTTATATTTAGATATTTATATTTATATATTTAGATATAGATATATATAGATATATATATATATATATAGATATATATATATAGATATATATATAGATATATATATATATATATAGATATATATATATAGATATATATATAGATATATATATAGATATATATATATATATATATAGATATATATAGATATAGATATGTAACGAGGTTTCTTCAAAGATCGTTTAGAACGATGAACAAAAATCGTATAGAAAGGAAAAGCACATGGAGCAGTATACAAGGTAATAAACACAAGAGAAAAACACGACAAGTACTTACTTTTTTTAATAACTTTCCGGATACGTCGGTATTGATCCGGCTCCCTGATTTTCAGGTCAGACCATCTTTTGCGCAATTGATCCTTGGAGCGCTGGACCCCAAATGATGCCTGCAAAGTGTCCACGACCTTTGCCATGATTTTGGCCTTGCGCAAATTTGGCCGTGCGTACGGCCCATAATTGCCATCATAGTCGTCTTTGCGAAGAATGGCCACCATCTCCACCATCTCTTTGAAACTCATATTAGAGGCCTTAAATCTAGGCCTCACAGATTTGGTTGACGTTCCAGACGTTCCAGCCTGCGGGCTGTCTCCACTACCTGAGGTCGTCAACATTTCAGGTGTCTCCGCCATTCTTTAACTCCACTACGCGCCGTAACAAAAAAGGGGCGGAGAACATGAGTTCATTTCGAACGTCAGGGGCGGGCGACGCAGGCGGAGTTTCACACATGCGTAGTGTATAAAGGAGGGCCTTTCGCGCGTGTCGTACGTACGTTCTGTGCGTCAAATTAGGGGGCGGAGAACATGAGTTCATTTCGAACGTCAGGGGCGGGCGACGCAGGCGGAGTTTCACACATGCGTAGTGTATAAAGGAGGGCCTTTCGCGCGTGTCGTACGTACGTTCTGTGCGTAGGTGATAGTGGACCAGGACGTTCCAAAACGAAGGTAATTTGAGATATATATTTTTTTGGGGGGGGGTTTATGGTCATGACTTTGTAGCAAGCGGCCTATATGGCTTGATAGATTGATGAGGCCTACATAGGGAGAAGATGATGAGGGGTTAGCAGAAACATATAATAAGTTTTTTTGGTCTTGTGACTTTCTCTTTTCCAGATATAATGAATCCCCTATTGAAGGATCCAGAGTTCCTTACTTCTTTTATTTCAAAGTATCGAGAGATGAGGAATTTGTGGGAGGTGAAACACCCTCAGTATTATAACAAGCATGTGAGGAAGTCAACGCTGGAGAGACTTCTGTCCTTTGTCCAGGAGACCATCCCTGGAGCAACAATGGAGACAGTGTACAAGAAAATTGGGGTCTTGAGGAACATGTATAAAAGGGAGCATAGGAAGATCCAGGAATCAAGGAGATCAGGAGCATCAGCAGATGATGTTTATGTACCCAGGCTGTGGTACTACAAACAACTCCGTTTTCTTGATGACCAGAATGAAGCCAGGGCATCACTTTCAACCCTTCCCTCCACCCTTCCCTCCACCCTTCCCTCCACCCCAGCAGAGGCTGATGAGGAGCAAGCTGGGTCTTCCATCCTGGATGAACCGGATATGACCATCTGGAGTCAGGTAAATTATTTTAACAAAGATTTACTGTACTAATATTAATGATGTTAACTGGATGTTATAATTGTCTCAAATAATTTAGCACTCCAAATTGTGTATACATATCAAATGATAGTAGTGACTAAATATGTTTGGCACCTGCTTGAAATAATTAGGGTGTCTGATTAGACTCTTTTATTAAAGAGATGTATTCACATTGAATTTGCTAGTCATGAGAAGCAAACTGTGTGTCATTGATGAACCCAAAAAAAGAAACTAAAACTATTGTCCTTTTTTTATACACAGGATGAGTCCATCCAGGAGGAATGTGGGGAAAGTGGCAGGCAGGAGGAGACCGGGCCCATGGACAGCCTGGAGGAGGCCGGATTCACCATCATCCTGGAGGAGGCTGGGCCCAGTGTCAGGCAGGAGGTGGCTGCTCCCAGTGAGGTGGCTGGGCCAAGTGAGGTGGCTGGGCCAAGTGAGGTGGCTGGGCCAAGTGAGGTGGCTGGGCCCAGTAGGAGCCTCACCCAATCCCAAGTGCCTCCCCTCCACCTTCCCAAAAAAAGGGCCAGGAAGGGGATGGTCACACAGGACGCGTCCCTGCGCCTCATGCAACAGGCCACCCGTTTTTTAACAAGCCCCCCCGAAGCGGAAGAAGCCTATGGCTGCTACTTAGCCAGCAGGCTTCTTCAGATGGATTGGGAGCAGCGCCTCATTTGTGAGCGCCTATTTGGGGAAACAATCCATAAGGGGCTGCAGGGCACGCTAACCAAAAACACCCAACTACATGAGGCAGCCCCCCCCCCTCCTCCTCCTCCTCCTCCTCCTCCTCCTCCTCCTCCTCCTGCCACAACTGAAACACCAGAGCCACAGCCTCAAAAGAAGGCTACAGGGAAGGCTACAGGGAAGGCTGCAGGGAAGGCTGCAGGGCAGCGTGGAGGAAAGGCTGCAGGGAAGAGAAGAAAGTGATGACCTGGGTTCAGTCTGGTCTGACAGAAGACGCAGGCTGTTGTAGTACCACAGTCTGGGGACATCTAGATCATCTGCTGGTGCTGTTGATCTCTGGGATTCTTGGACCAGATTGTGCTCCCTCTTATATGGACTCCTCAAGATCCCAATTTTCTTGTACACCGACTTTTTCCAGCGTTGACTTCCTCTTTATTTTATTTTGACCATGAATAAATGGATCTTTTTTGAGTTTAGCAAAAGACTTTTATGTGTTTTCTTTTAAATCATTGATTTTACACACAATGTTAAAAATTAACAAGGGACAACAATCTCATTGAGTTTTAAAAAAACACACCAAAAATACATTACTAATGTTAAGAATGTTCAAGTGGTAAGTCTTGAAAAAAAAATATATACATAAACAAAAACGGTGCTTTGGGTTAACTTTATCTAAAAATTAAAAAATAATCACTAGAAAAAAAAAAAAAAAGAATTATGGGTTCTTTGTGGTAACTTTACAAACCTAAAAAAAAAAAAAAATAAAAGGGAAAAAGTATTATTAGTATGGAAACATTGTTTATAAAAAGCATACTATATCATTCATGAGATCAAAGAGAAAAAGAATTCAGAAATCAGTTTGGGAGAACTCTGATTATGAACAGCAAAACACCTTCGTTCTTTAGAGCATTCGTAAAGAAGAAATAAAATGCGCTGCATTCAACGATCACAGATTTTGCAGCGTGATGAATGTGCTACCTACAATACGAACACTAGTTTTACTAGACCGAGTGCTTCCGTTTAGTTTTTGCTTATGAGCATGCGTCGTTTTTTTGTCCGTAGGACTAGCATACAGACGAGCGGACTTCGGGGTCCGTCGTAGTTACGACGTAAAGATTTGAAGCATGTTTCAAATCTAAAGTACGTCGGATTTGAGGCTAAAAAAGTACGTTGAAAGTCCGGAGAAGCCCACACACGATCGGATTACCAGCCAGCTTTAGTCCGTCAGCGTCCGTTGGACTTTTGTAGACGAAAAGTCCGACCGTGTGTACGCGGCATTAAGCTTCTTCCTGAAGGCCAGATGGTTTCCTTCCAAGTAGGTGTTAATATAGTGTGGTTGTTTACCCTGCAGGGTCCTGATGCGCTTACAAACACATACTAGGGCCAATTTATAGACAGGATCTGATTAACCTTCCAGCATGTCTTTGGAATGTGTGAGGAAACTGGAATACCCAGGGGAAACACACGCAGGCACAGGGAGAACATGCAAACTACAGGCAGATGGTGTCGTTGTCGGGATTTGAACCAGCAACCCTATTGCTGTTAGGTGAAAGGTCTAACCACTACACCCCGGTGCTGCCCCTCTCTATGGTATGTAAAAATAAACTAAATCAAGTAGATCTTACAGCTACTCTTTATAATTGGGAGAAGTTCCACAATACATGATTCCCATGGTAAACTTTGTTTACTTGTCCACATACATAAAATATACTGACTGCTAATGGTTCCATTCACGATGGCTTGTAAGTGACTCTACTTGCCCACCATGGCAGAGTCTTGCACGCTACAATCCAGAAAAAAAAAAACACTTCTCCCATCTTCAATTTTCTTCTTCGCTCCATGTAGACTTCATACAGAAAGCAAAAGAGGGACACGCCTATGAGATTATATCTTTTCACCAAACTTTAGTTAGTTAAGCAATACATGCTGCAAGTCCCCACCTAGGAAACTACCCTGCTGACATGTTCACCCTCTTGAGAGTACACACAGTTCACAAAGTGACATCATCAGTGTGCGCCCCTTTTGTTTTCTGTGTAGATTGGTCAATTACCCTAAAGTGGAACTTCACTCATAAATATGACTCTCAAACTATCAGGGGGTGGGTTTTACGCAATACATTTTTTTTTATCATTTGATCAGCTTTTTGCAACCTCACTTAGTCAAGTATGACAAGTGCAGCATGGTCTCGTGCATGCAAACACATTCCGCGGGTCTAAAGGACCTGGAAGATCCAAGCACAGAAAACAGCATGTCTCTGCCAGTCTTTGGGACCTGACAAAGCTGAACAAAATGTCTGCGCACACGCGCAGGTTGTTTACATGATTTCACGCATCTGCAGACATGCTGCTTAACTCTGCCAGATCCCAGCCCTAGACCTAGATCGAAGAACTGACAGAGCCTTGTGACATGTCTGCACATGCACTAGATGTTAGAACAAGATGGCGGCGCAGCAGCAGAACAACAAAGAATAACACTGGGCAAGAAGGAGGACAACACATGAGGGTGGTTAGCACTTCTGTCTGGCAGCTCTAGGGCCATCAGTTCAAATTCCAACCATGACACCTCTTGCACAGAATTTGCATGTTTTTCCATGTGCCTGTGTGAGTTTCATCCCACACTCCTAAGATATGCTGGTACATTGCGGGTTTGGACAGCTGTTGGCTCACTTTTGGTCTGTTCCTAAACCCCAAGTGTGGACGCGCTATGGAATTAAAACCCTATGTGATATTTTGGCTGCGGGTACAATGTTGAGATTTCCTCAGCTCTCTTGGACATTTTGTTTGCCAGGTTGGATGTTTTTCCGCTAGATTCAATTGCGTCATGCTGCCAGAGCTCAATTTCCTACTCAGCTTCTCCTTCAGGTGGATCCTGTTGAGGCTGTCCCAAGATGCTCCTGATAAGCCACTTTCTGATTGATTGATTGATTCTGGGAGTTATGAAAGGAGGACATCCCTTCTTTAGACAGGGAGGATTAAAAGTACTGTTTTGAGCAAAGCCCAAAATTGGTTATCTCCTCTAGAGATAAATTGATCCAGACCAAATTCCTGCACGGGTATACTATACTCCTGTGAGATTACATAGAATGTACCCAGACAGGGACCCTCACTGCCCTCTCGATTAGACTCAGTTGGGTTCTTATTTCCACATGTTCTGGGTGTGCCCTAGGATTCATGCCTTTTGGGCGGATCTTTTTGAACTTATTAATCCTAGCCTTAAAGGTCCCATCATAGTAAACTACTGATTTCTTACCTACTATTTAATGCAGGAAAGAAAACTTCGTGTAAATGGTCCTCCCCTACTCTCCCTACTGTGTCTTCCTTGGAAGCCACAATTGCTGCTGCGCTGCCCCTGTACAAGTTGACGTATATCAGTCGTGGTTGCCCTTGGAAATTTGACAACGTCTAGGAACTATGGATTTCCCAGTATACTGAGCCAAGCTATGCATTCCTCTTTCTCATTAGGAACTGTGTTGTTTCTTATGACCCTCTGTCTCTCTCTGGTGCCTTCCCTCTATTTTTCTTTGCTATGTTCTTCCCCATTTCCCTCTGGGATGATAAGTTTGCCCTCCCAATTGTTGTGATCAGGTCTATGGATGTTATAGTAACTCTTGCATATATCTGGGTAATGTTGCTGGATATTTCTTGGATGTTGTACATATATATTTGAATTCTTTATGTTATGCCATGTCAAAAGGTTCTTGTTCCTTTTCTGCATGATGTGCCATATTCTCCTTTTAATAAAGCAATCCTGATTGTTAAAAAAATACATGCTGGTAGGTTAATTGGCTCCTGTCTAAATCAGTGTTTCTCAACTCCAGTCCTCAAGGCACCCCAACAAGTCATGTTTTCAGGATTTCCCTCAGCTGTGGTAATTACTAAGGCAGTGAAACTGATCAAATCATCTGTGCAAAATAAAGGAAAGCCTGAAAACATGACTTGTTGGGGCGCCTTGAGGACTGGATTTGAGAAACACTGGTCTAAAGTGACCCTAATAAATTTATGTATAAATGTGAGTTTAAGGACCTTAGACTGGAAATTCCTTGAAGGCAGGGACTGATGTGAATGTATAATATATATATATAAAAGCACTGTGTAAATTGACGGCACTATGTAAGTACCTGTAATACATAAATAAACACATGGACTAGTAAGTATATGCTTTTATTTACGTACAAGAGATACAGTATTTACAAGGGAATATAAAAATAAAATAGGTAGGTAAGCATGAAATTCCTCTTTTACTTGACAGCCCACACTGTCCCTCAGGCCCTTCTTTCTAGACCTCAATCCAGCGTTCCCCTGTCTGGGCTCTTCCGGTTTATCCACCCACCTCCCCCCATGTCTCCTGCCCCTTTGACCCACCAGTTTACTCCCATGCATGAAGTATGATAATGAAACTTCTTTCAGAGTGATAAATAAAGAAAATACTGGAAAAGGTGCATTTCTTTGAATTTTATTTCTACCATTCTGGAAGACATATCTCTTAGACACAGAGACAAAGCGTAATGAAAATGTGATTAAATAATGTATGACTATGTGCTTAAGTAAATGTGAATACTTTTGCTGATTTTTTACTGCAAAATGTAATCCATTGTCTCACTCAGCCATGAAGGAATGATATATACACAAGTTTGTGTTTGTACTTGAAATGTGTCCAGAATAAAGAATTTAAGCAATAATGCAATTTGACAGCTTAAAGCTCAACCCATTGGAGGATGATTTCAGAATAACAAAACAGTTCTGGTAGCAACACCCACCTCCTCTCTGCTGCTTTCTCCAGGGGTGCTGATAAGGCAGTACAGAAAGCTCTCCTGTACCGGGCCCAAGTCCCATCAGTTCAAAAGGGGGGCCTGGGCATCTGCCAAGCAGGACCGATGGCTGTACTGCCCCATTGCCAATTCTTGTGGCTCCCCCTGCAGCTCTGCCGGCTTCTCCTCCTTTTTCTTCCTCTGGATGCACTGCAGGGGGATTGGTATCTGCGTCCCCACCCCCCTGCTGTTTGGGCCTTCCCCTGTGCCCCCTCCACTGCAGCATTGCCAGCTTCCCTACCAGTGGTGGCTGGTGCTCAATTTTTTGGGGGGCGGCAGCAAACAAACCTGCCCCCCTCACTCGTACAACCGCCACCACTCACCCCCCCGCCATGGGTCGGACGGGAAGGTGGCGACCAGTCCGGCCTTATCTGCTCCTCACTCCAGCTTGCACAACGTAGCTTCTCCCCCCGAACAGGAAGTGGGTCCTGAGACCCGATTGGCCGGGAGTCCTAAGTCTCCCTGGCCAATCGGGTCTCAGGACCCTCTTCCTGGTTGGCCAGGAGGAGAAGCAGGAAGACATTAGCGAATACTATTTTGCTAATGTTGCACAACTGGGTGGGCTCAGGGCGCAGAGCTCACCCTTTTTTGAAGCCAATTAGATCCTTATATTCTAATCTAATAGTGGCCGCAGCTCTGTAACCATGTGGTCAGTTGGGTCCAATCACAGCCGGTCACATGTAAACACGGAGATGCCAGTAATCGGCGCTCTTCGCCTCACACTGACAGAGTGTGAGGAGAGGAGAGCCGATCAGCGGCATCTCCTCAAAGGGGATAGCTAGGTATGTAATCAGGGCATAATCTGCCCTGATTACAATTAAGTGCCCACCAGTGCCAGCAATGATTGCCCACCACTGCCAGCAAGAAGTGCCAACCAGTGCCCACAATTGCCACCAATCTGTGCCCACAAGTGCCACCAATCTGTGCCCACAAGTGCCAGCAATCAGTGCCCACAAAGGCCAGCAATCAGTGGCCATTAGTGATGCAAGACAGTGCTGGCTATCAGTGCTGCCCATCACTGCTCATCAGTGCCACATATTAGTGTCACCTATCAGTGTCCATAAGTGCTGCATATTCGTGCCTTATCAGTGCCACCTAATCAGTGCCCATAAGTGCTGCCTCATCAGCACCCATAAGTGCCACCTCATCAGTGCCCATCAGTGCAGCCTATCAGTGCCCATCAGCGCCCATCAGTGAAGGAGAAAAATTACTTATTTACAAAATTTACTGACAGAAACTAAGAAGAAGAAGTCCCTTTTAAGGTTTATGTGAAATAAGTTACGAAGAATGGTATAAACTCTGACCCATAACCTGCACGCCTTCGTGCATATAGAGCCTTCCTGTGAGCATCCTCGAAAGCAAAGTGGAGAGTAATTTGGAATGAATCGGGCCAATCTAGCTGGCGTATAGTACCGCCGATACAAGACTTTTTAGGCATTCTCCAATATAAGGACATTTCGTGAGTACTTGGAGAGGGCCATGGTCATAGTCCGCCAGTCCTCTGGTGTTAACTGTCTCCCCAATTCTTGTTCCCATTGAAGATGGTAGGGCCGCAACTGAGGTTTTTTTGTAGAAATGATGGACGAGTATATTAATGATATCATGTCTGGGGAGTGGGGTCTGGCTCTACATAGGCTCTCAAATGGATTCAGGGTGTATGGGGTGGGATGGGATTTGATAAGTTGTTGGAGAAAGTGTCTCACTTGTAGGTAGCTATAGTGTTCCCTCAATGGGATATCATGAGAAGAACATAAGGCGTCAAATGTTAATATCCTAGTGGGGGTAAACATAGAATGAACATCTGTAAATTCATGTGTAGTCCAGCAGGTGAATTATGCCGGATTTTCACATCCCGGAGGGAACAACGGGCAATGAAGGAGTTTAAACAGTGGGAGATGAGGGGAGATCAAGCCCGCAGAGTATTTTACTGAGTCCCATAGTTGTAGGGAATGGGTTAAACATGGTCCTATCTATTGGTTTCAAACAGTGAGTAGGAGGGAGCCATTGATCCGACGGCATGCAAGACCTGTTTACTGATGCGAGGACAGGTGGATCCCCATATGAATTGTAAGAGCTTGCGTTGATGAATGCGTAAGATATACGAGGGGACGGGGACGGTAATTTAGGGAGGTAAGACATTCAGATTGAAGTTATCCTACCAAATCAAGACAATGGTAAGTGGGATCAGAAGGACATGCCCTGGACGTTCAGGGGCAACCAATTAAGCGTCATAGAGAAAATAAAAAGGAGTTTATACCCCTAAATGCAGATCCAGTGAACTCGAGAAGGAAAAAGAGGGAGAAGAAGTAGAGAGAGTCAGACTGTAGACTAGAAGAGAAGCTTACAGAAATCAACATAAGAAGGCCGGAGCAGTAAAGATCCATCTAACAAAGTAGCATTGGTTAGTGGGACAAAAGGCCCACTGGTGGGTCAGAGGTTGGCCAAGACTAATGTCCCGATCAAGTTCCGGCGCATTTGGGGGAGCAGTGATCCATCGCAACCACTCGGCAATTTTCTAAAAATCAGTAGAATATAAAAAGGTAGGCACGTAGTATATAAAAATGTTTTAAATTACACAACCAAAACAAAAAAAGAGGAACAGCCTATTAACTATAAAAGGGGAAGCTGTGCTGATGAAGTCGGTCGCTAATGCCCAGGGGCACCCCAAGACAAGTAAGGGGACCCAAGGCCGGCACCCAGCGAGCAGCAGGTAGACCATCAATGGTGGCCAAGTCAAGTAGAAGCAAACATAACAGTAAAATGATTGTCTTGGGTCTAGAATAGTACTAAACTCCGAAGCCCGGGGCCCTGGGCCACAGCCTAAGTGCAAATGGTCATCCCCCTCAGTCCGCAGTGAGCAAGGGGCACCAAGTAACCACTTGGGAGTGACCAACTCACTAAGGGGGGGCCGCCTCCTGCGAACATCCGATAGCTCTCACCTGCTATAACAAAAAAGGTATTAAAAAAAAAGAGGGGGGTAGAGATATAGTACATAGGAGGTCAAAGAGCATAACACTGTTCCAAATTACCATAACCCAGTGCTGCCATCTTGTAGGTGGGGCAACCCAGGGTAGCAGACCTGCAAAGACAAAGAACAAAAACAAACCAAAACCCCCCCCCCAAAAAAATAAAAATAAAAATAGGCATAGTCTTCTTTTCTTTGGCTATTTTCCCCTCTGTTTTCATCTGGTGATCTGGCCAGTAACACACCTCTTGTATTAATGAGACACAACTCAGGAGGAATGAGAACAGGAGGCACAACTGACAGCAGCATTATCAGTCTGAGAAGAGGGGAGTGTCAATTAAATGTACTAGCAGATTGAGATCCACTGACAACCTGAAGTCAAACTCCAGCTAAAGCTCCATTCACACTAGCGCGTTTTTTGATGCATTTTGCAGAAATGCATGGGAATTTTTTAACATGGGTTCCTATGGAACATGTTCACATCAATGCCTTTTTGTATCTCTGCATTTTTGGAAAGGGTCAGGGACTTTTTTCATGCAAAATGCAGCGTTTTGCATGTAATAGAATTCAATGGACAAGAATCAAAAACGCAAGTGCAGCGTTTTTACAGCGTTTTTGATGCGTTTTTGATGTGTTTTTGACGGTTTTTTTTTTCTATTTTTTTTTTGACTGTATACAGTCAAAAAAAACAACAAAAAAAGCGAAACGCGGCAAAAACGGGGCAAAAACGCTACAAAAACGCTGCTCAAAAACGTGGCAAGCATGACAAAAAAAACTCCAAAAATGCTCAAAAGCAACATGCATAGGTGTGAATCGAGCCTGACACTTTATAATCAGTTAGACCCCTTCCACACTGAGGCAGTTTTCAGGTGTTTTAGCACTAGAAATAACGCCTGTAAAGTGCTCGAAAACTGCCTCCCATGCTGCCTGATTGTGAAAGCCCAGATGCTTTTACACTGGGGCGGTGCTCTTGCGGGATGTTAGAAAAAGTCATGCAAGCAGCATCTTTGGGGTGGATTGGAAGCGCTGTATACAGCACCCCCAAAGCACCCTGCCCATCGAAATTTATGGGCAGCGCTTCCGAAGCGCTGCAACACGGGCGCTTTTAACCCCTTCTTTGGCTGCTAGCGGGGGTTATAAGCACCCTGCTAGTGGCCGAAAAAGCACTGCTTAAACATCGCCAAAGCGCCGCCAAGCGGCACTTTAGCGCTAACGCTCGGGCGGCCCCAGTGTGAAAGTGGCCTTCCAGCAAACTTTTTTTTTTTTCCTTTTGGGATAAAGGTTTCGCATGAATAAATAAAAGCTGCTTATTGTACAGTAAGTACCCCTGTCAGTGTTGAGTGGTTTGGCTCATCCATACAAACCGATACATTCTGCTGGAGAGTTTGCGCTGTGAAAAACAAGAGACTTGCTGGCTGGATTACCTGATGAAAAATAGAAGAAAGGAAACCAATACAGTCATCAGATCTAAGAATTGTTAAAATAATAAATGTTTACTTTTGGGTTTAATGCCGCTTTAACTTTGCAATGTAAGTAGCTTGGTTTAGGGAATCAGGGTCAATGAATTAGATATAAATTCAAGTACATCTAATAGGAGAAGCTCAGGTCAACAGAGAAATGTAGCTTTTAAATTGCATATATAAAAGTATGTTTGTGGGGTAGTCTTTAAAAGACAGAGCAGATGATTTTACTGATTTTCCATCAGAAGGCTGACGCATATTTTTGTGCTCATTGCTTAGTTTCCAGGACCTTCCAATTCCTCTCTTTGGTTAATCTAAACAGTACCTGTCTCCAGGCATATCTTGACATGTCAGGAAAAAGTTTGACTTTTCTGTCATTTATAGCTTTGATGGCCTCTTATTAGTTATCTGAGAAGAATTTTAATGATAATATGACAGTATAAAGCATGACATGCATTACAGAGCCCCGAGTGAACTACAATTAGGCAGGGTATTGAGGATTAATAAGCCTGCTCTGTTTGAATGTGTCTTAAAAATTGTGTAGGCTCTAGTCAAATAAAGCTGATCTCCGGGCACAGAAATGTCTCCACTTGCTGACCGCCTTTAGCAGTTTTACTGCTACAGGGCGGCCGCTAGGGTAGCCACCTTTCCTTCAAGCCAAACCCAAACACTTTAGCCGCGCACAGCAACATTTTATTTTTAACCACATGCCGACCAGCCGCCGCAGTTGTACTGCGGCAGAATGACACGGCTGGGCAAAACAACGTTTTGTAACGTCGATTCGCCCTGTGGTCACCTCGGGGCGCACGCGCGCCTGAGCCGATGCGACTGCCCGGCGGTCTCGATCACCGCCGGGCTCCGGCGATGGCTCGGGGCACACGGAGAACCCGGAACTGTGTGTGTAAACACACAGTTTCCGGTTCTCTGAGGGGAGAACTGACAGATCGTCTGTTCATACAGAGTATAAACAGTGATCTGTTATCTTCCCTGCACAGTCCCCCCCCCCTTCAGTTAGAACACAAACTAGGACACACTTAACCCCTTCACTGCCCCCTAGTGTTAACCCCTTCACTGCCAGTGACATTTTTACCATAATCAGTGCATTTTTAATCGCACTGATCGCTGTATTAATGCCAATGGTTCCAAAAATGTGTCAAAATTGTCCGACGTATCCGCCATAATGTCGCAGTCACAATAATAATCGCTGATCGCTGCCATTACTAGTAAAAAAACTAAAAATATTAATAAAAATGCCATAAAACTATCTCCTATTTTGTAGACGCTATAACTTTTGCGCAAACCAATCAATATACGCTTATTGCGATTTTTTTTTTACCAAAAATATGTAGAAGAATACGTATCGGCCTAAACTAAGGAAAAAAATGTTTTTTTATATATTTTTTGGGGATATTTATTATAGCAAAAAGTAAAACATAATGCGTTTTTTTTTTCAAAATTGTCATTCTTTTTTTGTTTATAGAGCAAAAAATAAAAACCGCAGAGGTGATCAAATACCACCAAAAGAAAGCTCTATTTGTGGGAAAAAAGGACGTCGATTTTGTTTAGGAGCCACGTCACGCGACCGCGTAATTGTCAGTTAAAGCGTCACAGTGCCGAATCGCAAAAAAGTGCTCTGGTCTTTGGCCAGCCAAATGGTCCGGGGCTGAAGTGATTAAGGGAGAAAGCTGTGGACTCTGGTGTAAAGGGGAACTCTGATATTAGAGGGTTTCTGCTCACTAGGGAAGAGCCCGATGTTCGTGTGGAACGTAAGTTTGATTTGGACATCGGGTGTTCCCCTGTTCGCCAAATAGTGAACATTTTGGGGTGTTCGCGGCAAATTTGAAAGCCACGGAACACCCTTTAAAAGTATATGGGACAAATCAAAAGTGCTAATTTGAAAGGCTTATATGCTTGGTATTGTCATAAAAAGTGTTTGGGGACCTGGGTCCTGCCCCAGGGGACATGGATCAATGCAAAAAAAGGTTTTAAAAACGGCTGTTTTTTTGGGAGCAGTGATTTTAATAATGCTTAAAGTGAAACAATAAAAGTGAAATATTCCTTTAAATTTCGTACCTGGGGACTGTTTATAGTATGCCTGTAAAGTGGTGCATTTTTCCCATGTTTAGAATAGTCCAAGAGCAAAATGACATTTCTAAAGGAAAAAAAGTCATTTAAAACTACTAGTGGCTATAATGAATTGTCGGGTCCCGGCAATACAGATAAAAGTCATTAAAGAAAATGGCATGGGATCCCCCCAGTCCATTACCAGGCCCTTTGGGTCTGGTATAAATATTAAGGGGAACCCCGAACCAAGATTTTAAAAAACAATTGTGTGAGGGTCCCCCCAAATTCCATACCAGGCCCTTCAGGTCTGGTATGGATATTAAGGGGAACCCTGCACCAAAATTTAAAAAAATGTTGTGGGGGTCCCCCCAAAAATCTATACCAGACCCTTATCTGAGCACGCAACATGGCAGGCCACAGGAAAAGAGGGGGGCGAGAGAGCGGCTTCCCCTCCTGAACCGTACCAGGCCACATGCCCTCAACATGGGGAGGGTGCTTTGGGGTAGCCCCCCAAAGCACCTTGTCCCCATGTTGATGGGGACAAGGGCCTCATCCCCACAACCCTTGCCCGGTGTTTGTGGGGGTCTGCAGGGCGGGGGGCTTATCGGAATATGAAACAAAGGGACCCCCGGATCCCACCCCCCCTGTTTGAAATGGTAACGGGTACATTGTACCCGTACCATTTCACAAAAAAAGTGTCAAAATGTTAAAAAAAACAAGACACACCTTTTTCCTTTAGAAATATTTTTAAAACCTTTTTTTGCATTGATACATGTCCCCTGGGGCAGGACCCGGGTCCCCAAACACTTTTTATGACAATAACTTGCATATTACCCCTTAAAATTAGCACTTTTGATTTTTCACATTCATGTCCCATAGACTTTAATGGTGTTCGCGTGTTCGAACAAATTTTTTTGCCTGTTCACATGTTCTGCTGCGAACCGAACCCGGGGGGTGTTCGGCCCATCCCTACTGCTCACCAAACCTCCCACATACATCAGAGTACCCACCAACCCCCTTAAATTAGGGTTCCCAAAGCTCCCCTTACATCAGAGTCCACAGAGCACCCCTTACATCCCACTTACCTTAGTCTACTCACTCGCTTGGAGGCAGGAGAGAGAAGGGAGGGGGGAGACTTCAGACACAGACATTGGATGGTGAGCTCACTCACCCAAGGGTGGAGGCTCAGGCATCGACACCTTTCATCCACATTGTATCTGCCGGTTGCTGAGCTTCAAACTTCCATCCCACACATCCCTTTCCTCAGGCACAGAACGCCGGGGATTGGAGTGTGGGTGGGCAGACAGAGGGGTAGGGGTGGAAGGAGCAGAACAAGCCCTCTCTCCTCTCCTGTTCATGTATGGGGGTGGGGCCCATGTGCACAACTATGCACTCCGCAGGTTGTTGTACTTGGTTTCTTGGGTCCATTCTGAATATTGTGTCCGGGTTTTAGGTGGTCTGAAACCCGGACACACTGTTCAAAACCCAGACTGTCTGGCTGAATCCCAGACGGGTGGTAACCCTAGCGGCTGCGCTGCGCAAGATCACCTGTATATATATATATATATATATATGGCAGCTTGCTCCTGCTGAGTGGTGAGCTGATCAGCAGGTCCAGCAGACACGATGTCCGCTGGCACCGGCTGATCATTCCGTACACAGGCAGAACAGTGCTCAAGGCAGATCGCCGTTCTGTCAGTAGGGAAGGCATGGATCCTGTGTTCCAGGAACATGGATTAATGCCTTCCCCTTGTAAAAAGCACCTCCCACACTGTTAGAAAACACTGGCTAGGCACACAGTTAACCCTTTGATCGCCCCTGATATTTAACCCCTTCCTAGCCAGTGCCATTAGTACAGTGATAGTGCATATTTTTAGCACTGATCGCTGTATCAGTATCACTGGTTCCCAAAAAGTCTCAGTTAGTGTTCCTGACTGTCCGCTGCAATATCGCAGTCTCGGTATAAGTTGCTGATCCCATAGTTTGTAGACGCTATAACTTTTGCACAAACCAATCAATATACGCGTATTGGGATTTTTTTTTACCAAAAATAAGTAGCAGAATACATATTGGCCTAAATTTATGAAGATTTTTTTTTTTTTATTGGATGTGTTTTATAGCATGTCTTATATTTTGTTTATAACGCAAAAAAATAAAAACTGCAATGGTGATCAAATACCACCAAAAGAAAGCTCTATGTGAGGGAAAAAAAGGACAATTAAAGTAACGCAGTACCGTACCGCAAAAAATGGTCTGGCCTGGGGGGTAAATCTTCTCGAGTGTGGTATAATCACTGTGATGTTCATAGCCTGTGGGCTCCACCCATTACAAATTGCTTGCCAAAAAACTACAGGAGGGGGAGGAGAAAAGACCGGTCACTCTGCAGAAGGAGAGAGAGCAGCAGTGACCGGTCTTCATTATAGGAAGCTCCTGTAGCCAAACAAACCAAAACTTTCTTTAGAGTTTTGCATCTATCTATCTATCTATCTATCTATCTATCTATCTATCTATCTATCTATCTATCTATCTATCTATCTATCTATCTATCTATCTATCTATCTAATAGATGCCACTGATCCCAGTATAACCACCAAATGTCCAGCGACGTACGGGTATGCTGCTGGATGGGAAGTGGTTAAAAAGGAACTGGCTTCTGTTAACTAATCTGAAAACTTTCAGCACATACGGATAAAAAAAAAATACATTTGCAAATTTGAGACCCTGAGATTTATGGAAGTCAGTATTCAAAGCATGAATCTATATTCTGTATTGCAAATTCAATGCCATATTCCAAAGTTACTCAGCCGCTACACCATGGATGACTAGGAGTATTCACTAAGACTTGGCAGACTAATCTATTGTTATCCATGGAGGAAAGCTTATTCTGCTATTTTGCACAGGAAAGCACATCAGATGGAAGAGGTGCAGCGAGAGACAACGTTCTCCGGGTTACCGGCACAAGGAAAACATTATTGATCTGTTTGGACCACTTGTTATGAAATGCAAAGGCAGCTGCTATGTAATCAAGATTAATCCATTACGCATATATTTTCTTTAACCCCTTTGCTTTTTTATCATTTTGCCTATAAATCCTAAAATGCTGATTTTGTATATGAAACACACTGTAGAATAAAATAGTGGTAGTTGCAATTTTCTATGTCACAGAATATTTGTGCTACTGTTTATCAAATCTATATTTTCAATTAAAAATACACATAAATTAATTTTAGAGGATACACACAAAATAAAATCCCCAATTTTTTGGGTAGATGAGGTTACGTTGAGTAAATAGATACCAGATGTGTCAACCCTCAAAATTGTGTGTGCCTGTAATGTGGGGAAAAAACATTGTATACAAAATTGGCCATAGACAAGGTCTATTAACAGCTTATCAGTTTGGAGGTAATCATGAATGATGGCCCTAGCAGTGGCGGCCCGTCCATTAGGGGCGCACAAGCGCTGCCCCCCTATCCATGCACCTGGCCCCCTGATCTACATACAGGACGCCGGACCATGGATTTCAAGGGGGGGGTGATTTTTTGACGCACGTGATCATAGCCCGAGGCTCTAAATAGGCTGCAAAAAAGGGTGGGTTCGGGGTGTAGAGCACTGCTCTTCAAGCCCACCTAGTTGTGTGACAATAACAAAAATATATTAGCTAATATCACACTGATTCTCCTCCCGGCCAATCAGGAAGCGGATCATGAGACCCATTTCCCAAAAGGAGAAGCCATCCTATTGGCCTATGAGGAGGAGACGTACGGTCGAGGAGATGCATCCCAGGACACGGAGGAGACACATCTTAGGACATGGAGGAGACACCGTCCGGGACACGAAGGAGACACATCCCGGGACACGGAGGAGACACATCCCGGGACACCGAGGAGATGCTTCCCGGGACACGGAGGAGACACATCCCGGGACACCGAGGAGACGCTTCCCTGGACACGAAGGAGACACATTCCGGGACACTGAGGAGATGCTTCCCGGGACACGGAGGAGACACATCCCGGGACACCGAGGAGACGCTTCCCTGGACACGAAGGAGACACATTCCGGGACACAGAGGAGACGCTTCCCGGCACATGGAGGAGACGCATTCCGGGACTCGGAGGAGACACATCCGGGGACACAGAGGGGACGCATCACGGGACACCGAGGAGAACCATCTCGGGACATGGAGGAGACACATCTCGGGACATGGAGGAGACACATCTCGGGACATGGAGGAGACGCCTCCCGGGACACGGAGGAGACGCATTTTGGGACACGGAGGAGACACATCCCGGGACACCGAGGAGACCCTTCCTGTGACATGGAGGAGACACATCCCAGGACACGGAGGAGGCACATCCCGGGACAGGGAGGAGACACATCCCGAGACAAGGAGGAGACACCGCCAGGGACACGGAGGAGACGCATCCCAGGATACGGAGGAGACAGATCCCAGGACATGAAGGAGACACATCCCAGGACATGGAGGAGACACATCCCGGGACACGGAGGAGACACATCCCAGGACATGGAGGAGACGCATTCCGGGACATGGAGGAGACGCATTCCGGGACATGGAGGAGGCGCATTCCGGGACATGGAGGAGACGCATTCCGGGACATGGAGGAGACACATCCCGGGACACGGAGAGACTGAGGGCTGAAGAAGACACCATTCAGCACAGAGCGAGTGAGCTGGCGACGGGGTGGGGGGGTGTGGGTGCAGTGCTGGAGTGAGAGCGAGGAGGTGTCAGATCTGTTTTGTTTTCGTACACATGTGTATTTGATGTGTGTAATGAAGGGAGGGGGCAGGGGCTTTAGGAATCTTTTAAACTTTTTTTTCTCCTTATCTTTATTGATATCACAAGAGGGCTGACACGCACTTTATGCCATAGCAAAGTGCAGGTGACGGGTACTCATTATTTAACCAGTTCCCGACTGTCCCACATACTTTTACTGCGGCAGGGCGGCTGCTCTGCACAGAATAACATACTTGTACGTAATCCTGCACTTACCAGTCTGGGGCACCGCCAGCGACCCTCTGCCGCTATGATTGGACACAACGGGAGCCAATCAACAGGTCTGGTGGACTCTATGCTGATAGTTCAGGACAGAAGCAGAACGGCGGTCTGCCTTTGTAAAGTAGGGAAGGTAGTGATCCTGTGTTTCTGCAAACAGGAACACAGATCTCTGCCTTCCCATAATACAAGCACCTCCCACACAGTAACCAAGCACATTTTAGGCACACATTTAACTGTTTGATCGCCCCTGATGTTAACCCCTTCCCAGCCAGTGTCATTAGTAAAGTGACTGCATATTTTTTAGCACTCATCAATGTATTAGTGTAACTGGTCCCCAAAAAGTGTCAAAAGTGTCACTTAGGTGTCTCATTTGTCAGCCGCAATGTGACAGTCCCGCTATAAGTCACTGATCACCACCATTACTAGTAAAAAAAAATATATATATATATATATATATATATATATATATATATATAAATTCCATAATTATATCCCATAGTTTGTAGACGACATAACTTTTGCACAAAACCAATCAATATACACTTATTGGGATTTCTTTTATCAAAAAATGATTTGATTTTTATTGAATATGTTTCATAGCAGAAAGTAAAAAATATTGTTTTTTTTTTTCAAAATTGTCGGTCTTTTTTTGTTTATAGCGCAAAAAATAAAAACCGCAGAGTTGATCAAATACCACCAAAAGAAAGCTCTATTTGTGAGGAAACTAAGAACATGTGTTTTATTTGGGTACAAGGTCGCACGACAGCGCAATTGTCAGTCAAAATAACGCAGTGCCGCATCACAAAAAATGGCCTGGTCATAAAGGGGGGTAAATCTTCCTGAGCTGAACTGGTTAAGGAGACATCAGGGGGTCTATTAGACTCCTAATGTCACCTCTGCACTCTGATAAAGCTGATCGACCACAGGCTGTCCTAGCCAAGACTCCCATCCAGTGCTGGAGACCGTCACTGCTAAACTTCTGCAAGGAGTGGTAGTTGCAAGGTATAGCAGATCTACACAACAGCACACAGAGTAATATTTATGCATGGTTACTAGCACCGCTGGCAGGAGTTGTCAACTTACCCACTTGACCTCCGAAAGATTTACTCCCCTTCATGACCAGGTGCCATACAGCACTGCGTTACTTTACCTGACAATTGCGCAGCCATGCAACGCTGTACCCAAATAAAATTCATGGCATTTTTTTCCCCACAAACAGAGCTTTCTTTTGGTGGTATTTGATCACCGCTGTGTTCACCATTACGCTATAAACAAACAAAAAAAAAACAACAATTTAAAAAAAACAAAACAATACTTTTTACTTTCTGCTATAATACATATCTAACAAAAAATGTAAAAAAAAAAAAAAAAAATTTCTTCATAAATTTAAGACAATATCTACTACATATTTTTGGTAAAAAAAATCCCAATAAGTGTATATTGATTGGTTTACACAAAAGTTATCGCGTCTATAAACTATGAGATATACTGGAATTTTTATTTACTGTATTAATCAGCGTATAACACGTACAGGCGTATAACGCGCGCATAACACGCAAAGGGAAGTTTCAGGTAAAAGAACTGTGAAGCAAAATAAGGGTCAGTGCCCATCTGCAGTCTCACCATTGCCCATCTGCAGCCTGATCAATGCCCATCTGCACCCTCACCATTGCCACCAATGCAGCTTGATCAATGCCCATCTGCAGCTGCAGACTCACCATTGCCACCAATGCAGCCTTACCATTGCCACCAACGCAGCCTCACCATTGTCACCAATGCAGCCTCACCATTGCCACCAACGCAGCCTCACCATTGCCACCAACGCAGCCTCACCATTGCCACCAATGCAGCCTCACCATTGCCACCAATGCAGCCTCACCATTGCCACCAACGCAGCCTCACCATTGCCACCAACGCAGCCTCACCATTGCCACCAACGCAGCCTCACCATTGCCACCAATGCAGCCTCACCATTGCCACCAATGCAGCCTCACCATTGCCACCAATGCAGCTTTATCAATGCCCATTTGCAGCTGCAGCCCCACAAGTGCCATCAATGCAGCCTTACCTTACTGCTACCTCGGAAGGGACAGGGAAGGGGGCGGGACGAAAGCCTACAGATGACATACAGGAGAATCTCCTGTTCACTCGGCGGCCTATTTAATACAAAGTCCCGCCTCCTATGATAGACAGAACAGTCGTCCAATGCCAACCCAGGAGACGGGACTTTCTATTACACAGAGGCCGCTGAGCAAACACTGTATATAATCCTCCGAGGCAGCCCAAATTTAACGATCGGCGTATAACACGCATGCACTATTTGCACCCAATTTTTAGGGTGAAAAGTGCGTGTTATATGCCGATAAATACAGTATTTTTTTTTTATACTAGTAATGGCGGCAATCAGCGACTTATAGTGGGAACTGCGATATTGCGGTGGACAATCAGACACTAAATGACACTTTTGACACTTTGTGGGAACCAGTGACACTAATACAGTGATCAGTGCTAAAAATATACACTGCCACTGTACTAATGACACTGGCTGGGAAAAGGTTAAACAGCTAGGGCGATCAAAGGGTCAAATGTGTGCCTAGCCAGTGTTTGTGTGTACTGTGTTTGGTGCTTCCACTAAGGAAAGTGATGGAAAGAAAAGCCCTCCCTCCCCATCAGAACGAAGCTCTACCTTGTTTACAGGGCAGATCCCTGTTTTTTTGTGTTTTCCCGATGATTGACATCCATTTGCAAGCACCCGCTGATTGACTTCTGCTGTGACAAATGACAGATGACAAATGACAGCAGAAGCTACCTGAAAGTGCTGGATCACCTACTAGGTACATGATCCTGCACAGGAGAGCCACTTACATCCTTGTGATGCAGTCAGCAAGGGGTTACTTATTAGGGGAAAAAAAAATCTAAAAAAAAAACCTGAAGCATAGGTTTGTTTAACCTCCCTGACCGTAATCCAGAGTGTGGCTCGGGGTGGATTTTCAGTACCAAAAGCGGTAACCCCTGAGCCACACTCGCAGAATTGAGTGATAGTGATTTGTGGGGAGATCCGTCATCAAACACTGAAAGTAATGACAGCGACAATTCTGCAACTGAGCAAATTTCAGTGTTTTTGATTTTATTACATTATTGAATAATTTTTATTATTATTATATTATTATTTGTTATAATTATTTATAGTTGTTTATTATCAGATCCCGGGTATCTGATTTTTTTTTGCTGCAGATCTAGTGACACTAAATCATGACTTACAGTATATACTCGAGTATAAGTCGAATTTTTCAGCACATTTTTTTGTACTGAAAGTGCCCCCCTCCACTTATACTCGAGTCAAGCACTTTTCTGCAGCAAAAAATGTCATTTTCTGAACCAACTTTGGGGCACCATATCTCAGGGCCACTTGGTGCTAGAAACCCCAAATTTGGTATGCAAACCCAGTGGACCTAGTACCACAATATATCCAAAGCTGAAGTTCCTAGCACTAAGTGGCCCCGAGATACGGGGCCCCAAAATCGGTTCGGAAAATGTCATTCTCTGCTGCAGAAAAGTGCTTGACATTTTCTGAACCGACTTTGGGGCCCCATATCTCAGGGCCACTTGGTGCTAGGAACCCCAAATTTGGTGTGCAAACCCAGTGGAACTGGTACCATAACATATCCAAAGCTGGAGTTCCTAGCACCAAGTGGCCCTGAGATACGGGGCCCCAAAACTGGTTCGGAAAATGTCATTCTCTGCTGCAGAAAAGTGCTTGACATTTTCTGAACTGATTTTTGGGGCGCCATATCTCAGGGCCACTTGGTGCTAGAAACCCCAGCTTTGGAAATGTTATGGTGCTAGTTCTACTGGGTTTGCATACCAAATTTGGGATTCTTAGCACTAAGTGGCCCCGAGATACTGGGCCCCAAATTTGGTCAACTGTGTCTATCTGCAGCAATGTCATTTCGGGACCCTTTGGGTTCAGGGACCCCAAATTTTGGCTGCAGCTAGGGGGCATCTAGGAACCCTTAACTACCAAGTTTGAAGTTCAGGGGACCTATGGCTGCAAATGGGCACAGTGAGGCTGCAAATGGGCATTGCTGACCCTCTTTTCCACTTACAGTAGCTGTGCATTTCTCACCCTCGTCTTATACTCGGGTCAATAAGTTTTTCCCATTTTTTTTGTGGTAAATTAGGGCCTCGACTTATACTCGGAACGACTTATACTCGAGTATATACGGTAATTCTCTAAAAAAAAAATCAATACACATTTATTACCTAAAGTATATGTAAACCCTCAACTTGTAAAACAACCCATTCCCTTTAAACATAAATGAAAGGCAAAACGTTTGTTTATACGTTTAAAAAAAAATGATAAACACCTTTTTACCCCTTAGTGATCACATACCTTCTGTTCTCAGCTGCATAAGAGCTGGGGGGAGGAGAAACAGTAGCACACTGAGCTTCCCAGTGAAAGGCTGTGCAGAGGAGGTTGTCGGGATAAGTCGGATCATTGGAAAAGAGCAGGCTGAGTCCCAAACATACAGTACCTAGAGAACTGACCATGGTCTGCTCTCCCGCTTAGTGCGGTCAGTTTTCAATAAGAAAGCAGAGGGACTGCCTGGAACACCAGTGATTTCACACAAAGGAAGCAATACAAAGAGAACAGGATATGATTTCTTACAAGTACATGGTACAGCAGGTACATATCAGGAATATGAAACATATTCTTTAACCGCTTCCGGACCGCTCACCGTACATATACTGCGACAGAGTGGCCCAGCTGCGTAAAGTCACGTACCTGTACGTGATTTTGTGCATGTGGTGTAGGGGGCGCTCCCCGCTAGAGCACCGCTCACGCTGTGATTGGACACAGCGGGAGCCAGTCAGCAGGTCTGGTGGCTGTGATGGCCGCTGCGACCCGTCGATCATTGACAGGAGACACGGAGCAGTGGTGTGTGGTGTAAACAAGGCACACCGCTGATCTTTCAGTGAGGAAAAGAGAGATATTCTGTTTCAGATAAGCTGAAACACGATTGCTTTTTTCTCCAGTGTAATACTCCCACAGTTAGAAATCGCTCCCTAGAACACACTTAACCCCTTGATCTCCCCATAGTGTTACCCCCTTCCCTGCCAGTGTCATTTATATATTGATCAGTGCATTTTTTTAGCACTGATCACTGTATTGGTGTCACTGGTCCCCAAAACGTGTCACTTAGGTTCAGTTTTGTCCACCACAATGCCGCAGTCTTGCTAAAAATTGCTGATTGCCTCTATTACTAGTAAAAAATAAAAATAAATTAAAATGCCATAAATCTAGCGCATAGTTTGTAGACGCTATAACTCTTTGCGCAAAAAAAAGTATAAATATATGCTTATTGGGATTTTTTTTATACCAAAAATATGTAGCAAAATACATATTGACCTAAACTGATAAAGAAATTAGATTTTTTAAATTTTTTTTTATTGGGAATGTTTTAAAGCAGAAAGTAAGGAATATTGTTTTTTATTGTTTTTATTCAAAATTGCTGCTCTTTTTTTGTTTATAACGCAAAAAAAAAAAAAAAAAAATTCCACCAAAAGAAAGCTCTATTTTTGGAAAAAAAAAAGGACATCAATTTTATTTTGGTACAGCGTCGCACGACCGCACAACTGTCAGTTAAAGCGACGCAGCGCCGTATCGAAAACAATGGCCTGGTCGGGAAGTGGGTAAAACCTTCCGGGGCTGAAGTGGTGAATGCCTCCTTGTAAAGTCCACCTTGAGCACCCAAACCTCCCCTTTCCCCCTGATATTATATTTGTTTAGAATGAGCAGTGCATACCTCCAAACTTTTTGAGATGGGAACGAGGGACACTTATTAGCAAAAGTATGTAGGCGTAGGACACACCCCCTGCCACACCCTCCTTAAAGGAGAATCATACAAAAAAATTATTAGGTAAACCCACAAGTGCTTTTTTATCACTACTTATCTTTTATATAGGCTTTTAAAATTTACAAATGCAGCAATTTAGAAATTGGATGAAATGTTAAGCACTGGGAAACACTTTTTGAAAGATAAATAGTGCATTTTAAATACAACTATATGGATCAGACCAAAACGAGGGACAAATGAGGAGGAAAGAGGGACAAAGAGACTTTGTTCCAAATCAGGGACAGTTGGAAACTATGGCAGTGCACGATAATTGCGGGCATGTGCACTGCTCTATGCACACTGCATATCCCATTTGACTTGTGCGGTTTGTTTCCTTCCGAATTAAAATTCGGACGAATTTTAATTTTTTAGAATAGTACCGAGTTTAAACAAATCCAAAATAATAAAAAAAAATTTGGACGAAATTCGAATTCGAACACTTTTCGGATTTGAAAAGAGAATAAAATGGAATAGAAAAGAAAGGATTTTTTTTTCTGTTCTATTCCTTTATTTTCTATTCTATTTTATTCTCTTTGGAAATTCAAAAACTCTTCAAATTCGAAAACTATTTGAATTCGAAAACTATTGGAGACTTTTTGAATCGATCCGAATTCTAATTTGAAAAATTCTAATCGATTCGAAAACGAATAAACAAAACAAATTCCGAAAACGAATTAAACTAATAAAACAAATTTACCTAAACGAATTTATGTAAATAACAAAAACAAAAGAAAACATTTTTTTTTTTGTTCTGCACATGTCTATATCCCATAGACCCTAGTCCATAGTCCATCTCAGGAATGAGCAAGAGAAGGTGGCTATGTTCCTACATGCAGTGGGACCACGGAGAACTAAAGTAGTACCCTCTAACAGGAAGTCGAAAAACAGGAGCAAAAAAGAAAATGAATTTTGAGGAAGATGATTGCAATAGAAGGGACTTTTTCTGAGTAAGGAATATACACTTTAAGGGTCACTTTATAGCGAAACAAAGTCAGGTAATGTGCATAATGTGCAAGTATGTTCTGCATGCGTGCACATGATAACCCACTTATCTCCTATTGTGCCCTCCAACAGGGCTGGCAAGCACAGGTTTGCAATCGCAGTTCTGATTCATCCATCTATTCAGCCCCTTCTTTGGAATCTTGCATTGCCCCTCTGCAGCCTCTGGTTGCAACTAATGATGTAACTCCTGAGCATGCACAAAAGAAGTTACAATGTCCCTCCCTGGCACCTGGCTCCATTCTTGCCAGCTTAATGATGCTGGGAATGAGATTGGGAGTGCACTCTGCACTGTGCGTGGGCCAAGGAGAGATGTAGCCTATCTGGGGTGCAGTAAAAAAAAGTCACGGGGCATAATGTCAACACCGTATGACAGTCACTGACAGTCTATCACACACTATTACAGAGATGCAGGGAACCAGTATTCCCTGTACACTCAGCACATTTCTGTACCATGAGTTATGACCTGAGAAACACAAGTTTGTATTAGGCTGCCATTAGGATGATTAAACAGAACCTGTACCCCCTTATATCGAGTGTCCCTATCAGAGTCCTACCCTACATCAGGGTCCCTATCAGAGAGTTCCCTTACATCAGGGTCCCCATTAGAGCCCCCCTTACATCAGGGTCCCCATTAGAGCCCCCCTTACATCATGGTCCCCATCAGAGTGCCCCCTTACATCAGGATCCCCATCAGAGCCCCCCTTACATCAGGGTCCCCATCAGAGTGTCCCCTTACATCAGGATCCCCATCAGAGCCCCCCTTACATCAGGGTCCCCATCAGAGCCCCCCTTACATCAGTTTCCCCATTAGAGTGCCCCCTTACGTCAGGATATCGATTAGAGCCCCCCTTACATCAGGGTCTCCATTAGAGCCCCCCTTACATCAGAAACCCCATCAGAGCCCCCATTACATCAGGATCCCCATTAGAGCCCCCCTTACATCAGGGCCCCCATCATAGTGCCCATTTACATGGACTATCTTCATCAGAGTGCCCCAACATTCAAATTATTTTTTTCCTCCCAATGGCCACTGACACTATGCATTTTTTTTTGTGCTGACTACCAACACCTGTTTTTTTATCCCACTAACTATGGAGCCCAGTATTCATTTTTCCTACAGAAAACAACACTTAGCAATTTTTTCTCTCATTATACCAGCCATTTTTTCGTTCCCTCCTGACCAATAATGCTGGACCAACTAATACTAACTGACTCTTGCTAGGACCACTGACATCAGGGAATTCTTTCTTCCTGAGGGCCACTGACATCAGGGCAGTTTTTCTTCCTGAGAACCATTGATTTTAGGGCATTTTTTCTTCCTGAGGACCACTGACTAAGTCCAGGGCATGTTGTTCTTGCTAGGGACAACTTGGCCTTCAACAACTGATAAACTCTCCCACGCATGGTTCAGGACACACCCTAGATCTCATCTTCAAACAGAATATGGACATCAACGTATCTGACAACACTCCGCTACCATGGACGGACCATCATGCTATTAAATTTAAAATCACCACTAACACCATCCTCCAAAAACAGAAACTCGTAACAGCAACACACTGGAATAGATCTCAGAAGAAACTTCACTCTGATCTCTTCAAAACCACATTGTCGAGCAAAATTCTTTTGCTAAACCCAAGCCTCTCAACAGAACAAACGCTCAACTCCCTAAACAATGTACTACTACAAACAGCAGACTCCGTGGCGCCAAAACGCAGAACACTCATCCGCAAAAAAAACTCAAGTTGGTTCAATGGTACTCTCACCCTACTCAAGCAAGAACGTAGAAGAGCGGAAAGAGCATGGAGAAGAAACCCTACCAAGGAAAACCTTGCTAACTACAAAGCACTCACGGGGAAATACCACAAGGCAATCTTCAAAGCCAAAAAAGAACATTTCTCAGACACCATCTCATCCGCATTAAACCGTCCGCGGGAACTTTTCAAAAGAGTGGCTCAGTCTATGAACCCGACCTGCTTGGAACCCCCAGGAAACGATACTCAAGAATTCTGCAATGAGTTATCAGATTTCTTCATCGACAAAATCGACAACATTCGGAAATCAATCCATCAGAAAACAACTATCACCCTCACTGAACCAAAGCAAAAAGAGGATATCGACACAAACATCACTCAACCACCGAAATTCTTTTTGTCCCCAATCACCATAGACACGACTAAAAACATCATCAGAAGCCTTCGAGACAGCACATCACCGAACGACATCATCCCCACTAAACTGCTTAAAGAATGTTCCGACATCTTGGCCCCTATCCTAACACAGCTGATAAATCAATCATTCAAAGAAGGGACTGTCCCAAGCTCCCTCAAGCAAGGCATCATCAAACCTCTGCTAAAAAAGCCAATCTCGACCCTAAGGACCCTAACTGCCGTAGACCAATAACTAGCCTCAACGCTATCTCCAAGATCATGGAAAAAGCAGTAGTACAGCAGCTACAACACCACCTGGACACACACCTCCTCCTGGACCCTCTGCAATCAGGCTTCCGCCCAGGCCATGGCACAGAAACGGCACTTCTCAAAATATGGGACGACGCCCTTGAAGCAGCAGACGACGGAGAACAGAGTCTCCTGGTACTGTTAGACCTCAGCGCAGCATTCGATACAGTGGACCACAATACTTTACTTGTCCGCCTCGCTGAAGTAGCAGGAGCTACAGATTCTGCCCTAAAATGGTTCACATCCTTCCTAGAGAATCGCTCCCAGACAGTGAAACTAGGAACATTCACCTCGGAAACCCGGGCAATCTCCTGCGGAGTCCCTCAAGGATCACCCTTGTCACCAGTACTATTCAACATATACATGCGCCCACTTCTCAATATCATCAGGAAAACCGACCTCTGCTTCCATTCATACGCTGACGACACCCAACTCTACCTTCGCATCAACGGACAAAAAGACCTTCATCAGCAATTACAGAAATGTCTCACCTTAATAGATGACTGGATGACCACCAGCTCCCTCAAACTTAACGGATCAAAAACAGAGCTTCTTCTCCTACATGCCAACGAAAATTCCAAAATAAAGACTCCGTGGACACCTCCCACCATCCTTGGACAGACCATCTCCCCAAACACCAAAGCCAAGAGTCTCGGAGTCATTTTTGACTCAGGAATGACAATGGACGCACAAATAGGATCAGTGGTGAGCGGATCCCACCATCTCCTCCGTCAACTACGCAGACTCATCCCCTTCATCCCAGAAGAGGACAAAGCGGCAGTTGTGGGAACAATCATCAATTCCCGACTCGACTACGCAAATTCGCTCTACGTAGGACTACCCCAATATCAGCTTGCGCACTTACAACTCATCCAAAACACGGCGGCAAGACTGTTAACAGGAAAAAAACCCTGGGAATCCATCTCACCCTCCCTAAAGAGCCTTCACTGGCTAACCGTGAAGAATCGGATCACATTCAAGACCCTCTGCCTCACCCACAAATGCGTACGAGGGAACGCCCCACCATATCTCCGCGAGAAAATAAAACACTACACACCGAATCGCAGTCTTCGATCGGCTAACCAAAACCTCCTTACCGTTCCCAAATACCGCTACAAAGCAAAGGGAGAACGAAGATTCGCAGTCCAAGGACCTCGACTATGGAATGCTCTTCCAACTAACATCCGCATGGAAGAAAACCACCAGGCATTCAGGAAAAAACTAAAGACCTTCCTTTTCTGAGAAAGCTGACATCAGAGAATACATCCAGCGCCTTGAGGCGATTCAGTTCGCATTTGCAGCGCTTTACAAATCATTCATTCATTCATTCATTCATTCACTTCAGGGCATTTTGTTCTTCCTGAGGACTGCTGACTTCAGGGCATCTGCTATTCCTAAGGACCACTGACATCAGAGCATTTTTTTCTTCCCGAGGATCACTGATTTCAGGGCATTCTTTCTTCTTGAGGACCGCTGACTTCAGGGCATGTTGTTTTTGCTAGGGACCACTGACTACAGGGCATTTTTTCGTCCTGAGGACCAGTGACTTCAGGGCATTTTGTTTTTCCTAGGGACAACTGACTTCAGGTGATTTTTTTTCTTACTAGGGACCACTGAGTTCAGGGCCTTTTGTTGTTCCTAGGGACAGGTGACTTCAGGGCATTTTTTTATTCCCAAGGACCACTGACTTCAGGGCATTTTCCTTCCTAAGGACCACTGACTCCGGAGAATTTTTTGCCAGTGACTTACTACAGGCCTATTCCCCACAAATGAAACTGGAGTATTTTCCTCCCAATCACTAGCATTATAAGGGGCCCTATGATACATAGTCCTGCTTCTGAATAATTAATTCTGTTGGTTTGTGTTTCCTCCACCTCGCCTGCTGCTTCCTAATAATTACCCTATGAGTCATAGGTGGGCAACTCTGAAAAACCCTACTTCTCTACCAAGATGCCTCCACCACACAGAGACAATACAGAACAAGATATGGCAAGTCAGAAATAAAGAAAAGATCAGCTGCAGGAAACCTACAAGCAATACTAATGATTAGTCCTTTACGCTCTGCTTGCCTTTTTAATGCACAGGTCCTGTTTAATGTCGACCACACATCATGCTAATGTCACAGTGTACCTCATTAATACTGCTATCCCTCTGCACTATTTTATAGGTGGTAGATAGATGTACCTGGTAAAGTAGTAACTCAGTGTAAACTTCATAATAATAATGGCTTTTTGCAGTGGGTAAGGCAAAAATGCATTTTTTTGGGGCACTTACTGAAAATGAATTCCATTTTTAAGTGCAGATTCATTGTCTAAAATTGCAATGTTTCAGCAAAAACCTCTTCTCACCCATTATCCCATATACCGAGACGTCAATATACAAAATGCCAAAATATCATCCTTGGCACCTGGTATGCTGCAATGCTTTTAAACAATAAAAGCAAAACCCCAGGGCACATCTGGAGGAAACAGCACACATATAATAGCGCTAATGGAATAAAAGAGTCACCTGACACTGTACAGACTGGGAATAACGTTTGCCAAAATCACCTATCAGGAGTCAGAGCTCCAGCCTACAGAAAGCAACTTAATGAATCTTTTGAGAAACTTTTGAAAGTTTGCAGTCTCTCTGACAAATACCGACTGCTTCCATAACGACCTGCGTGAGCATTAACTGGTGTCTATAGCTTCAATTTATTGTTATAGTAAGTTTTATAAATGTGCCAGAGGAACATACCATATATATATGCATCCAATAAAACAAAATATATTTTAACCCCTTTATATTTGTCCAGGTACGCTGGTGCCATTAGATAAAAGTAGCAGGTAATATTATAATGAAAAGATTCTCAGATTCAAAACAGCACTGGCACTAGAAAATAAATAACATTTTATAATGCAGTATAAAGTGCATGTGGCAATCTTTAAAATAATACTCATATGAATGGTTTGCCCCTCCATTAGCTCCCGGTGGAGTTGGCGAGTCCCAGAGACAAAAAGGTGAGAAGCATAAGAGCAGGGCCTACATGCAGTGGTGTATTTTGGTTTTGTGCTGCCCTAGGCTAAACTAAATTTTTCCCACCCCAGCCGCTTTAAAATTTTAGTAAATTTTACTATCCATAGGCAACGCTTCTAAAGCCTTTACAGGATACCACTTTAGTTTTACAGAGGAGGACTGGTGATAGAATTATGTAGCGTGGTCCCAGGCCTTTAAGAGAATGATTTATCTTAAACAGAACTGTGGAAGAGAGGGTTAGGGACAGGACACCCTTAGGTAGTTGCAATGTCAATTGGCAGACTCCGAGACTTCTATAGATAGACAGCCATGCAGGGAAAGGCATCCAGAAAGACACCACATCTGCATGTGTAGGAGCACTGTCTCCTATGGCAACAGTCTTATAACAGTTCCTAACACAAGTTGTAATGGACTCCTTTACTTCCTCTACAATCACTTCTTGTAGACTTTCAGTCCACTGAGCTCCCAGTCTCTCTCACTAGACTTGCTGGTTCACTGCCACTGAATCCCATGAGCTCTTCCAATAGTCTTAATTAGTATCTTCCTCAAGCGTCACCCCCGCTTCCCTGCTGGGTCCCTGGCTTGGCACTCCAGCTACTCCTCAAGCGTAACACTACTGGCTGGTCCCTGGCTTGGCACCTGCTGAAGTTTCCCAATTCTTCACTATCCCCGGTTGGTAAGAATACTGCTCCAGTACTTGCTTCAGCTACTCACTGTAGTCCCTGGTAACAAGGTGGTTGGTCCCTTAGTGGCGACAGCTTCCCCTCTGCCTCCGACCATGACAAGTTCTCTGACCGGCAGAACCTTCACTTCTGGTTGGACTGCAACCTGCTTCCTTTGCCTTTGGATGGGCCCTTGGACAGCCTAGCAGCCAGATGTACTCGGGATAGGCCCAAACTCTGGCCTAGCAGCCCGGGCAGCTCAACACACGTTCACCCAGACAACCGTCCAGGTGGCACAGAACACTGATCACCTGACTGCACCCAAATATATAGGTTCTCCCAGCAGGCCAAGGAATTTAAGAAAACCCCTGCCCATTGGCTGAGGTACCCCATATACTCCTAATCTGTCCTTGCTTTGCCCTTGTCTTTTCTAATGTCGCCAGGTACCCAACCACCCAGCGGCAGAAGAGAGAAGTGCAGAAATTCCAGACTTAGGGTGAAATCAATTGATCCCTGTCTATTATCCAAGGCAACTATACCTGGCAGGTAAATTTAAGAGCAACCCTGCCTCAACATCAGGGTGCTACAATTACTTCCCATGGTCTAACATTCGTGATGATACCTGTGTAGGATGGTCGCTGTTTGCATGTGTGCAGGACAGACACGCGCATTCGCCTTTGCACATGAGCATGTGAGGACTTAAATTTTTTTAGTATTTATAAAAAAAATATTCTTATTCTAATGCCCCGTACACACGGTCGGACATTGATCGGACATTCCGACAACAAAATCCATGGATTTTTTCTGACGGATGTTGGCTCAAACTTGTTTTGCATACACACGGTCACACAAAGTTGTCGAAAAATCCGATCGTTCTTAACGCGGTGACGTAATACACGTACGTCGGGACTATAAATGGGGCAGTAGCCAATAGCTTTCGTCTCTTAATTTATTCCGAGCATTTGTGGCACTTTGTGCGGCGGATTTGTATACACACGATCGGAATTTCCGACAACGGATCTTGTTGTCGGAAAATTTTATAGCAAGCTCTCAAACTTCGTGTGTCGGAAAATGTGTGATGGAGCCCACACGCGGTTGGAATTTCCGACAACAAGGTCCTATCACACATTTTCCGTCTGAAAATCCGACCGTGTGTACAGGGCATTACACTGTTGCTTCAATTTTTTTTCTTTTTTTTTCTTTTTTTTAATACTTTTATTGCTGTCACAAGGAATGTAAACATCCTTTTGACAGCAATAGGCATGTGACATGTACTCTATATGGAGAGACCTGGGGTCTTATTTTTGAATGATTAGCAAAACAATTGACCTCCCGGGTAATCCATGTGGTGTTGCCAACATCCCTGGTATATAAACAAAAAATAACAAGTAACCCCCCTGTACTAGTGGGACTTTAGAGGCAACGATGAGGACACAGATAAATAAGTTATCACATTTTATTACAAATATAATATATTGTAATAAAATTTGATGATTTCCATATATCTGTGTCCTCATCATTGCCTCTAAAGTCCCACTAGTACCGGGGGGGGGGGGGGGGGTACTTGTTTTTTTTTATTTTTGAATGATTGGTGTTTTGAATGATTTTAAGGTCTCCTCTTCCCTTAAAAGCATTCAAAAAGCATTCAAAAGCATTCAAAACACCAAGATCTGTGTTTTTGAATGGTTTAGATTTGTCAAAACCGGCGCCGATGGTTCCTGATTTAACCATAAGTGATGTCATGCCATTGCTTCCAGTTTACTGTTCAGCCAAGCAAAGCGGATCCCTGCTTTGCTTGGCTGTCCGGTGGGTGTGGATGTGGTGGTTGTGCCGGCTGGTCACTCAGGTCTCCCGATGGGACAGGAGAGCCCAAGAGAGCCACAGAAGGTGGCAGGAGGGAGGATGTCCCATCCCGCTGCTTGTAATAGTAATTTAGCGGCTAGTAAGCCTCTCTGATTGCTATTACAAGAGAGCCGACCGCAAGCTCTAAAAACGATACTGTGGTGATGCCTGCAGCTGCAGCCATCATCCTGGTACAGACGTCGCCCCCCCCCCCCCCCAAAAAAACTGTTGGAGGCTAGCATTGGCAAATCTCCCACCCTACTAAATTAAAGCGGGGGTCCACCTATCTATCGTTTTTTTTTTTTTAGTTCATTCACAAACTTTTCTTCTCAGCATTACATACTCACATATTGTGTGTAATATGTCCGCCTGTGTCAGATTTCGTCGGAAAGAATAACTTATATTATTCACTGCAGGCGGTTTCCATCTTCATTGTGGGCATTTGAAGCCCACAAGCATTTATTTCCTGGATGCGGTGAATGCTGTGCTCCCAGCATTCACTGCTCGTTCCTGCACATGCTCAGTGGCATCCTGGGAAGCCTGAGACTAGCTCCCAGGAGTCTGGGAGAGGCTAGAAACACGCCTACTCCCACGGGAGGAGAACCAGGAAGTGCAAAGAAGAATAGAAAAATAAAAGGTAATTACGGCGATTTAAATTTTTTTAAACGGCATGTCAGCATCTAGGCAAGAAAGAGAATACATACAGATATTGTTCAAAATTTGGGTGGAACCCCGCTTAAAGAGGAGTTCCACCCAGGGGGGCCGTCCAAAAAAAAAAAAATTAAAAGTCAGCAGCTACAAATACTGCAGCTGCTGACTTTTAATTGGACACTTACCTGTCCCTGGGTCCAGCGATGCGGGGGGGATCGAAGCCCCGCTCGTCCCCCCCCTCCGCTCGTCGGCGCCGGCATTTCAACTGTGGGCGCCGGGCTGTGGCTTCACAGCCTGGCACCCACTGCGCATGCGCGAGCGGCGCCGCGCGCCGTGATTGGCCGCTCAATCACCTGGGACCTGTAATGGGTCCCAGATGATTGACAGGAGGGAGGGAGGGAGCAGAGCGGAGCCCTTCCTGTGCCTGGGGGGAAGTGATGTCACCAGCCCAGGCAAAGGAACAGGCAGACTACGAGGGACCACCTAGCAACAGGCATTTAGAGGTAAGTAAAAAAAAAAAAATATCCAAATTTTTTTTGTTTGTTTTTTTAGATTTTTTCCAGGTATTTTTGTTTTTTGGGTGGAACCCCACTTTAAGTTTGGGTGGGGTTGCAACTCCTATTTCTAATGGTATATTGAACAGACCAAAAGGGCACAAATAAGGAAAGTTTCTTGTTGGTTCTACATAAATTTTAACACAAAGTGCAATGCTTTGTTAAAGGGGATATATCACGAGTGGGTGGAAAATCCCGTACTATAATCCCCTGCCTCTTTGCAGATATAAATGTGAGCAGATCCCATGCATAGTGCTGATCACAAGTCATCAGTGATGGGCAGTGAAGTCTGTGCTTCATCGTAGCATAGTCTTCCTACAGGGTAGGACTGGAGTGTTGCGCCTCCTGTGCATATTCACTAATTGCAGAGATAAAGAGGCAAGAGGGTCATGGGATTCCTTTAGCTCTTTACTCAACAAATTAGCTATCATGATTTGCTGGCAATTGCATTTCACAACAACCAATTTGCTTACCCCAAAAGCCTAACGTATGTAACAAAAGAAAATATATTGTACTCTATCCAAAAGATGCTAGCTACAACTTTGGTTGGGAACTTTGTTCCAAAACCATGCTGATCATTATCCTTGAGATTACATGATGGAGCTGACATGCGGCAGTAGTGCTCCTCTGTACTATATTGCCTACAGCATGATCAATATACATTTCAAAGAAAAATTCCTGGAGAACATCAAACACTGACATGCAAACAGATCGTTCATCTTGGGGTGAAGCCCCCATAGGAACAACATGAAACCTTAGCTGCCCAGGGTGAATGGCCTGCAGGACTGTAGATGACAGGCCAAAAACAGATTGAAGATTAAAGTTTGGATATATTACTATTCAATGAGAATAAAGATCTGAAAGCACAGCTTGATTTTTTTTTGTGTGTCCAATATTTTCCAATGCTCTGTAGAGACCAGAAGAAAATCAAACTTAACCTCCCGGGTGGTGTGATTATGTCAGATTTTTGCATCTCAAAGCGGTACATTGTTTCACATGGAAGTTTGGCATTTTAATTTGTAGGCCTGTAATTCTTAGGAATAACACACTTTAATCTGTCTAAACAAGAGTCTAGTAGACATCCCGGGTGTGATAAAGTTTGAAACACGAAATCATAAATTATAATATAATAAATAACTATAAAGAATTATAACAAATAATAATCTAATAATAAAATGTATTCAATAATGTAATCAAATCAAAAACACTGAAATGTGCTCAGTTGCAGAATTGTCGATGTTGTTACTTTCAGTATTTGATGACGAATTTCCCCACGATTCACTATCGCTCAATTCTGCAAGTGATTCTAATTTATTATCACTGTTTTCTAGCTGGTCTAAAACCGCTTTTGACATAAAGGGACACTTTTTGGTTGCTATGGACATTCTCAAGTTTCCAGACAGAAAGAAGTATATATAATATAAAAGTGTAGGCAGGGCACTGGACAAAGCATTAGGGACAAAAGGGATGTGAAATGATTTTATACAGTAATGTAATCTGTAAGATTACAGTGTACTGTACCGTATGAGTTTTGTTTTTTGCACTTTTTGAGTTTGGCCTCAGAATCTTCATGTTGCGTTTTGGAAAAGCTCAGTCGTGACAGCACGTGGCCTTTCTTGAGGAGTGGCTTTTTTCGTGCAACTCTCCCATATAGGCCACATTTGTGGAGAATTTGTGATATTGTTGTCCCATGCACACAATGACCACTCTTTGTCAAAAATTCTTGCAACTGCTTTAGAGTTAGCTGTAGACCTCTTGGTAGCCTGTCTGACCAGTTTCCTCCTGACCCTTTCATACAGTTTGGAGTAACGTCCTGATTCAGAGAGGGTCTGTGTTGTACCAAATACCTTCTGCTTCTTAATATTAGACTTCACTGTGCTTCTAGGCATTGATAAAGCCTTTGAAACATTTTTGTATCCATCTCCTGACTTGTGCCCGTACACAACTTTATCCCGGAAATCTTTTGATAGTGCCTTGCCACCCATAGTTGATTGCTTGCACTACCAGGGACTGAAATGCTCCAGGAAAGCTATTTTCATGCTGAGCTAATCAAATTGACCACAGCTGATCATATTGAAAGTCAATATGAGGTGATGAGCTACACCTGATTGAGTTTGCAGGTCATTTTTAGGAGGGGTGGTCATTTTTCCAACTCAGTGACTCTGTTTTTGAAACTTGTGAATTTTTTTTTGTTGGTGTCCCATCTTTCATTTGGATGTTATAAGTTGCACTGAGCAAATACAGCTGGATAAAACAAAGCTGTGCCTATATTCATTTCAGGCTGCAAAGCAACAAAATGTGATTATTTTAAATGGGGTGATTATTTTCTATACCCACTGTATTATTCAATGAAAGTTGCAGAATTAAAAAAATGTTAAATTTTACATTTGGAATTACAGTAACATGTTAAAAACTCATATGCCCCGTACACATGGTCGGACATTGATCGGACATTCCGACAACAAAATCCTCAAACTTGTCTTGCATACACACGGTCACACAAAGTTGTCGGAAAATCCGATCATTCTGAATGCGGGGACGTAAAACACGTATGTCGGGACTATAAACGGGGCAGCTGCCAATAGCTTTCATCTCTTTATTTATTCTGAGCATGCGTGGCACTTTGTCCTTCGGATTTGTGTACACACGATCGGAATTTCCGACAACGGATTTTGTTTGTCGGAAAATTTTATATCCTGCTCTCAAACTTTGTGTGTCGGAAAATCCGATGGAAAATGTCCGATGGAGCCCACACACGGTCGGAATTTCCGACAACACGCTCCGATCGGACATTTTCCATTGGAAAATCCGACCGCGTGTACGGGGCATTAGTGTGTACCTGGCTTTATAGAGATGGCCATGTTGAAATGTTGACAATAAAATGCTGTTGCTTTGTTTTATCTCTCCTGCAAGTCCTTTGAGTATCTCTATACCTGTTTTGAATGTGTAAGGAGATGGGGAGATTAGTTTTTTACAGAAGGAAGATATGAAACAGAAAGGAAGAACAGCGCTGCACATCTGGCAAGATCAACAGGTATTTTTTCTACCTGAAGACAAAGGGGTTGATTTACTAAAGGCAAATAGACTGTGTACTTTGCAAAGCGCAGTTGCACTCTGCAAGAGCAGTTGCTCCAGAGCTTAGTAAATGAGCAGAAGCTCTGCTGACTTCCATTATCCAATCACGTGCAAGAAAAAATACCGTTTTTTTTTCCTTGCATGTCATTGGGTACTCTTTGCAAAGTGAATTTTTAACTAATTTACTAAGGTCTGGAGCAACTGCACTTTGCAAAGTGCACAATCTATTTGCCTTTAGTAAATAAACCTCAATGCTCCAAGCCTAAAAAAAGAAAATAAATACAAAAACTTTTTTGGGTTGTTTTAGGGCCAGTTCACAATACAGAAACGCAGTCCAGATGCGTTTCTGCATGCACGGTTTTGATGCGTTCCAGTGCATTTTGTATGTATTTTCAATGCGTTCCAGGGAACTTTTCCCCCTCTTGTATCTTTTTTTACAAATGTTCTGTTTTTTTCTCTTGCTGTAATTCGTTCCAATGCATTTTTGATGCGTTTTGCCACATTCCAATGCAGTTCCTTGCAAAAAAAACCAGAGCATATTCTATTTGTGTAGACTTTACTGGAACACACTGCAATGGCGTAAACTTTGCCATTGAAATCTATGTAGTCTACTGTCCATGTGTTTTGGACACAGAAAAAAAAAACACACTGGACTGCATGTTATGTGATCCAGCCTTTAAAGAAGAAGTATTGGGTCATGAAAAAAGTGAACCTACATACTCACTTCCATGTAGCAGCATCAGAGTGATGCTGCAGCTGTTCCACTTCATCTCTAAGCCCAGGTTCACACTGGTGTGGCACTGAAATCGTGCTACTTCAGAGCGATTTGCACTGCCAACTTCATTGCGGCTTGCAACTTCATTGAACAGAACTCTATGCAAGTCGCAATGAATTTGGAAAAAGTCTTGCAGGAACCTTTTATTTCGATATGAGCGGTTCCACTGCCGGCAATGGGCTGCGACTTGTCATACCATTTGGAACTGTAAATAAAAAAACTTCACTGTACTTGAGTTATTAAAAAAAATAAAACAGCTAGCATAAATTGTGGGTAACAATAATCAAAACATTTATAAAAAATGCAGCACTTATTTAAAAAAGTCCATTCAGAGAGAATCCACAAATCCAAGGAATCACCCAGAGTGTATAACAGAAATAAATCTGCCTCACCCCTGATGATGTCTGATACAACGAAACGCGCTGGGTGGAGCCTGGACATACAAGGTCGCTGCACACAGGGACTGCGCCCATTTTGCTGGTTAGAAACTATCAGAGAATTGTGATGACATGCTTGATTTTTACTTCTAATGTGTGAATATTCTGGATGCATTTTAATAAATACTTGTGTTTACTAAGTGTTTTTACATACTACATTAAGAGGTGGTCTTTGTTCTCATTTTGGCACATCTTTATGGTAATCTAACCTGTAGAGACGCACTCAGAGGAGACAACAGGATTTAAGCCTAAACCTTTGTGGAGTCTATGGTGAGCAGAAACAAGCCTAATGGGTGTTTGAACGCTGCCAGACCACCTATAATCTAGTGGTCCACTTCTGAGGGTAAGTGGCCCGGTTTGCTGTGGTGTTGGTGGAGCATCGTCATTTCACCTGCAGATTTATTTTTGTTATACACTCTGGGTGCTTCCTTCGATTTGTGGATTCTCTCTGGATGGACTTTTTTAAATAAAGGCTGCATTTTTTTATAAATGTGATTTGGAATTGTCAAATAGCATGACAAGTTGCACCGGTGTGAACAAGGGCTAAGACTGAGAACCAAGTGATCAAATGGCTGCTGATCACGGTCTGCTCTGAGTGGAGTGCAGTGATAATCAGTCCCTGCTCTTTGCTCTTCCCCTCCAGAGCTCACTGGATCGCCGGGCTGTGGAAGGGGGTGGGAGCGTCTGGCTCTGGCTGTCAGCCAAACTGAGAGGCAGAGCTAACTGTCAATCAGGCAGGGTGGAGCATCTTTGCCCCATCAGTTGATAATGGGCAATAGCTCCCATCAACTAACTGGGTCACAGGAGCACAAAAGTGTACTATTGTGACCTACAAGAGAAGTATGGTCAAAAAAGCTTTGCCTAGTCTTCTCTTTTGAAGTATAATAAAGACAAAATATTTTTAGCTACCCCTGTCAGTTTTTATTGCTGTCTGAGTCCCCCATTAGGTGCCTGCGGTCTCTGTTTACCCTGGAAAACATTGTCACTAGACTGAAACTGAAGGAAAAGTCCACAATTTTGAGTTGCCACCAGAACACATATAAGCTGGACATTTTCCAATGGAGACAACTGTCAAGAGCCGATATTCTGAGAGTTTTTCTATCACTTCCATTTGTGTCTACAGGACAGAAAGTGAATATAAATCGTTTTGAATGGGACAGAGGTGTCAATAAGACTTGACAAGGGTTTTTAATGAGATCCGCGGTCACAGCGTACGCTTTCATTTTATAACATTAGCAATGTAATAACAATACAAACAATAGTTATTTTTGGCAATCCAATATAACTTTACTTGAAAAATTTCCTTTCATATTAAGAGTTCTGCCTGTTGGGTGGTCGTCTCTTTCCACAACTTCCTGCATTCCCTGAATGCTTTGCAGATTCTTCCCTGCTGTTTGCTTTCAATTTCTAAGGACTACATATCCCATAGTACCTTGCTGCCTACAAGCAGTGATTCCTGTACTGTCTCCACCTCCTTAAACTCCTCGTTTCGGCATCTCTGTAGATCAGAAGTCAGGCTCTGTGAAATGTGTGACACAGCAGTGCCTATTCACAGGGCATAATGACTATGTGTCACAGAATTCAAAGGGTAAATGGGTGAGTTTATTTACAATCATAGGTATTCACACGGGGTGTGTCAGGTGTTCCTATTAATTTGTCTGTGCAGCTGAGGCTTCAGAGAAAGGGAATGATGAATCTATGTTCCCAGTCCCTTTCTCATTCTCAAATGTGGGACATCAGGGGTCTGTTTAGACTCCTGATATTTCACCAAAGCTCCTCAACAGTGCAGTTAAAAAAATAATACTCTAAACAAAAAGTAAAAAAAAAAAATATTCTAAAAAAATAATTTTAAAAAATGAAGGACTCATTCACATATGCATTGCTCTCTATAATTTTTGTTATGGCTATGAAGCATAGCATTGTGACCCAGGCATGTGTACACCCCTAGTCTCTGTTGCTCTATGTTTCATCTTTGGGGTGTGCACACGTATGTTTACATTGTAAGTTTACAAACTTCAAGATCTTGCAGAGTAACAGCAGTAGGTTAGAAATAATTAAAAAAACAATCTGGAAATTAATATATGATTCAACCACTTTCTGACCACGCTATAGCCAAAAGAACTACCCTTGGGGTGCTCTGGGATCTTGGTAAAGGGCCAATCACAGCAGCCCTTTACCGTATGATTAGCTGTGTTCAATCACAGCTGATCACATGTAAACAAACTGGCTTTGGTATTGGCATTCCTTTCCTCGCGCGCTGTTACAGCTCGAGGAGAGGAGAGCCTGTAACTGGCAATCTGACAGGGTACATTTACACTGATAATCAGGGCAATGATCATCAGTGCCCATCAGTGCTGCCTATCGGTGCCCATCAGTTCCGCGTATCAGGGCAGCCTCATCAGTGCCCATCAGTGCCGCCTATCAGAGCCACATATCAGTGCAGCCTCATCAGTGCCTCCCCAATGGGGAGTCCCCATCAGTGCCGCCTATCAGTGCCCATCAGTGCAATCTATCAGTGTCGCATATCAGTGCAGCCTCATCAGTGCCCATCAGTGCTGCCTATTAGTGCCTCCTCATCAGTGCACATCAGTGCCGCATATCAGTGCAGCCTCATCAGCGCACATCGGTGAAGGAGAAAAGATACTTATTTGCTAAATTTTTTAACAGAAAAAACATTTTTGGTCTTTTTTAGTTTGTTTAGCAAAAAATAAAATAAAACCAGTGGTAATTAAATACCATCAAAAGAAAGCTCTATTTTTGTGAAAAATTATAACAATTTCGTATGCGTACAATGTTGCATGACCGAGCAATTGTCATTAAAAAGTGTGACAGCGCTGAAACTTGAAAATTGGCCTGGGCAGGAAGGGGGTGTAAGTGTCTGGTATTAAGGTGGTTAAAATGTTGACCATGGATACGTGTAAACCATTTTTTACTTTAGTGAAAAAGAAAAAAAATTATTTGGTTATAGATATACTTGAATTCAATTTATAAGCAGTTTAAAGGACCCCCTCTTCATCTTTATATAAAAGAAGTAGTCTAAATATTGTTACAAAATATTAATCAATTATAGCAGCAAACACTTTCATGTTATAAAACGGCACTCATATATTTCATGTATATGACAAGGATTATCTTTTACAAAAAATAATAGATGACATCCGACGTGTGTCTTAGTACAGGGGCACCCATAGCCATCCATGTCCTCCATTTGACTATCAAGTCAACTGACTTATATGCTGACACTAAGGAACTTTTCTGTCCACATAACACAAAGTACTATAAAAATGTAGACATTTTGCATATCTGGAATTGTTTCTGTTTTCTTGAACCTCCTTTTCTTTTCTGACAAGCCTAGTGGGCCACACAGACGCTGCCAATAACATAAAAAGCCCAGACACAGCTACAACACAGAGATGTCAGAACATATATTCCATTATTGGCTTCTTAGCCACTAGCAATGCAGACTTAAAATATTTATGTCCAAAATGACAGATGGGGATTCGAAGAATAGAGATTTTCATGAAATATGTAGATTTTACTGGAAAGCAAACTAAAAGAGAAATTAGGTCAAGAGAATATATATTAAATATTTCAGACATTTTAAATTATAATTCACATTTATTAGTGAACCGCATAAACAGTTGCTATTTTTTTCTTCCAAAATACCAAAATACTAAAAACTTTAATACTTATCTCAAAATGCCAATGTATACTGAAAGTACCAGGATTAAAAAAAAAAGCAGAATGCTAGCTCATACCATGCTGATTTCCAGTAAATAGGCCAGGCTGGTTCTACCTCATCAAAACTCATACAAAACTGTGCAAAATTTATAGGCAGGTGGGGAAAAATCCTAAAGGGGATGCTTTAAAAAATAATTAAAATAAGAATTAAATGAACAGGTTTTTTTTAGGCTTAATTAGTAGTTGAAAAATATTAATTGCATTATTTTTCTTTTTTATCATTGAAACATTTTAGACAATAATATACAAGAAGTACAAAAAATCAGTTAAAAAATACAAGTATCAGAGCAATTTTGGGCAACTATGTGGCAAATGAGGTTTATTGTTGATAAATGTAAAGTTATGCACTTGGGGGCTAAGAATATGTATCAAACATACTGGGGGGGGGACAGCTGGGGGAGTCAATGGTGGAGAAGGATTTGGGAGTTTTGGTAGATCATAGGCTTATTAATAGCATGCAATGCCAAGCTGTGGTTTCCAAAGCAAGCAAAAGTCCTTTCTTGTATTAAGAGAGGTATGGACTCCAGAGAGAGAGATATAATTTCGCCCCCCTGTACAAATCATTAGTAAGACCTCATCTGGAATATGCAGTTCAGTTTTGGGCACCAGTTCTCAAAAAGGATATCGGGGAACTGGAGAAAGTGCAGGGAAGGGCAACCAAACTAATAAGAGGCATGGAGGAGCTCATCTATGAGGAAAGATTAGAGGAACTGAATTCATTCTCTCTTGAGAAGAGGAGATTAAGAGGGAATATGATCAACATGTACAAATATATAAGGGGTCCATATAGTGAACTTGGTGTTGAGTTATTCACTTTAAGGTCATCACAGAGGGCAAGGGGGCACTCTTTACATCTGGAGGAAAATAGATTTAATCTCCAAATATGGAAAGGTTTCTTTACAGTAAGAGCTGTGAAAATGTGGAATAGACTCCCTCAGGAGTTGGTTCTGGCTAGCTCAGTAGATTGCTTTAAAAAGGCCTGGATTCTTTCCTAAATGTACATAACTGGATACTAACATTTATAGGTAAAGTAGATCCAGGGAAAATCCGATTGCCTCTTGGGGGATCAGGAAGGAATTTTTTCTCCTGCTTTAGCAAATTGGATCATGCGTTGCTGGGGTTTTGCCTTTCTCTGGATCAACTGTAAGTATAGGATTGTGTATATGGGATTGTATGATATATTTTTTCCCCTTTTATAGATTGAACTAGATGGACTCGTGTCTTTTTTCAACCGGACTAACTATGTAACTATGTAATAGCAAATGCCTGAAATAAAAATAACAGCCATGTGCTTTCTACGCTATCATCTTATGTTCCGAATATTGTTGAAATAACTTAAAGTTCCAGGCATTGCATACCTTTGCCAAATGGGTCCTCATTGCATTAATTTTAAAAGCATCCTTATGTTAAAGCATTACTTCACCTAAAGCTTTTGCACAGTACTGTATATTGTTAATTAAAGCAGAGGCACACAAAACTAACAGGAAGAATACTAAATGGTGCTAATGCAAAATTTGAAATTATTTAAATTTAATTAATAAAATTAGAATATTAATCAAACTAAAATGACCAAATATCTGTTTTTAAGCATTAAAAATTGTCTCCTGTGATTTTCTGTCCAATAAGCGCTCAAAGAAAATCATAAAATCAACAAAAACTAAAGAGCTGAAACATATCATGTGATATATGAACACAGTGCAAAAGATAAATATAACGAATATGCTCTAATGTCCCATATACATCAAAAATGGGTGGAAACCTCTCACATAAAAAAAATATATATAAATGCAAGCATTAAAAAAAAGATGAAAAAGAAAATATGAAAAAAAATAGTGCAAATTAAAAAATAGTGAGAATAGTTCCACAGAAGTCCAAAGTGATTTAGCCCAACAGTATGAACAATAAAAATACAAGTGCAGAACAAATCCTGTAGTGTGCTTAGCTAGGATCTAAGGCCCTCCGCCAAGTGGCCACACGCAAGGCTTACCAGAGAGAATAGGCCATCCACTACAGATAGGTCAATTAGGCATAAGATATGATAATCTCCTCTGTTTCTCAATGGATAGCAGCTCACCATAAACGTTTTGTAGTGTGTTCTGGTACAAGGTTCCTCCATATCTCAGTATATTGGAAATAAGAACAGAAAACTGCTCATAGTGTAATCTGCATAAACATTATTTATTTAGGATAAAAAACATTACACTCACCTGTCCTCCAATAAAAAAGCATTTTTAACAGTCTAAAACGCAGATGGATAAAACAGAATTTGCTTCCCACACGTTTCCAAGATCAACGTAGTGACGCCACAGCAGGCTCCACCCAAGCGTTGCGTCATATCTGATGTCATCTGAACGCCACGCCGAGCCGTCACTCTTAATATAGGAAGCAGGGAAGCCAAGCCTAGTTTTGAATCCTATATAATTCCTAACAGAAACAGCTAACAGGTATCCAAAGGTATTGAATGAGAAACCACGTCTCTATGTGAGGATAAAGGACATGCCCGAGCATCCCCTTTCATTTGTTCCTATTATGATAAATAAACAGTAACAAGCATCTAAAAGAGATTTTCCAAATAAAATACTATGTTGCTTAACTTCAGTAGTGAAAAGACAGGTCACGTTCTCTTTATGCACTTTCACCTGCCTGATGAAAGGGTCCTGCACGGCTCCGAAACTTTTCACTTTTGTGATGTGTTCTCTCTGCAATAAAAGCTTTGGCCCGCATTTGAAGATCCATGGTGTGCTGGCAAATATGCGCATTGATCTATGATATCCAGTGTCCAGCTAGTAGTTGTGACAGCACCAGATGCAGATGACCCTAGTGATCCAGGAATGTGTGCAACAAGAATATAGACAAGATGAGCTCATCTATCTGCTGCTTTTCCCTCACTGTCCAATCAAAAGCTGGGGCCAGGAAGGTGACCATACCATTTTGCTTAACTTCAGTAGAGAAAAGACCAGTGGCGGCCCATAATGCAATTCGCATGGGCGCTGCCCCCCCCCATCCATTCTTCCGGCCTACTAAGCTACATGCGGGATCCGGACGCATGGATTCCAATTGAGTTTTTGTTTTTTTGAAGCACCTTCAAAAAAGGGTGGGCTCGGGCGCAGAGCACTGCGCCTTGAGCCCACCCAGTTGTGTGACAATAGCGAATGAATATTTGCTATTGTCACGCTGTTTCTCCTGATTAGGGCCAGAGGCTCTATTAGTCTTCAAAAAAGGGTGGGCTCAGGCGCAGAGCACTGCACCCTGAGCCCACCCAGTTGTGTGACAATAGCGAATGAATATTTGCACACTGTTTCTCCTGCTGGCCAATCAGGAAGCAGGTTTCCTGATTGGCCGAAAGGAGAAGTGTTCCAATTAGCCTAGGAGGAGGAGGGAGGAGGAGGGAGGAGATGCCATGATGCAGAGAAGGATAAGCAAGGGGAAGCCGTCACCCATCGCCCACGCCATAGATGGGGAAGTGCCGGGCCAAGAACTGACTGACTGGGGGGAGGTTGCAGTGGGTGGGGATGACCCGATGGGGGGGGATTTGGGTGCACTGTTTGCCCCCCCAGAAATATACCACCAGCCGCCACTGGAAAAGAGAGGTCACATTAGTAGATGAGCAAAAATACAAATCTTTTAAATGATTCAACATCTTTAAATGGAATGTTATGTACTTTAAAGACTATTCTAATAAATAGTCTTTTAAGTACATAACATCCTTCTATTAAATATGTTCCAGCTGTCTATGGATTTGTTGTAACATTTCTGCACTTTGTGTGTTTTCTATCTACCTTTTGATTTGGTTTATTTGATAGTTTAAAACTGCTGCTGTGACCAAGGTAAATCCATTCCAGGTCCAATAATGTTGTCCTTGCAGTATTTCAGGATGGGGTTGCTGGGAATTAAATGAGAAGTAATAAAATATTTGCCATGTCCCTCATCCAGGGTACTTGCAAAGACCACAATTACTCTTTAGGAGTCTTTATTGTATCCAGGGCTTGTTCTTCCCCTGGGTCCAAACCAATGGCTTCAGTATAACTATTTCAAAAGAATCCAAACTACCAAATGACCTATTCCCTTATTCTGCATTACTACAATTGGAAACAGTTAACCAACGCAACATTCATTGTTAAAAAAGACCCAGAGGCAGGGGCGGACTGACAACTCATGGGGCCCCCGGGCAGTAGAAGGTCATGGGGCCCCCTGTGTCTCCGCCCACATGCAAGCCCCACCTACACAAAGCCCCACTTACATAAATCATGAGGCACGCAGTAAGGCACATCACATGGCACACAGCAGAGCACGGGGCACATCATGGGGCACACAGTAGGGCACATCACAGGACACATAATGGGGCACCCAGCAGGGTTTATTATGCTGTACACATCAGGGCACATTATTGAGCACAGCATGGTGCATCACAGGGGGTACAGGGCACATCAGTGGGTACACAGCGGGGAACATCACAGAGCACATCAGGGAGCGTGCCGCACATCACAGGGCATGTGGCAAATAGTAGGGCACACAGCAGGGCACACAGTAGGGCACATCCTTGGGAACAGGACACAGGCGGTACACATCAGGGCACACATCCCAGGGCATGGGGCACACAGTAGAGCACATTACAGAGCACACAGTAGAGCACAACAGGCTGTACACAGCAGGGCACATCACAAGGCAAGGGGCACAGAGTAGGGCACATAAGGGGGTACACAGCAGGGCACATCACAGGCCATGGGGCACGCAGTAGGGCAAATAGCAGGGCACAAACTAAAACACAGGGCACACAGTAGAGCACTGGGATCCTCCAGACTTAACACAGTGTCTCTCAGGGTAGCCATCAGGGGCAAAGTCGAAACAGTGGGGGTGGAGGACACAGGAAGACACTGTGGGGGGGGGTGGGTGGCACAGGGGGACACTGTAGGTGGGTTGAGGGCACAGGGGGACACCATGGGGGGATAGAAGACACAGGGGGACACTGTGGGGGGTGAAGGGCACAGGGGGTCACCGTGGGGGGTGGGTGAAGGGCACAGGGGGACACTGTAGGGAGGTGGGGGGCACAGGGTGACACTGTGGGGGGGCACAGGGGGTCACTGTGGGGGGGCACAGGGGGTCACTGTGGGGAGGTGGAGGGCACAGGGGGACACTGTGGGGAGGTGGGGGACACAGGGGGACACTGTGGGGAGGTGGAGGGCTCAGGGGGAAACTGTGGGGAGATGGGGGCACAGGGGGGCACTGTGGGGAGGTGGAGGGCTCAGGGGGACACTGTGGGGAGGTGGGGGGCACTGTGGGGAGGTGGAGGGCTCAGGGGAAAACTGTAGGGAGGTGGGGGGGGAACAGGTGGACACTGTGGGGAGGTCGGGGGCACACTGTGGGGAGGTGGAGGGCTCAGGGGGACAATGTGGGGAGGTGGAGGGCTCAGGGGGAAACTGTGGGGAGGTGGGGGGCTCAGGGGGAAACTGTGGGGAGGTGGAGGGCTCAGGGGGAAACTGTGGGGAGGTGGAGGGCTCAGGGGGAAACTGTGGGGAGGTGGGGGGGTACAGGGGGACACTGTGGGGAGGTGGAGGGCTCAGGGGGAAACTGTGGGGAGCTGGGGGGTACAGGGGGACACTGTGGGGAGGTGGAGGGCTCAGGGGGAAACTGTGGGGGGGGGGTGGGGGGCACAGGGGGACACTGTGGGGAGGTGGAGGGCTCAGGGGGACACTGTGGGGAGGTGGAGGGCTCAGGGGGACACTGTGGGGAGGTGGAGGGCTCAGGGGGACACTGTGGGGAGGTGGAGGGCTCAGGGGGACACTGTGGGGAGGTGGAGGGCTCAGGGGGACACTGTGGGGAGGTGGAGGGCTCAGGGGGACACTGTGGGGAGGTGGGGGGCACAGGGGGACACTGTGGGGAGGTGGGGGGCTCAGGGGGACACTGTGGGGAGGTGGGGGGCACAGGGGGACACTGTGGGGAGGTGGGGGGCACAGGGGGACACTGTGGGGAGGTGGGGGGCTCAGGGGGACACACTGGGGAGGTGGGGGGCTCAGGGGGACACACTGGGGAGGTGGGGGGCTCAGGGGGAAACTGTGGGGAGGTGGGGGGCACTGTGGGGAGGTGGAGGGCTCAGGGGAAAACTGTGGGGAGGTGGGGGGCACAGGGGGACACTGTGGGGAGGTGGAGGGCTCAGGGGAAAACTGTGGGGAGGTGGGGGGCACAGGGGGACACTGTGGGGAGGTGGAGGGCTCAGAGGGACACTATGGGGAGGTGGAGGGCTCAGGGGGACACTGTGGGGAGCACAGGGGGACACTGTGGGGAGGTGGAGGGCTCAGGGGGAAACTGTGGGGAGGTGGGGGGCACAGGGGGACACTGTGGGGAGGTGGAGGGCTCAGGGGGACACTGTGGGGGGCACAGGGGGACACTGTGGGGAGGTGGAGTGCACAGGGGGCACTGTGGGGAGTTGGGGGGCACAGGGGGACACTGTGGGGAGGTGGGGGGCACAGGGGGACACTGTGGGGAGGTGGAGGGCTCAGGGGGACACTGTGGGGAGGTGGAGGGCTCAGGGGGACACTGTGGGGGGCACAGGGGGACACTGTGGGGAGGTGGAGGGCTCAGGGGGTCACTGTGGGGGGCTCAGGGGGAAACTGTGGGGAGGTGGAGGGCTCAGGGGGACACTGTGGGGAGGTGGAGGGCACAGGGGGACACTGTGGGGAGGTGGAGGGCTCAGGGGGACACTGTGGTGAGGTGGAGGGCTCAGGGGGACACTGTGGGGAGCACAGGGGGACACTGTGGGGAGGTGGGGGGCACAGGGGGACACTGTGGGGAGGTGGAGGGCTCAGGGGGAAACTGTGGGGAGGTGGGGGGGGCACAGGGGGACACTGTGGGGAGGTGGAGGGCTCAGGGGGACACTGTGGGGAGGTGGAGGGCTCAGGGGGAAACTGTGGGGAGGTGGGGGGCACAGGGGGACACTGTGGGGAGGTGGAGGGCTCAGGGGGACACTGTGGGGAGGTGGAGGGCTCAGGGGGAAACTGTGGGGAGGTGGAGGGCTCAGGGGGACACTGTGGGGAGGTGGAGGGCTCAGGGGGACACTGTGGGGAGGTGGAGGGCTCAGGGGGACACTGTGGGGAGGTGGGGGGGCACAGGGGGACACTGTGGGGAGGTGGAGGGCTCAGGGGGACACTGTGGGGAGGTGGGGGGGCACAGGGGGACACTGTGGGGAGGTGGAGGGCTCAGGGGGAAACTGTGGGGAGGTGGGGGGCACAGGGGGACACTGTGGGGAGGTGGGGGGCACAGGGGGACACTGTGGGGAGCACAGGGGGACACTGTGGGGAGGTGGGGGGACACTGTGGGGAGGTGGGGGGACACTGTGGGGAGGTGGGGGGCACAGGGGGGCACTGTGGGGAGGTGGAGGGCTCAGGGGGAAACTGTGGGGAGGTGGGGGGCACAGGGGGACACTGTGGGGAGTTGGGGGGCACAGGGGGACACTGTGGGGAGGTGGGGGGACACTGTGGGGAGGTGGGGGGCACAGGGGGACACTGTGGGGAGGTGGGGGGCACAGGGGGACACTGTGGGGAGGTGGGGGGCACAGGGGGACACTGTGGGGAGGTGGGGGGCACAGGGGGACACTGTGGGAGGGAAGCTGTGCAGCAACTTTTTAATAGCAGCATGTGTTACAAGCTGCTGCACTTTCCTTCCTAGATGCAGAGTAGCGCGGGAAGCGGCTGTATACAGACCTCTCGTGATGCGCTCCTCCTCCTCACCCGCCCCTCCTCTTTTCTGTCCGTCCGAGGTGATGACAGATACAAGCACCTGGGATGGACGGGAGGGAAGGAGGGGCCAGCGGGGAGGAGGAGGAGCGCATCACGAGAGGTCTGTATACACTGCAGTCTCTTAGCAGTGAGCAGGGACCCGATCTGCCCGTCAATCACAGCTAGCTGACGGGTAGGTCGGGCCCGAAGTGAAAGCTGTCATGGGGCCCCCTACTGGCCACGGGCCCTCGGTCAGCGTCCGAACTGCCCGATGGTCAGTCCGCCCCTGCCCAGAGGTCTCCACCTGTTAACACAAATTGACAGCAGTCGTCTTAATAAGGTGCAAACAGCCACATCTGTTGTATACTAAAATATATTTAATGCCATACAATAGTGTGCAGTTTCCAGACACAGCATGAGTACACCGATAAAAAGGTGCAGTTTATACATACAAAATACAAAAGTGGAAAACCATTAATTCTGTTGGGTGGGTGGAAATGACGTCAATAAATACAATTACATGGAAACTAAATAGATACCATCGTTTTTTGTCCCGCAGCGGAAAAGGGATATTCAGAAATGTCAAGGCTGCAGCATACAACAAGACAGACACAATTTTATGAAAATTCAAGCCTGAATCACAAAACATTAAACTGATACAAAAAATGAGAATTCAGAATATTTGGGTAAAGAAAGATAATGCATTACCGTGTTTGACAATAACCTCCAAACTGTGTGGAGGCAAGGGAGTGGGGGAGACATACCGAACACAATGCCACCCTCATTTCTCCAAATTCACAAGCCCATAACAAAAATAGTCAGATGGAAATCTCATGTATGTGCTAGGCATTCATAGGAGGTAATACACTGAACAAAAGAAATCGACCAGCTGAAGGCACATATTGACACAAAGCAGATCAGCTAGAAAGAAAAGCATCAGTGTCATAAACCTCCATTAGGACCAAGCCTCTTAATGGCCCTGTCAAAAAACAGTCATACAACAGTCTGTTGAATGGTTTGAGCACATACACATCCTGAGTCTGGGCTTTTTTTTACCATAATAAATTCTATATGTAGCACACCCCACATAAGAGCTGCATGGTTAGGATTCCCCACTGCTACACAGCCAGGCCCACAGCATTTCCTTCATGCATTCCAACACAGAAAATCAGTCCTTGGCTTGTTTTTTTGTTGTTTATCAGGGGTTCATAACTTAGATGGGGTAAGGGATTTATGGGATGCCCAACTTGAAAAATGTCCAGAACACAGAACAAAGGAGACAACTCCGTCCTTATTTACACAAAGTCTTCTTTTTCCTTTCTCCTGCACAAACTTGGTTCACATATGCTGATCCCTCCAGGGGAACTAATAAACACGGTCGTATTTTCCGACGGAAAATGTGTGATAGGACCTTGTTGTCGGAAATTCTGACCGTGCGTAGGCTCCATCACACATTTTCCATCGGATTTTCCGACACACAAAGTTTACAAAGTTTGAGAGCAGGATATAAAATTTTCCGACAACAAAATCCGTTGTCGGAAATTCCGATCGTGTGTATACAAATCCGACGGACAAAGTGCCACGCATGCTCATTATAAATAAAGAGATGAAAGCTATTGGCCACTGCCCCGTTTATGGTCCCGAGGTACGTGTTTTACGTCACCGCGTTCAGAACGATCGGATTTTCCGACAACTTTGTGTGACCGTGTGTATGCAAGACATCCGTCGGAAAAAATCCATGGATTTTGTTGTCGTAATGTCCGAACAAAGTCCGACCATGTGTACGGGGCATAACAGTCTTTTGTGTTAATTCAGCAACTGCCCATTACAGGCTGGGAACATCCTGTCCCTTAGTGGATAATGTAGTAAAACAGTGAGTGTGGAGTGAACTGCATATCCTACTGCCTTCTTGTAGACCCTGAGCCCAGTTCTGCTGTCGCAGAAGATACTAGACTACCTGGCTGCTTGCTTCCCCAGTCCTCCCTGACTGGCGCACTTCCATGGAGATTCCCCAGGGCAAGGATGAAGTCTTCAGAGAGCACTTCTACAAATGACAGCCTCCCCCCTTGTGTTGTCCCTGCACTGTGCTGATATTATTCCCTGTCTATGCTTGCTCTTTCCTGCTGCCTCTTCTGGCATGAATCCCTCCAGTTGTCTCCTATGCTGGGATTCTTCCAGGCCAGCCTCCCAAGCTACAGCCTGAGGTAAAACCCCTCTCTGGCAGGGGTCCCTCAAGGGCCACCAACAGCCTTTCCTCAGCACTCCATCTTCATCTTCTCCCCGACTCCCCTGCTGGCATGGCCCATGTCTAGTTATGGGATTTTCTCAGTCCCCTGCCAGTCCAATTCAGTGGATCGGCTGCAGTCCCAAAAAATTTTTATGGCAGCTCCTCTTCACCTCCACCCTCTAGTTCAATAACATTCTCCAATATTCCAGATACCAGAGAGCTGCCAGGATGAGTCATCATGCCCTGGCCTCTAATAACCCTGACCTAATAAGTTGGCTCAGGTTTAATCCTAGAGCCAGGCTATGCTTTTACCTACACTACTCTTCTAGTAGCACACATTACTGTGTTGTTTATTAGGGGTTGATAACTTGGACGGCGTAAAGAATGTATGGGGTGCCCAACTTGAAAAATATCCACAACTATCAACAAAGGGGACAACACCCTCCCTATTTACACAAAGTCCTCTTTTTCTTTCCTCCTGCACAAACTTGGTTAATATAAGCTCCTGCTGATCATTTCAGGGGAACTAACAGTCTTCTGTGTTAATTCAGCAACTGCCCATTACAGTCTCTCCCCTTGTGTTGTCCCCGCACTGTGCTGATATTACGCACTGTCTTTGTTTGCTCTTTCCCGCTGCCTCTTCTGGCATGAATCCCTCCAGTTGCCTCCTATGCTGGGATACTTCCAGGCCAGCTATCCCGAGCTCCAGCCCGAGGTAAAACCCCTCCCCAGCAGGGGTCCCTCAAGGGCCACTGACAGCCTTTCCTCAGCACTCCATCTCCGTCTTCCACCCGACTCCCCTGCTGGCATGACCTATGTCTATTTATGGGATTTTCTCAGTCCCCTGCCAGCCCACTTCTGGGGATTGGCTGAGGTCCCATAAATTTTCATGGCAGCTCCTCTTCACCTACGCCCTCTAGTTTTAGAGCATTTTCCAATATTCCAGATACCAGGGGAAGTCACCAGAGAGCTTCCAGAATGAGCCATCCAGCCCTGGCCTCTAATAACCCTGACCCAATTTAATGACTCAGGTTTAATCCTAGAGCCAGGCTATGCTTTTATCTACACTACTCTTCTAGTAGCACACACTAGAGGGTGCTACATATTCATAATTCACATTTTTACACTAATGTACAAGAAAATAACAATCTGTTAGACACTTTTCTCTGACCCTTCCACAAAGTAGAATTTGCAGTCTGAGGCAGCCATTCACTGCACCAAACCCTGTCACATGGGGGTTAGTGAACTGCGTCCCCAACTATATGCAAATTCTGCAAATCTGTATTAACATGTCATTTTGGGGGATTTACTGCAGCACATTAGTATGGTAGGCAGCAATGCTGAAGATAAGCTATGGTATCAGATGATGTCCGCTGTACCTTGGGGGTTGGTTTACTAACCAAAGAATGTATACAGAAACAAAATACAGTATGTACAAGGTGTGACAATTTAATTCCCGGAATGGACTGTAAAAAACAAAAGTGTTTGCTTACCTGCACACTAGCAGCTGTTGTCACCTTCAGAGTAGTACTCTAGTGAATCTACACAATTTTCTAGACAATGTGCCACTACCGGAACCTTTCCTAAAATTTGTTTTTTCAGACCGATGTGCAGGATCTTTGTTGTGGCGCACTAAATGTTCGGAGTGTCAACAAATCTGTGTCCTTTTAAGCCACTTTTTAATTTTGGAAACAGCCAAAAGTCCAAGGGTGCTAAGTCAGGGGAATAAGGTGGTTGGTTAAGTTTTGGAATGAATTTCTGGGGCAGGAAAACCGTGAACACTTAACACATCTTGTGGAGGAGCATTGCCATAGCCTGTTTCTGTTTTTCCTCCGAAGAGATTCCCGTAACCTTTTTATTTTCCACATTTGCATCCGTCCTTTGCATTTTTGGCTGCCCAATTCTTGTGTCATCATGGACATTTTCCCGCCCCTCTTTAAACCAACTATGCCATTCAAAAACACTTGAAGTCTTCAAGGAATCTTTACCATAATTGAAAAAACCCTAAATAAACTCTGTATATCATAAACATACAAAATGTGATATATGAATCTGATTAAATGTCACAAATAAAAGGATTGCGTACAATATTGAAAGTCCCAATATTAAAGTCCCAATGTGATGATATAATATAAAAAGTGTCAGTTCTCCAAGTGGACTTGTTTTGATGTCATATAAAGTGCCAGTGCTCCTAAGGAACAGAACATTGTGCTCCACTCCACAGTGCTTTTAGTGCCCCACATGGACTAACACTTTACTATATGTAATTGACCAACTATTACGGTACAATTACAATAGCGCTTGTGAGGCAGTCCCCTAGTTGATCAATACCACTTGACTTTGCCAGATGATACTCAGCATGCCAGATAATAACACTCAGAGGGAAGGATGACAGGCTGAAGATCTCATAGCGTAAAATCCCTCCAATACATGTGCTCCTTTTCACTCCTTTTATGTTCCATTTCAAGTATTTAAAAAATTGTGTATCCACAGCGCAGAAAATGTTTTCATTATAACGCTTACCATAAGCCTGTTGTAACAGAGCTAAAGTTTCACTCACACTTTTGTAAATTTTCACACAAATTTGGATGTGAATCCACTGCTCCAGATTCCAGTTACACACTCAATGTGGATAGGGGTATCACTTCTGTGTGCTATAGTATTCATGTTTGTAATATAACAACAAATATGTGTACCAAATACACATATAGTACATTACATTGTACTACCCTATGATTAAGCTCTGGTGGGCATAGAGAAACATGTCAGGGGGCGTTGCTTTGGCAGAGACTCATGGGCTGAGGCCATTTTCAAGTCTACACTAGATGGATAGGCTGGATGGGAGTGCGGAGCTTCTTTGATTTTATGATTGCATCACTTCAGATTAGCACCTTTTGCAGCCTGCACCTTTCTCCCTGGTGGCTGCGAGAGTTTGGTTTACCCAGCTTGAGAGGCGTTCATAATCTAGTACCAAGGTCACAGGAAGTTCCAGCATATTAATTGTCAAGTCTTCCCCCATGGGGACCAGGTCCCCTGCACTGACAGGTGATCCTGGTCTCCTCCCCATCCTGATCGGCGGGGGTCCATTGTTAGTACCTTCCAGGAAAAAAAGAATTGCTTGTCTCCAACCTCACTGAAGACATCCACCACTGTAGACATTGGGATTTAAAGACATTAGAGAATCCAACAACCGAGTCCTTGTGTCCCGCCTAGACTGGACATTCTGTTGCAGAGGCCTGGAAAACTGAGAACCCACCCAACCTCTGCAGGGTGCAAACCGTGAAATATAAATTGTGCTCCAACTGATGAAGGGATTAACTCCGATCAGCAAATAATACAGGTATCCAAAAAGGGCCACCCCCAGACCCTCAAAAGGCCTAAAAATGCGACTAGGTCCTTTGTAAATGCTCACAGAACCAAGCAGCACCACAAACTGAAAAATGACATATTTCTATTGCAAACCGCAAAAAAACCTCAGATGAGACAGGAGGTCAGGGCTGAAGTAAACTGATGCGAGTAAAAGTCCTGGCTGGAGCAAAGCCATTCGAAACCGCCATACTTTGGAAAATTTGTCAGTTATGGAAACGTAAGAAGGTATGAATAAATGCTGAGAACCCCTTCTTATTCTGGAAGTGGCACAATTACTTCCCTGAGCAAGCAGGGGAGAAAAGAGACATGCTTTTGCGGATTCATAGAAAAATCTGCAAATGCCTACAAACGTCCCCCCACCTGTATGAATATTTATCTGCTGATTAGACTCTTCCTGCCCACAAACGTCCAGACCTTTCTGGGCCAGCCAAAAAGAAGCAGTCAATCCTGCAACTGCTGGAACATAGAACAGACCAAAACAATCAACACAGCCATACTATTTACAATGGGGCAAAACTAAATTTGTCTAACAACAAACAGCAGCTCCACTGGGTACAGTGAGCTACAATTAAATTTACCTAACTCTAGCACTCATCTAGGAGGTTGCTAGATGTAGGTGTAAACAGGCGCAATTGAAAACCATGGGATTTGGATGCTGAGTGTTTTAGAGCTTCAAGCTACGAAATGCTCAGGTGCGAATGGGGCTCGATACTGCGCTCTACTTTCATCTAAATGGGTGCAAGTGATACTATATTTCATTATTAAATATGTAAGCAGAAGAAAATTGACAAAGTGTCAAACGTCACCAGAGTTAGTAATTACAGAGCTTGTACAGTAATAAAACATTTCAGCAATATGGTACATATGCAAATGAGAGGTTAAGGAGTTGAGAAGAGGGGAATCTATGAGAGAGGGTGCTATTTACAACACAGTAATTTGCAAAAGACAAAAACTTTAGATGAAGAGAGGCCTCTACAGGATACCTAGAGTGAGCTATATCCTGCCTTAAAACGCCAGGATAATTTTTACTATTAGATACTTGCTGTGCAGTCCGAATGATTCAGCCACTTGTGTCAGTGCTTCCAGAAGGGTGCACATTTGCAGTTTTTAACTGCAAACAACAGTTTTAAATTGTGTGCTAGTGTTCAGGTGTTGAAGAAAGAGAGAGCGATCCGGAGGCTCAGTTCGTTTCCAGGCAGCAGCTATCGTTCTCCTGGCCTCTATGATGCCATGTACAGAGAAAGGGGTTTGTGTTGAAGCCCAGGATTCGTGGTGTAGTAAGAGGAGTTCTGTTGCAGGGTTGCCTTCCATAGGGACTGTTGATACAGAGGATAGAAAGTTGAAGACAACGTTCCAGAATGGCATTATTACAGGGCATTCCCACCATATGTGTAGTAGGGATCCGTGGCTTCCGCATTCCCTCCAGCACAATGGTGACGGGGGATGGAAAGATTTTAGCCAATTTAGTAGGGTAGTAGTACCATCTGTGAAGAATCTTTAGGGATGATTCTCAATGGGTGGGGTATTTTGAGGATGTGATAAGTAGTTGAGAGGCCTTTCGCCATTGATGTGTATTGAATTCTTGTGAGAGTTCGGCTTCCCATAATTCCATAGAGGGTGTTTTGTTTGAGAAAAGGTTGTGGTTGATAGTGTGGTAGAGGAATGAAATGCCTTTGTTCTTTGGAGATGCACCGGTAAAGAAGGATAAAGAAAGATATTATATCTTTCTTTAGTAGTGGGTTCGTTTGTTGATAGTTGAGAGGATAGATTGAGTTCGGAGGTATATTGAGTTCAGAGTAATTATATAATGTAAGGTTAAATTTCCCTTTTTATTGGTATATTGATTTTGTTCAATTGAATGTTTTTTATATGTAATAAATTATATTTTTATTGAAAATGATTGTCTGTCTATCAGTACCGGGATAGTCCATTAGCAATTTTCCTTGGTTTGAGTGAGTGAGAGGACAGCCTCAGCAACTGTCCGCACCCTCTTTCCTCCCTTTTTCCATCTATTTTGGATGATGGTACTTTTTATACCTTAATTGTATGACCTAATATCTGAGGCTGTTCTCAAAAATTTCACTATAATTTATTTGATGTATGGAGGAGCTTTATGAGATGAGCTTAATGCCCAGATATTTGATTATTGAGTGGGGGAATTATCAGCTTGCTTTTATAGAATTCTGTAGCGATGTAGAGACGTCTGTAGCGCAAAATCGGAAATTGTTCAGGGCATTTTTCAAACCAAAACGTCCAACACCAACGGTCATATTTTAGACCTTCCACTGCCCATTTTATCACAACCAATTCTCCGATTTGCTGAATATGCTTCAGAATTTGGTGACTGGCAGTGCTGAAAAGAGTCACAGATTCATAAGCAGTAACAAATTAAATTAAATAATGATTGAAATGGGTGAAGTTATTAAACTGCAGTTTAGCGTTTTAACATTGGCAAGGTGCCTGATTGAATTTCTCAGGAAACGTAAATTTAGCACAGATGGTCATTACACAGTTCCAGAATGAAATGCCCTTATCATTAATATGAGGAGAATGCTCTTTTATTTCTCAGATTTTTAAACTCTGATTGAGGGGTGCTGAGCTCAATCCTAGGTGTTCCATGTTGCTGGACACAACACTCACAGACAGATTTGGGCTTTAATGAAATGGTGCCATCTGTTAGTGATATACTACAACTGGAGCTATGTCTCAGAGCTCCTGCAATGCCGCACATCCTCTGTCCCTGGAACATACAGTAAGAGCAGTTAGTCTGCAAATGAGGCCGTATTGCTGTTTTATTATTTGTTGAAGAGAGTGGAGCTGAAAACTAAAATCTTTTGCTCCACAAAGTTTACTTACACAATTGTTCTCCCCAAAAGTTTTCTTATCTTGTTATTCTTTATAGTTGGTACTAGCAAGAAGTTACATTTTGTATGTGATATATGATAAATTAACAACACTTAGGGGTTGATTTACTAAAGGGAAAAAGACTGTACACCTTGCAAAATGCAATTTCCCTCTGCAAGTGCAGTTGCTCCAGAGCTTAGTAAATGAGCAGAAACTCTGCTGACTGCCATCATTTAATCATGTGCAAGCATTAATGCATTTTTTTTTATTTTCCTTGGTCATGATTGAGTACTCTTTCAAAAGTGAAGCCTTACCTCATTTACTATGCTCGGGAGCAACTGCACTCACAGAAGCCTATTTGCCTTTAGTAAATCAACCCCTTAGAGTCCATTCACATCATTGTGCCTTTGCCAGGTTGCCCTTGAGAAAGTCCAGGAAGGGATGCAACGCGTCAATCGGGTGGAGTTTCATGACATCATTACATTGGGTGGAGCTTGGCACCATCTTGGATCGCTGGCTTGTCATTTTCTCTGCTATTGAGTGAGAGAGTTTTTGAAGAGATATCCTGTGCATTTATTTTTTTAATTCAATAAAATCGTAAAGCTTTATACTATGGAGTTCCCCTCTACTTTTGTTCCCTGAGTGCCACATTAAGGAACATCTGGGAACATGGAAGGGGAAGGTTAAACTTCCTAACAGAAACATTGAGAGTGTGCATTAGGACACATTATCATTGCTTTTTGACCTCTGTGTAACACAGTTAGGTCCAATTTTTAAGATAAGGGTACATCCATCTGTGCACAGCGGTGGTGTTTGCTTACAATGTTATGAAGATTTAAAGCCATGGTGAAGATATTCTAATACCTGGTGGGATTTCCATTTGTTGAGACTATACAGTGAGTATAGAAAATAATCATCCCCCTTTAAAATAACCATATTGTGTTGCTTTGCAGAGTTAAATGAAGACAGGCACAATTTATGTTTTAGCCAGCTGTATTTACCAGTGCAACTTATGAGATCCAAGTGAAAGATATAGCACCAACCTGTCAGAAAAAATAAAAAAAATTCAAAAACAAAAATCACTGAGTTGGAAAAAGGATCACCCCCTTTATGTCAGTATTTTCTTGGAACACATTTTGCTTTAATTGCAGCCTTTAGTCTGTTGCGATATGTCTCTATTAACCTTGCACATCTAGACTTTGCAATATTTGCCCACTCTTCTTTGCAGAACTGCTCAAGTTCAATTTGATGGTGATCCATTGTGGACTGCAGTCTTCAAGTCATTCCACGGATTTTCAGTCGGGTTTAAGTCTGGGCTCTGACTAAGCCATGCAAGGACACTCACCCTTTACTCCTTCAACTACTGTGTGATCATTTTTGCTGTTTGCTTTGGGTCATTTTCATATTGGAAGGTAAACCTTCTTCCCAATGACAATTTTCTGTATGAGCACTATGTATCAGCAAAAATTCCCCACCAAAAACACTGAGCCCTAATCTGCATGCTTACCTCCTGAGCATAAATTTCCCCTCCTTCCAGTACAAATCCATCCCCCTGCTGTTGCCCCCCCATCCTTACCCTGCTTGGGGTGCACAAGCGCCTCTTCTCTGTGTAGTTGGGCGATGATAAAGCTGCTTTCCATCTAACACTTGCACGGATCCATTGCTGATCTCGCCTCTCCAGATCCAATCTGGAGCTGATCCCTCTCCTCTCCCAGATAGCTGATCCTTTCCCTTCACACTCCGGGGAGACGGCAGTGGTCACTGGGAAGAGAAGCACAGATATACAGGTAGATCGGTGGCTCCCAGCCTGAAATTTCAGAATTGGTTCGACATGGAGAATCCAGACTAAAGAAAAGCAAACCACCCGACCCTCCGATGAGGATGGCCATCTCCCAGATGGCCCCGTACATCCTCCCCCCTGCTCCCGGCCAATAGGGTTGCTTCTCCTCTCAGCCAATTGGATCTTAAGACCCACTTCCTGATTGGCTGGGAGGAGAAGCAGGAAGAGAATAGCGAATATTACTTCGCTATTGTCACACAACTGGGTGGGCTCAGGGTGCAGTGCTCTGCACCCCGAGCCCACCCTTTTTTGAAGCAAATTAGGGCCTCAGGCTCTAATCATGTGCTTAAAAAAAAACCAAAAAACATTGGTATCTGTGCATCCGGGTCTCTGCATGTAGATTAGGGGTGGGGCGCATGGATTAGAGGGGTGGCGCCCCTGTGCCCCTAATGGAGCGGCCGCCATTGACAAGGAGGATGAAGACATTGATTAAGGAGGTTGAACTGGATAGTGCAAAATCTGGTGCAGCTGTGCATGGTAACCAATTATCTATTAACTTTAGCTTGTTCATTTTATGCTTTGACAAAAAAAATAAAAACCTGGAAGCTGATTGATTTCTATGCAGAGCTGCAACAGATTTTGCCCTCTCCAGTTTTAGTAAAACAATCCCAATATGTCACAGAAAATGTCTCTTTCCATTGGCCAAAACAAACGCCTGGAGCTTGACAATACATGAAAAACACATGCACTACATGTTTGAAAAACATTTGCATATGGAAAATGCCTGAATACACTAAACCTCAAATGTGAAAGGGTGCTCAAAATTGCATGAATACACTCACGCTCATGTATGAATTGGGGCTTAAGGTTGTTATAAAAAACATTAGCTCATTGTTTAAACCAATATAAATGACTGATTTTATTGTGTGACAGGCAGACCTTGTTACTTTGGTTTCAACAAAGTATATCCTTTTTTTCTTATCATGCTGCTTGTTTATATATTTAATAAACCTTTTAAATCGCTGCTTTGGATTTGTCGTAGCCTAATACCCGTATTAACTCTGCCAGTCCAGTTATTACAATTTGGATTGGCAGTGCAAAGCTGGGGTAGGCAACCATTTCATCCTAGTGTGCTGAAAAACATTTGTAGGAAATTGTTCCCCAATATATAAAATAAACTGTCTACTTCATACCCTCAATCATGAAAAGGAAATGTTTGCCACTGACCAGGGGTGTAGATATTTTTTTTTTCCTGTTTTTTGTTCAGCTCTCTCAAAATATATAGTAAGATAGTTTAACTGATATCCCAAGGTTTTTGCAAATTTGAAGTCACCCCTTTGGGTGCCTAGAGGAGAAGAATGAGGTGGCTTGCCTAGCCTAACACTCGAGATTACATGCAAAGTGCAGGGGTCAGGTTTATGTAATGTACATAGTGCAGGGGTGAGAAGCAAATACATGATGTTTTTCTAGGCAGCTGCCCAGGTGTGGGAATCCTGTGTACCCTTCTCTGGTGGTGCACTTGTCTTCTTCTCCCCCAAAAATTTTCTAATATGTCCATGACTGACTCTCAGGAAGCTCCCTGCAACCCTCTCCATGTCAGGAACTTAGGTCCCTACATTACCCTCCCTGCTATAAAAAAGTAGACCACTCTGCCATACAGCGGGAGCTGCTCTAGAGTTTTGTTGGTGTCACAGTCAAACTGTCCCTGCTCTACCCCCTAAATCCCTAAATTAGCGGTCCCCAACCTTTTTGACACCAGGGACCTCTTTCGGTGTAGCCAATTTTTACAGGGACCGAGGGGGGGGGTGGATGGGGAAGGCGGTTCATGGAGTTTTCACAGTCCTCCTTGCAGTCATGGCCCCATCACAGTCCTCCTTGCAGTCATGGCCCCATCACAGTCCCCCTTGCAGTCATGGCCCCCCCATCACAGTCCTCCTTGCAGTCATGGCTCCCCCATCACAGTCCTCTCTGCAGTCATGCCCCCATCACAGTCCTCCTTGCAGTCATGCTCCCCATCCCCATCACAGTCCTTCCTGCAGTCATCGCCCCCAATCACAGTCTTCCCTGCAGTCATGGCTCCTCATCATGTCCTCCTTGCAGTCATGCACCCCCAATCACAGTTCTCCCTGCAGTCATGCCCCTCCTTCCATTACAGTCCTCTCTGTAGTCATGCCCCCATCTCAGTCCTCCTTGCAGTCATACCCCCCCATCACAGTCCTCCCTGCAATCATGGCCCCCATCAATAAACAACCACGAAAGGTGCTACTACCCCAAATTAATGAAACCCCTCTTGAGCTGTCGGGTGCAGGATGTGCAGTTGCTCAGCTGCCAAAGTGATGAATGGATAAACGACAATCTGCAACTCCATACATGCTCTTTAAATCAGTCCAAATATTTTATATCTCCATAAAGATAAAAGTAAAGCAGAGGTAGATTCGTTTTAGCCGCAATGGCCTTGTTCACCCCATCAAGTCCTCCCTGCAGTCACGGACCCCCTATCATAGTCATTCCTGCAGTCATGGTTCCCCATCATAGTACTCCCTGCAGTTATGCCTCCCCTCAATCACAGTCCTTGCTGCAGTCATGCCTCCCCCCCATCATAGTGCTCCTTGGAGTCATGCCCCCATCACAGTCCTCCTTGCAGTCAATCTCCCCATCCCCATCACAGTCCTCCCTGCAGTCATGCCCCCCCCCCCCCCAATCACAGTCTTCCCTGCAGTCATGGCTCCTCATCAAGTCCTCCTTGCAGTCATGCCCCCCCAATCACAGTTCTCCCTGCAGTCATGCCCCTCCTTTCATCACAGTCCTCTCTGCAGTCATGCCCCCATCACAGTCCTCCTTGCAGTCATGGCCCTCATCACAGTCCTTTTTGCAGTCACGCCTCCCATCATAGTCCTCCTTGCAGTCATGCCCCCCATCACAGTCCTCCCTGCAGTCATGGCCCCCATCACAGTCCTCCCTATAGTCATGCCCCCATTACAGTCCTCCCTGCAGTCATGGCCCCTTTACAGTCCTCCCTACAGTCATCGCTTCCCATCACAGTCCTCCCTGCAGTCATGGCCCCTCATCACAGTCCTCCCTGCAGTCATGGCTTCTCATCAAGTCCTCCTTGCAGTCATGCCCCCCCCCATCACAGTCCTCGCTGCAGTCATGCCCCCCATCACAGTCCTCCTTGCAGTCATGGCCCCCCATCACAGCAGTGCTGTATTTTGGCCTAGGCCAACAAGGCCCAGGCCTAGGGTGGCACTTTGTGGGGGGGGGGGGCGGCGGCCGCACCCCCCCGCACGAAAAAAGCCCCCCCTCTGCCTCACGAGTCCAGCTTTCCTGGCCGAGCGTCTCTCCATGGAGCACACACAGCGTGTGCTCACAGTTCCCCCCTACCCTTCCCCTCTGCACAGAGGGAGAGAGAACTTGTCAGCCTCTCCTCCAGTGTTGTGATTCCCGGGGTCGGATTGTGTCTTCAGTGGGCAGACTCAGCTACAGTCTGTATATTCTGGAGGGTGAGAATAAAATCCTGATCCTCTTCACTGTCTCTCCTCACACAGGGCTTATCTGTGCTTTTACTTTGTTTCTCTTATCATCTCCCTGTGATCTGAAATACGACTTTTTGATAATTAACCCTTTGTGTCATTGCTGTGCTTTACTACTCTGCTTCAATGGACACATGTACACTGCTGCTTACATATATGGTTAACTCTTTACAGCTCAAAATCTGCAGGCTGGTGATTCTGGAATCAATGGCATTTAACAACTTAGTGCCTGCTTGTATATGTGGTTAACCTTTCATAGCTCCTTGTATCTCTAAGCCCCGGTTCACATTGATGCTACTTTGAAATCACGCTACTTCACTTGAAGTAGCACGATTTCAAAGTAGCAAGGTCAGTGCGATTTCAGGTGCTACTTGATAGACATTTGTGTGGCTTCATTCACAGATGTCTATTGAAGTCGCACCTGAAGTCGGCAAAAGTAGTACAGAAACTACTTTTGTAAATCGGTGCGACGCTGCAAAATCAGTGTCGCACCGATTGGAACAGTGCCATTGCCTCCAATAGCCTGCGACTTTTCATGCGATTTGATCTCTCAAATCGCATGACAAATTGCTCCAATGTGAACCTAGGCTTGGGCTCAGTTCACACTGGCTTTGATGGGCACTGACGAGGCTGCACTTATGGGCACTGACGAGGCTGCACTGATGAGGCTGCTTTGATGGGCACTGACAAAGCTGCACTGATGAGGCTGCTTTGATGGGCACTGACGAGGCTGCACTGATGAGCACTAATGAGACAGCTTTGATGGGCACTAATGAGACAGCTTTGATGGGCACTGATGAGGCAGCTTTGATGGGCACTGATGAGGCAGCTTTGATGGGCACTGATGAGGCTGCTTTGATGGGCACTGATGAGGCTACTTTGAAGGGCACTGATGAGGCTGCATTGCTGGGCACTGATGAGGCAGCTTTGATGGGCACTGATGAGGCAGCTTTGATAGGCACCGATGAGGCTGCTTTGATGGGCACCGATGAGGCTGCTTTGATGGGCACCAATGAGGCTGCATTGCTGGGCACCGATGAGGCTGCATTGCTGGGCACTGATGAGGCTGCATTGATGGGCACTGATGAGGCTGCATTGATGGGCACTGACGAGGCTGCTTTGATGGGCACTGACGAGGCTGCTTTGATGGGCACTGACGAGGCTGCTTTAATGGGCACCGATGAGGATGCTTTGATGGGCACTGATGAGGCTGCACTTGGTACCCACTTTTAACCACTTCAATACTGGGCACTTTAACCCCCCCCCTCCTTCCCAGACCAATTTTTAGCTTTCAGCGCTGTCACATTTTGAATGACAATTGCGCGGTCATACAACACTGTACTCAAATTACATTTTTATTTTTTTTTTCACACAAATAGAGCTTTTCTTTGGTGGTATTTAATCACCGCTGGGATTTTTATTTTTTACGCTACAAATAAAAAAAGACTGAACATTTAAAAAAAAAAAAGCATTTTTCTTAGTTTCTGTTATAAAATTTTGCAAATAAGTATTTTCTTTTGATAAATTTTGACCAAAAATGATGCTACTACATTTCTTTGGTAAAAATAACCCAAAACAGTGTTTATTTGGTGTTGGCAGTGATGGGGGACAGACAGATGTTTTATGGGGACACAGACATGTGTATGGGGACAGGGGTGCTTGGTGTACTGTTTGTGGGGTGATCTGTAACAGCTCTCTGTGTAAAATCATTCTCGCACAGAGAGCTGTCACAGATCTGCAGTCGTCCCCCCCCCACCGCACTGAGCTTGGCGGGGAGAACTGTCACAGACACATGCGTCTCTGTTTACATTGTAACGGCTGTGATTGGACACAGCCGTCACGTGATCGGGAGGGCCGATCACAGCGCCCATATCCCGATCTCTGCTCAGCTGGATTCTGTGATCATTATGATCACAGGATCGAGCCACAGCGCGCCTTGTGGTTGTGCTGCGAGCACTCGCTCTGAGGAACGTTCCTGAGCGTCCACTCAGGACAAGGAAATGACCACCCGGCCGTTTATGTGCAGTGGCCGGGTGGAAGGTGGTTAATGTACAGAGAGAAAGAGGTGGAGCTCTAAAAAGAAAAGGTGGGGCCTATAGAGGAAAGGGTGTGGTTTACAGATGACAGGGCGGGTCTTAAACAGGAAGGGGCTTGGCATTGACAGAAAAGGGTGGGTCGTATTTAAATTAGGGGGTGCACAAGTTTAGTCAGGCCTAGGGCAGCACAAAACCTAAATACACCTCTGCATCACAGTCCTCCTTGTAGTCATGCCCCCCCATCATAGTCCTCCTTGTAGTCATGCCCCCCAATACACAATATTCTTATTCTTATTCTTATCTTAATATTACTACCATGTTAATGCTTGGAATAGACTTCTTTCAGAAGTGGATTCAAGCATGCTTGGAACAAACATAGATCTATACTCTATATAAAAAAAAAAAAAAAAACATACATACAATAGATAAAAATGGGGCAGACTCTATGGACCACTTTTTTTTTTTTCTGCCATCACTCTTCTGTGTTTCTATTATTAACCTAATCTCTATGTTGCTAAGTTGCTAACTACTCAATTTTGTAAGAGTGCACCATTCATTCCTCTATAGGTTACAGAACATCTGCATACAAAGATTAAACTAGTGCAGACGAGAAGCTTGGAATAAGAAGGAGCTTTTAATACAGGATTGAAAGGCCTCAAGTCTGAACCACACAAAGATAAAGCGTAACAACAAACGGCTCACTCATATTTCGGAAGCTCAACAGCTGCCATTGAATATGTTGCAATTACTCGTGTTTCATGGTGCTTTAAATTGTGGGAAACAGATGGACCTCTCTCTATAGCACATATCATCAGAATGGGTGGAGCTGGAAGTTCACCAGATAATTGAAAATCTATATGCTATAAACACAAAGATTATTTGCTGACATATCTATGTTTCTGCTCTAAAGAACACATTAGAAATGGCATGAAATTATTGTTATGGTGCTACAAACAAATGTTACATTTTTCAACAGAATCAGATGCAAACAGCAGAATACCCTTGTTTGGAGCCCCAGATTCATGCCCCACATTTCCACCTATCAGAGTCAGTGTCACTTACACTTCAGATAAAAATGTTTTATCTATTTTGGTGGGTTTTCTAAAAGCGCACCAGAGATGCAGGTTGCAGGACTTTTGGTCAGGTGCGGCCGGCCCATTGAGGGCACTTGGGCACCGCCCCCTCTCTTCAGGCCATCCCCCTATATGCAATGGATAGATGCATGCATTGATCAGTGGTGGGAAGTAGAGGGTGCAGGATCTGTGATGTGGGCTGTGTTGCACTGCCCCCAGGTGTCCTCACTCCTTGTGTCAGGTTAACATCCCTGCTGGCAGGTAAATACTCAGATAAAAGCGCCCTTTCTCGCTCTACTCGGCGCCAAGAGGAAGAACTTTCCCTGGGATGTTTAATAAAAAATCCTGTATCCATTCATTCTACTGCATAGTGTCCATTGCGATCTGTAGTTCAAAGAGTATATGGGTCCCATAATTCGGCTGCCATCCCAAACTACAACTCCCAGGATTCTCAGCACTCTGCATAGACGTCTATGGGTTTGCCTGGCTCTAGCTCTCCCCCTGCTGGCCAGAGGAGAATGGTGCAGCATAATCTCAGAAGAAAGTGATTGTACAGGAGAAAATGTTTCTCTTCATGTTTCTGTAATCCTGGTTACACAAGAAAGTACGCATTTACTGAGTACGTTTGGGTGAACATGAAATCTGGGCATGCCAGCGAGCTATTAGCATTCAAATAAAGAGGAGAGGAGGGGGAGGGGAGGGGGAGAGGGAGATGAGGGAAGGGAATGGGGAAGGACTAAGCAATACCCCTCCTCAGAAAATGGGATTTTACGGAAAAAAGGGGCTGAGTTGCGTAGATGAGCATAGGACCAATCAATTAAAATTTAGCAATGTTTATTGAGATATAATACAAAATAATATTGACAAAACAAATATAAACATATAATTATCCAGTAGTGACATCCAAGGTTCGTGCGTGACTAGAGCCAACATGTTTCGCAAAAGAAATTTCGCTTCATCAGGGCTAGACACGATACAATTGATGTATTTACACTAGTATAATTTCAAGAATTCAGATTAAAATCACCATTCAATAGACACCAGCCGCTGAACCAACCAATACGGAATGCCCCTGGGTGCCAGATCCCAGATAGACAATGCCAGTAGGAGGCCTGGACCACACATTCAGGGTATTATATGCAAGTAACCTGTGCCTTCAGTGTAGAGGTATAAAGAGAAGGGGGGGGGCCCGCAAGGACAGCTCCTCGTAGAAGAATCGGGCGTCCGCCCGTTTACGATGGATGGCCGCAAGATGCTGGCATTGTCTATCTGGGATCTGGCACCCAGGGGCATTCCGTATTGGTTGGTTCAGTGGCTGGTGTCTATTGAATGGTGATTTTAATCTGAATTCTTGAAATTATACTAGTGTAAATACATCAATTGTATCGTGTCTAGCCCTGATGAAGCGAAATTTCTTTTGCAAAACATGTTGGCTCTAGTCACGCATGAACCTTGGATGTCACTACTGGATAATTATATGTTTATATTTGTATTGTCAATATTATTTTGTATTATATCTCAATAAACATTGCTAAATTTTAATTGATTGGTCCTATGCTCATCTACGCAACTCAGCCCCTTTTTTCCATAAAATCCCATTTTCTGAGGAGGGGTATTGCTTAGTCCTTCCCCATTCCCTTCCCTCATCTCCCTCTCCCCCTCCCCTCCCCCTCCTCTCCTCTTCATATTAGTTCACTACAATTAGGGATGGAAAATTAATCGAGTTGCTTTCCTAATATAGTCCAGCCATCTCTTCTCTATTTAGCATTCAAATAAAGAAAAGAAAAACATTTATTAGACCATTAATAGTACTTGAAAATAATATGAGGCCTGGACAAAGAAATCCATCTGGTAACTCAAAAGCTTCAGATGTAAACATTTAAAAAAAGGAGGATTTGGGATACAGAATTTTAAGAGTTTTTATTTTAATGTTTAAAGCGGAGGTCCACCGAATTTTTTTTGAAACAGTCAGCAGCTACAAATACTGCAGCTGTTGACTTTTAAAATGTGGACACTTATCTGTCCATGGCACCTGCGATGTCGGCACCCGAAGCCGATCTGTCGCTCGCCTCTCGGGTGCTGCCGCCGCCATCTTCGGTAAGGGAATCAGGAAGTGAAGCATTGTGGCTTCACTTCCCGGTTTCGTACTGCGCATGTGCATTTCGTGCTATGCAATACGAATGGTCCCTGCTGTCTCTGGGACCGGTGTGTTTCCCAGCAGACAGCGGGGGGGACGGGAAGAGGCGTAGACTCCTGCGGGAGTCTATGCCCAGAAGTGGGTGCAAATACCTGTATTATACAGGTATCTGCACCTCCCCTGGAAAGGTGACACCGGAGGGGGGGAGGGTTCCGAAAAGCAGAGGTTCCATTTTTGTGTGAACCTCCGCTTTAATTCAGGGGCAGGTGTGGGGAAATCACGCTGAATACATGCTTGAGCAAGAGTGTCTCTGTAAGGGTCTCAAAAGTAAGCTTCTATGGAAGGGTCTCAGGGGAGAGTGACACTGCAAGGATCTAGGGGAGAGCACCTCTAAAAGGGTCCCAGATGACAGCGCCTCTGGAAGGGTCTCAAGAGAGATCACCTTTGGAAGAATATCAGACAAGTGTGCATCTGAAATCATCTTGGGTGAGGGTATCTCTGGCAGGGTCTTGGGTGAGACTATAATAGGGTCTGGGGAGAGAGCTAATCTGCAGATATGTTTAAGCAAAACAAATTTGGGTTCAGAGAAGACTGCCTTTTGGTGGTCAGTGGAAAGTATGAAGGTGAATTGGTAGTCAGTGGAAAGTTTGCCCCTCACAATGGTAGTCAGTGGAAAGTATGCCTCTCACAATGGAAAAAATGCCCCCTTTACATTGGTGGCCAGTGGAAAGAATGCCCCTTTCAGTAGTGGTCAGAGCAAGCAAAATAGGTGAGTTGGAAGCTCTGGTGCATGAGGAGAACTATGATTTAATTGGTATTGCTGAATCCTGGCTTAATTCTTCACATGACTGGGCTATTAATATTCCTGGCTATGCTCTCTTTTGGATAGACAGGGAAAAATGGAGAGTAGTGGTGTCTGTCTGTATGTGAGAAGTGATCTCAAAGTGAGTGTGAAAGAGGACCTAGTTGATGGAGTGTGATGAGTTTGAAGCATTTGGTTATTACTGTGCATGGGCGTGTGTACTACAAAGGCTATCATTGGAGTTTGTCAAAGACCTCCCAGTGTTAAAGAGGAGGTGGAGACTGAGCTCCTTGCACAGATGGAAAGGGGTGCAAGGGCTGGGACAGTGATAATATTGGGGGATTTTAAGTACCCGGAAATTGACTGGAGTATTGGCGCTGCCGGGACAGTTAAAGGGCAAACATTTATAAACCTATTACAAGACAATTTTATGGTCCTATTTATTGAAGTCCCAACTATGACGCTCTGCTGGACCTGGTAATCTCAAACCATGCAGAGCCTATTACCAATATTCATATAAAAGAACATCTGGGTAGTAGTGAGCATAACATGTTTTAATGTAATGTTGGCTGTAAGCAACAAACACAAACGGGAAAAATAAAAACACTTAACTTTAAGAGAGCAAATTTTCCAAGGATGAGGGCTGCTCTCCAAGACTGTGAGGGAATATTGGCATTGATTAACACAGAACAGAAACAGGAATTCTTCAAAAAGACTGTATGCAAACTCACTGTAAAGTATATTCCCATGGGCAATCAGTTTAAAAGGCTAAAAATAAAACCTATGTGGCTCACGGCCAAAGTTGAACAAGTTAAAGATTCTTATTATCTTTAACTTTTTTAGAGCTTTTAAAAAATATAAAAATGAAGGAACATTATCATCATTTAAATGTTACAAAGAATATAAAAGAGAATGTAAAAAGGAAATCAAGGATGCAAAAATTCACAACTAACAACAGATTGCAAAAGATAGTAGGACAAACCGCAAAATATTCTTCAAATATATTAATAGTAAAAAGGTCAGGTCTGAGCATGTAGGCACTTTACAAAATAAACTAAAGTGGGTGACTGGGGACAAAGAGAAGGCACATGTATTAAATACTTTCTTCAGTTCTGTGTATACAAAGGAGCATGGGGGAGCTCATGTCCATAATGGGGATGGTATTGACACAGCCCCAAATGATCCACAATGGCTCAAAAATTATTTGGTCCAGAAATATTTAGACATAAAAAGGTGGATAAAGTACCTGGACTAGATGGCATCCACCCACAGATCCTAAAAGAATTGAGCTCTGTCATTTCAAAGCCATTGTTTCTCATTTTTAGGGACTCGTTAATGACTGGAATGGTACCACTGGATTGGTGTAGGGCCAACGTGGTGCCCATTTTTAAAAAGGGATCAAAGTCTTTACCAAGTAACTATAGACCTGTTAGTTTAACTTCTAGATTCAGGAAGATATTGGAGAGTTTAATAAAAGACCACATAGATGAGTTCTTGCTGGAAAAAAATATTTTAAGCAACAGACAGAATGGATTTATGAAAGACAGAAGTTGTCAAACAAACCTGATTTCTTTTTATGAGGAGGTAAGTAAAACCTTGGACAGAGGGGTGGCTGTGCACGTGGTATACTTGGATTTTGCAAAAGAGTTTGACACAGTTCTCCACACACGGCTAATGTGTAAGGTAAAGTTTACAGGCTTGAAAAGATCAGTTTGTAAATAGATAGAAAACTGGCTAAAAGACAGAATTCAGAGAGTAGTGGTTAATCATTCTTACTCTGAATGGTCTAAGGTTATTAGTAGTGTACCCCAAGGTTCAGTGTTGGGACCCTTACTTTTTAATACCTTTATAAATTATATAATGTCTGGGGTTAAAAGTACCATTTCAGTCTTTGCAGATGACACCAAACTATGCAGTGGAATAACGTCCTTACGGGATGGCTCCAACTTACAAGCCGACCTCAATGCACTGTCTAATTGGGTGACTATGTGGCAGATGAGGTTTAATGTTGATAAATGTAAAGTTATGCACTTCAGGGCTAAGAATATGCATGCATTATACATACTAGGGGGAGTGCAACTGGGGGAATCCATAGTGGAGAAGGATCTGGGGGTTTTGGTAGATCATAAGCTTAAGGTCTCATGTACACTGCTGCTGGTAAGCGGATGTTTAGGAGCAGTTGAGCATTTTTTTTCAGCTGCTCTGAACTCTCCTCTATGTTATCTTGTCAGTACATGTACACAGGGTCGTTTATAGTAGTTTCTAGGCAGTTTAATTTAGAAGCATTTTTTGGAAAGCAAAAAAATGCGTTCAGGACGGATGTTCAGAGGCATTTAAAATTGCAAATGCCTGTAACAGCTTGTAAACGCGGTAACTTGCGTTTAGCCGCATTTCGTTTACAGGCATTTTTAATGGAAAAACATTTTTGAATATTTTCAATGTAAAAAACGCTTCTAAATGCAAACGCGGCTAAACGCGGCATGTATACACGGCACAACGGACGTTTTTAAACATTGGTTACTATCTGTCAAGTTAAATCGTTCAGGAGAGGTTTTAAAACGTCCTGTGTACATGAAGTCTAATAATAGCATGCAATGCCAAGCTGAGGTTTCCAAAGCGAGCAAAGTCCATTCTTATGTAAGAGAGGTATGGACTCCAGAGAGAGAGAGAGAAATCATTAGTAAGACCTCATCTGGAATATGCAGTTCAGTTTTGGGCACGGGTTCTCAAAAAGGATATCGGGAACTGGAGAAAGTGCAGAGAAGGGCAACCAAACTGATAAGAGGCATGGAGGGGCTCAGCTATGAGGAAAGATTAGAGGAACTGAATTTATTCTCTCTGGAGAAGAGGAAGGCGGGAAATGATCAACATGTATAAATACATAAGTGGTCCATATAGTGAACTTGGTGATTTATTCACTTTAGGTCATCATTGAGAACAAGGGGGCACTCATTACATCTAGAGGAAAAATTACTTCATCTCCAAATACGGAAAGGTTTCTTCACAGTAGAGCTGTGAACATGTGGAATAGACTCCCTCCAGAGGTGGTACTGGCTAGCTCAGTAGATCCTTTAAAAAATGCCTAGATTCTTTCCTTAATGTACATAAAATAACTGGGTACTGACATTTTTAGGTAAAGTTGATCCAGGGAAAATCCTCTCGGGGGGATCAGGAAGGAATTTTTTCCCCTGCTTAAGCAAATTGGATCATACTTTGCTGGGGTTTTTAGCCTTCCTCTGGATCAACTGTGGGTATAGGATTGTGTATATGGGATTGTATGATTTTTTTATTTTTTTTTTATTGGTTGAACTGGATGGACTTTATATACTTTATATATCATGGTTTAGTGGAAGTAGTTCCTCTCCTTAAAGGTTCATACATCAGTGTCCTCTAGTTTCTTGTGGGAGGACTGTCCTTTAAAGCTGGGTCAAGTAGTTCCCCGCCAGTGGAGTACACACCTCTCGCCTCTACTAGACTCATGGGAAGATTGTATTCTGAGATGAGCAGAAGAACTGTTCCTAAAGTTTACAACATAGAGAAGTGTGTCCTCTTATGTCCATTAGTGGTTCTGGAGTATCCCATACTACCTTACACCCCATCTAAGTGACTTAAGAATAAAACCACAAAAAGATATCCCTTATGCCCTTATGCCCCGTACACACGGTCGGACTTTGTTCGGACATTCCGACAACAAAATCCTAGGATTTTTTCCGACGGATGTTGGCTCAAACTTGTCTTGCATACACACGGTCACACAAAGTTGTCGGAAACTCCGATCATTCTGAACGCGGTGACGTAAAACATGTATGTCGGGACTATAAACGGGGCAGTGGCCAATAGCTTTCATCTCTTTATTTATTCTGAGCATGCGTGGCACTTTGTCCGTCGGATTTGTGTACACACGATCGGAATTTCCGACAACAGATTTTGTTTTCGGAAAATTTTATATCCTGCTCTCAAACTTTGTGTGTTGGAAAATCCGATGAAAAATGTGTGATGGAGCCTACACACGATCGGAATTTCCGACAACAAGGTCCTATCACACATTTTCTGTCGGAAAATCCGACCGTGTGTACGGGGCATTAGACTGCTCTTTGTGTCAGTGTGCCTGGACTGTACTTTGTGGGTGGCAGCCTCTGCATTAGTGAGGAGAACCCTGGTCATCATCATCACCATCTGTGCTGGAAGTGTACAGTGACTTTGCCTTTGATCATCATCAGCCAGTGTCCCAATCTCTAAAGGAACCCTAGTAACCCTGGTTGAGTTCTATCTGACAATACTTCCCATCTAACTTGGGCCTATGTGTATATATGATGTTGATCCCATATGTGCTTGCAGGACAGTCATTTCACCACTGAAGCACTGAAAAAGACTTGCACAATATGCCTTTCTAGTATAAAAATAAAAATTTCCATTTCAAAAGCTCTACAAAAAACATTACTATAAAAAATGAAAACTAGTGAAGAGTGACCAAACAACCTTGTTCCATTAGGCACTCTGTTTGTATAATTAATCATGGGGTCTTTCAAGCAAAACAATATAGAGAAAAAAAAACTTAAGATAAGTGAAACATTTTTTATGCGTAGGTAACCAATTACAGTGTACAATCTTCACCTATCTAAATTCTAGGGAAGCTGACAACCGCGCTGTCCTCATTTTCTAACATGTGCTTGCAGTTTATGTAAACATTGCCTGAGGGGATAAAAGTGTAGAAGAGAATAAATGGTATGCTTATGAATGAGTCCATTGAAAACAGTGGCATTGTTGCTTTGATAAATTCGGGGCAATTTACAATGATACAGGCAGCACTAAAAACTCCAATAATACAGTACAAACATAAAAAAAGTACAAATATTAAAGGTAAAAAAGGTGTTATCATGCAGTGCAATCATATACATAAAAGAGAGTCCATAATATATTGCAGCTAGATTCTATATTAACCGCTTGCCGACCAGCCGCCGTCATTTTACAGCGGCAGGTCAACGCGATCCTGTGAACCATCGTAGCTATACGTCGGCTCATGGAAACAGGATAGCAGGAGCGCGCCTGCTGCACTGCGGGGGGTGCCGATGCTCGTGGTCGATGGTCGTGATGACCGTCGGCCACGAGCGATCGCGAGCACGAGGGACAGAACACGGAAGTGTGAGTGTGTAAACACACAAATCCCTGTTCTGTTCTGACAGGAGTGACAGATCGTGTGTTCCTATTAGCTAGGAATCACGATCTGTCACTTCCTCTACTTAGTCCTCTCCCCCTTCAGTTAGAATCACCTCCCAGGGAACACAGTTAACCCCTTCACAGCCCCCTAGTGTTAACCCCTTCACTGCCAGTGACCTTTTTACAGTAATCAATGCATTTTCATAGCACTGATCTTTGTATAAATGCCAGTGGTCCCAAAAATGCGTCAAAATTGTCCGATGTGTCCGCCATAATGTCGCAGTCATGATAAAAATCGCAGATCGCCGCCATTACTAGTAAAAAAAAAAAAAAGATAATAAAAATGCTATAAATCTATTTTGTAGACGCTATAACTTTTGCGCAAACCAATCAATATACGCTTATTGCGATTTTTTTTACCAAAAATATGTAGAAGAATACATATCGACCTAAACTGAGGAAAAAATAGCTTTTTAAAAAAAAAAATGGGGATATATATTATAGCAAAAAGTACAAAATATTGTGTTTTATTCAAAATTGTCGCTCTTTTTTTTGTTTATAGCGCAAAAAATAAAAAACTGCAGAGGTGATCAAATACCACCAAAAGAAAGCTCTATTTGTGGGAAAAAAAGGAAGTCAATTGTGTTTGGGTACAGCGTAGCATGACCGTGCAGTTGTCAGTTAAAGCGACGCAGTGCCGAATCGCAAAAAATGGCCCGGTCATTCAGCAGCCAAACCTTCCGAAGCTGAAGTGGTTGAATCTGTGAGACTGTCCAGAAAGAAGTTCAATTTCTGCTTGCAAGATAAGATGTCACCAACACCTCCACACGTGCAGAAACAGGGGGGTACTCACACCCCCCTTCAAATTAAACTTTTACCGGAATCAGCTAAATTACAGGCAAAAAACACACATAGGTTTGATCTCTCTGCCTCCAATCTCCCAGGGAAAGCTGCACCAGAGGGTTGGATCCATAGTGGTACAATCGATTCAAATCAAATGTAATCTGACGTATGTGGGAGGCACCAAAATAACACTGATACAATGCTTCGAAGATCTCACCGTCTGTTAAGTAAATTGGAAATATAACAAACGCAAAAACTGAATCGATCTTCCTGGAAGAAAGGACGTGTTTTTGCGTTTGTTATATTTAGAATCGAGTGTACCACTATGATTTAAACCACTATGATCTGAATCGATCCCTGAAAACTCATCTCTTCAGGAAAGCCTATCACGTCTCCAACTAATCTCCTACCACTTCCAACCGTTCATTCCCCACAGTTACAATCTTTTGTACCACCTGCCCCACCCTATTAGATTGTAAGCTCTTCTGAGCAGGGCCCTCTTAATCCTCTTGTATTTTATTGTATTATAACTGTATTGTCTCCCTTTTATATTGTAAAATGCTGCGTAAACTGTTGGCGCTATATAAATCCTGTATAATAATAATAATAATAATTATGATTTGAATTGGGGGTACCACTATGAGATCCAACCCTCTGGTGCAGCTTTACCTGGGAGATTGAAGGCAGAGAGATCAAACCTGTTTGATCATCTCTGCGTTTTTTATTTTTTGCGATATAAACAAAAGAAGAGCGACAATTTTGAAAAAAATGCAATATCTTTTACATTCTGCTATAATAAATATCCCAAAATTAAAAATAAAAATGTCTTCATCCGTTTAGGCCGATACGTATTCTTCTACATATTTTTAGTCGCAATAAGCATATATTGATTGGTTTGTGCAAAATAGGGACTAGATTTATGGCATTTTTCTTTTTTTTACTAGTAATGGCGGCGATCATCGATTTTTATCGGGACTGTGACATTGCGGCGGACAGATAGAACACTATTGACACTTTTTTGGGACCATTGACATTTATACAGCGATCAGTGCTATAACTAAGCCACTGATTACTGTATAAATGTCACTGGCAGGGAAAGGGTTAACACTAGGGGGCGATCAAGGGGTAAATGTGTTCCCTCAGTGTCTGTTCTAACTGTGGGGGGATGGGACTGACTGGGGGAGGAGACCGGTCGTTGTTCCTAAGCATTAGGAACAACAGATCTGTCTCCTCACCCCTGACAGAACGGGGATTTGTGCGTTTACACACACAAATCCCCATTCTGGCTCTGTCAGGAGCGATTGCGGGTGCCCGGCGGACATCGTGGCCGCCGGGCAGTGCATCGGCTCCTGTGTGACGTGGCGGGCGTGCACCCCTCTATACCCCTTAAAGCGCCCGCCGTACAGCTATGCTTCGAGCAGGGGAGCCATTCTGTCACCGACGGCAGGCGGTCGGCAAGTGGTTTAAGTTAAGCCAAAGGTGGTTTAACCACTTGTCGACTGGCATATATATATATATATATATATATATATAATATATATAGTACATATACTGGGGCAGGTCAGTTCTATTGCGTGAAACTATGTACCTGTATGTCATTCTGTGCAATAGCCAGTGGGGGGGGGGGATTTGGGGCACTGATTGGCCACAGAAATTAGCTTTTTTTAAAAAAATTATTGGATGTGTTTTATAGCAGAAAGTAAAAAATATTGTTTTCTTTTTCAAAATTGTCTGCCTTTTTTTTTGTTTCTAGTGCAAAAAATAAAAACTGCAGAGATGATCAAATAGCCCAGCGCTCCAGCGCACGGGGGGTGGGGGGACAGAGCAGAGAGACAGTCATCGGCTCTCTGCTCAGGGACCTCTAAAAACCGAGCGATCAGCGGTGTTTGATCGCTCGATTCTCAGTGTTAGAGCCGGTGGGGGACAGATGCAGCATCGGAGCGATGTTGCATCCACCTAGGTAAGTATGATTCTAAAATAAAAACATTCCCATACTTCACTTTAGACATGTGCACTGCCAACAAATGTGCTTGTATTTGTTTTCGTTTCATTCGTTTTTTTTTTTTACTTTTTCAGGTCATTCGTTATGATTGCAATTCAGAAATTTGTAAATTCGAAAATGTATAAATTCGAAAATTCAAAAATCCAAAAATAAGAAAGAAAATCCAAAAAATTCAAAAGAATAACTAACTAATATTAACTTAACTATCACTAATTATTATTTTTTAGGTATTGGAGTTTCCTTTCAAATTTGTCTGTTAGTGAACGTAACAAATATGAATCTATCCGAAGTTACAAATTATCCAAAATAACGAATGCTACATCTAAACAGATGCAACGGAACAAATGAATAAATAATAATCATAATAATAATAAAAAATAATAATAATAATAATAAAAAGTTTGTTATTTATTATGATTACTTTGTTACATTCCATTCGATTTGATACGGCATTCGTTATTTCGGATAATTTGTAACTTTGGATAAATTCGTATTCTTTATGTTCACTAACAGCCAAATTTGAAAGGAAATTCCAATACCTATAATTTAATAGTTAGTAATAGTTAAGTTATTATTTGTTAGTTGTTATTTCGGATTTTTCGAATTTTCGGGTTTTGGGATTTTCGAATTTCCAAAATTTTAGATTTTTTGAATTTACAAATATTTGGAAAAATTTGTTAAACAGGTTTTCGTTAACTCGGATATTTCATAATTAATGAATTTGTCGAAATTCGTTAACAAAAAAGTTCGGAACGAAACGAATTGCACATGTCTACTTCACTTTTAACTTCCTTTGGAGAAGAAGGTGAAGTTGGAGCAGTGGCTGCTACCATATGTTGGGATAGTTAAAGCTACTTTTGGAGAAGACACTTCCATGAAGCCCCCTGGGACTTTTCCATCTCCAGGTTGCCAAGGTCTCCCTCCCATTGCCGGTGTGCAATACAAGCTGGTTTGACCCCGACAGTATATACTGATCTGGGTTCAAACCCTCCGGTAAGCCTCCATCTTCACTGGCTGTGGGCATTGCACGTTTTTATGAAGACACTGTGGTGCGGTGTATGGAATTGATCTTTATATTTACCATCCAATAAGATCTAATATGTACATATAATGGACATAATAGTAACCAGCCGTATATTATTTTATAATTAGTTTGTACAGAATTACACGCTGCTGACGGCATTGTGCACATTTTTTCACAAGTGGTGACCTTCAAGGTCCTTATTATTTATTATTGGTTCACTGAAGGATAATCAATTGGTTTTTGATGGACTTTTGCCTTTATTGAAAGTATCGGACACTCATTTAATATTCATTATTATTTTTTCACAATTTATACACTGAGGGTGCATTTTCATTTAGCGCTACACTTTTTGTTTTTTATTACCATACAATGGGTAAACTGATCCAGGTGGTGGTAACTTCGTTTTCAAACTCCAACACTCATCAGGTTAAAGGGATGTTGTATATGCAAATAGAAATAGGCAATATAGTGCTCTCTGTACGTACTTTTATTTAATTAGAAAGGTAAAATCATGCACTTACAGAAACCGGCACTCAGGTCCGAGTGCCGGCTAGACGGCGTGTAATCGTAGTAAACAGGCTGTTGGCCGCGGGTGACGTCATGCGCTCCTGGCCCCCGTACGCGTTATGTCTGTGGGCGGGACTTCATCAGCGTGGGGCGGGATACGCAAAGACGGCCCGCATTGTTTTTATATAGTGCCATAGCAACAGTGATGCGCCAATCACAGTACTGATGCAGTAATCCCGGGAGACATGAACCAGCACGTCACTCCAGCTGCACCCGAACATGTCATCGGCACACAAAGAAAACGCTCAGCCTCACACGGAATGAAGAGCAAATTGGTACAATGTACCTATGTGTAATTCTTTAAATCAAAAGTTTTAACCGCTCATAAGGCTTAAAAGGAAAAACTTAGGAGCGACTCAGGAACATATAAGTTCTCATAAAAAAGTGACTAGCTTATTACCCATTTCAGATAGGGGAAAATAGCAATTCCACTACTAAAATCACATAGAATCGCATAAAAAAAGGAAGAAAAAATAGAATAAAAAATACTAAAAAATGACAGTCAGACCGCGGACATCACCTGGGTACGATCACATACACATAATCAATTACAAAAATTACAAACAGCAACATTATCACAAACAGTAACATTATTACAAAACAAAATAAACAACATAAGTATAATGCATAAAAACCATCTATTAGAAATAAACCAATTTAAATCAAAATCAACGTTCATTCCAGCTGGGGATAGGACCTTGGTCTCGTAAATCCAGAAGGATTCTCTACGACTAAGTTGTCTGATGTAATGGCCACCTCTCCAGTGGCTGGGAACTTCTTCTATCCCACAAAACTTGAGGCATTTGGGGTCCTTATGATGACAAAGGCGAAAATGCCTAGACACACTGTGGGTTTTTACCCCCCGTTTAATGTTGCTAATGTGTTCGCCAACTCTAACATGCAATGCTCTTGAGGTGCGGCCCACATACTGGAGGCCACAATCGCACTCCAGCATGTAGACCACCCCCACAGACGAACATGTAATTAAACCTTCAATTTGATAACTTCTGTGCGTGACATTTGACATTTCCGCCTTTTGATATTTTTGCTGGCTTTCCTGCAAGTGGCACATTTGCCACACGCATAGAAGCCAGACAAGGTTGTTTGTTTTTTTGTCTGGCTTCTATGCATGTGGCAAGGATCTGTACACAATTCCTAGAATGGCTTTTTATTGTGGTCAGCCTAAGGCACACCTGTGCAATAATCATGCTGTCTAATCAGCACCTTGATATGCCACACCTATGAGGTGGATGGATTATCTCAGCAAAGGAGAAGTGCTCACTAACACAGATTTAGACAGATTTGTGAACAATATAGTTACCACCGCTCTAGGTGACCGGGTTCAAGCTTCCCGTCCTCCGCTGTGTGGATGATTGTGAGAGCCCCAGGTGCCGGCAATTGCTATTCCAATGGTATGTGTGTGTTTTGGAAAAATCTGGACAGCCGCACTCCGGATTGGAAAAGTGAAAAATAAAATCCTCTTTATTAAAAAAGTAATAACATGATTAAAATCCGTACATGGCTTTGTTGGGATGATGCAGCATAACCGCTAACGCGTTTCACGCTCCCATAGAGCGCTTACTCATAGCAGAGCTATGAGTAAGCGCTCTATGGGAGCGTGAAACGCGTTAGCGGTTATGCTGCATCATCCCAACAAAGCCATGTATGGATTTTAATCATGTTATTACTTTTTCATTAAAGAGGATTTTATTTTTCACTTTTCCAATCCGGAGTGCGGCTGTCCAGATTTTTCCAAAACACACACATAGATTTGTGAACAATATTTGAGAGAAATAGGCCTTTTGTGTACATAGAAAAAGTCATAGATCTTTGCGTTCAGCTCATGATAAATAGGGGGAAAACACAAAAGTGTTGCATTTATAATTTTGCTCAATGTATGTATTCAGCTGTTTGTTTGTTTTTTTTGGGGGGGGGGATTTCACCTATAAAGCCTATGTTTACCTAAAAAAAATACACAATCAGCATAAGGATCATTATCTTCACCATGATGTGTCCCTTGTGCTTTCTTCTGTCCTCCAATACCCTCCCCCCAGCCCCATAATCCCCCGGGCGGCAGACATTAATAGACCTGTGGGAGCTGTCACAGGCTCTCAACAAGAGTGCCCAACTTCTCCATTTAAAGAAGCTGTACTACAGCTACTGTGAATAAAACAGGATCTATGAATGGAGGATGGGCAGATGACTGAAAGGTCCGCATCATTCATACAGTAGATCCTGTTTCATTCATAGAAGCTCTAGCCCTGACTTCTGTAAATGTAGGAGCTGGGCAGAAAGGGCAGGCACAGTTTGGCACTTTTGTTGATAGCTCGCGTCAGCTCCCACAGTTCTATTAACCTCCCTCTGGTCTGGAAGATTGCAGGGGGGGGGGCATCAGAGATTGGAAAATGTCTACTGAACTATAAGACTGCGGGACAAAAGGCACATCACATCGGGGCCTCATGCACACTGGACATTAAAATAACGTTATAAAAAAGTTAATAGCTTTACAGTGAGTTTTTCAACTTTTTTCAACCTTTTTGCAATAGCATTTTTAGCGTTTATTAGCGTTTTTTAGCGTTTTTCCGTGTTAGCTTTTTTTAGGCATGTGCAATTCGTTTTGTTCCGAATTAGTTTTTTAACGAATTTCGACAAATTCGTTAATTCGGGAATATCCGAATTAACGAAAACTTGTATAACAAATTTTTTCAGAATATTCGTAAATTCGACAAAATTGGACATTTGTGAATTCGTACATTCGTACATTAGTAAATTTGTAAATTCGAAAATTCGGAAATCTGAAATAATAGTTAACTAATTATAACTTAACTATTAGTAATTACTAGTAACTTTTAAATTACAGGTATTGTAATTTCCTTTAAAATTTGGCTGTTAGTGAACGTAACACATACAAATTTATCCAAAGTTATGAATGATCCGAAAAAATGGAATGGAACGTAATGAATTAATAATAATAAATAACAATAATAATAATAACAACATTTTATTATTAATTATTATTAATTTGTTCCGTTCCTTTCGTTTAGATGCAGCATTCGTTTTGGATAATTCGTAACTTCGGATAAATTCGTATTTATTACGTTCACTGACAGTCAAATTTGAAAGGAAATTACAATACCTATAATTTAATAGTTAGTTACTATTTCAGATTTTTTAATTTTCGGGTTTTTGGATTTTCAAACTTCGAATTTACAAAATTCCGAATGTTCTAATTTACAAATGTACGATTTTACGAATTTACGAATGTACGAATTTACAAATGAACAAATGTAAAAATGTACGAATGTACGAATGTACGAATGAACGAATGTTCGAATTTACGAATGTACGAATGTATGAACGAACGCATTTACGAATTTACGAATGAACGAATTTACGAATCGCGATCATAACGAATGACCTGAAAAACGAAAAAAAAAATAAACTAATGAAACGAAAACGAAAATGAACAAATTTTTTGGCTGTGCACATGTCTACATTTTTTTTTTGAAGAAGAAGAATTTTTTTTTTTTTTCAATGGATCAAAAACATTAAAAAACGCTGGTGAGCGACATTTTTGAGCGTTTATCAGCGTTATCTGCTGATAACAGCCTATGTGTGCATGGACACATAGGATAACATGATGGAGAGTTTAATGACTGTAGAAAAAAACGTCTACAGCCAAAAACAGCTGCTGTAAAAACGTCAAAAAAACGTCCAGTGTGCATGAGGCCTTAAGGTAAAGCCCCGCACACAGGGGCCGAATCCCGGGCAATAGAAACGGCCGACATTTGGCCCATGTGTATGACAGATGCTCCAATAGAATATAGAAAGAAGCCGGCTTCTGTCGAAGGAGCATACTGGAAAACCAGGCAGCCAACCGTCTCCTGATCAGCTCTCTCAGCCAATGGCTGGGAGCGCTGATCGGAGTGTTCTGGCAGGGGGGCCGTCCCTCTGTAAAAACACAACAGCACAGCAGGGGAGATCGCTGGACTAACATTGAATAGTTACTATAGCGGCTCCGACCCTTGGTTTGAATGGAAAAAAAACTACCTAGCCTAAAGCGGAGCTCCGTCCATTTTTTTTTCTTTTTTTGATAAAATGACCCCATGATTGTCACCGCTTGTTCTTTCACAATTGCCAATCCTCAAAAGTGTCCCCTATTTTCTAGATGTGCAGCATTGATGACTCACATTTTTTCTCCTTCTGCACAGCACGGCCATCCTGACTGTGGGCATGTGAAGCCTGCTGGGTCTTTCTTCCGGGATTAGGTGCATGCTGACTACCCAGCATGCACCTCCCGATCTCTCGCACGTGCAGTGTGAAGGAAACGCGTCACACTGCATGTCGGCCAGGTTTCCATAGCGATGGCTCCGATCTCCGCCTAGTATCGTCTCATTTCCGGCTTTTGAAATAACGCAATGCTAGCAGCAGGGGACGCCAAATGACTCCTGGGATTGCTGTATCATCAATCCCAGGAGCCAATGCACACACGGAAATGACGTACCTCTCCGCAGCGAGGTAGGATGGAAGTACATCTTCCAAACACAAGAAAAGGTACAAAACAAATAGAAGAAAAAAACTATATCCAAAAATGAGGGGGGGGTGGGGTGGTCTATTGTTCAAGACCTAGTTGCAGTGGTGGCCCGTCCATTAGGGGCGCCTAGGCGCCGCCCCCTCTATACACGCCACCCCTATATGTATAATAGATAGATTCATGCATAGAGTGCATGAATCTATTCACAACCACCGCGGCCACCCCCTATTCATACGTCCGGCCCCTTTCAGGACACTGGGCGCCTGAATTACAGCGGCGGGGGTGTTTTTTTGAAGCACCTAAATAGAGCCAGAGGCCCTAAAAGGCTTCAAAATAGGGTAGGCTCATGGCGCAGAGTCTTGCGCCATGAGCCCACCCAGGTGTTACAACAGTGAATGAATATTCGCTGTTGAAACACTGATCCTCAATCTGGCCAAACAGAAGTGGGTGTGAGACCCGTTTTTTGATTGGCCGAAAAGAGAAGACTCCCGATTGGCCACCAAGGAGGAGGAAACGGAAGCCACCGCCACCGCCGTGATGGCACGTGGAGAACAGGGGAAGTAAGCACTAAGGTGTAAGTGCGAAATGCGTCAGCTATTTTTGTACCACCCCAGAGTCATGTTTTGTGTACCCCATGATCCTGTATTTTGAATAAAAAAACGGATTTATCCATTCTGGTGTGTGGCTCTCCAGGTCCTCTTGTTCTCTTCTACAGGGGAACGGGAGGCTTGCCGCCGAGCAGGGGAAGCCATCACACCGGTGAAGCGATGGGGTAAGTGCTACCGACTAACCAAATTACCTTCCGCCGCCACTGCCTTGTTGTATTTTTGCCTGGAATTCCCCTTTAAGTCATGTCTTTTTTTTCCTTAATTATTTTTTCTTTTTTTTGTTCGTAAGGTAAACTAAGGCTTTAAGTATTACAAACAGGGATATTTATCCCGTATCACAAGCCTGGCTTTCGAAGACAATAGAGAAATTATGAATGAAAAGTTTCTCTAAGCAGCAACTCATATTTTCATTATCCGAAAGATAGAGAAAGCGCACCAGTACAGGAGGACTATTTTGTATTAAAAATACATAAATGATGTTTAAAAATTCATAAGGCCAGGAAAGAAAGGAAAAAAAACCCATAATAGGACCTGTGTAAAAAGCCTTCTCATCTGAAGCCGAGAGTGCGGATAGATAAGAGAATAAAGAATTTCTAATAGAACAGAAGTCATCATTACATTTATAAATGTCAGCTGGGAAGGAGGGGGAAAACATATTTGATTAATAATTGAGAGAGCGGTTAAACAGTTTGATATGCAGAATCCAGTACAGTGCTGTACAAAACATCTGTTCTACTGGTGAGGAAATGGGTCAGAAACACGGACTTCTCCAGCATAAGCTTGAATAGATTTTTGTGGCAAAATTGGAACCATTTAAGCCTGATTCACACCTATGCAGGTTGCAGTTTGCATATTGCAGGGGCATTTTGCGTTTTTCAATACATGCTTTTGATCCATTGAAGTCTATGGAACCAAAAAACAGAAAAAAGTCCCTAGCCCTTTCCATAAAATGCACAGATGTGAACTACATCCATAGGAAACCATGTTAAATGGACTGTAGTGTGTTTCTGCAAAACTGAAAATGCACTAAAAAATGCATAGGTGTGAACCAGGCCTAAAAGAGAATCAACGTTTCTAAATATGAGAAAGTCATTTTATTGTATATACTCTTATAATGCCGTGTTAAAGTTGAAATCCAAGCAAACAGTCAAAGGATTTGTACTTGTCTCCACAGCTCTGAGATTTACACAGCTCTGCCACACAGTGCAGTCCTGTCTGGCAGAGCAGTAGCAGGGGCGGTGCTACCACTGGGCAAACTAGGCAGCCGTCTAGGGCGCACTGCTGCCTAGGGCGCCCAGTCACTGGTGTTCCTACTCTCTTCTCTCTGCAGTAAGGAACTAATTCTCAGCATCAGAGGGCAGCCGCCGCTCAGTTCGCACATAGTATCAGAGTCGCAGCGCCGGTGGAGGACTGGTGGGCTGCATTGATGGGCGCTGGTCAGGTTGCATTGATGGGCGCTGGTAGAATGCATTTGATGGGTGCTGGTGAGGCTGCATTTGATGGGCGCTGGTGAGGCTGCATTTGATGGGCACTGGTGAGGCTGCATTGATGGGTGCTGGTGAGGCTGCATTTGATGGGCGCTGGTAAGGCTGCCTTGATGGGTGCTGGTGAGGCTGCATTTGATGGGCGCTGGTGAGGCTGCATTGATGGGTGCTGGTGAGGCTGCATTTGATGGGCGCTGGTGAGGTTGCATTTGATGGGCGCTGGTGAGGCTGCATTTGATGGGCACTGGTAAGGCTGCCTTGATGGGTGCTGGTGAGGCTGCATTTGATGGGCGCTGGTGAGGCTGCATTGATGGGTGCTGGTGAGGCTGCATTTGATGGGCGCTGGTAAGTCTGCCTTGATGGGTGCTGGTGAGGCTGAATTTGATGGGTGCTGGTGAGGCTGCATTTGATGGGCGCTGGTAAGGCTGCCTTGATGGGTGGCTGGTGCGGCTGCATTTGATGGGCGCTGGTGAGGCTGCATTGATGGGTGCTGGTGAGGCTGCATTTGATGGGCGCTGGTAAGGCTGCCTTGATGGGTGCAGGTGAGGCTGCATTTGATGGGTACTGGTGAGGCTGCATTGATGGGTGCTGGTGAGGCTGCATTTGATGGGCGCTGGTGAGGCTGCATTTGATTACTGGTGGGCTGCATTTTATGGGCGCTTCATTAAAAAGGTGGTGTATACATGGGCAGGGCAAATGGGGTGGAGTCAGGTGTGGAGCTAATGGAGGGGCGGCAAAATTAGGTTTCGCCTAGGGTGTCAAAAATCCTTCCACCAGACCTGAGCAGGAGACTTGATTTTTCCCAGTTGCAGGTAAAGAACACTGTGGGATCAGCAGCCCCAGGAAGATCACCCTCTTTTGTCCCCTGGAGTCCCCACAGTGACTGTCACAAACAGACTTATGCTACATTGTCAGAACCACAGACCAAGCAGGCAAAAGCTTGAGAAGTACTTTTCTTCTGAATTCCCTTTTTTTTTTTTCACTGTTGCTGTTTATTCAACAATAGAATATATATTCAGTGCAAATCCTTATGTATAAACGAATGTGTTGCAAGCTGAACGCTCCAAGGTCAAAACACAACACCTCGATGCTATATAATAACTCAAATAGTGCAGCACCAACTGATAATAAATGATAAAAGATAAAATATATAAATCTATTCATAAAAAGATGATTCATAAGTCCATATCATTTTCCAAAGCTTTAAGTCCACACATTAAAGTGGAAATCCAGGCAAAAATTGAACTCCTTTGAAATAATATGTACTAAGCCACCCCCCACCCCCCTCGTTTTTGGACATTTTTATTATTTTTTATTTTATTATTTTCTTCTTTTTTTTTTTTTTTTCACAATTGTATAAAAAAGGGAAAGGGGTAAAAGATACATAGAAAGTGGGTATTACAAATATTCAAAATGTATAAGAGATTTTTTAACATGGAATAAAAGTGTTACATTATAAATGTCAAGTCGGAGACAGGTATGTAGGATAAGTCGCATATAAAGACATAGAATAATTAAGAAAATAAAATTTAAAAAAAATAGAAATTTTTGGGGAATTCTTTTTAAGTGAAAGCTGTATAGCTAGGGATATAAGCATCTTTTGTGTAGAATATGGTAATTCAGATGATTAAAATAATAGAGTAAATACAATTGTCCATATCTAAAATTGCAGATATAGAAGCAATTAAAAGATGAGTATTTTAATTGTATGAAAACAATAGTCTGAAAACAATAGTCCGGAGAAGTATTAACCATTTGAGATTTCTTCAAAGGTCTCTGAAAGGGAAAAAATGAGCCAGGGTTGCCATCTGAGGTGGAACTGGGTTGAGTTTTCTCTCTTTATAGCTATGGTTTCTTCCATTTCATATATTGTTTTGACTTTCAAAAGCCAGTCCTTGATTTATGGGGTATTTTTTGTTTTCCAATTAATTGGGATTAATGCTTTGGCCGCATTGAGTAGGTGTCTTATTAAGGAATTCTTGTGCTGTATTTTTTGTAGGAAAAGATCATTTATGTGAAGGAGGCAAAAGGCTGCATTGAGTTCTATTTGTGTATCTGTGGTGTGGATTATCCATTTTTTAACTTGGGTCCAGAAGGATTGGATTGGTGTGCAGTTCCACCATGGGTGGAAAAAGGAGCCTCTTTTTTCATTGCATCTCCAGCAAGCCTCCGACTCCCCGGAAGACCATGATTTCATTTTTATCGGTGTGATATACCACTGAGTGCGTATTTTATAAGATATAACATATTTCTTGAAGGTCAGGTGCTTATTATTTTCATACCTTTTTAGTATGTTTCTTCGGGACTTTCATCCTACAGCGCGGCGGTGAGGTACGTCACTTCCGCGGTTTTGTTTGTGCCCTCCTCCTTCCCCACATCGCCTCCTAAAACCTGTGTGTGTTTCAGAAGACGACAGGACCATTCAGAAAGCGCCACACGACTCGCGCATGCGCAGTAGGAAACAGGCTGTGAAGCCCATTTCCCTTAGTAAGGATGACGGCGCCTGCACCCGGAGCTGATGGGCGGGTCGGCTTAGGGTGCTGACATTGTGGGCTCCCTGGACAGGTAAGTGTCCTTATATTAAAAGTCAGCAGGCTGGAACTTCCCTTTAACCGCTTCCCGACCAACTGCCGAAGTTATACTGCGGCAGATTGGCTCCCCTGCGCGAGCCGTCGTAGCTATACGTTGGCTCGCGGGGTCAGGATAGCAGGCGCAGGGGTGCCGGTGCTCGTGGTCGCGATGTTCGCCAGCCACGAGCGATCGTGAGCAGGAGACGCAGAACAGGGACGCGTGTGTGTGAACACACACTTTCCTGTTCTGTTCTGAGGAATGACAGATCGTGTGTTCCTATTAGCTGGGAACCACGATCCGTCACTTCCTCTAGTCAGTCCCCTCCCCCTTCAGTTAGAATCACCTCCCAGGGAACACAGTTAACCCCTCGAGCGCCCCCTAGTTTAACCGCTTCCCTGCCAGTGACATTTTTACAGTAATCAATGCAATTTTAGAGCACTGATCGCTGTATAAATGCCAATGGTTCCAAAAATGGGTCAAAATTGTCCGATGTGTCCGCCATAATGTCGCAGTCACGATAATAATCGCAGATCGCCGCCATTACTAGTAAAAAAAAATAATAATAAAAATGCCATAAATTTATCCCCTATTTTGTAGATGCGATAACTTTTGTGCAAACCAATCAATAAACGCTTATTGCGATTTTTTTTTTTTTACCAAAAATATGTAGAAGAAAATATATCGGCCTAAACTTAGGAAAAAAATAGTTTTTTTTATATATTTTTGGGGGATATTTATTATAGCAAAATTGGCACTCATTTTTTGACATCAATTTTGTTTGGGTACAACGTCGCACGACCGCGCAATTGTCAGTTAAAGCGACGCAGTGCCGATTCGCAAAAAGTGCTCTGGTCAGGAAGGGGGTAAATTCTTCCGGAGCTGAAATGGTTAATGAAGAAGTGCTTCCTATTCAGGTATGCGGGTGTCAATATGAATAAATTCCCTTCGCACACCTCCCAACTTTTTGAGATGGGAATGAGGGACACCTATCAGCAAAAGTATGCAGGCATAGGACACACCCCTTGTCACGCCCCCTTAAAAGAGAATTGTACAAAAAAACAAGATTGGTTAAACCCACAAGTGCTTTTTTTACCACTACTATTCCTTTATATTGGCTTTTTGGAATTTACAAATGCAGCAATTTAGAAATCAGATGAAAGGTTTAGCGCTGTAAAACACTTTTTCATAGATAAAAAGTGCATTTTATATACAACTATATGGATCAGACCAAAATGAGGGACAAATGAAGGGGAAAGAGGGACAGAGGGACATTGCTTCAAATCCGGGACAGTCCCTCGAAATCAGGGACAGTTGGGAGCTATGCCTTCGTCACAGACATAAGCAGCCGCTCACCTCCTTGTTAAGACCAATATGGTCTCAATGCGCCTTCCCCAAAATGGGGACACACTGAACACCGACGATAAAAATCCATCTGTGGAGTATATGCAGAAATAAAACAAAAAAATGTTCTCTTTTTATTCTATTCACGTTTTCCTTTTACGAGTAAGATATTTATCGGATGAAGGGGCATAACCATCACATGTCTAGACAAATGATTATGCTATGTTCTAATGATGCGTAGAGTACAGTATATTATGACTACAGGTATGCTGCTTGATCCACCTATGGGTGGTTAATCGATGTATACCATCCTGTACCAAATTTGTTAACAGAAATCATTTAAAATTGTGAGATGTTGGCTATTGGCTATTTTCCTGAATGTGTATTACATGTAAGACATTTGTAACTCCTTAAATTTTAATAAAAACATACTGTTGAAAGAAAAAAAGTGATAAAAAAATAAAGTGACAGTGTAAAAATATAAAATAATAAAAAAAATAATAATAAAAATAATGATATACCGTAATATAATATTATTAAAAAATATTATTTAAATATTATTATTATAATATTTAAATAATAATAATATTTAACCGCTTCGGCCCCGTAGGATTTTACCCCCTTCCTGACCAGAGCACTTTTTGCGATTCGGCGCAGCGTCGCTTTAACTGACAATTGCGCAGCTATGCGTTTTTTATTTTTTGCGCTATAAACAAAAAAAGAGACAATTTTGAAAAAAAGGCAATATTTTTTATTTTTTGCTATAAATATCCCCCCAAAAAAATAAAAAAAACTAATTTTTTCCTCAGTTTAGGCCGATATGTATTCTTCTACATATTTTTGGTAAAAAAATTTTATAATAAGCGTATATTGATTGGTTTACGCAAAAGTTATAGCGTCTACAAAATAGGGGATAGATTTATGGCATTTTTATTATAATTTTTTTTATTAGTAATGGCGGCGATCTGCGATTTTTATCATGACTGTGACATTATGGTGGACACATCAGACACTTTTGACACTATTTTGGGACCATTGTCATTTATACAGCGATCAGTGCTATAAAAATGCACTGATTACTGTGTAAATGACACTGGCAGGGAAGGGGTTAAACACTAGGTAGCGATCAAGGGGTTAAGTGTATCTTAGGGAGTGACTCTAACTGTGGGGGGGATGGGCTACCTAGGACATGACAGCGATCACTGCTCCCGATCACAGGGAGCGGTGATCTCTGTCATGTCACTAGGCAGAACAGGGAAATGCCTTGTTTACATAGGCATCTCCCCGTTCTGCCTCTCCGTGACACGATCGCGGGACCCGCGGGCCAACATATATCGGCGTGCGGCGGTCGGCAAGTGGTTAAAGCACCCCTATCCCTCCACGCTTATGTGAAGCGAATGCATATGTATGTCACCGACGCATATATAAACGGTGTGATAACCACACATCACCGCAAACTTTATAGGGAGAGCAATAATTCTAGCGCTAGACCTTTTCTGTAACTCTAAACTATTAACCCGTAAGAATGTTTAAAGTGTCACCTATGGAGATTTTTAAGTATCATATTTTGTTGCCATTCCACGAGCGCACGCAATTTTAAAGTGTGACATGTTAGGTATCTATTTATTTGGCGTAACATCATCTTTTATAGTGTACCAAAAATTGGGTTATATTTTTCTTTTGTATTAAAATTTACTATATTTATCGGCGTATAACACGCACCCCAAGTTTAGGAGGGAATTTTAAAGAAAAAAAACTTTTAGGAGGGAAATTTAAGGAAAAAAAAACTTACATTAAAATGCCCATCAATGCAGCCTTATCTATCCATCTGCAGCCTTTTCAGTGTCAGTGCAGCCTTGCCCCAGTGCAGTCTTGTCAGTGCAGCCTTGTCAGTGCAGCCTTGTCAGTGCAGCTTTGTCAGTGCAGCCTTGTGACGGCGGCGCCGAAAAGAGCTGAGAACACTCGGGTATGTGTATCTCAGCTCCGACGAATCCCTGCAGTCTCTGCGCCATATCTGAATCTACCCACGGCTGTGTATGTCAGCGGCGACCGCGGCAATTGCCGCGATTGCTCCGATAACACAAAATCAGCGGGGATCGGCCTATAACACGCACCCACGATTTTCCCCTGATTTTCAGGGGAAAAAAGAGCATGTTATATGCCGATAAATACGGTAATTAAGTGTATATTTCTTCCCCCAAAAAATTGTGTGAAAAACGCAGTGCAAATACTGTGACATAAAAAATTGCAGAGACCACTAATTTATTCTCTAATTTATTCTCTAAAAAATATATATATATATATATATATATATATATATATATATATATATATATATATATATAATGTTTGGGGGTTCTAAGTTTTTTCTAGCAAAAGAATGCAGATTTTTACTTGTAAACAACAAGTGTCAGAATAGGCTTGGTCTTCAATTGGATATACTTTGAGCCAAACACTAGTGAATTTAGTAGGTACTAAAATCCTCAATTGATATGCTGTTGTAGCCTGTTTTCCTTCACCTGTGGCAATTACTTGGTTCTCCAGCCGGCAGAACCCCTGCAATGTGATTGGGCTCCAAGCCTAAAGCCCCAACCGTGCGCTGTTTGCGTCCAACCTAGATAGGCCTCAGACCGCCTAGCAGCCAGGTACTTCCAAATAGGCCTCAGGATTCTGGTCTAGCAGCCGGAAGCTTTTCAACACCCAGACAGCTGTCCAGGTGGCACAGAACCCCGATCACCTGACTACTCCTGAAAAAGTAGGCTCTCCCAGCAGGCCAAGGGCAAAGAAACCCCTGCCAACTGGCTGAGACAACCCATCCACATCCACTAGTCCAGATTTACTTTGCCCTTGTCCATCGAATGCCACAGGTAACAACGCCACCTAGTGACAGAAGAGAGAGGTGCATCAAACCCAGATTTAGGAAAAGGTCAGTGGATCTTCCTAACAATCAGCCAGGCTGGTTACCACCTAGCAAACTAAATTTGTCAGCAACCCTGTCTAAGACCAGGGTGCTACACTGTTAACCATTATATTTTCATGTTATCCAAAAATTATCCATGAAACCCTCCAAAACTGCAGTCATCAAAATGTGTCATCAAAATGTGAGTGAACTAAGAGTCCCACAACTTAGGTGCGCTCTGTTTTTTGGCACTGACTCGAGGATTCGGAATTCTAACTCCATCCCCTTGACACCCACAATCCAATGTGAGCCCTTTAGTAGCTAACAAAAAGGTATCTGCACTGGATAGCTGGATGCCAGGCGGATTATAATTCCAGAGCTCCATGCTCTATGGGTCCCCAAGAGCCCATATATACTCTCTGATCTGTCAGAAAAGAATAGTTAACTGGGCACCAAATTCCAGTCTACCTGAGCGACATCAACCAAAGAGATCTGTTAAAAAATGTTTCTCCATACACTGTCAGGCTTCAATATGATTGCAACAGAAATAATAATATTGTGGAACATTTTAACTGATGTTCTAATCAATTCATTGCTCTAATTTAAGTTTGATATGAGCTTTGCTGCAGTCAAGGTGATGTTCATGTTTGTCTTTCCTCCTACACTTCTTTTAAATGAGTTTTATATCCTCTGAACGTTAATTATGCAAATTGTGCTATTTGTGGGGATTTAATGACCTATGCACCATTAAACAAACATTCACAGTGCATTGACTTTTTTAAACTTGTATTTGCATCTAAATCACACAGATACATGTGTAATGAGTTTACATACACCGTTCTTTGCAAATAACAATGGAATATTGGAATATTGGAATATTGCTCAATAAATAAATGGACATTTTTCAGAATGAAAACAGACAATATTTTGTTTTATATTTATGCACTTGAAACCAATAATTTATTTTATTCTACAGACAATTTATTCTACACCCATGACAACTCGTTTGTCAAGCAAGCGGGACTTTAAAAACAAATCCCATCACTGTCTGCCTGCTGTTAGGCAGTCTAATGCCGCGTACACACGATCGCACATTCCGACAACAAAATCCATGTTTTTTTTCTGACGGATGTTGGCTCAAACTTGTCTTGCATACACACGGTCACACAAACCTTGTCGGAAATTCCGATCACCAAGAACGCGGTGACGAGCCGAGAAAAATGAAGTTCAATAGCCAGTGCGGCTCTTCTGCTTGATTCCGAGCATGCATGGAATTTTGTGCGTCGGAATTGTGTACACACGATCGGAATTTACGAAAACGGATTTTGTTGTCGTAAAAAATTTTTTTTGTCGGAAATTCCGACGGAAAATGTCCAATCGAGCCTACACACGGTCGGAATTTCCGACAATGGGCTCCCATCGAACATTTCCCGTCGGAAAATCCGACCGTGTGTACGCGGCATTAGGATAACTATCCAAGTCAAGCAGTCTGTTCTAGGAAAAAATTAAAGTGATTGTAAAGTTGTTTTTTTTTTCTATTAAAATAACAAACATGTTATACTTACCTGCTCTGTGCAGTTGGTTTTGCACAGGGCAGCCTGGATCCTCCTCTTCTCGGGTCCCTGGCTGGAGCTCCTGGCTCCTCCCTCCTGTTGAGTGACCCCGCAGCAAGCAGCTTGCTATGGGGGCACCCAAGCCGAGCTGCAGCTCTGTGTATCCATTCAGACACGGAGCTGCCGTTTGGCCCCGCCCCTTCTCTCTCCTGATTGTCTGAGGTTAATTGACAGCAGCCAATGGTGCCGTTGCTGTGTCTCAGCCAGTCAGAAGAGAGAGTCCAGGATGGTCGAGGCACTCGTGCACATCGCTGAACAATGATGGGGCTCAGGTAAGTATTGGGGGAGGGGGGGGGCTGAGGGGTGCTGCTGCACACAGAAGGCTTTTTATCCTAATGCATAGAATGTATTAAGATAAAAAACCTTCTGACTTTACATTTAATTCACTAATCTCAGTGATCTGATCTCTCGCTGTTCAGGTCTGTTATACACCAGTAGCTGTTTTTTAGTCTGTAAAATGTTACTGTATGGAGCTTGCCAACTACTGGCTGCAAGTTGTAAATGTGAATATTTACCCACTTGTCCTCTGGAAGATTTACCCCCCCCCCCCCCCCTTCATGACTACCTTACATTAAATGAAGATTGCGTGGCCGTGCGACAATGTACCCAAACAAAATTGATGTACTTTTTTTCCCCACTTATAGAGCTTTCTTTTGGTGGTATTTGATCACCTCTGCAGTTTATATTGTTTGCGCTATAAACAATAAAAAGGCAGACAATTTTGAAAAAAAACAAAAAACAGTATTTTTTACTTTCTGCTATAAAACATATCCAATTAAAAAATTCAAAAATCAAATTTCTTCATCACTTTAGGCCAATATGTATTCTGCTACATGTCTTTGGTATAGAAAAAAATCCCAATAAGCGTATATTGATTGGTTTGAGCAAAAGTTATAGTGTCTACAAACTATGGGATATTTTTATGTATTTTTATTTTTCATTTATATTATTTTACTAGTGACCAGTGACACTGATTGAGTGCTAATACAGTGATTAGTGCTAAAAATATCCACTGCCACTGTACTAATGACACTGGCTGGAAAGGGGTTAACATCGGGGCAAAAGGAGTTGTAAAGGCAGAAAGTTTTTTTTCTTTCTTAATGCATTTTATGCATTAAGATAAAAAACCTTTTTTGTTTAGCAGCCTCCACAGCAACCCGCTAGTTACTTACCTGAGCCCCTTCTTTCTCCAGCGATGTCCATGAATGTCCATGAATGTCTAAGCCATCTGGGACACTCCTCCTGATTGGCTGAGACACAGCAGTGGGTGCCATTTGTCAATCAAAGTCAGTCAGCCAATCAGGGGAGAGAAGGTGCGGGGCCGGAGCTCCGTGTCTGAATGGACACACGGAGCTTTGACACGGCTCTGATGCCCCCATAGAAAGCTGCTCGCTGAGGGGGCACTCGATAGGCGGGAGGGGCCAGGAGCAGCAAAGAGGGACCCCGAGAAGAGGAGGATCTGGGCTGCTCTGTGTAAAACTGCACGGGGGAGGTAAGTATAACATATTGGTTATTTTTTTTATTTTTTAAACAAGACTTTACAATCACTTTAAAGTGGTTGTAAACCCTTTACAGCCACTTTTTGCTAAGGTAAGCCTATAATTAGGCTTACCTGTAGCTACACTAGATATCTCCTAAACCTGCACGGTTTAGGAGATATCCCTGTATTTGCATGTGCCGACGTCATTGGCACACACGCACTGAAGCAACTGCAGTACGTGCCGTTGCTTCAGTTAGACTGTGCCATTGCCGGCGGCAAGAGCGATGTCATTGCGGCTCCGGTCAATCACAGCGAAGTAACTTTGGGGCGACGTCGGAGAGGGGTACAAGGACGGCTGCGGGGGCTTCGATCTCAGGTAAGTAATTCATAATGAGCTAGTATGCTATGCATACTAGCTCATTATGCATTTATCTTTTGTTTGTTTTGTTTTTTAGGGTTTCCAACCACTTTAATTGTGCTTTTACTAGGGGAAGGCATGGATCCATGTCCCTGCTTTGCAGAGACACAAGATCCAAGGCTTCCCCCCTGTCAGAAAGGCAATCTGCCTTGTTTATATAGGCAGACCGCTGTTCTGCCTTTCTGCTGGATGATCAGCGGGTGCTGGCAGACATAGAGTCCACAATGCCCGCAGATCAGCTCCTGTTATGTATATTAACAGCAGGAGTGGGCCGGCGGCGGCGGCGGCGGCGGCACACATGCGCGCCCCTACCCAGAAGTGTCAGATAGCATACTAAGTACGTGATCCAGCGCAGCTGTGCCACCTTGCCACTGTATATGTAAGTTAGCAAGTGGTTAAGGTAGGTACAAATGGATAGATATTTGGTTAGTTCAGCAAGAACCAACCAAATTTTGTGGCCCTCCCTGTTAGACAGGAGTTGATTGCTAGATCAGTCATGCTGGCTGCAACCACTGAAGTGTGTAATACAATGTTGCAGCAGGGAGGATTCCTACATCCACCTTGCTGAACGAAATCCATCATCCGCTATTCGCTGGCTGAAAAAAAAAAAAAAAAAAACTAACTGTGTACTCAGAAGCCGATCCGGCCAAAGATGACAGGGGCTGGCAGAGAGCTCCAGGAGACCACAGCGCTGGAAAGTGAGTATAGTTCTGCTTCAACACAGCGCAGCTGTGTGGTGACTGTGGCCTGAATCTCAAAGAAGGAAGCTTCTATGCTTTCCATGGGCAAAGGATTGGCAAGATCACCAGATATTTGAGAGCAAACCAAGAAATAATAAAAAGAAAAGAATATGGTGTGTAGCGCACTCCCTAAAGAGCCGTAAGTAGAAAGGCAGTTAGGAGACAGTCCAGTGCTTTGTTTTTTCATTTGGTTTTTTATTGAGGGGATAAAACTTGTATGGGGATAGGGGTATTATGAGATGCCCATTTGACTCGCAAAACGTCTTCAGGGACATTATACATAGTCTCTATGTACAATCTCTAGATACATTCCTCTTCTGACTCCTGCATAAAACCTGCTTGCAGAACAAATCACAGGTCCAGCTGGAACATTATTAAATGGGATCTGACGGGACACTGAGTCAGACCCAGCAATTGCCCATTACAGGCAGGGACCGCGGGGCCCTTTTTTGGTGTGTAGAAAAAGTCCCAGTGTCCAGCTATTCCCCTGTGTCCACTGATCCCAGCACCACCTCTCCAGGCACTACCAACCCAACTGCCCCAATCATTAGCCCACCTGGCTATTTCCCTCTGTCCTCCCAGACTGTCACACTCACCAGCCACCTGGCTGTCTTCTCCCTGTAGATTTCCTGGACGTGCTCGCTGGCTCCTGCTGTCCTCACCCTTGCTCTCGTGCATCCAGGAAGCGTAAGCGTATATTGATTGGTTTGTGCAAAAGTTATAGCGTCTACAAAATAGGGGATAAATTTATGGCATTGTTATTATTAATCTTTTTTTAGTAGTAGTAGCGGCGATCTGCGATTTTTATCAAGACTGCGACATTATGGGGGACACATCAGACACTTTTGACATTATTTTGGGACCATTGTCATTTATACAGCGATCAATGCTATAAAAATGCACTGATTACTGTATAAATGACACTGGCAGGGAAGAGGTTAAACACTAGGGGGCGATCAAGGGGTTAAGTGTGTCCTAGGTAGTGATTCTAACTGTGGGGGGATGGGCTACTACTGACATGACAGCGATCACTGCTCCTGATGACAGGGAACAGTAGATCTCTGTCATGTCACTAGGCAGAACAGGGAAATGCCTTGTTTACATAGGCATCTCCCCGTTCTGACGCTCCGTGACACGATCACGGGCCACTGGTGGACATCGAGTCCGCGGGACCCGCGGGCACAGTCACGGAGTACGTGCGCCAACAATGCCATGTCTTAAAGGGGTACGCTAATTTGCGCAGCTGTGCCATTGTGCCGACGTATATCGTCGTGCACTGGTCGGCAAGCAGTTAAAGTATACAACATCAACAATAGCTGTTATATTGATAGACAGTCGTTGGCTATATACCAGGGTATAAGTCTTTGCAACAATTAAGGATACATACTGACATAAACATACTGAATTACCATTTACCTTATGAACATATAAGGTGTGGTTCAGAAAAAACAGTGTAAAGGAAAATCTGCAATAAACAATATATACATCATGACTCTTGTTGCCTCCCATCCTTCTAAAGGAAACAGGGCGTGGGAGTAATATTTTAGATCTAGGAGGCTCGCCTCTTACTCAGAAGTCAGTATACATGGGATAGCATGTAGACAGGAAAGTATTATGGTAAATTATAAGGAACTCATGATACCGGTCTGAGGTACCGGCCAGTCTGAACTCTCTAGAAATTGTGAATACCCCAGTGCCAGTGGACTTGAGTGCCCACGAAGGGCAATATAGTAGCACAGGTAGAGAGAATATGGTTAAAAGGAGAAGAGAAGAGGAATAAAGGATTAGAAAGAGGAGGGGTGGGGGGGGCAGACATTCCATTGCATAGCTGTCTCATAGAGTGTTTGACAGGTATTTAAATCAGGGGTCCCAAGTCTTCTCAAATGGGACAAGTTTATCATTTAGAATTGCCGATAGGCGCTCATGTACCATTATCCAAGATAGTTTGGATCTCAATAAGTGAAAGGGAACCGTAGAAGATTTCCATGATCTGGCTATGGAGACCCTGGCTGCTACAAATATAAAGGCTATAAGTCTGTTTGTGTGTCTCATCGTTCCCTCTTTCGGGCGTCCCAACAGTGCCTGCAGTGGTGATTTAATGAGGTTCACTTGAGTGAATGAGTATATGAAATTATTGGTGTGGATCCAGAACCACCTGACTTTTGGGCATGTCTACCAAACATGGAACATTGTTCCATTTATGCCACACCCTCTGAAACACTGCAGGGATGCGCCAGGTACGAAGGACGCTACTCTCACCGGCACCATATACCACCGCAGAAGGACCTTATAGTTCGCTTCAATCAGTGATGTATTGATATATGACTTATGCCGCGTACACACGATCGGAAATTCCGCCAGCAAAACTCAGATGAGAGCTTTTTGTCGAAAAATGCGACCGTGTGTATGCTCCATCGTTCTTTTGCTGGCGGAATTGCAGCCAGCAAAAGATTGAGAGCATGTTCTCTATTTTTCGGTCGGGAAAAGTTCCTATCCGAAAATGCAATCGTCTGCGCAAAATTCCTACGCATGCTCGGAAACAATTCGACGCATGCTTGGAAGCATTGAACTTAATTTTCTCAGGTCGTCGTAGTGTTGTACATCACCGCGTTCTTGACCGTCGAAAGTTCAGAGAACTATTGTGTGACCGTGTGTATGCAAGGCAAGCTTGAGCGGAATTCCGTCAGAAAAACCATCCCAGGTTTTTCTGACGGAGAATCCGCTCGTGTGTACGGGGCATTAGATGCACTTTGTGCTATCTTACTCCAATCCTCCGTAGCCAGAGTCTCCTCCAGGTCCTGCTCCCATTTGTGCATATAAAATAGCTTTTCAGATGCGGAGGTCAATATGGAATGTGCCCCTGAACTTAATGATAATACAATCTGTCTCCCAGCTCCTTAGTAATCATAACAATCAAAATCCAGAGACTTAAAATATTTATTTCCCTTATTTTCAGCTCAAACAGACTATGTTAAGGGAGCAAATATAAATCATTCATAAGTAAGCCTTTACATCTATGATAATATAAAATTAAATATTCAGATTCTAGCAAAAGACAAATTGTGAATGGTTCCCTGGGGAACTGCAAGCTCTAATTAGAATAGAGAAAATGTCTGTACAGGATAATAATATAGTGGAGGGGGTTAATTTTAAAATATATCTAAACCCAGTCATTAAAATCTCATATAATATTTAACAAGTTGATGTAATTTCAAAAGCATTTGCAATATTTTTTAAATCCGCAGTTTTCTTAAAACCATTCAGGTGATCCTGCCATGGCACTTTCTTTCTAAGTGACACCACTCTCCTATTTACTATAAGCTACTGCATTGAAATGCTTTGTTCACATGGGTGCAAATCCATCAATAGTCCAGTGTAGACATGTGCAATTCGTTTAGTTCCGAATCAGTTTTTTAACGAATTTCGACAAATTTGGTAATTCAGAAATTTCCGAATTAACGAAAAGCCATTTAATTTTTTTTTTCGAATATTCGTAAATTCGAAAATTCGTAAAATTTGAAAATTTGAAAATTTGTAAATTCGTAAATCTAAAAACCCGAAAATGTGAAAATCTGAAGTAATAACTAACTAATAATAACTTACCTATTACTAACTATTAAATTATAGGTGTTTTACGAATATTCGAAAATTTGTAAAATCGTAAGTTTGAAAATTCATAAATTCGAATATTCAAAAATTCATAATTTCATAAATTTGTAAATTTGAAAATTCGTAAATTCGTAAATTCATAACTTCGTAAGTTCCAAATTCGAAAACCCAAAAATTCAAAAATCTGAAATAATAACGAACTAATAATAACTTAACTTTTACTAACTATTAAATTATAGGTATTGGAATTTCCTTTCAAAATTTGGCTCTTAGTGAACGTAACGAAAGCGATTTTATCTGAAGTTACAAATTATCCGAAATAACGACTGCCATATCTAAACGAATGAAACGGAATTAATTAATAATAATAAATACCAATAATAATAAATAAAACCTTTTTGTTATTATTATTTATTAATAATTTGTTCAGTTACATTTTTTTGATGCAGCATTCGTTATTTCGGATAATTTGTAACTTCGGATAAATTTGTATTAGTTACGTTCACTAACAGCCAAATTTGAAAGGAATTTCCAATACCTATAATTTAATAGTTAGTTATTATTAGTTAGTTATTCTTTTTCGAATTTTCAGATTTTCTTTCTTATTTTTGGATTTTTGAATTTATGAATTTTCGAATTTACAAATGTGCAATTTTTTCAAATTTACCAAATTTAGGAATTTACTAATTGTGATCATAACGAATGACCCGAAAAACTAAAAAAAAAAAAAAAAAAAAACGAATGAAAAGAAAACGAACACGAAAACAAACAAATATTTCGTCAGTGCACATGTCTAGTCCAGTGTTTGCTCGTTTGGCTGTATTTCTCCTGTGGATCACAGGAGTGCAGTTTGTTCAGCACTCCTGTGACCCATTTTCAGCAGACAGCGGGCTGAAACTCACTGTGGCTGATGTCACAAATCCAGAGCAAACGCTTCCTGATGACGTCAGACGACGAAATGTATGTCGAGGCGTATTAAACCGATCACGTCACTTCCAGGTCCCAGGCCTTTGGTTTCTACTGATCGGCCAGTGGAACGCGAGCCGACTCTTAAGCACGAGCAGAGCGGTGGCATCGCCAAAATAATTTATGGGGGTATTCCTAATGCCAGACCAAGACACTCCACAATGTAAGCATTTTTTAACCCTTTTGTGCTTATGATTAATTAAAACGGTATTACACTATATTGGTTCCATTTCCTTGTTTTATGCGGTGCAATGGTGGAGAGGAGGAGAGTTATGTAGAGTTCCCGAGAGGTGCCAGGAGAAATTAAAGGATATTTACAAACACAGGCGATATTTGACCTTCTTTTTAGCTAAAGGGGTCATGGTTCTCTGGTAAATGTACCTCCAATTGAACACTATCAGGTGAACAAACAATAAGCCGGTGATGGAATCCATCAACTTACCATATTGAAGGCTAATTTCTCTGATTTAGTAGAATTTATGAACTGCATTTTTAAAGGACTTTCACTTATTGTCACTTTTTAATGGTTGGAATCTAGCACTTTGCCCTTTGCTTTAAATCGCTTTGAAGCATTTGAATTTTGCACTTTATTCTTCCCCACAACTTTATGAATTTTGTATTTTCACTGTACAGCTCATTCATTTTAGCACTTTTTGCACTTTTCAGCGCTCCCTCATGCATACACATTTTTTTTATTAGGAACAGAAACTTGGGGAGCATGGGATTCCCTGGAACTGTGGAAATTCAATTTTAGAGGACTCCTAGGCTTCTGGCTGCTCTGTACTGAGATGGAGGCTGTGTTGCACAACTGTGGCTGCACTGCACTCTCCTGGTTTACTTGTACAACTCCTGGCTGTCTTGCACAACTCATGGCTGCACTGCACTGCAGGGACATGCAGTCAGGGGAGGCAGAGCCTCACCTGCCATGAACATTAAAAAAAAAATTAATTAATTAATTCAAACTAAACTAAAAAAAATTAATTGAGCTTTGAGGGTCGTAGCTCGGTGACCTGAGGTCACAGAGGCCCCAAATTTGGTGGGTATGTAGCCGAAGTCCTACCTTACCATTGGTAAAAATGGGGCTCCTACGACCTATGGTTCCAGAGACACGGGGCTCCTTGCACAGCCTGTCAGAAGCTACATACAGAGCAACCAGCAGACTGAGAGGTTGAGCTCACAGAGCCTCCCCTCACTTCTTGTCAGAGGCACTGAGCTCAATGGACAGCTTGAAGTCTTGAACCAATGGTAAAGTACAATTAGCCCCAGCTGTCCAATAAAAATGCTGCAGTGGAGGCACGCCTCTCAGTGCAGTGTCATAGAAGGGGAATGTGTCTAAAAGACAAATGCTCCCTTCCAGCCCAGCCCTCTTAACTAGAAGGAAATAACATGTGTTTATGTGAATAAGATTTACCCACAATCCCATATTTTTCTCACACAGTTAAGAGGGAGAATGAGAATCTGCTGCTGAAATGGTATTCTTATAATCAAGCTAAATTATATATTATTATGCTATATATTATAAGATAATAATTTATTATTTATCTATTTACTGTGAAATTACTGGTTTGCAGTTATAACTTCAAACTTCAGTAATTTGTCCGTTAAGCCACCTGCTTGAGTACAGTTTTTGAAAATATAGTAAATTACCTTAAAAACAATATATAATAATTATTTGTATATTAATTATTGTAATTAACTCCTTGCTACCCAGGCCAATTCTGACACTTCTCTCCTACATGTAATTAATAATCATCATTTTTTTTGCTAGAAAATTACTCAGAATTACCCTAGGGAATAGAATGGAGGTCATTGCAACTTTTTATGTTACACGGTATTTGCGCAGCAGTTTTTCAAATATGTTGTTTCATGAATATAAAAAAAAATAAAAAACACTAAAGCTAACCTGATTTTTTTGTATAATGTGAAAGATAATGTTACGCCAAGTAAATAGATACCTAACATGCCACGCTTTAAAATTGTGCACACTCGTGGAATGGCGTCAAATTTAGTACTAAAAAATCTCCGTAGGCGACACTTTAATTTTTTTTACAGATTACATGTTTATAATTACAGAGGAGGTCTAGTGCTAGAATTATTGCTCTCGCTCTAACGATCGCAGCGTATGTAACCTGTGTGTATCTGGCTCTGATACTAGCCAGTGCCTCACCAGCCACTGACCTCACCGCACGTCCCTGCTGCACTGGCTTGTGAAATAAACTACCCCCACATTTCCTTTTCCTCTGTATAGCAGCATCAACTACGCTTAATCCCAGAATGATTGGGCTTCCTCCCACCAACTCTCTGCTGGCCCTGCTTAGTCTATAGTTCAGGCTCTTTTCAGCAGGCCCCCCAGCTAAGCTTAGCTGGGACCTCAAAGGCTGCTCAGCATCCTTTCTGTCTAACTCTTTCTGGTCCAGGGACAGAGCCCTTGGACAGAAGTCTCCTGAAGGACTGGACCCAGGAACTCTGCCCCTTGGTTGCCACGCCTCTGAATATTTATGAGCTTACCATCCACCTTTTGGCCACACCTCCCAAGAGGCCCATAAATATTCAGAATGTTCTGTTCTCCCTCCCACTATACCTCCAGAAGTCTTCAGAAGACAGTAGGAAGTTGCAGAACAGCAGTCTGTGAGACACTGAATATCCCTTAGTAATAAACCCCTGCTCCACTGCTTACAGAGGAGCTAACTAAATGTATTTACTCTGAACTAGTATTTATGCTAATAAATCCTGAAACATTCTTGGCCATCGTTGAGAAGCCATTACATTTTTTGGTAGGAAACAGCCACAAATACATTACAAAGCACTATGCTACTGGTCAGATTGCCTTGTTCTGGTGACTCCTATAAAGCGAGGAGGAGATCAAACTCTACGCCTTTATAACAACCTTGGCTATACAATCCAACACAGACAACACTATCATGATTTTACTTTCCCTTTCAGATACAAAGCACATTACCTCAACAATGATCTAAACAGCCATCAACCACCAGAATATCTGCCCGTACTCGAATGAATCTGTGACATTTTTAATAATGTTCCTTTCTTTTCCAGGGGAATAATATTCTCAATGAAATGGATCTATCATGCACATTCATATCATAAAAGTAATTTCTTCAAATTGGGAAAAGAAAAAAAAAAAGTTTGATAATGTTTCCGTGAATCACTTTCTTATTCTACAAGATAATCTCCCTGTGATAGCAGAAACTGAGGCGATCTGACCAGTAATATCCGATAATGCTGATAAATGGCAGCGTTCGGGTAATTGCTTCATAAAGTTATAACTATTAAGGCTGCATCAAACTATTCATTTTACATTACTCCTGAATAGATGAAGCACAAAATCCTGGGAGCGAAATACGAATCATTTCAGACGACAGTGAACTGAAAAAAAATTAAAATGTGAAAAGAAGGAAGTTAAAGTCAAGATTCCAGCAGATGTATGAACAAAGTTTTGTAAAATGAAAAGACTTGAATGTTTTAGAATAGAACATATACTTTCAGAGGGAGAAGTGAACCTTTAGCTGTTTAGTGCCTGGAACTGCTGACATCATCGAAGATGCATTGTGATGACATCATCCCTTCTACAACATTGACAGCCTATAGCTTTACTGAACACATTTATATATTGTAGTACCTGGAATAAGTTACAGTTTCAGTTATATGTAAACCCAATCACTAAACTCTCATATAATCTTTAATATTGAAGTTTAACTTGGTAAAGTTCTTTAAAGAATGAGAAAATATTATCTAAATGCCGTACAAGAGGTGTGTGTATTCTTCCATGAATCGTGATGTGATTTTTGCATTTCTTCCAGATCTGTACTTTAATCCAGTGTGAAACTTTGGAGTTTCCTGTAACAAAGACCGGTCACTGTTGCTCTCTCTCCTTGTGAAGTATAAATGGTCTGGTCTCCGCCCACTCCTGTTGTTTTCTGCAGGTAGCTTGTAGTGGGTGGAGCCTGCTGAGTTCCTCCCACAACTCTGATATTTGCACAGGCTATGTACAGCACAGTTGTAGCGCTACCCCCACAGGAGCCGCTGGTTGTATTGGGTCCTTTGTTCTTACCTGACCTCTACAAAGACCTCTGTACCTCTGACACCTCGGGTATGCCGTCAATAGACACAGATTGATAACTTTCTGGTTAGTGCCACAGGGTCACCCTGAAATGAGGCTCGAGACCTTGGAGTATGATAACAAGTTATGTTAAGAATATGAGTAATCAAAAATAAGAGGAGATCCCAATGTGGTACACTTTTTGACATATACAGTTACAAATATCAAACAATGCAGTAGGAGTGTAACCATGGCCAGTGCACAGATTTTTGTCTACTTAGGCGAAGGTGCATTCTGGTGCCTCCTCCCCCCAACCGTCCTCCTGCCACCCCCCCTCACCTCTACAATGCAAACCCCCATCCCCATATGGCATACACTTAATTTGCCTGCTGATGTTACATCATCAATGTTGCCATACATTCAGTCATGAATGCAATGCAGTGTAGATAGAAAGACTACGGTACATTCTTTCCCTGCCTTGATGGGAAACTGTCAATGTTGCTTCCGGGTCAGGAACAAGAAGAGGAGGAGAGCGGACGTGTGTCCGCTCTTCTCCCACCCGCTATGCCGGTCCCGGAACCCCGAGATGTGCAAGCGGCACTTGGAATATATAGCGGGGGGAGTGGGGCACTTTGCTGGGGTGCAGTGTTGCCAATCCCCCGATGTGAAATTTACTGAGAGGGCTTCCAAAATTTACAAAATGCACCAATTTTTTACTGGCACAAATCATGAAATTTACTGACAGAGCCACAATTTTTATGGACACTTCAAAAAAGTACATGCAATTGCCGATTTCAGTGCAAATATCAATATTTAAGCTATGGTATCTCACAAAAGTGAGTACACCCCTTACATTTTTGTAAATATTTTATTATATCTTTTCATGTGACAACACTGAAGAAATTACACTTTGCTACAATGTAAAGTAGTGAGTGTACAGCTTGTATAACAGTGTAAATTTGCTGTCCCCTCAAAATAACTCAACACACAGCCATTAATGTCGAAACCGCTGGCAACAAAAGTGAGTACACCCCTAAAGTAAAATGTCCAAATTGGGCCCAATTAGCCACTATCCCTCCCCGGTGTCATGTGACTCATTAGTGTTACAAGGTCTCAGGTGTAAATGGGGAGCAGATGTGTTAAATTTGATGTTATCACTCTCACTCTCTCATACTGGTCACTGGAAGTTCAACATGGCACCTCTTGACAAAGAACCCTCTGAGGATCTGAAAAAAAGAATTGTTGCTCTACATAAAGGACTGCATTTGTTTGTGAATTAGTAGGAATACTATGTGCCCCATACTTATTCACATAGGGGAGTGGGATCTGGGGGCCCCCCCTGTCAAAGAGAGCTTCCAGATTCCGATAAGCCCCCCCGCCCACATACCCTCACAACCACCGGGTCAGGGTTGTAGGGGAAGAGGCCCTAGTCCCCATCAACATGGGGAGAAAATGCTGTGGTGGGCCCCCCTGCTCCAAAATACCCCCCATGTTGAGGGCATGTGGCCTGGTATAGTTCAGGAGGGGGTGTGCTCACTCATTTTGCTTCTGCTGCTGTGCTGCTTGACATAAGGACCTGGTGTGGATTGGGGGGAGACCCCCACGCTGTTTTTTTTTTTTAAACCGCCATTTGTTTTGTTTCCATTCTGCTATCAGCAAGGAATCCCACTGACAGAAGATGAGTCATGGTTGTTAGGCCCCTTTCACACTGGGGCGGTGGGGATGTCGGCGGTAAAACAGCGCTATTTGACATATTTTTAGCGCTGCTTTACCGTCGTTTTTGCGGCGGTATTCGCCCGCTAGCGGTGCGGTTTTAACCCCCGCTGGTGGCCGAGAAAGGGTTAAAACCGCTCGCATAGCGCCGCTATAGCCGCGGTATTGATTTCAATGGGCAGGAGCGGTTTAGGAGCGGTGAATACACCGCTCCTTCACCGCTCCAAAGATGTGGTTTGCAGGAGTTTTTTTTTTCTCCTGCCAGCGCAGTGTGAAAGCCCTCGGGCTTTCACACTGAAGAAACAGTAAAGGCAGTTTTAGGTCGGTTTGCAGGCGCTATTTTTAGCGCAATAACGCCTGCAAACCGCCCCAGTGTGAAAGGGGCCTTAAGGATGCCAGCGTCTTCCCACTCCTTAACAACCAGCTATTCTGATTTCTGAATATACAAAAAGAATGCCGAAGATATGAAACTAATTCCAAAATTCTGAAAACAAATTGTTTATAATGCATCAATTCGTTTTCGGAATTTCGAAATTTGTTTTGTATTTTTAGCATTGTTTATTTAGAATCGCATTCATTTTTTTAAAACAGCGTGGGGTCCCTCCTAATCCATACCAGGCTCTTTGGATTTGGTATGGATGTTAAGGGGAACCTCATGTCAAAATGCAAAAACAAATGGCGTGGATGCCCCCCAAAATCCATACCAGACCTCTATCCGAGCACGGAAGGCAAGGAAAGGGGGGGACCAGCAAGAGCCCCCCCTCCTGAACCATACCAGGCCACATGCCCTCAACATAGTGGGGTGTTTTGGGGTAGGGAGACCCCCCAAAGCACTTTGTCCCCATGGGGACAAGGGCCTCTCCCCCAATGTCTACCTCTCATTGGGCGAGTGTTATTCCCAAATGACAAATAAACATGGGGCGGGGTTATCCGGGGATGTCACTGGGTGATCCTGCCCCATAATGACACTTGCCCAATGAGAGGTAGACATGGGGATGGAGTCACTCAGTTACACCACCGGGTAACCCCGGCCCCTATGTTTACCTGTCATTCGGCTGTGTCCCTGGACGGGAACAGTCATGTTAAGAAAGCAGCATTTTTTTCTGTTCGGGTCTGCGTTTTTGTTTTTTTTATTAAAGAACTTGTCAAAATCTGGTGTTGTGTTTTTTTTAACTTTGACTTTTTTGGGTGAATGAATAGGGGTACTATGCACCCTATACTCATTCACATGGGGGGGGAATCTGCAAAGGGGGCTTCTGGATTCCAATTTTTAACAATAATTTACATTAATTTATTTTCACTACTCTTTGGGTAAGCGCGAGATATTAAAATTTATATAATAGAGCATAGAGGTAGAGTGGAAAGAGTAGTAATTTCCTGCTAGTAAAGCTATGTTTGTGGGAATATAGGTCTCAGAGTCCATTTCAGGGTAAGGTGGTTGCAATCAGGAAAAGATAATCATTGGAATATTGATAGTCTATCCAATAGAACCATCTCCATCTGATGGCTTTTTTGGGTCCATGAATCGTAGAGGTATGATCTTCCATGTGTTTTATGTAAATTTTTGCAGACCATTGTGGAATATTATGGGATTCCTGCCTACGCTAAAGTGTAACTTTTAGCCTACGCTAAAGTTACCAGCAATGCGGTCCAAACAATCTATGTTTTAACATAACTTTTAAATGTTTCAGTCAGCCTCGGCCACCCTGTTCAGAAAAAGGTCAATCAGTTGTGTGTTGGGAATCATTTTTTGAACCTTTTGCAATCCCAAAAAATATGGAGGAGAGTGCCATCATTCTCTCCACAGCACTAACGGGTGTCTGGGAGAAAAGGATTTAGGGAATAGTAGTGAGATGGATAGTATAGTATAGGGAGATGGGTAATTAATTTATATCTTTCTTCCTGTTATTTGTTATAGATGGACAATTTATGCACAAAATATAGTATTTTGTCAACCTGTTCTTGAGTAAAAAAAAAATTGTAAGCCTTTTTCCCATTTCATTGAAGAAGAGAGGACATGCCTCTTTGGCTGTGATCAAGATGTAGTTGAGTTTGGAAACCAAATGTCTGATCAGGCCTTGTCCACTATGCAACGATTCAAAAGAAGTTAAAGTTGAGCTATTGGTGGAGGGAGAGATTTGAGGTAATGAAGAAGTTGTAGAATTCTCCAGAATCCAAGGGCTGTGTACACAATGTAGGGAGGGCCAAGCAGAGGCCAAACCAAAGTTGCAGTGCCACCGATCTGTGTTGAAAACTTTGATCAAGCAAGACAGGAGGGAAGGGTTTCCCAAGACCTGGTATGGTGGTGACAAAGTGTAACACTTTGAGTAGGCTGCTAGGGTGGGTCTTAGAGTGAGATAGGATTTCAGGCTTGGGTAACATGTGCACCATGGTGTGCTTAAATTAAAAGCATTATGTCAGTAGACAGATTTTCTCTTTTGACCCATTGTTTCAGGGTATTGTATCTTCAACAGTCGACTATTCGGTTCAGATATATAGCTAGATAATGTAATAAGATATCAGGTAGACCAGGTCGTCCCTGAGGTTTGCATAAATGAAGGATGGGTTGACTGGTTCTTGCTAGTCTGTGGATGCATATGAATTTATTAAAAATGGTTTTGACTTGTTGGAAGAAGGCCCTCAAAATATTGTTAGATCTGTTTTAAAAAGGAAAGGGGGAGGGCGTGGCCTGGAGCGGCATGGGATAGGACGCAAGGCAGCAGAGCTCCGCTGACAGTCTATCCTTAAGAGCAAATCCTGAGAATTTACCCGACTAACAAGACCCCAAACTGACCCTGACTGCATCACAATACTGCCGGGATCATGTCACCGCCGAAGAAGCCGGCCGCAACGACATCCAAGCTGGATCAATACCGCCGACAGGAGAAGGAGAAAGAATCCTCTGGGCAAGATGGCGGAGCCACGAGGGGAGAGGAGACCGCTGTAACTGCAGACACAGCAAAGGTACTGGAAGCCATAACCATTTGCCAGGAAGCAGTGGCTGCATGTCAGTCTACACTTACAGCACGGATTGAAGAAGTGAAAGTAGATATTTCCCTGGTGAGACAGGATTTTCAGAAACTGAGAGACAGAGTCACTGAGGCTGAGACCCGCCTGGGTATAGTGGAGGACTCCCTCCCCCCCCTCCAACACTCCACAGAAGCTATACAGTTGCAGGTAAATCAAATCCTCCAAAAGCAGGATGATTTTGAGAACAGAATCAGACGCTGCAACCTCAGATTCATAGGTCTCCCTGAGGGAGCAGAGGGGGGTGATTCTACCACATTCCTTGAATCACTGCTTTGTGACACCTATGGCAGAGAGGCCTTCTCCCCCACCTTTGTAGTGGAGAGGGCGCACCGCATGTCGGGTAGACCACCACCAACTGGAGCGCCCCCGCGCACATTTATAGCCAAATTTCTCAATTTCAAAGACAGGGATGCCATACTCCGCCTCAGTAGAGAAAAAGGCAATATCCCTTTTGGTAACAAAACGATTGCGGTATTTCCAGATTTCTCGGCAGAAGTGCAGCGAAAACGCAAAACATTCATGGAAGCCAAACGCAGGCTTCGCATTAAACATGTAAAATATGCAATGCTTTTTCCAGCCCGGTTACGCGTTGAGGGAGATGATCGCGTTCACTTTTTTGATGATCCAGAAGCAGTCATCTCATGGTTGGAGCAAAGGGAAGATCACAGATAAGTAATTATGTTCCCTACCCTGGGCCTCAAAGTTAATACGCTGTTCTGACACATCAGCTATACACCCCTGAACACTTCCACACAAGAAGGGGGCTATGTCTCACATATAAACACTGTTTTCTGCTTTTGCCACTCCTGGACTGGAGGATATTGTACTGTGCCAGTGACCACGAATGGAACAGTGTGCAGGCGTGCCTGATCATTTTAACCTTATTGTACTCCCATATGCTCACCTATACAAAAAGAAAGGAGCAAACGCCTGCATATAGACATTGCTCATTGATGTTGTTGCTCCTGTACTACAAAGAGAAACCACCCACCAGTGCACAAGCCTTGAACAAGGTATACAGTCACTACACTACCAAAGGGTGCCCTGCTCCTTTGAATATTTCCTAATGAAAGAGAGGCAGGGGGATGCATTCAGACAGCCCTCTAAGACTCCCACCTATGAGATGTGAGATGTTGCACTATACTAATAACTATGCATGGAATGACCTATTCGACTTCTCTAGTATAATGCCTCCTACATAGCTGAGAGTGACACTTTTGCATAAGCACTGCAGTTTGGTAGTATTATATGAGGTTTCCGGGGGGGAGGGGAAGGAGGAACCAACCCTCCAACTTTCATACTGATTTTGGGTTACATATACATTTATTATTTGTTCTCTGATAATTCTTGCTTAACATTCCCATCGGCGGAGGGCAGCACTGTGCCTGTGAGCTCACGGTAGCAGTGAGCATAGTCCTACTCTATGCTACGTTATGCAGCGTAAAGCCGCCCCACTAACCACAGTTTCCAGCCTGGGAGGACATGCATGGTTTTTTGCTGTAATGGCTGCGTTTGCAGATACCAATAGAAGGTTCGCGGTTCGGCTCTCAAACGCCTTTTTCTATATTTGTTCAGTTAATGCAGCTCTCCTCTCAGGCTGGACAATGTTTATGCCATGTTGGCAGTTAAGGGAAATAGCCCGCACCAGTTGGGGACAGGGCAGGGCGGGGAGGGGGGATATATGGTTAATAAAGTTACAAGGCAGGGTCTTTTATTATGTACAAATCGGTCTTTTCGGGAATTGTAGAGAAAGAATGACAATTCTGATGACAGTTACACATTGGAGGCTGTTTCTGCCGCCGACTAACTCTAAGGGTGATCCGAATCCTGGAGCTGATCTCTATAAGCACTTCACCCCATGGCTTCATTGAAACTAGTAATATGGAATGTGCGAGGGGTTAGAGACCCAATAAAAAGATCAGCTGTTTTTGCTCAACTTAAAAAGCAAAGAGCTGATGTGGTGGTACTGGTGGAGACCCACGCAGAGGGTTCAGTACAGAGGACACTTAAACGTCCATGGATAGGATGGGCGTACCACTCAGTGCATACCACCCACTCTAGAGGAGTATCGATACTAGTCACTAAAACCACACACTTTGAGCTCCAGGGTTCGGAGACAGACCCAGAAGGTAGATATGTCTTTCTGAAAGCTAAAATACATGGTGACCCCATGCTATTACTGGCGTATTATGTACCACCCCCATTTCAGTTTTCCACCCTGACTAGGGGATTTGACTTCATGGCTATGTATCCTAATACACCAGCTATATGGCTTGGTGATTTTAATACGGTGTTAGACCCAACGTTAGACAGATTAGCGGGATCCCTCCCTACGACTGCACCCCGACACCCAACAAGATTTGCAAGGCTCCTAGACGACTTTAATCTAGTCGACACATGGAGATACAAACACCCCACACTAAGGGCCTACTCATGCTTCTCCACTTCACACAACTCTATGTCCCGCATAGATCTTATTCTCATATCCAAAGCACTACTCCCTAGATTGTTGGAAGCGGGATTTCACCCTAGATCACTCTCTGATCACTGCCCGTATTGGGCCACACTCTCCCTGCCACACACAAGACCTCCAAATTCATGGAGACTGAACCCTTTCTGGCTGACCCTGTTTCCAGAAGACGATGATCTCGCTGTAGAATGGGATCAATTTTTTGTGATTAATGGGGACTCTGCATCACCGCAAATAATTTGGGAAACATTCAAAAAACATGTACGCATGATACTCAGCATGCGCATCAATAGGCTGAAACGCGCTTCTGCAATAACTACTGACATCGCAATTAAACACTTACAAGCGGCAGAGGAAGCCTTTTTAATTGATCCTACCACAGACAAAGCCAATAATCTCAAAATACACTCCAGATCATTAGATCAGATACACTATGAAAAATCCAAACGCAAGCTCTTCTTCCATAGACAGAAATCATTTGAATATGGAGAAAGGGCCGGGAAGCTATTAGCTTATATGGTGCATTGTGAGGAGAGACCCCCGGTGGTGATCTCCCTTCGTTCACAAAATGGAGGTCTGGTGACAGAGCCTACAGAAGTAGCATCCCTATTTAAAAAATTTTTTGCTGCTCTATACACAACCACAGCCCCAGATGATGTCACCTTAATGGAATCTTTTTTAGATGAAATATCAATCCCTAAACTAACAGAAGAGCAAATGAAAGAACTAGAAGCCCCGTTAACAGGAGATGAAATATTTAAGGCGATCGCTACATTCCCCAGGTCTAAGGCCCCGGGCTCGGATGGCTTGCCTGTGGAATTCTATTCCACATACTCAGACCAATTGATCCCTAGACTACTCACACTATACAATTCAATTTTCGAAAATTCAGATCTCCCAGCCTCTATGAGGGAAGCTACTATAATACTAATCCCCAAACCAGGAAAAGATCCACATCTTCCGGAGTCTTATCGTCCCATATCCCTACTTCAGGTGGACATTAAGATTCTTGCCAAGATTCTCGCCATTCGCCTTAACACAGTTATCCTATCGCTGGTCCATGGAGATCAGGCCGGGTTCATGCCGGGGAGAAACACGTCATTCAACCTCCGGAGGCTGTTTATCAATCTCCAAACTAAACATGATAATGCTGGATCCAGAATAGTCGTTGCCTTGGACACAGCCAAGGCATTTGACTCAGTTGAATGGAGGTACTTGTGGACCTTCCTAGGGAGGTTTGGGTTGGGTCCCAGATTTATAAAATGGATCCAGCTCTTATACCAGGATCCGGTGGCGAGGGTCTTGGCAAATGGATGGCCCTCTGGGCAGTTCCCTCTGTCCAGGGGTACGAGACAGGGATGCCCGCTGTCGCCGTTGCTATATGCACTGGCAGCGGAACCCCTCGCAATAGCCATACGGGAACATCCAGGAATAGTGGGCCTACGAAGGGGGGAGATAGTGGAAAAAATAAGCACATATGCTGACGATACCCTGCTATATCTAGATGACTCTGAAGATTCCCTCCCACTGGCACTGGCCCTTATAGAGCGTTTCGGCGCATTCTCTGGACTTAGGATTAATTGGGATAAATCCCAAATACTTCCTCTAGATAGCTTTCCGCCACCTAGGGATAGGGCTCTACTTCCTTTGCAGAGAGTAAATACCATAAAGTACCTGGGAATACGAACCACCCGAATACCATCAGACTATATCCCACTTAATATTGCGCCACTGCAGGAAATGCTTAGACAAAAGACACAGGCATGGGCCCGCCTCCCACTGGGAGTGATGGGACGAATAAATCTAATAAAAATGGTCCTTTTGCCAAAGGTCCTATATATGCTTTGGCATTCACCGGTGTATTTGGTACTTAAGCATTTCAAAATACTTGAGACTCTCATCAAACCATTTGTCTGGGGCAACAACAGGCATAAACTCCCCTGGCATAAACTAAAACATCCAACGGATCTTGCCGGAACGGCATTACCCGATTTCAATACATACTATATAGCGGCTCAACTATCGCAGATTTTCCATATAGATAAAGTGGACAGAGATAGATTTTTACACTCTCTTTGTCCAAAATGGACTAGACAAACTTTAGACTCCCTGGTAGCAATAACGGGTGAAGGAAGAGACAAGGGTCAAAAAAAGGACCGAAAATCACTGTTATACCAATACAGAAGAGTATGGAAGTTGGCCTCAGATAGAATGAATGTTATATCTCCCCATAGCTGCACTCATCTTTGGCAAAACACGTCCCTACCAGAATTTAACCTTCTGCATGATAACAGAGTATGGAGTTCAAGGGGAATAGTTTACCTGGCCCAAATCACTCAAAATGGGAAAATTAAGTCTTTCCATAGTTTAAAAACAGAATTTGCACTACCAGAACAAATGCATTACAGATATATACAATTAAGACATGCATATCGTGCACAGTTTCCCTCAGATGTAAACTTAAATGATAACCCCCTATTGGCAGCAGTAAAATGTCCTGACCCAGAGAAATTGATTTCACAATTCTACAGCATGCTAACACTCCCCCAGGCAACTTCATCTGCATACGCACTCAAGACCAAATGGGAGAGGGAGCTAGGCCCTATAGAAGACTCTGAGTGGAGCGACGCACTCGATACATGCAAACTAGTGTCCCCTAAATTATCGGATCGCTTAACACAAATTTTCATAACACATAGAGCATACCTCACACCTCTTAGAGTTTCTAAATACAAAAGCAATCAATCTACTAATTGCCAAATGTGTAGTCAGGCAGTGGGCACTTATTTTCACCTACTGTGGCAATGCCCTAAGATTCAAACCTTCTGGACCCAGGTGGTGCAGTTTCTCCACGACAAAATGGGCTCCCCCATCACACTACAGCCAAAGCTATGTCTCCTGGGAATTTTTCCAGATCCAGATTTGGATAAATACACCAAAATATTTTTACATGAAACGCTTTTCTCAGCGCGTAAAACCATAGCCAGATTCTGGATGAGACCCACCCCGCCGGAATTTGTGCAATGGCTAATAGAAATCAATACAGCTCTGCCATACAAGAAACTAATGTATTCTAACAGAGGGTGTCCATCCAAGTACGATAAGATCTGGGAAAGGTGGCTAAAAGCCCCCGACACATGTGTATAATCGAAAATCCGAACATGATGGATTGAGCTAACCCCCCCTCTCCATCGACTTAACAAATTATGATGGATTACGGATCTCTACTGTCTATTTCCATCCCCTAAAACTTGACCGCACACTGGATATAATGAGTGTCAATAAGACCAATTTTTACCTTACCTCGAATATTATATAGAGTTGAATAGCTGTATACGACACAAACAATATGGTACTAGACCAATATTCATATACGTAAAGAAACGAATGTACGCCTATAATTGATAATCTTATTTATAAATGTAGATGACTGTCAAGATGACCGATTGTATGTAATCCTCTTTTTTTTTTTTGTTCAATAAAAGATTTTGCCATAAAAAGGAAAGGGGGGGACAGGGACATAAGTTATAAATGTGGATAGGATCCTCTTGGATCATAGTCCATACATATTTAATGGCGGCCTGTGCCCACTGAATTTAAAAACTGTCATGATCACTTAAGTGCTCCTGCTCCCTATTCCAGCAACTGGGTGTTGGCTGCTGTTTTATGTGACATAATTCATCACCCAGAATATTTCCTTTGAAGGCTTTGGACTTTTGGTAGTTAATTTTAAAATTTGATAACAATTCCAGCATCAAATTGGGTAAGGTGACTCTTGGTTATGAAGAATAAGAGATCATTTGCGTATGCCGCAATTGCATGTGATAACCCTGATATCAAAGTAACAGGTATTTTTTGTGAACTTATATCAGAAAAAATTCAATGGTGCATACTTAATAAAGAGACAAGGAGCAATTAAATATTACATTTTTGTTTTTTGATTTAGATAAGCTTTAAACCCTTTCTTCATCAATCCCCAAAAGTTTTGGTTAGTGTTGGACTTTAAACAAGCAGTGTGTATGTATACCTCATCTTTAGTCACTGATTTGCACAAGGTTTACTGAACAGAAATATAATGCATATTCTCCAGCTCATGCATTTATAAATATATTAAACTAGTCTTATCATCCACTGTGTTAACAAAACAAAATAAAATGTATACGTAGTTATTTCTGCAAAAAAATGAATACAATGAAATTGATGGACTTTGTGAAAGAAAGTAAATATTACACATTTCAAACACATAGGATTATTAGTGAACTGTGAAGCATCATATCATCTTGATTCCCAATAGACTCACCCAGAACTTAACTGACTTAATGATATATGGCCTATAGAGTGAATCATGCCGGGCTTCCTGCTATTCATCAACATACATCTGACACATCCATAGACTGTTCCGATTTATATTTTATACACTACATTCCACATGCACAGCACTTGTGTCCTATCAAAAGGAAATAATATAAAGTGTGAGATGGCTGTCATCAGAGAAAGATGTACCAGCCATTTTCTGGGAGGATTTAATATCTTATCATGATCTAAATTTATCTGTGTGTCCAGTGGATTCACAATGAGGCTTGAAGACTTTACAAATAGAGTAAAATTTTAATAAGTATAAAAAAAATCACAGCTATAGCTATATTCTAACAACTCCCTGTAAAGTAAAATTTTAAACTTAAATTCAGGCAGATATATATTATATATACAGTATATATATATATATATATATATATATATATATATATATATATATATATATATCATGCAGTTATCCATTCCTTAAAAAAATATGGAATATGGAACCAGTAACCATTTATGGAACCATATAATGCACCTATCCAGTCCTTAAAAATATGCGTAACCCCTTTCTGACCAGAGGTCATTGATGCCTAGATGTCCAGGCCTAATTTAGTAGTGACAGCATGTGTCGATTAACTTTGCAATGAGTAATTTGCATGCCTAAATCTTTTTTAGGATTTTAATTGGTATACTTTTTTAATTCAAAAAATGTTTTGTTTTATTATAGGCTTACAATTGCTTAAAAGGTATGATTTTAAATTTATTTTTGAGATTTTAAAAAATTTACTATCATTTTCATACTGCAACTGACTCAGAGAATTACATTATTAATAGAAAACACAGCAGCCTGAAGGAGGCAGTGTTAATTTGCTGGCTAAAGGCTTTCTTTGCCAATGAAGCCTTTAGCCAGTACTTGATCACTATGTCATAGCTGACATAATAGATGCCACATGATTAAGAACTGCTCTGATTGGTTCTCAATGGTCATCGGGAACCTCAGCTGCCAGTGACATCCTGGACTGATAGTGAGCATTACTCAGCATTACTGTAACCTGTCACAGATTATCAATGAAGGCCTGCCTAGACTATCAAAGAGGGATCTGCAGGAGGAGCAGAGGAGGGACTCTCTTTGTGGCTTAATGAGGAAGGCATTAGAAGCTGATAATGCAGAGATCCTCTTGGCAAGTGACATTAAGGGTGCACAGATAGTCCAGAAAGAATGGGACCAGTTGCATTTGATGGACGGGTGGTCTACCAAAGGGGGACCTCAGACCACGTAGATGACTGGTGGCAACTATTCCTACCAGAAAAGTACAGAGAGCTATACTAAGGTCATTGCATGATAAGCATGGCCATCTAGGCCTGGAAAAAACTTTCAAATTGGTCAGAGACCGATTTTATTGGCCCTGTATGTAAGAGTAAGTAAGTAGAGAGTTACTGCCATTCTTGTTTATGGTGCATACAAAGAAAGACTTTGCCAAAGTAAGCTGCCCCCATGGGCCACCTTCCGAGCCAGGAACCGATAGAGTTGGTTTGACTTCCTGTGTCTGGAGCCTTATTGTAGTGGGCATGGGAATGTCCTGGTGATAAATGACTGCTTCACCTGATATGCTCAGGCGTTCCTGATTAAAAACCAACAAGCTGCTACCGTGGCAAAATCCTGGTCGCAATGTTCTTTGTGTGCTTATGGCCTACCCCAGCGAATACACTAGGATCTGGCTAGGGACTTTGAAAACAAGCTCATTAAAGAGTTGCTGAAGATGTTTTGTATATAAAAGTCCATAAATACGCCCTACCACCCCCATAGGGATCCTCAACCCGAACAACTTAATCGGACCCTCTTGAACATGCTCAGTACCCTCTATGAGAAGCAACAGTAGAGTTGACACATTGCCATTGCTAATCGCACTAGTTACATGTGCGATTAGCACAATATATACAGTATCTCACAAAAGTGAATACACCCTTCACATTTTTGTAAATATTTTATAATATCTTTTCATGTGACAACACTGAAGAAATGACACTTTGCTACAATGTAAAGTAGTGAGTGTACAGCTTGTATAACAGTGTAAATTTGCTGTCCCCTCAAAATAACTCAACACACAGCCATTAATTAATTAATATTTGCTATTGTCCTTCTGATTCTCCTCCCCGCCAATCAGGGAGCGGGTGCTGAGACGCGTCACCTGACTGGCCGAAAGGAGAAGCGATCCTTTTGGACACCTATGAGGTGGAGGGAGGAGAAGGGAGGAGATGCACAGCAGAAGCTGCCATAATGCAGAGGAGGAGGAGACGCAAGGGAAGCTGTCTCCCGTCACCCGGAGGAAGCACTGCCCGATAGATGAGGTAAGTGCGGGACCTGGTGACCGACCGACCAACATGGGGGGTTGCAGGTGACCCGACTGACAGGGGTAGAATTGTTGATTTATGTCTGGAATACATGCCCTTTTCAGTGCATGACAGTGTTTTGCTAGCTTTGTTAGCTGCAGCTTGGCATTGCATGCTATTGCAAAGTCTGTGATCTACAAGCACCCCCAGATCCTTTTCTATTGGTGATTCTCCCAGGGGAGCCTCGTAATGTGCGCTCAGTAAATCCTTATTCAGGTGCTTCCTGGCATGAGTATAAGTGTCTTCCAACTTATGTGCTGTCACCCAGTCATATGCAGCCTTGGTGGAGACTACATGTGGCCCTTCATGCATCAATTGTGCAGCTTTGTCCACCATTGCCACAAGTTCTTACAAATGATGTGCAGCTGACACTGGAGCATGTGCATGTAGACGGGAAGTGGCTTGAAGAGTCCGAAAGAAGATCAGCAGCACAGATCTGCAAAAAACAATGAAAAATGTTAGTGAATGAAATGTTCTCCTGTTAAGATCTACTTTACCTGATAACTTGCACGTGTATATCTATTAAAAAAATATGGTTTCTCTTGAGTTGGTTTGATGGTGCTGATATTTGTGCCTCCCATCATTGGCAGCAAAAGTCTCAATTCAATCATTTCCAAGTCTCTCCCCATGTCTGTTTCAGGAATAATCCCCCCGCTGGGTTAATTTGGATCCAGGTGACTTAATACATTTGGAGACTTGTGCGTCGGGCTTCATGTCTGCCCCAGCTAATCATTTACATTTAAAATGATAATCATTGGTGTATGGCATTCTAAGTGTGTCATTTTCAATCCTTGATTAGATTTTTTCTCCCTGTGTTCTGCCAAGCCAAAGCATGTGTAAAAACAATTAAAAGTTTGAGCTGGAAAGGGATTTAATTACTCTTTGAATTCTGTGGAAAATATAACACAGCTGTTCGTCTCCAAATGCAAAACCTGGAATTAGCATTTTCACAAAAAAAAAGGTGATTCATCTTCAATTCCAGGTCGATGATAATTATTCAATGTTTAATTAGAAGTCGCTTCCATGTTCAACATACCTGATCATTTTCCAGTTGAGAATAAGTCGGGTTTGTTCTTAGGAGCACTGAGATTCTGACTCAAAGGGCCAATGAATTACATTAACCACTTACAGTATATACAGAGAAGTGTATGGATAAGTGGCAGACCCTTATTTCTTCTTTGCTGTAGGGCACTACTGAAATCATCCCTGGACGTCAGTGCGCCTATTAATGACTGTGATGTCAGCTGTCACTGCACAACTCCGTTCATAGACACAAAAGTACAGAGGTGATCTGAGCAGCTCTGTACTATCGGATAGCTGTAATGTCCAATCATAGTGATAACAGGTGTAAACAGTGTAGATATCATAGTGCAAATGCTGTGCGCTCCCACTTAAATATATACACCAACTACCAGCTGCTGCAACCACAAAAATGTGTTCCCACAATCAAAAAAGCAAACTAAATGTGTAAATTGTAGCAGCACAACCATATCATATTTAGTAAACAGTGTAGTATTTACATCTAAGAGCCTGCCCCTGACTAGGGTAGATCAGAGGTCACCAATTACCAAAAGCTATACCTCCTACTGCCCAATAAAACACTTGACTCAAAACGGAATTAAATGGCCGTAAGACCTTTTACTATAAACAACATACTAATAAATAAAAAAAAACATAACATTACAGGTCAGCTTGGGTTTGAAGTCCTTGAAGGTTACCATATTACTGAAACATAGTGTCTGTGGCACCCACTAGCTAAGATATGCCCCCAGCCGCAAGACGCTGCCTCGGGGGCAATCCCAGCTGACCTCAGACACATTACTGGTCTACCATGACCTGGTCACTATTGGACCACTAACTAGAGGGCACCATAGCAATGATGGTTCCCCACCTTTTTCCCAAAACACCAGATTTTTCACCCTTTCAAGGACCCCAAACCGCCACAGCGCCACAAGTGTGAAACCTTACACTTGTGCGCCCCTCCAAACCCGAAAGACACGTTAGATCCTACCTTACAAACACAGAAACCACAGAGCAGTAACCACCACTTTGCGATAAACCCCATCACCCCCAGGTACTGCCTAATGGTTTTAACATCTCGGAGAAGTTACCACATCGATCTGATTCAAAATTCACCACCCCCCCTTGGAAAACTCAGCCTTCCGGGGACCTATCTAACCTAGAAAAAATTGGTGACACCCGTGGTACTAGCCTCCTAGCCTCATAAAGCCTGTCATGCACCCCAAACCACGGAGCTAAACCCATATCCCTGAGGGGAACCAATTACCTCCCAAAGGGGCTGACATCTAATCTCCCAGATCCCCAAGAACATAAGAAGGCCCCAATGTACAGACAAGGCACCATATGACACCTGTAATAAACAAATAAACAACCATGCAACAAATTGAACAAAACAACGGTAATATACAAGACAAACAAAAGAACAGAAAGACCTGCCTATCAGCTACAAATTGCAGCAAATGGGTGAACATAGCCAAACTGCATCGCGCGCCCACTTACCGATATGTTTCAAACCCCAGCATATAACCGCAGCTAGACAGCAAAAGTGACTGCACCTAGCGAAAAGAGCATGAAAGACACTCCCTGGCATCCGGTAGAAACGCAAGAAGACATTTTGGAAATACAGTACCAAAGTGCAGTTTTGACAGCATGGAACATACAGTGTATCCCAACAACGGGCCATGCACTCTGACGGACCCAAACAACTTCTCTACAGCAATAACAGGGAAACCCAGTGAACATTTATCCCAGTACAAGAAATCTGAATACCCCTGTTCGCATACCAACTATAAAGGGGTTGGGGAGAAAGGGCGTACCGTATTGTGGCTGCACAAAAAACCACCCACCCTTTGAAGGTACTAACCAATTCCCTGAAACGTAGAACCTCAATAGAGGCCAACAAGGACTGAGTGGAACTATATCCTCCCAGAAGGAGCAGAGCAGACTGTCGCATGTGTTTCAGAAAGGGACTATGCACAAGAAAGGACACCAGTGGCCAAAAGTCATAGCACCGTCGTCCCCTGTGGTAGACATTCAGCGCCCATAGAACCATAAAGACCTTTGTAAAATCTGGCACCTAGAAAATGTGAATAAAAAAAGAAAGACCAACTAATTTTGCAACCCACAGCCAAAGCTGAAACACCCAGGACAAAGAAAGGATACAAGAAAGGTCAATGTCCACTCTCTAATACCCGCCTCATTCATAAGAGAAAAAAACAACCCCCTCACCTAAGAATAGCACTTTCTAAATTTTCATGGTGGGGATCTGAGTCGACTCCGCGTTAAGGGTATCTATAGACTCAATCTAGCTCTCAGAAGGGGAGATTTTGATAGAATACTTCTACAAAAAGAAAAAATGTGGATCTTTTATTTAAATGCCCTACAGCCTCTAGGATTAAAAATTGAATTCAATATGTCTGTCTTTTTGGAATCCTAGTCCTTTGAATCCTCTAATTTTCTTGTATTTTACCCTTTGTGAATAGGGCTCCCTCTTTGTTTATTAATCCTCTGGGTCCCTATATATTTCAAGAGGGGTAAGGGTATGCCTCTGTTCTCCCTCTTGACTCTCTGAATGTTTATTTTGGAATATGTAAATCGTTTCTGTTTCTATATATATCTTTCTGGAATTTCTTTAAATATAGCTGCATTTTTATTTTATTTTTTGCTATAAGACACTTTAGAGCACTGCACTTTGATCTGGATATCTCCACAGTTTCTAGGGTGCTGTTGGTTTGTTTGAAAGGAGTGAGCATGTGATGAATGAAACTAGGTGTTTTTTAATTAGACTAATTAGCATACTACTTAAGTGACTCTTGTCCCATGTTCACTCATGCTCTGAAGAAACTAGATTTCCTAGTGAAACGTGTCAGCATGACGCCACCACACTATTTGTAACGTTCACACAGATTGGCCGCAACATAAATCCCCCTTCCAGACATTTGCAGAGGTCGGCTGGGCAAACGCTGTGCAGAAGTGCTTTATTGAACCGGCCTGCCAACGCCATGTGCTCCATGCGACTCCACGCTGTCCCCGCTGCAGAGATAAAGGGGCCACCAGCCGCAACAGGAGACAGGTTTGCGCCCGCTGCTGAAACGCTCCCGCTCTGGGCTGACACCCCTCCAGGGACCTCGCCCAGAGAGTCAGCCGCCTGCTCCAGGATCCTACCATCGGCTGAGGGGCCAGTGGCGAAGGGGACTCGGGCTGTTAAACGATAAGAGTCACCCACCCGCGGGCTCTGCCGGTGATAGAGCTTCCTCCCATGTCCACCACTCACAGAAGGAGATGGACGCTAAGCTGGCAGACCAGTGGGGTCCTAGCTGAGGCTCCCCAGGTGTCAGTGCACCCCAGGGGCAGTCTCCTGAGGTGCTCAGGAGGCCTGGACCTCAGAGTCCGTGCTGGTGGGGAATGTCCTGCACCCGGATACAAACCCAGGTTGATCTCTGTAGCTCGGCCGCAAGAAGAACAGACGGACGTTCAGGTTCATCTTCTGTCTCCACTTCTCCAACTGATTCTGACACACCCCTCCTTGCAAAACTATGCTTCTACACTCCTCCCATAACCCTGTCTCTTCAGTCAATAAGGTAAACACCATAACTTGACCACCTATTACACGATTAACCCCATGCTGTAAGGTCCCCTTCCACCCTTTTATTCCTAGCTCCAGGCCTGCCTTTCCTCTTACAATGCAGCAAGGGAAAATTTAAAAATGCACACATAATTTATTAGTACCAGATCAGCGGCTGCAGCAGATTCAGGATAGGAGGGCCCCTCCTGGAGGGGAGTTGATTGCGGGGCTGTTTTTTGTATAACAACCCCTTACATCCTTATCCTGCACATTTGTACATTAACCCCTTTTTCTCTATCCTCTTACTGTATGTGTCCTGCAATTTAAAGTGACCCTAAACTCTGGTTTTAAAGAAATAAGATCTATTCATGTACAGTGAGTGAAAAAAGTATTTGATCCCCTGCTGATTTTGTACGTTTGCCCAATGACGAAGAAATGATCAGTCTATAATTTTAATGGTAGGTTTATTTCAACAGTGAGAGACAGAATAACAACAACAATATCCAGTAAAATGCATTTCAAAAGAGTTATAAATTGATTTTCATTTTAATGAGTGAAATAAGTATTTGATCCCCTCAATCAGCAAGATTTCTGACTCCCAGGTTTCTTCTATACAGGTAATCAGCAGAGATTAGGTACACTCTCTTAAAGAGAGTGCTCCTAATCTCAGCTGGTTACCTGTATAAAAGACACCTGTCCACAGAAGCAATCAATCAGATTCCAATCTCTCCACCATGGCCAAGACCAAAAAGTTGTCCAAGGATGTCAGGGATAAGATTGTAGACCTAAACAAGACTGGAATGGGCTATAAGACCATCACCAAGCAGCTTGGTGAGAGGGTGACAACAGTTGGTGCGATTATTCGCAAATGAAAGAAACACAAAATAACTGTCGCTCTCCCTCGGCCTGGGGCTCCATGCAAGATCTCACCTCGTGGGGTTTCAATGATCGTGAGAATGGTGAAGAATCAGCCCAAAACTACGTGGAAGAATCTTGTCAATGATCTCAAGGTAGCTGGGACCATAGTCACCGAAAAAACAATTGGTAACACACTATGCCGTGAAGGAATGAAATCCTGCAGCGCCCGCAAGGTCCCCCTGCTCAAGAAAGCACATGTACAGGCCCGTCTGAAGTTTTCTAATGAACATCTGAATGATTCAGAGAACTGGGTGAAAGTGTTGTGGTCAAATGAGACCAAAATCGAGCTCTTTGTTATCAACTCAACTCGCCGTGGTTGGAGGAGGAGGAATGCTGCCTATGACCCCAAGAACACTATCCCGAACGTCGATCAGGGAGGTGGAAACATTATGCTACGGGGAAAGGACAACTTCACCGCATCAAAGGGGTGATGGATGGGGCCATGTACCTTCAAATCTTGATTGAGAACCTCCTTCTGTCAGCCAGGGCATTGAAAATGGGTCGTGAATGGGTATTCCAGCATGACAATGACCTAAAATACACGGCCAAAGCAACAAAGGAGTGGCTCAAGAAGAAGAACATTAAGGTCCTGGAGTGGCCTGGCCAGTCTCCAGACCTTAATCTCAAAGAAAATATGTGGAGGAAGCTGACGGTTCGAGTTACCAAACAACCTCGAAAACTTAATGACTTGAAGAGGATCTGCAAAGAAGAGTGAGACAAAATCCCTGCTTAGATGTGTGCAAACCTGGTGGCCAACTACAAGAAACGTTTGACCTCTATGATTGCCAACAAGGGTTTTGCCACCAAGTAGTTTATAAATGTTTAGATTTTTTTGTCATTCTGTCTCTCACTGTTAAAATAAACGTACCATTAAAATTATAGCCTGCTCATTTATTTGTCAGTGGGAAAACATACAAAATCAGCAGAGGATCAATTTCTTTTTTCCCCTCACAATATGTATGTCACATATGTGTTCTTAACTCAAAAATCAGCATTTAAAAAAAAAAATTACAAATACAATATCTTAACCGCTTGCCGATTAGCCGACGTCGTTATACGGTGGCAGGTCAGTTCTCCTGCGCAAATCGCCGTAGCTCTATGCGGGTCGGGCGGACTCGATGTCCGCCGACAACCCGCAATGGCCTATTACAGAAGCAGAATGGGGAACTGCTTTTGTAAACACGGCAATTTCCCGTTCTGACTGGTGGCATGACAGGGATCTACTGTTCCTAAAAATCATAGATCGACGCCATTACTAGTAAAACTAATAAAAATGCCATAAATCTATCCCCTATTTTGTAGACACTATAACTTTTGCGCAAACCAATCAATACATGCCTATTGCGATTTTTTTTATTTTTCTGAGGTGATCAAATACCACCAAAAGAAAGCTCTGTTTGTGGCAAAAAAAGGATCCCAATTTTGTTTGGGTACCATGTCGCACAACCGCACAATTGTCAGTTAAAGCGACGTAGTGCCGTATCACAAAAAATGGCCTGGTTATTAAGGGGGCAAATCCTTCCGGGGCTGAAGTGGTTAAAAATTGGATGAACGTTTTACAAAAGTGTATAACACTTTTCGTAATTAAATTGTGTATGCATTGGCACCATGTTTTTGCATAGACATATCAGTTGTGCCCCTCATGGGGATGGGGCTAGTGTTGGTATGCATAGCTGCTATTAGCCTCATATAATGTTTGTGGCCAGAGCTAATTCTCATTTATGTATATATACTATATTACCAAATTGGGATTTTTGGGATGCCTGCCTTTACAGTCCTCTTTAATAGCGTCCAAGTCTTAGTCCGTAGGGTTCAATATTGAGTTGGCCCACCCTTTGCAACTATAACAACTTCAACTCTTCTGGGAAGGCTGTCCACAAGGTTTAGGAGCATGTCTATGGGAATGTTGACCTTGCTTTGTGCACTGGTATGCAGTCATATGTCAAGCGGCCATCCTCAAACTGTTCCCACAGGTTCTAATCATTTGGTGTGGGGTTATTTTTCAGGGGTTGGGCTTGGTCCCTTAGTTCCAGTGAAGGGAACTCAAAGCATCAAGATACCAAGATATTGTGGACAAATTTCATGCTCCCAACTTTGTGGGAACAGTTTTGGGATGGCCACTTCCTGTTCCAACATGACTGTGCACCAGTTCACAAAACAAGGTCCATAAAGACATGGATGAGAGCGAGAATCAGAACATTTCCAGTTTAGTTTATTTTATATTCATTTTAGCAGATTCTGTAATTCTGTAATCCAAGCAATAGTTATTAATGAATTGTAGGATTCTCTGTATATTGGACAAATCTGTAGGAATATATTTGAAATGCATTTGATTTTTTAATCTCTTTGATCCTCATTGATTACAATTTAGCTGTTATTAGGATGACCCTCAATAAACAATAATAGACAAAAAGGCTCTGATTTTTTATTTCCCGCACATTCTCTGGCTGTCCGGTTTTCATCCATATAGCATAAAATATCAGCATCACAGAAACAGCTACAATTATGATTGCAGATTCTGATCAAAGGGAATCATTTATGGGGCTGACGCGGCAGTAACCTGGTGGGACGATTTTTTTTTAGCAACAGCAGGATGCTGTAAATTGAAAGTAAGTGCGAGACTTTCAACCCCGACTTTTTACATGGCAGCGGCTCTGAGCTATGAAAAGGAGACAGCTTTTATTGTCTTCTAGTGTTACAACATACATAAATTCCTTAGTGATCATACAGTATCTCACAAAAGTGAGTACACCCCTCACATGTTTGTAAATATTTTATTATATCTTTTCATGTGACAACACTGAAGAAATGACTCTTTGCTACAATGTCAAGTAGTGAGTGTAAAGCTTGTATAACAGTGTACATTTGCTGTCCCCTCAAAATAACTCAACACACAGCCATTAATGTCTAAACTGCTGGCAACAAAAGTGAGTACACCCCTAAGTGAAAATGTCCAAATTGGGCCCAAAGTGTCAATATTTTGTGTGGTCACCATTATTTTCCAGCACTGCCTTAACTCTCTTGAGCATGGAGTTCACCAGAGCTTCACAGGTTGCCACTGGAGTCCTCTTCCACTCCTCCATGACGACATCACGGAGCTGGTGGATGTTAGAGACCTTGCGCTCCTCCACCTTCTGTTTAAGGATGCCTCACAGATGCTCAATAGGGTTTAGGTCTGGAGACATGCTTGGCCAGTCCATCACCTTTACCCTCAGCTTCTTTAGCAAGGCAGTGGTGGTTTTGGAGGTGTGTTTGGGGTCGTTATCATGTTGGCATACTGCCCAGTCTCTGAAGGGAGGGGATCATGCTCTGCTTCAGTATGTCACAGTACATGTTGGCATTCATGGTTCCCTCAATGAACTGTAGCTTCCCAGTGCCGGCAGCACTCATGCAGCCCCAGAGCATGACACTCCCACCACTATGCTTGACTGTAGACAGGACACACTTGTCTTTGTACTCCTAACCTGGTTGCCGCCACACACGCTTGACACTTTTTGAACCAAATGAGTTTATCTTGGTCTTATCAGACCACATGACATGGTTCCAGTAATCCATGTCCTTAGTCTGCTTGTCTTCAGCAAACTGCGGGCTTTCTTGTGCATCATCTTTAGAAGAGGCTTCCTTCTGGGATGACAGCCTTGCAGACCAATTTGATGCTGTGTGCGGCGTATGGTCTGAGCACTGACAGGCTGAACCCCCCATCCCGTTAACCTCTGAAGCAATGCTGGCAGCACTCATACGTCTATTTCCCAAAGACAACCTCTGGATATGATGCGAGGCCAGTGGAACCTGTCCTGTTAAACCGCTGTATGGTCATCTTGGAGGTGTGTGTTTGGGATCGTTATCGTGTTGGAATACTGCCCTGCGGCCCAGTCTCTGAAGGGAGGGGATCATGCTCTGCTTCAGTATGTCACAGTACATGTTGGTATTCATGGTTTCCTCAATGAACTGTAGCTGCCCAGTGCTGGAAGCACTCATGCAGCCCCAGACCATGATACTCCCACCACCATGGTTGACTGTAGGCAAGACACACTTGTCTTTGTACTCCTCACCTGGTTGCCGCCACACATGCTTGACACCTTCTGAACCAAATAAGTTTATATTGGTCTCATTAGACTACAGGACATGGTATCAGTAATCCATGTCCTTAGTCTGCTTGTCTTCAGCAAACTGTTTGCGGGCTTTCTTGTGCATCATCTTTAGAAGAGGCTTCCTTCTGGGATGACAGCCATGCAGACCAATTTGATGCAGTGTGCGGCATATGGTCTGGGCACTGACAGGCTGACCCCCTACCCCTTCAACCTTTGCAGCCATGCTGGAAGCACTCATACGTCTATTTCCCAAAGACAACCTCTGGATATGACGCGAGGCCAGTGGAACCTGTCCTGTTAAACCGCTGTATGGTCTTGGCCACCGTGCTGCAGCTCAGTTTCAAGGTCTTGGAACTCTTCTTATAGCCTAGGCCATCTTTATGTAGAGCAACATTTCTTTTTTTCAGATCCTCAGAGAGTTCTTTGCCGTGAGGTGCCATGTTGGACTTCCAGTGACCAGTATGAGAGAGTGAGAGCGATAAAACCAAATTTAACACACTTGCCCCCCATTCTCACCTGAGACCTTGTAACACCAATGAGTCGCATGACACCGGGGAGGGAAAATGGCTATTTGGGTCCAATTTGGACATTTTCACTTAGGGGTGTACTCACTTTTGTTGCCAGCGGTTTAGACATTAATGGCTGTGTGCTGAGTTATTTTGAGGGGACAGCAAATTTACACTGTAGCAAAGTGTCATTTCTTCTGCGTTGTCACATGAAAAGATAGAATAAAATATTTACAAAAATGTGAGGGGTGTACTCACTTTTGTGAGATACTGTATATTGTACACTACCTGCAGATGATAAGCACCAATAAAACAATAGTAAGTTAAAGACTCAATCAAGGATGATATTAGACATAAAACAATACAGCTACAACATTGCCATTAATTGTCACTGGCATCCTTAGTTATTATTGGGTGCATAATTCAGCTTGATGAATATGAACAATAATTGTGTCATATAAGGAGCTAAAAGTAACAACAAAGCCTGAAAGTTTATCAGCTGTAGCTGAAAGAATTTGGTGTATATGTTCTATAGAGCAGTGGTTCTAAACCAGGGATATGCAATTAGCGGACCTCCAGCTGTTGCAAAACTACAAGTCCCATCATGCCTCTGCCTCTGGGTGTCATGCTTGTGGCTGTCAGAGTCTTGCTATGCCTCATGGGATTTGTAGTTCTGCAACAGCTGGAGGTCCGCTAATTGCATATCCCTGTTCTAAACCATATTGGGGCCAGGGCATTGTAAAATCTTCCAAAAGCTTCTATGCTCCAACAAAGAAAGTTTATACTCATACATTAGAAGTATGGTAATGCAAAATGTGTTTGAACTGCTTGAAGTCTCTGAATGGGGCTGGGCGTTAGTGATGGAGATTCTGGAGGGGGTTTTGAGGACTTTGCTGCAGACTTGGTGGCCCTGTAGGAGATAAGGTTTTTCCAGACTGGGGCTCTCCAGGGGGCTTTGCATGGGCACTGTAGAAATATGGGGCCACTATGGGGAGCTGGAGGACTTGCAGCAGGCTGGGTGAGCAATATGGAAGGCTGGGTGGCACTGTGGGGGGTTATAGAAGAACTGGTGGGGCTGAGGGTTCTCAGGGGCCTGGGGGCACTGTGGGAAATTGAGGGGTGCTTATGGAAGGTTAGGAGCATTATGGGAGGTGGAATGCGCTGTTGTGGGTTAGGGAATCTGCTGCTGGCTAGAGACACCAGGAGGATGAAAGCTGGGGCCCAATGGCAGGTCATGGCCCATTGACAGAACTACTGCTTATTTCCCATCAATATCTTTATTGACCCATCTAGAGCTGCCTCACCAGCCAAAATAAATATCCAGGAGCCAGGAAGGAAGGAAAGTAAACAGATGAGGGGTAGATGGAGTTGGGTTGTTTAGATCAGGGAAGGTAAGTGAAGTAAGTAAGTGTATTTTTCCTAACGACTTCAGCTCTAGCATCTTGTATCATACCCCTTATGGACCAGAGCAATATTTACATGTCAGCTAATGACCTGCTGATTCATTAACCTACTGATATTCTATTCAAGTTTGTATTCTTAAATCAAAAGTATCTCCTTTAGCCCTCAGCATCCTCCATATCTCCAAATTCTTTTTATCTTGCTGCTGTGATCTGACTTCCTGTTAGAGGGTGTCTACCAATGCTGTATCCTGGCCTAGGCCAACAAGGCTCAGGCCTAGGGCGGCACTTTGCAGGGGGGCTACAAAAAAGCTGCCCCCCCCCCCGCATGAAAAAAACAGCCTCCTCCTGGCTCCCACATGAAAAGAGCCCCCCCCGAGTTTGCTCATGGTTTTTTGCAACCTGCTGAATTGTCTTAGGTTTTTCTCTATAGGAACATCTTTATGCCAGTTACTCCTGTTTTGTTTAGCAAAATGTATTGCAATTAAAATACACATGTTAAAGATCTTTCAGTCTGTGTGTTGACATATTTGGGGTTATTTTTGGCCTGTTATCACTTAGCACTGGCATTTGTTCTGACATTAGTTTGAGATGTTTCAGTGATCATTCAGAATCCACTGACAGGTGCACTTAACCTCCTCCTGACCTGCATTTACCTGTGCTTCATGCAGAGTTTGCCTTTCAATAGACTGGAGGGTGAGCTTTAGGAGGAAAAGGTGGCGCCTAAAGAGGAAGGGGTGTGGTTTACAGATGGCAGGGTGGGTCTTAAGCAGGAAGGGGTCTGAAGTCCTGTATAGAGCACTGTCCATTGGAGACTAATAGGGTGAACTACAACTCACAGGTGGCCTTGGTAAAATAGGAGGAGAGAGCAAATATGTCTGGACAAATTCTTTGAGATGAGCAGTGTAGTAGAGACATGGAGAGTGAGGGAGCCATGCTGTGGGGTGCCATTCTAGAGAGAGAGAGAGAGACTGCAACAGTGCCATTGGGGGCCAGACAGAGCAGAGCTGAATGCAGAGGGTTGGAGCCACTTCCAGGATATGGACCTTGCTGCACTGCCTACCAGAATCATCACGGTCAATCCTGAGTGAGGGGACCCTGAACCAGAGGAACCGCTGCTGTTGTGTTGTTGGATCTGGTGAGAGGGCTTTACGGCCACTGCTTGCTATTGCTATCATCACTCGAGATTGAGCCATTAGGAACTATCTAACCAAGTACTTATAGCTAGAGTACTGCCTGCAGGTCTTGTTGACTGCTTTAAAGCATGCCAAAGGTTACTGGGTCTCAACATTTAGCCGGCTGAAGGACTAAAGACTGCTCCTTCATAGTTGCCACCCGGAGACCTTTTGCCCCTTTGTGGAGTTAAAAAGCTACCTCTTTAGAGTGCGCTCTAAACTATTGTAGTAGTGACACTCATACTGTGCTAAACATATACAGTACTTACATTGGTTTACTTACATTGAGTCAGGAACCATGAATCAGACGGAGACAGAAAATGCAGTTGAAATCACACCTTTTAATATAACGGTAAAAATGGAACAAATAGTAAACGTAGTCAAAACAAAGCCAGGGTATGGTAGCCAAGGCGAGTAGTCAGAAAAAGCCAGTAAATCAAGAAGCCAGGGATCAGCATAGTCAGAGGCAGCAGACAGGGTCAAGAACCAGAAAGGACATCAGCCAGGCAAGTCTTCAACAGGAACACAGTAGATAATCTCCAGATATGTTTGACCAAGGTGAAGGCACGGAAAGAATGAACCAGGCAATTTAAATAGCCAGAAGGGGCTGGCTGTAGGCTGGACTGATGAGCAGGAAATGATCACCAGGTGAGCCACTGTGGAATGATGAGTGTTGGCAATTAGCCGACAGCTGGGCAACCTGAACACTGAGAAGTAGGGGCTGAGAGCCCATCCCTGACACATTGATTATTGCTGATTTGCTAATTCCAGTACTGATTTCAGTTAGTGGTATACAATCTGATCTTAGTTACTTTGGCATAGGTATTACTTTGTTTAGCAGACTGTCAAATTTTCCCATTGTGTGCTCAGTTATGTTCTACTTCCATTTATTTTAAATCCATATTAATAGATGAAGTGCATTTATCACTAAAGTGTGTGTGTCTGTTTTCTTCCACAAAACAGATTACAGCGCACACATTCAAGAATGACATTTCCTGCAAGGCTAGTTAACCACTTCCCTACCCGTCCATAGTCATATGACGTCCACAGATGGGATCTCCCATCCTGGGTGGGCGTCATATGACGTCCTGGGATTCCCGGCCGCCTAGGGGGCGCGCGCGCACCCGCCGAGTTGCTCGGGTCCCGGTGCTTGTGCCCGGCGGCCGCGATGTCCGCCGGGCACCCGCGATTGCCCGTTAACCGGGCCGGCATGTGGATCTGTGTGTGTAAACACACAGATCCACAGCCTGTCAGCTCTGAGGAGAGCGATCTGTGTTCCCAGAACGGAGGAACACTGATTGGTCTCCTCCCCTTGAGCGTCCCCTCCCCCTTCAGTTAGTAATCATTCCCTAGGAAACATATTAACCCCTCCCCGCCCCCTAGTGGTTAACCCCTTCACTGCCTGTCACATTTACACAGTAATCAATGCAATTTTATAGCATTGATCGCTGTATAAATGTGAATGGTCCCAAAAATGTGTCAAAAGTGTCCGATGTGTCCGCCATAATGTCGCAGTCACAAAAAAAAATCGCGATCGCCGCTAAAAAAATAAATACTTTTTTTTTTTTAAATGCCATAAATCTATCCCCTATTTTGTAGACGCTATAACTTTTGCGCAAACCAATCAATATACGCTTATTGCGATTTTTTTTACCAAAAATATGTAGAAGAATACGTATCGGCCGAAACTGAGGAAAAAATTCGTTTTTTTAAAAAAAAATTGGGATATTTATTATAGCAAAAAGTAAAAAATATTGTGTTTTTTTCAAAATTGTCGCTTTTCTTTTGTTTATAGCGCAAAAAATAAGAACCGCAGAGGCGATCAAATACCACCAAAAGAAAGCTCTATTTGTGGTGAAAAAGGGACGTCAATTTTTTTTGGGTACAACGTCGCACGACCGCGCAATTTACGTTTAAAGTGCGACAGCGCTGAAAACTAAAAATTGGCCGGGAAGGAAGGGGGTGAAATTGCCCTGTATTGAACCGGTTAAAAACACCTGAACATATTCAAAAAAATGCAGGGATTTGGTCACACTATATGGTCATATAGTGCTAAGCCCACTTACTGCGACAAAGTACCCTGAATTAGTGGGTTCTACCCTAGTAATAGAATGAAAGATTCTGCGTCTCAACCATGGGAGCCAAACTCCTCTATGTGGGAGAACTGAAAGGGATACATCCTATGCACTGGTGGCCACTAAATAAGAGGTAATGAGGAGGGGGAGGGGTGCTCCAGCCCAAAAAAATCTGGTCAGGGTCTATTACAATATACAATAACATATTTGGGGGGCACACCCTAAAATGTGTTTAAATTCAAGATGGTGCTGCTATAAGACCAACAAACAGTAAAAAACAGATTACAGCGCACACATTCAAGAATGACATTTCCTGCAAGGCTAGTTAAAAACACCTGAACATATTCAAAAAAATACGGGGGTTTGGTCACACTATATGGTCATATAGTCCAGACTTCAGGCTGTAATTGACTGCAAAGGATTTGCGACCAAGTATTAAAAAGTGAATGTTTGATGGATGATTGTTAATCTGTCACATTACTTTTGGTCCCTTAAAAAGTGGGAGGCACATATACAAACTGTTGTAATTCCTACACCGTTCACCTGATTTGGATGTAAATACCCTCAAATTAAAGCTGAAAGTCTGCAGTTCAAGAACATCTTGTTTGTTTCATTTCAAATCCATTGTGATGGTGTATAGAGCCAAAAAGATTTGAATTGTGTCGATGTCCCAATATTTATGGACCTGACTGTACATGTAGCTCCTAACTGTCCCTGATTTCGAGGGACTGTCCCTGATTTGGAGTAATGCCCCTCTGTCCCTCTTTCCTCTCCATGTGTCCCTCATTTTGGTCTGATCTATATAGATGTATATAAAATGTCCTTTTTATCTTTCAAAAAGTATTTCCCAGTGCTAAAACTTCCATCCAAATTCTAAATTGCTGCAGTTGTCAATTTTAAAAGCCAATATAAAGGAATATCAGTGGTAAAAAAAAGCACTTGTGGATTTAACCTTTTGTTGGGGTTATGTCCCCTTTAAGGGGCATGGCAGGGGGTGTGTCTTATGCCTACATACATTTTCCAAGAGGTGTCCGTCAGTCCCATCTCAAAATGTTGGGAGGTATGCTTATGGGCAAACTGTCATAAACCAGATGTGACCAGAACTGTGTTACTGCGACAGAGTGAGCCAAACTTAAGTAGGTGAAAGTAAGTAATTTTATTAAGGTAAATGCATATAAATGTGAATACACCACCAATACAAAACAGAGTGAGAAAACCAAACAACCAAACAGTGAAAATAAACCAACCAGCATATATTGCAAAAGGGGATACCAGAATCATAGTCAAGCCAGGCCAGGGTCATAAACGGGAGATCAGCAGATGGGGGGCAGGGAGTAAAACAGCCAGGGACAAGGTGGAAGGGATCAGGCTGCAGGGCAAGGATCCAGGGATACAGGAACAGACAGGAACAGGTAAAACAGGTTCAGGATACAATCAGGATAGCAGGTTAACAGGATGCAGGTCAGGGCTCAAGGACAATACCAGGGCAAGGTGTATGTGCACTTGCCGGGTATTTATATTATTACCTGCTATCATGCTCAGGTGATGCCTGACTGCAGAAGGTAATATCTGCTCCACACTGCCAGGATCCATCCGCTGGTGGACGCAAAGATGATATAACAACAGCAGGGGAAAGCTCTCCTGACAGTTTCAAACTGCCAGGAGACACCTGCTGGTGGACCTCAGTACTGCACGCCAAATGATAGATATTAGCAGCGGATGGAACCTTTCCTGACACAAACAGAGTGGGGAGCGGCATGCTATGGGGGCACTCAGTGGTGGGAAAGGGGAACCAGAAGTGCTGTGGGGAGTCAAGAAAAGGAAGACTGGATTTGCTCTGTGCAAAACCAAGGCACAGAGCACGGAAGTATAACATGTTTTTAATTTGAAAAAATGTATCTTTAGAATCACTTTAACAATGCTTGCAAACAGTAGCTGCAAGTGTAATTTTATGCAGAAGCTTCTCCTGTTATACAGAGCAGGTCTTGGCTGTCATTTTGACAGCAGGGATTTGCCGGCAATAGCAGCCGGGAAAAGGCAGCAGGTGATAAGGAGCAGGACATAGGAGATAATCCCTAGGAACTTTGATGATGTGTTTTTTTTTTTTTTGGTTTTGTTTTGTCTTTTATTTTTTATAGGTAGGACCTTCCACAAATCTCTTACATCCAAAGTTCAGAAGTAGGTAGGGATGAAGCCTTCACCTAAATGCACTTAGACTTTAAAGGATTAGTTTACCTGTAATGACATTTTCCAAAAGAAATGCCTGTGTACTACAACGTCCTCAGTACATGAATATTCAGTGAAATGCTAGATGCCTGGTTCTCACTCTGGCCATCTGGCTTTAGTACTTTAGGTCGTTGATCCAATACTAGTATTCTAATACAGACTTTTGGCCTCCTAATGTTCATATTTGTTCCTGGTCAGAAATACAGAAGGGTCTAAACTTCAGTCAACCTGCTTTTTCCAAAAAAAGTCAGCGCACACAGCCCCATATTATTCACCTGGCATATTTACTTTGGTAAGACCCCTTGGAAGTTGGCACTAAGCTGCTAAGACCTCCCTGTAGTTGCTATTTTACAAATATCTGCATTTGATACAATCACAAACATAAAGAGGAGTAACCTTGTAAACAAGATCATACTAAAAATTACTTTCAGCGAAATCCTGTAAAACTATTTCACACTATGCGTTTACTGTAAATGCCTTATATTTTCCCTTAAATTTTTTTAAGATAATGTATCATTGATCATTTCCTTATGATCATTTTATTACTAGGAAGATATCAAAGTCTTGGGATAAAGAAGAATCACCCCTGTGTGACCAGCACTGAATCCTAAAAAGCACCAGGTGCTCTGTGTGTGCCGAGCACAGTTAGACTCAGCATCAAGGTCTCTGGAAGGGGGCCCTAGTAATGATGCAGCACAATGCCAGAGGATAGCTTTGATTAGCACTCGTGTATTGATGTAATGGCCGAGTCCCCAGGCAGCTGGGCAGACTCTGCAGACACCCGCTGCCAACCTCACTAGCCATAATCAGCATCCCCTTTGAAAAAACATGACTCGCTGACTCCAGTTTTGATCTTCACTGCCGCAGAATGCCCCTTCACCGGAATGATGACAATAACGTTGCAGCAGTCAGAAGTCAGAAGGATCCCAAGCATGGTTTCAGGTGAAGCAATTTTGTTACAAGCAACAGAGTTTACTGCTAGAGCACCTAAAACCCAACTGCAGGATCAGCTCCTAGTCTAGTCTTTTTTAAATATATATACTTTATATACATACCTTTTTCAAAGTCTTCGGGTTAGTTAGGTGACATGTAGGGTCCTCATCTTTTAATCCTGTCCCGAATGGTGGGGGATCCCGAATGAAGCATAGAGAAATACTGATGCCATGACTGTTTGCATTATTATATTGTGAACAATGGGCAGATTGGTTGGCCCATGATGTTCTGAACTCACAATGGGGTTTATTTATTATGGCGCCTAATCAGAAAATGGGTGAACAAATGGTCACAAGTGACTAAAATCCATAGAAAACGACTAAAACTAGTCAGAAAGATATTCACTATAGCACGCAGGGAATAAATAGTCGCAAAATCAAATTCACTATAGGTCACATAAATCAGTGACCGACTAAATCAGTAGTCATGGTAGAAGCACGGGAATTGCACATGGAAATACCGTATTTATCGGCGTATAACACGCACAGACGTATAACACGCACAGGCGTATAACACGCACATTCATTTTAAGAGGGAAGATTAGGGAAAAAAATAAATTTTAAATAAGGAACTTTGAAGCAAAATAAGGGTCAGTGCCCATCTGCAGCCTCACCATTGCCCATCAATGCAGCCTGATCAATGCCCATCTGCAGCCTCACAAGTGCCATCAATGCAGCCTCACCATTGCCATCAATGCAGCAGCCTCACCATTGCCATCAATGCAGCAGCCTCACCATTGCCATCAATGCAGCAGCCTCACCATTGCCATCAATGCAGCAGCCTCACCATTGCCATCTATGCAGCAGCCTCACCATTGCCATCTATGCAGCAGCCTCACCATTGCCATCTATGCAGCAGCCTCCCCATTGCCATCAGTGCAGCCTGATTGATGCCCATCTGCAGCCTAGAGGGGACAGGGAGGGGGGCGGGAGGAGCCCCGACAGATTACATACAGTGAGAATCTCCTATGATAGACAGAACAGTGGTCCAATGGCGGCACAGGAGACGAGACTTCCCATTACAGAGGCCACCAAGTAAACAGAAGATTCTCGCCCCCCTCCCTGTCCCCTACAAGGCAGCTAAAATTGAAGTATTGGCGTATAACACGCACACACTATTTGTACCCGATTTTCATAGTGAAAAAGTGAGTGTTATACGTCAATAAATACAGTAATGTTTAGAGCTTAATCTCATAGATTAAATGGTTCCTAAACGTGGTATATTGTGAAAGCAGAAATATGCTTGAAAGTCTGTGAAGAGATAAACTCATCCTGTTTCTAGAACTTTGTACTGACACAACTGAGCATGCCCAGACTGAGAAGTAGTCACAATCCTACTCTCATTTTGTTTTAGCCCCGTGCTACAGTAAATTCCGAAATGTGGGAATGCCAAACAAGCGTTCACGACTGGGAATTTGTAGCTAGCAAACTACGTACTATTTATATATTAAGTGCAAGTGTCAACCATTGATTCTCATTGTATAACTGTTACTTCTACAAAAACATACATTTTAATTTTGAGATGAACTCCCTAATTCCTGAAATAAATTGTCCTTGCTGGGTTTTTATGTTGCTTCTTATTCCTTTTTTTTTTTTGCAATGCTAGTAATGTGTAATGCTTTCATGTTTTTGAAACATATTATTCCCTCTTCCTCTCCATCTCCCTCTCCCTCTCTCCCTCTCCCTCTCCCTCTCCCTCTCCCTCTCCCTCTCTCTCTCTCTCTCTCTCTCTCTCTCTCTCCCTCTCCCTCTCCCTCTCTCTCTCTCTCTCTCTCTCTCTCTCTCTCTCTCATCTCACAAAAGTGAGTACACCCCTCACATTTTTGTAAATATTTTATTATATCTTTTCATGTGACAATACTGAAGAAATGACACTTTGCTACAATGTAAAGTAGTGAGTGTACGGCTTGTATAACAGTGTAAATTTGCTGTCCCCTCAAAATTACTCAACACACAGCCATTAAAGTGGAGTTCCACCCCAAAAAAGTCATTAATGTGCATGAAATAAATTTAAAAAAACATTTGGAGAAAATTTTTTTTCACTTACCTTTTTATGCCTGTTGCTATGTGGTCCCTCGAAATCTGCCTCCATCATCTCCTAGGCTCCTGATATCACTTCCCTCGGCGCCTCCGCTCGCTACTGCTCTTGGGAGATGCATGTCATCATTTCCCAGTAGGCAGTGGGCAGCGCCTAGGGCTAGGTTGCCATAAAAACGGGGCGGGAACTTCCGCCACCGCCGCCCGTTGTTATGGCAACCTGTATACTTTACAGCATCGCTACGACGCATTACTACGCATGCGCGAGAACGGGCAGTGCATGCTGCACCGTGTCCCGTAAGATAGTGCTTGTGAGCTTCACATGCCCACAACCAATATGGAAAATGCCAGCAAGGCAGAATAAAAGTTATATTAGTATGGGAAATCTGCAATCGAGCGGCGATCTACATGAAACACGAATAATATAACTAAGAATATTAAAAAAAGATATTCATGAAAAAAAAATATAAACTGTGGGAACTCTGCTTTAATGTCTAAACCGCTGGCAACAAAAGTGAGTACACCCCAAAGTGAAAATGTCCAAATTGGGCCCAAAGTGTCAATATTTTGTGTGGCCTCCATTATTTTTCAGCACTGCCTTAACCCTCTTGGGCATGGAGTACATCAGAGATTCACAGGTTGCCACTGGAGTCCTCTTCCACTCCTCAATGATGACATCACGGAGCTGGTGGATGTTAGAGACCTTGCGCTCCCCCACCTTCCATTTGAGGATGCCCCACAGATGCTCAATAAGGTTTAGGTCTGGAGACATGCTTGGCCAATCCATAACCTTTACCCTCAGCTTCTTTAGTAAGGCAGTGGTCTGTTCTGAGTGGAACCTGTCCTGTTAAACCGCTGTATGGTGTTGGCCACCGTGCTGCAGCTCAGTTTCAGAGTCTTAGCAATCTTCTTATAGCCTAGGCCATCTTTATGTAGAGCAACAATTCTTTTTTGCAGATCCTTAGAGAGTTCTTTGCCATGAGGTGCTATGTTAAACTTCCAGTGACCAGTATGAGAGAGTGAGAGCGATAATACCAAATTTAACACACCTGCTCCCCATTCACACCTGAGACCTTGTAACACTAATGAGTCACATGACACCGGGGAGGGAAAATGGCTGATTGGGCCCAATTTGGACATTTTCACTTTGGGGTGTACTCACTTTTGTTGCCAGCGGTTTCGACATTAATGGCTGTGTGTTGAGTTATTTTGAGGGGACAGCAAATTTACACTGTTATACAAGCTGTACACTCACTACTTTACATTGTAGCAAAGTCTCATTTCTTCAGTGTTGCCACATGAAAAGATATAATAAAATATTTACAAAAATGTGAGGGGTGTACTCACTTTTGTGAGATACTGTATGTATATATATATATATATATATATATATATATATATATATATATATATTTATTTATATATACATGCTACCTACCACCTCCCTAAAGTTTTAATGGCTAATGAATATGTGCGTAGGCAAAAGCCATCAGCGTGATGCAATTTATCTTTTGCTGATGGCACTTATGCATTCACCACAGCACATATGAATTTGCCATTGCAATTCTAGGGAGGTGGTACATTGGGTGGGATTTGAACTCATTACCTAAGTGCTTCTAGCTAAGAGCGCTAAAGATTAAGCCACTGTGCTGAGTACAGTTGTACCTAGAATATTAGGAAGTACCATGATTACAGAATGAACATATATAAATAGCACTCAACATTTTCATAAAATACGAATTAGACATAAAAAAAAGTTTGACATATATATAGAATAGAGATATAACTCTTACATCAATGGTGGGTTTTGTTAAAGCCAATTAGAGCCTCAGGCTCTAATCATGTGCTTCTAGAATTAAAAAAAAAGAAAACCATTGGAATCCATGCATCCAGTGCCCTGCATGTAGATTAGAGGCCAGGCACATGGATTGAGGGGGGCGCCCCTGCGCCCCTAATAGAGTGGCCGCCACTGGTATTTATATTAGATATCAGAAGGCTGTAAGGTTGCCAAGTCACTACTGGGAAGGAGGGACTGAGCTATTGAAAGAGTACTAAATCGGCTCTAGGATGTGTATGTATGAATGTGAGTAAGGGACCTTAGGTTGTAAGCTCCTTGAGGGCAGGGACTGATATGAATGTACAATATCCTGTATATGTAAAGTGCTGTGTAAATTGATGGTGCTATATAAGTAGCTGTAATAAATAATATCGGGTGCCCCATGTGTGTGTGGATGTTGCTGTGCGATTTAAAACGATTTGTTTCGCTTTTTACAATGGGTTGCCTCAAGATTGTATGCAATTTTAAAGGGTGCCACAGCTGAAAAAAAGGTTGAGAAACTCTGGTCTAGAGGATGTACACAGTACAGAGAGAGAAAACTTAAAAAAGTAAAAAATTATAAAGTGATCCTGTTTGATTAACAGTGCCTACTGTGTGAAGTTCAAAAACGTATACAAGGTAATTTTGAGACAGCATCGTACGTTTTTGGCCCCATTGACTTTATGGGAAGCAACTGAAAAACACGTTTATTTTTTTCCTCTACTACAAAACGCATGTATACATGCAAATAAAAGCCTTTTAATTGTCTGGCTACACTCAGGCTTAGTGTGAATAAGGGGATAATGCTCCAGTCATGCTTGAGCCTTCACTCTTCTTCTGTATACAAGAGGCAGGGTCCTTCTTCAGGTATTTTTTTGCCTAGAGACCAATCCAAATCTTTTAGAATGAGTTGACAGGCAGCACATAGAAATAAGGGCAGGTCATCTCACTCATTAGTCATAAAGTAGAACTATAGGCACTTTTTTCCCCCATTTTGGATAGAGCAAGGGAGGGTTATAACCCCTGTCACATTTTTTTCACCATCTATGTCCCATTGCAGAGATTTCCCTTCACTTCCTGTCCCACAGCCAAACAGGAAGTGAGAGGAAATCCCTGCAAATTAAGGGAATTCCTTGGGGACCTCCAGGTCACCAGAACTAGTGTCCCCATTGGAAGATTTCCCCTCTATTACTTTTCTGGGGACAAATTAAATTTTGGGATTTTCTTTTACCTTTACTTTCAATGATAATGGTAAACAGGACAGATAGAGCCCTTTCACACTGGGGCGGTTTGCAGGCGTTATTGCGCTAAAAATAGCGCCTGCAAACCGACCTAAAACTGCCTCTACTGTTTCTTCAGTGTAAAAAGCCTGAGGGCTTTCACACTGAAGCAGTGCGCTGGCAGGAGAAAAAAAAACTCCTGCAAATCGCATCTTTGGAGCGGTGAAGGAGCGGTGTATTCACCGCTCCTGAACTGCTCCTACCCATTGAAATCAATGGGGCAGCGCGGCTATACCGCAGCTATAGCGGCGCTATGAGAGCAGTTTTAACCCTTTTTTGGCCGCCAGCGGGGGTTAAAACCGCACAGCTAGCGGACGAATGCCGCCGCAAAAACGATGATAAAGCAGCGCTAAAAATAGTGCTGTTTTACTGCCAACGCCCCCACCGCCCCAGTGTGAAAGGGGCCATAGAGAGGGTAAATCTCCTGAATGGGGACACAGACAGCAATAAAAACTGACAGGTGTTCTAATCCATCTCCACTCTATCCAAAACAAAACAAAAATTGCCTTTAGTTATACTTTAAATCAGAACTAAACTATAGTATCAAAAAACTGAAAACAATTTATTTTTAATATGCAAGGCAAACTCCCCAATCCATCCATGGCTCCATGGTTTATTTTGTTGAAAAATCACTTTGAAAAACACCCCACTAGCATTTCTGGCAGCAGCCATCTTGAGTAAGGGCAGATGATTCATGTAGCATTTACTTCCTGGAATCCATCTGCCTTTAGCTCAGGCATGCAGGCAGGAGGGTGTGTTTGCAGGCATCCGCCTGAATAAAAGTTGTAATGTGAGCCTGTTAGGTTAAATTTTGCCTGGCACTGAAGGAGGTAAACATTTCTTTCCCTGTGTATGTATCACTTCCCCTTGTGTAGGGCATACTGTATATGTAGGGCAGTCTTGGGTGCACAGTCCAGGCATTGGAGTTGTTGTGTAAAGACCAGTGTTGAGACGTGATCTACTTTGTCAGTGACCCACCCTTCAACGGGACCCAATCCTGGGTTCCTCGTGTATGGATTGACAATTAGAGAGAAACATTGCTTAAAACAAGGTACGGGCAACATCATAGGAAAGGGCAGAAAGATGCCAGTTGTAGCACAGCCAAATATACAGTGAAGAAGGACTGTGTTATGTCTGAAGATTTTATTTATTGTGAACGTGTCAAGTAATTCATCCAGTAAACACAGTTGCCTGGTCTGAATTACTTATCAAGGGACCTGAAAACCCCCCAAACATATTAACCTAGATGGCTGCAGCATTGATCCAATGCTGCAGCTCACCCCCGTTGGCTCTACACTGAGAACCAAGTGGTCAAAGTTCGCTGATCACTCATTTCTCAGTCTTCAGTGAGCAGAGAGGCGGTGACTATCAGTCTGTGCAGCGGGCGGGAGCAGCTAGCTCAGATTTCAGTGGCCTGCTGAGAGGCTGATACAATCTGCCAATCAGGCATCTGGGCGTATCCCAACATAATTGTCACCATTCACTTCATGCACAGAGCTTGACTCCATCTACCACCTTTGCTCCAATGCCTTTCTTTGATATACTTGCCCAGGCTGAAGCTACTAAGGGGCTTTTTTTCAACAACATATATACAGACAGGTCCATAAATATTGGAACATTGACACAATTCTAATCTTTTTGGCTCTATACAACACCACAATGGATTTGAAATGAAACAAACAAGATATGCTTTAACTGCAGACTTTCAGCTTTAATTTGAGGGTATTTACATTCAAATCAGGTGAATGGTGTAGGAATTACAACAGTTTGTATATGTGCCTCCCACTTTTTAAGGGACCAAAAGTAATGGGACAATTGTCTGCTCAGCTGTTCCATGGCCAGGTGTGTGTTATTCCCTCATTATCCCATTTACAAGGAGCAGATAAAAGGTCCAGAGTTCATTTCAAGTGTGCTATTTGCATTTAGAATCTGTTGCTGTCAACTCTTAATATGAGATCCAAAGAGCTGTCACTATCAGTGAAGCAAGCCATCATTAGGCTGAAAAAACAAAACAAATCCATCAGAGAGATAGCAAAAATATTAGGTGTGGCCAAATCAACTGTTTGGAACATCCTTAAAAAGAAAGAACGCACAGTGAGCTCAGCAACACCAAAAGACCTGGAAGACCACAGATAACAACTGTGGTGGATGACCGAAGAATCCTTTCCCTGGTAAGGAAAACACCCTTCACCACAGTTGGCCAGATCAAGAACACTCTCCAGGAGGTAGGGGTATGTGTGTCAAAGTCAACAATCAAGAGAAGACTTCACCAGAGTGAATACAGAGGGTTCACCACAAGATGTAAACCATTGGTGAGCCTCAAAAACAGGAAGGCCTGATTAGAGTTTGCCAAACAACATCTAAAAAAGCCTTCACAGTTCTGGAACAACATCCTATGGACAGATGAGACCAAGATCAACTTGTACCAGAGTGATGGTAAGAGAAGAGTATGGAGAAGGAAAGGAACTGCTCATGATCCAAAGCATACCACCTCATCAGTGAAGCATGGTGGTGGTAGTGTCATGGCGTGGGCATGTATGGCTGCCAATGGAACTGGTTCTCTTGTATTTATTGATGATGTGACTGCTGACAAAAGCAGCAGGATGAATTCTGAAGTGTTTCGGGCAATATTATCTGCTCATATTCAGCAAAATGCTTCAGAACTCATTGGACGGCGCTTCGCAGTGCAGATGGACAATGACCCGAAGCATACTGCGAAAGCAACCAAAGAGTTTTTTAAGGGAAAGAAGTGGAATGTTATGCAATGGCCAAGTCAATCACATGACCTGAATCCGATTGAGCATGCATTTTACTTGCTGAAGACAAAACTGAAGGGAAAATGCCCCAAGAACAAGCAGGAACTGAAGACAGTTGCAGTAGAGGCCTGGCAGAGCATCACCAGGGATGAAACCCAGTGTCTGGTGATGTCTATGCGTTCCAGACTTCAGGCTGTAATTGACTGCAAAGGATTTGCAACCAAGTATTAAAAAGTTAAAGTTTGATGGATGATTGTTAATTTGTCCCATTACTTTTGGTCCCTTAAAAAGTGGGAGGCACATATACAAACTGTTGAAATCCCTACACCGTTCACTTGATTTGGATGTAAATACCCTCAAATTAAAGCTGAGAGTCTGCAGTTAAAGCACATCTTGTTCGTTTCATTTCAAATCCATTGTGGTGGTGCATGGAGCCAAAAAGATTAGAATTGTGTCAATGTCCCAATATTTATGGACCTGACTGTATACAGTTGTTGTCAAAATGTCTCCTTAAGTTTCCCCTCCTGTAAAAATGCAGATGGGAGGAGGATCTGGAACCTCTCCCCCTGATGAGCTTTGGGATGAAGTGCTGCAGAATAGCCTGATTATTTCGCTCTCTCCACCTCACAGCTTTTTATTTTGCACACAGTGTACCAGACACCAGAAATTTTACATAAGATGAGATGTAGGGAAAACTCACACTATATTAGATGTGACACCCGCATGGAAACCTTTTTCCTTTATTGCGGAGATGCCCAAAGCTTAGACGTTATTGGCATTGGGTTACTTCAACTTTAAATGGTTTATATGTTATTTTCCTAACCCTTGACCCCATGTTTGGTATCCTAGGATATGTTGGTTCCAATACGTTGGACTCTAAGTTAACTGCAGTTTTAAGATCTCTTTTCATTACAACAAACTGATTGCTTTACAATGGGTATCTTCTAATCTAATACGGATATCCAAAATGAACAATTATATTTGCTGCAATATGGTCTAGTTGGATAGATATGTTGTACCCTTCTATGACTCTTTGTTGAGGATGTTGAACTTATTGTTACTTGTGGGATATCTATTAGATTGTTAAGTATCATAGAGATGTATGGGTAATATATCCACTCAACAAAGGCAATTGTTGGGTTTAGTGCTCTATTTTGTTTTTTATTTGTTATTGGATTTTTTTGTTTGCTTTTTTAATTTTTTAGGTCCACTGTTTTGTGTGACAGTTTGTCTCTATGTTGTTTTGTATTTTAAATACAATCTTTGAATAAATAAAATCTGATTTAAAAAAAAAGCTTCAGAGTCATGTGTCGGGGCAGGTAGGAACAGGACTAGCTACCAACTGAGGAGGAGAGGCTGTTCTTTTGTAAGTGTGTGGGGCTTTCAGTAAAAAGTGAGCTCTGGCCTGAACGTGTTAATGCCCCCACAAAAAAATTCAAAGTCAGCAACTACAAATACTGTAGCTGCTGGCTTTAAATATTGGGACACTTACCTGTCCAGGGTTCCTGCGATGTCGGCATCCCAGCTGATTTTTGGATCACTCTCGGATGCTGCAGCTGCCTTTTATGTTAAGGGAAACCGGCAGTGAAGCCTTTCAGCCTCACAGCCGATTCCCTATTGCGCATGCACGAAGCATGCTGAGCTTTCTAACTGGCCTGGTGCGGAGGAAGAATGAGGAGGGCCAAACTTCTGAGGGATGGCACTGTGGCGCTGTATCCCGGAAGTGGGGAAGGGTAGGGAGGAAGTGGCGGAGGTTCCACTTTTGGGTGGAACTTCACTTTAAGTGTACAACTGAATTTGCTTGCTGTTCCCCCAGGGGGCTCTAGGGGGCAATACATTGAACTTCCCAACAAGCTTAGTCAAGAAAGCCTCTCCTCCAGATGAAAGAAAAAAATACTCATGAAGACTGCAGGGATGTACAGTATCTCACAAAAGTGAGTACACCCCTCACATTTTCGTAAATATTTTATTCTATTTTTTCATGTGACAACACTGAAGAAATGACACTTTGCTACAATGTAAAGTAGTGAGCGTACAGCTTGTATAACAGTGTAAATTTGCTGTCTTCTTAAAATAACTCAACACACAGCCATTAATGTCTAAACCGCTGGCAACAAAAGTGAGTACACCCCTAAGTGAAAATGTCCAAATTGGGCCCAAAGTGTCAATATTTTGTGTGGCCACCATTATTTTCCAGCACTGCCCTAACCCTCTAGAGCATGGAGTTCACAGGAGCTTCACAGGTTACCACTGGATTCCTCTTCCACTCCTCCATGACTACATCACGGGGCTGGTGGATGTTAGAGACCTTGCGCTCCTGCACCTTCTGTTTGAGGATGCCCCACAGGTGCTCAATAGATTTTAGGTCTGGAGACATGCTATGACCTCATACTGGCCTAGGCAAGAAACCAGGAAGCAACTGGAGAAATGTAAAAAAAAATAAAAAAATGTTTAAAACAAGTAAGTATAACTTTCTATCTATTTACAAAAGCTAGTAACATAGGGATTCAAAATAATTAATGTTGAATGAAAGAGTTTAGTTCAACTTTAATTATAACTACATAGTTTGGGGACATGGGTTGCCTTCACAGAAAAAGAAGAGAAGTTATGGTGTCTTAAAAAAAAAAAAAATCGAAATGTGTCTGTTATAACCAGAGTTCCCCTTTAAATGGTAAACATTGCTAACACAGCCATTTCTTTTTGACCTAAATATTCAATTTAAGAGGGATTTTTTTGACAGGAAATGAGAAAAACAAAGCTAGTAATTGGCACTCGGTTTTGAATACACTTCACTAGACAATCTCGCTCCAGTGTAAATGATAAAACTCTGACCACATTATTCCTATTCTCCCTCTTCAAAACATGCCATTCAGGCAAGCTGCGCTAAGTAATTGGCATAACAATGGTGATAATGGTATATTTGGAGGAAAATAAAGGTAAGGAAAATAATTTGTACTGACAGAGTGTATGATGAATAAACAATGGCAACCAAAAAAACTGCAAAACACAAATTATAGCGATGGTTTGAATGAAGTTCTGCATTTAGCCGGTCTATTGTCACCGAGGACAATTGTGGAAAATGTGTTAAAGTGACACTGAATGATATCCTTATTTTCCATGTAATCTATTTTTCATGAAATTGTTTCTTATTGTGTTTTCTGTCTCCTTCTAACATCCTTTGTGAGCTCCTGAAGCTCTCTTTCTCCCTCTTACTTCTTCTCTAACAGAAAGTTGCATCATAGCCAAAAATAAATAAATAAAAATGGAATTTGGAGATTAGGAGGAGGCACTAAGGGCAATAGAGGGGATTTTGAAAGTGAAGAATACATGCTTGAATGTAATTTTTTTTTTTAAGCCAGAATTAAGTGGTATTTTATTGTGAATCTCCACCTCGCCATTTAGGATAATTGTAAAATAAATAAACCAAGCCATTTAACTCCCATCCCCACATTTTTTCAAACCATAGGACCCTCCATCAAACTCTCAATAAACATTCCTTAAAGTGTTACCAAACCCAGGACCCTGCATTCACTATATCTGGTCTCCCACAGTACACAGAACATGGAAATGCAATTATTTTAGTAAATATAAACTGCTAAAAACCTTTTCTCATCAGAAGTATATACCCTGTGTACCCAAAAATAAATAAGACCTAGCGCGATTGTCTGTGATGGCTGCAATATAAGCGCAACCCCCCAAATAAGCCCTACCCTGTTTCCCCGAAAATAAGCCCTACCCTGAAAATAAGACCTACAAGGACTTTAACTAGGGCTTATTTGGGGGGTAGGGCTTATATTGCAGCCATCACTGACAATCACGCTAGGTCTTATTTTCGAGGAAACAGGGTAGCAGTCTTATGACTTCTATCAGTGTCCAGCAGAGTACTGGTTAAAGCTTTGTAGGAGGAGTTGTTTGTCCTATGAGGCTGCAGGACCCCTGACCCTCTGTCTGGACAGTGCTGATTGGCCCTCTGATGATCACATGCACTCTCCTAAGAAAAAAAAAAAACTCTCTAGCAATACACACCAAACTGAGCATGAGCAGCTTGTCCCCAAGGTTCTGTTCTATCAGGAGATGGATTGGGGACAGTGGAAGAAAGGGGAGGATTAGAGCAGACAGGATCAAACAGCCTTTTTACACAATGCAGAAGATTAACACCTTAGGTTCCACAGTGAGTATAACAAGCATGTTTTACTGCATATACAGACTGATTTTACTGTTGTGGGGGGAGCCAGAGGGGGGGGGGGGTATTTAGATGTTTGTATCTCTGAAACGGTTTTATTACTTTTGTATGGAAATTTTGTAAATTGGAAAAAGAAAATAAAGATGAATTGAATAAGAAAAAAAAATCAGTCACATGACATCATATGTCACATGACGCCACCAGCCCTGCCTCTTCTAGTACACCTCAAACGCCTGAACTCACAGGAACAGCTGAATGATGCTGGTCATCATTCTACCCAGAAGTGGAGTGGCTGCAGCTGAACAGTCTGAACAGCTGGAGTCTCTGGAGGGAAAAGCACTTGGTGAAAGTATTTAAGCAGAAGCTGGATTTCCTTTATTTTTTGGGAAATGTCATTTCTATTAATCGGCTTCATATTATTTTACCTGTGTTTGATGTAACATGATGACAACTGTATTTGTTTATTAACAAATGTATCAACCATTATCAACCGTTTACCTTGTATTCAGTGGCCATGCGTGTTACACCTAATTTAAAGTCCCAGGACAAAGTTATGTTTTTATTTGTATCTATTCTTCAGGGGTGCCTGAATCTGAGTACAAAGGACCTATTATGCAAACATATCAATAAGTATACAGACGTATGTTACAAAACAAACATACATTATATTGGAACATGAGCGTCACATTCTAAGGGTTCCAATAATGGGCTTCTAAATCCTCTTCGGTGACCCCAGCAGTCTATTTTAAGAATTTGTATTACTAAAATTGTTTTATTCTTTTTTACAAAAATATACTGTTTCAACCTTTGAGCAGAAGTCTTTGAGGACGAAACGCGTCGGATTCTTGTGTCTTTACCCCTACCATCACCTACTGCGCAAAAAACTTTTAAATCCTGTATACTTTTAGGCTGTTTTGAGCCGAGTTTTTACTGCCCATTTTTTACATTCACTGCAAAAGTACTCCTTTTTTATCAATAAACGTTGTTACGTTTGAGAAAGATTTACACTATGTGGAAGTTTTTTCCTTTTTACTTATCCATGTGACGGTCGCTGAGGAAACCATCTCTTCATCTGATGACTGAGGCCGACCCCAGACTCCAGCTGAGTCCTGCCGAGGACACGCCATTAGATGACAACAGTTGAGCTCCACTTGGCTAGAGACGTGCCATTCGGTGACATCAGTTGTGATCCTACCCAGGACCGCCACATGGTTTTAGAGTGCCACACCGCCTGACGGTACAAGCTCGTTTGACTCACCGCCAAGGGCCTGTGAGTCCACCTTGTCTGGTAAGGGCATTGTGTATCTATTTTTCTGGGCCAATATCACCATATTGAGGGAAGAATCCACCTATGTGCAGGGATGTGTCTAACAACTCTTGCTTACCACACTTAAAAGGACTGTTTGCTCCTAGGCTGATATGAAGCGATCCAGAATCATCCCATTCCATAGTGGTGGACTATAAATGTATTTATACTTACTACCCTGATGGACTTGTGATTCTGTAGTTTGGTCTATTTTTGGGTTATAGGTTATTCAATACACATCACTGTGTTGTTCCTGAATATATATATATTTTTTCTCTTTTTTATGTTTATACCTTGTAGTTGAACCTTTTTTTGGGAGAACTGAGCAACCTTCTTTCCTTCCACCTGTGGTGGAAGAAAAAAGAAAATGCATAATCTATAGCGTGCCTTTGTTTTCCTGGAGTTCAGCTTTAAAAATGAATAGAGTTCTGCTCTAACTAACAGAAGCCAGTCTAATAAATATTTTAGTGAAAAAATATATAATCAGCGCAATATTCAATATAGTAATGTGAAATAAATATATTAATGAAAAAATCAATGTAATTAGCCTACTAATAGGCTTAACGTAATTGCTGCCCACACCACTTAGAGTGTATCCACATGTGACTCTCAATATATCAAACAAAACAAAATATAGTGTAGCGCAACCAAAAATAAATAAATAAAGTCCTAATATTACAAAATTCCACCATTGTGCAACTTTCAGTGACAATTCATTAATATCCATTGACTTCAGTGACCACCACCTCTAGCTGGAATGCCTACTCACCATCAAAAGTTGACCCCACTAGAGATTCACACATGCCTGTGATTGTGTCTCTCAGAAAAAACAACTCCTTCTGATGTTCCTGGACAAGACAGACCTCCTCCCGGGTTCTCACTGTGTAGACCCCACTGCAGAGTCACACATGCTTAGTGTAATTCCTCTCAGAATTTATCGGGAACACAAATCCTCATCACAGTGCACCTACACAGCTCAGACCTCCTCCCAGGACCTTCTTGAGCTTTTGCTGGTGGATCACCCGAAACTTCTTAGGTGCAATCAATCAAGCTCCTTTCCTCATCACCAAGGGCTTGTTGGTGGCCCTTTTCTTAGGCTTTGCCTTGAGCTTTAACGACCCCTGCGCCATCTAGGCAGGGAACACACTGACTACTGGCTACTGCACAATACATTCCACAGTGCTGCAAGAGGCCTGGAGCCACAAGTCAGTGTTGATGGGGGAACGGAGCAACTTTCTTTCCTTCCACCGGCGGTGGAACAAAAAAAACAGCATAATCTATGGCCTGCCTTTGTTTTCCTGGAGTTCAGCTTTAAAAATGAATAGAGTTCTGCTCTAACTAACAGAAGCCAGTCTAATCAATATTTTAGTAGGCATCTAGGCAGGGAACACACTGACTACTGTACAATACATTCCACAGTGCTGCAAGAGGCCTGGAGCCACAAGTTGGGAAGCAGGGCCATAACTAGGAGTTTTGCCCATGGGTATCGTTATTATTTGCCCATGTCAACCAGATCTCAAGAATTTGAATTATTCCTAAAAATAGTATTAGTAGTAATAATTTAAATATTGAGCAAGTCGTGTGAAAATTAAATCAGTTTTATTATGTGTGTGAATGAAAAATGGAAAAAAACTATAGTTTAGTAAAACCCTACACCAAGAACCTAGTCTGCCAATATCATCTAAGTACCAGCCAAGAATGAGAGGTGATGGAGAATTTACTGCCCCAAAAACACTCTCGCTTGAATGAAAAGTTACACAGTGTTTTCCTTCCGTAAATGGACCAGCAATCAGTCTCTTGTTAGCTAAAGTGAAATCATAGATTGACAATACCTAATCTGTTTCTTATGTGGCCTTGCTTCTAATTTACTGTTTGTATAGTTCTGTTTTTGTAAAGGCACTGCTACGCACTTCCAGACTCTGAGGATTACGTTTGGACCTTATCGATATTTCTAAGAGCTCTTAAACCCGCAAACACCAGAGGTAGCAATTTTCTAAAGTAGTTTGTTTTCTCTTGTGTCCAACATATGCTTTCCAACATATGTTTCTTGTCAAACATTCTGATGAGTTTTTTTTCTTTCTTGATTCGATGTCAGTCAGAATTAAGCTAACAAAAATTGAGTTTTCAAATTGAAAAATCAACAGTTTTTTTTTTCCCCTGTACTGCAGTATGGAAAAGTTATTTAGTTTAAAAAAAAAAAATCCACAATTCTAATACCAGAAGTGGAAATTTTGTCTGCCAGTAAAAATAGCAAAATTGCACTTAATAGTGAGAAAATGTAAACTTTGTTTTTACAAAACAATAATAAATAAAAGTTGTTAATTGTCTGGTGTCGACAGTTTTTGCTATTGCATACTGTAATTTCGCAGCTATGGAGGATTGAAAAGAAAACAAGTCTAGTAGTTTCTTTTTGATCACTTTAACCACTTCAATACAGTGCATTTTCACCCCCTTCCTGCCCAAGCCATTTTTCAACTTTCAGCGCTGTCGCATTTTGAATGACAATTGCGCGGTCATACAACACTGTACCCAGACTAAATTGTTATCATTTTTTCCCCACAAATAGAGCTTTCTTTTGGTGGTATTTGATCACCTCTACAGTTTTTATTTTTTGCGCTATAAATAAAAGAAGGGCGACAAGTTTGAAAAAAAACACAATATTTTTTACTTTTTGCGATAATAAATATCCAATTTTTTTTTCTTTAAAAAATTTTTTTCCTCGGTTTAGGCCGATATGTATTCTTCTACATATTTTTGGTAAAAAAAAATCGCAATAAGCGTATATTGATTGGTTTGCGCAAAAGTTATAGCGTCTACAAAATAGGGGATAGATTTATAACATTTTAATTATTATTTATTTATTTTTTACCAGTAATGGCGGCAATCTGCGATTTTTATCGTGACTGCGATATTGCGGCGGACATATCAGACACTTTTGACACATTTTTGGGACCATTCACATATATACAGCGATCCGTGCTATAAAAATGCACTGATTACTGTATAAATGTGACTGGCAGTGAAGGGGTTGAAGGGGTTAACACTAGGGGGTGTTTGAGGGGTTAACTGTGTTGCTAGGGAGTGTTTCTAACTGTAGGGGGTGGGAAATCACTAGGGGAGGAGACCGATCGGTGTTCCTCTGTACTGGGAACATACCATCGGTCTCCTCTCCTCTGACAGGACCGTGGATCTGTGTGTTTACACACACAGATCCATGGTCCTGCAGCGTTACCGGCAATTGCGGGTTACCGGCGGACATCGCGGCCGCCTGGCACGTGTACCGGGTGGCCAGTGACACGGTGGGCGCGCGCAATCGCCGTCGGCGGCGCGCGCCTGCCCCCTGGTGGGCTGGGAAAGCGAGGCCGTCATATGACACCCGCCCGCAACGAGAGCTGCGCCGCCTGGCTGTCAATTGACAGCCGGCGGTCAGCAACCAGTTATGTTACTTTTCCTGCGAATTTCATGACATTCAACAGGTCTCAACAACTAATCTTCCCTTGCTAAAAATGTAGAATTTTGTTTTTGTTGCTGTTTTGGATAAAGTAGGGAAGGGATAATAACCCTGTCAGTTTCTTATCACCATCCCCGCTGGGGAGATTCATCCTTTCTATTGGTCCTGGTGACCATTATGTCCAGTAAATAATTTCATTAAAATATTACAGGCATTTATAGAGCACAAATAATTTACATGACATAAAATCCAACATTTTACCACTTCCCTCAAATGGACGTACCTATACATCCTTGAGTTTATGTAATTATAGCGGCTAGATTGCTTTTACATGTGGTGAAAGGGGGCCTGCTACCTTCCGCCACCTTCCCAGGCTCTCCCATCCCACCAGGGAGATTAGGACTGAAGCTAGTGGTTCTACTTGCTTACCAAAGAGATGATCAAAGACCAGAACTTCCCCAATCATCTTTATGGTCTGAAGAAACTGGAAGTGAAGAGTTTTTTGCCACTTCCAGTTTTGGTCTAATATAAATAGGCTGGTACCAGCCTGTGAAGAGATCTGGAGTCTAATAGACCACAAATGTCTTAGTAAAGAGTACCAATACAGCCCATGCTATCACAACGGATGTTGTTCATCCCTTGTGATAGCAATACAAGTGAAAAAAAAAATTAGACAGCGTAAAAAAAACTTGAAATAAAATAAATAATACAATGTAATTTAAAAAAATATATTGTAAAGTGCCCCTGTCCCCCCATGCTCACACGCAAAGGCAAACACATACGTAGGTCCCACACGCATATGTAAGTCACACCACACATGTGAGTTATCACTGCGAACATTATAGCAAGAGCAATAATTATTTTTATTACTTTTACTTTTAAAGTGTCGCCTATGGAGATTTTTAAGTATCGCAGTTTGTTGCGTTCCACAATCAAGCTCAATTTTGAAGTGTGATATGCAGGGGCGGACTAACCATTCAGGCACTCGGGTGCTGCCCGAGGGCCCCGGGGTCAGGGGGGCCCCATGAGCGTCTCAGTCCACAACCCACAGCTTATCATGCAGGATAGGGGAAGTTTATCCTCTGAGGAGAAAGTGAGCTACTGCATGTCATTCCTGCCGGCAGTTGATGCAGCTATATTAGAAGACTTATCCTGTATCTTTTTTGTAGCTTGGAGGACTTATCCTGTAGCATTAAAGATGACCCTACCAGAGAAGAACTATGACGTGGGCGATCGAGAATTATTGGCCATCAAATTCGCTCTGGAAGAATGGAGGTAATTGCTAGAAGGGGCTGCCCATCCCATCATGATTTTCACAGATCACAAAAACTTAGAATACCTCAGAACAGTGAAACGTCTAAGACCACAGCAAGCTCGATTTCATATTTCCTATTGACCAGGTTCTAAGAATGGAAAAGCTGACTCTCTCTCTCGGATGTTTCCAGATGTTTCCGAAGCAACTGAACCAGATACCATCCTATTTGCGCAAAATTTCTTGTTCATTCAAGCTGATGACAGATATTAAACAAGCTTCCAGTCAGTGTACAGAACCTGAGGTCTCTTCCTTGACAAAACAAGAAGACTTACTTTGGTTTCAGGACAAGATCTTCATCCCTCAACAAGTGAGGCTTCAGGTCCTAAGGACTTTCCATGACCATAAACTAGCAGGACACTTTGGGGTACAGAAGACCTCTGAGCTTTTTCAGCAATTCTTCTGGTGGTCAGGGTGGAGGCAAGATTGTAAGAACTATGTCAGCTCCTGTATGGTTTGCCAACATAATAAGGGGTCCAAAGCCAAGTCCTGGGGTCTGTTAAGGCCACTTCCCATTCCGGAACAGTCCTGGAGGCATAGGCGTGCACAGACCATGGCATTAGGGTGTGCACCCAAAGCTCAAACACACGTGTGTATATATATATATATATTTTTATAAAAAAAATTGTATTATTTTTTTTTTATTATTTATATTTTTTATTTTTTATTTATATTATTTTTATATATATTTTTTATCATAAGTTTTTTTTTACAATTTTTCTATGTTTTACAATTTTATTTAATAATATATTATTATTATTATTATACAATTTTTTAGGAGCTCCATTGGGGGGCTTTGGTTTGATATCAGAGGTCTAAACAGACCCCTGATATCTCACTTTTAAGACAGAAATTCCCCAGTCCCTTCTTCTGCAGCCAAACAGCAGGGGGAATCTGTGCAGCACAGCATGATTAGGGTGTGCCCAGGCACACCTGGCACACCCTGTGTGCAGCAACAGTGAAATCTTTGGCAAAAGGCAATACGGGCGCTTTCCCACATGCAGGCGTGGTAGAACGTCGGTTTGGCGCATGCGGGTGCGCAATGGAACGGGAAGGCGCAGACGCAATTGCCCGATGGACTATAAAAGGCTGCCTATGATCTCTCCTCATTGCTGGATTGTCTTCTGCTCATCCTGTGTTCCTGAACCTGATCTGTTTCCTGTTGTTTCTGTTGTGACCCGGATTGCCCTTTGACCTGCTCTGATCTTCTGCTACCTTGACCCTGGCTTGTCTTAAGGATCTTGCTTCTGCTTTAACCTGTCCGATCACCTGTGAATAACCCGGACCTGTCTTGAGGACTTTGCTTTGGCTTAAACCAGCCTGACCACCTGTGAATGACCTCGGCCTGCCTAAAGGACTTTGCTATCTGTTATGTACCATACTTGACCCCAGCTTTCCATACAAATTCCACTTGCAGCAGCTGCAGTCTGATCAACAGTGTTAGATCCTCTGCCAGGCTTTTACCAAGCATCCTGGATTCTCAAGCCCACTGTACAGCTCTCTAAGGACTTCCTCCTGCACCAGTCTCAAGTGGCCTCCAGGGATCATCTGTTCCAGTTTTCTACGCCATGCTGGCAACCCTTGCTTCTTTGAGCATTGTACCTCCTGTTCCATCCTCAGGGGTATACTGCGCTCAGCCATAAGGGGAGCCTCTCTCAGCATCTTGGCCTTGGATAAGGTACGTGACACAGGGCAAAAGTGTCTTCTGGTGAAGTCTTCTCCTCTTATGTCTGAGCTCTTCCTTGGTGTTAAATAATCTTAGAGTCCTCTTGTCAGCTTATGCCTGACGACCTTTTATTTGGAAAATGTACCATCCCTACATGGGTGTGGCCCCTTTCGCAATTCTGAGTTGCAATGGGAGAAACGTTCTCCAATTCGCCCTCTAGGTGGCACTTTTGTATCATACATGCCATGAGTCATATATGCCAGAAGTTCAAGCTATTGTTTGACTATGGTTACAGAGCAATGGGGTAGACTTACTAAATCTGGTGCACTTAGAATCCGGTGCAGCTGTGCATGGTAGCCTATCAGCTTCTAACCACAGCTTGTTCAATTGAGCTTTGGAAAAAAAACCTGGAAGCTGATTGGTTTCTATGTAGAAGTGAGCCTGATTATGCTCTCTCCAGCCTTAGTTAATAAACCACAATAGCCTGACTCAACTGTCAACTGAAATACAACAATGGTATCCATGTTACCATTGTATCCAGCAGCATTTGTTTGAGAAGTCCACTCAAACATTCAAAAGTAACATGTTTTCTGTTTCTAAGATAAACTGCTAAACAGATTCTTCCATGTACAATAAAGTCTACGCATAAAATAAAAAAATGGACATATATTTACAGTATCTCACAAAAGTGAGTACACCCCTCACATTTTTGTAAATATTTTATTATATCTTTTCATGTGACAACACTGAGGAAATTAAATTTTGCTACAATGTAAAGTAGTGAGTGTACAGCTTGTATAACAGTGTAAATTTGCTGTCCCCTCAAAATAAATAAACACACAGCCATTAATGTCTAAACCTCTGGCAACAAAAGTGAGTACACCCTTAAGTGAAAATGTCCAAATTGGGCCCAATTAGCCTGTCACGTACCTTACAGCGGAGCCCGAAATGATGAGGGTGGCCTCTTGCACAGTTCTGGTCCAAGCACCCCTGGTAATGGGTACAGGGAGTGCAAGGGCAATGAAAGGGTGCAGGTGCCTGCAGGCAGGAGGCTGGAACTTAGAGATACAGGAACCTCTGCTGAGGAGATGTGGAAACTGATCACCAAACTTGTTCAGTGGGAGCCAGATCAGGATCAACTGCAGAATCAGGAACAGGCAGGAGTCGGCAACAAGCTGGCAGCGGGGTACCAAATCAGAAGGCAAAACCGTAGTCAGAAACAGGCAGAGGTTGGCAACAGATGGGCAGCGGGGTACAGAATCAGGAGGCAGAGCCGTAATCATAAGTTCTAGCCAAGGTCAGTATTGCAGGTAGAGGCAGGTTCAGCAGGCAGGGGAGATCTAAGAGAATGGTCAGAAGATAGCCGGGTTTTCAGGAACAAAGTCAATCAGGCAGAGTAACAACAGGAACACAGGAACAATCTGAAGACAATCCAACACTGATGCTAGGCAGACTCTCTGTTTATATAGGGTGCTGTGTGCCAGGATTCGCACCAGCGTACGTGCATGCGCGCAGGCGCATTAGCACATTAGCACCTTTAGCACATTGGCGCATGTGCATTAGCACATTAGCGCTTTGGCACTCACAGGTGCGTGTTAGCGTGCACGTTCGCATAGATGTGCCATTGTGCATGCCCACCCTGGATCTCATTTGTCTCTGGCTACGGTTCCATGCATGCACATTGGTATTAGCAGAATAAGGATTGGCAGCTGCTGCACAGAGACGGGTGCTTGCTGTGCGAGTTCTCTGACATAGGCATTTTCCCTCCCCGGTGTCATGTGACTCATTAGCGTTACAAGGTCTCAGGTGTGAATGGGAGGCAGGTGTGTTAGATTTGGTGTTATCGCTCTCACTCTCTCATATTGGTCACTGGAAGTTCAACATGGCACCTCATAGCAAAGAACTCTCTGAGGATCTGAAAAAAAACATTTTTGCTCTACATAAAAATGACCTAGGCTATAAGAAGATTGCTAAGAACCTGAAACTGTCTGCAGCATGGTAGCCAAAACCATACAGCGTTTTAACAGGACAGATTCCACTCAGAACAGGCCTCACCATGGTCAACCAAAGAAGTTAAGTGCACGTGCTCAGCGCCATATCCAGAGGTTGTCTTTTGGAAATAGACATATGAGTGCCGCCAGCATTGCTTCAGAGGTTAACGGGATGGGGGGTTCAGCCTGTCAGTGCTCAGACCATACGCCGCACACAGCATCAAATTGGTCTGCAAAGCTGTCATCCCAGAAGGAAGCCTCTTCTAAAGATGATGCACAAGAAAGCCCGCAGTTTCCTGAAGACAAGCAGACTAAGGACATGGATTACTGGAACCATGTCATGTGGTCTGATAAGACCAAGATAAACTCATTTGGTTCAAAAAGTGTCAAGCGTGTGTGGCGGCAACCAGGTTAGGAGTACAAAGACAAGTGTGTCCTGCCTACAGTCAAGCATGGTGGTGGGAGTGTCATGGTCTGGGGCTGCATGAGTGCTGCCAGCACTGGGAAGCTACAGTTCATTGAGGGAACCATGAATGCCAACATGTACTGTGACATACTGAAGCAGAGCATGGTCCCCTCCCTTCAGAGACTGGGCAGTATGCCAACATGATAACGACCCCAAACACACCTCCAAAACCACTACTGCCTTGCTAAAGAAGCTGAGGGTAAAGGTGATGGACTGGCCAAGCATGTCTCCAGACCTAAACCCTATTGAGCACTAACGGCGTTTTACCGTTAACGGACCCCCACCCCAGTGTGAAAGCAGCCTTAGGGGTGTACTCACTTTTGTTGCCAGCGGTTTAGACATTAATGGCTGTGTGTTGAGTTATTTTGAGGGGGCAGCAAATTTACACTGTTATACAAGCTGTACACTCACTACTTTACATTGTAGCAAAGTGTAATTTCTTCAGTGTTGTCACATGAAAAGATATAATAAAATATTTACAAAAATGTGAGGGGTGTGCTCACTTTTGTGGGATAATGTATATCAAACACAACACATCCCCAAGGCTGAGCTTTGTAATAATTCCATTACAGAGAATTTGGGAAGCATAATGGTAGACACCCAAAGGCTGAATCATCTTCTGTCTTCGTATGTCTGCTCCCCCCACCCCTCATACTTAAGACCACAGCAATGACGTCACTCTCTTACAACCAGACTATTAAATTATTTTTGATTATTGTGAATATAAGAGACACATTCAAGCAAGTTGGACAGAATCCTTTGTCTTTGGAGTGGAAGTTATCATGCATATCAATTTAACAACCAGGAAAACCTGAATTATCAAATTTGGAAGGAACAGACCTTCAATCCCTAGGTCAATGCTTAGAAATAATAGGTATTTCTATTATTAAAAGCAAAAGTTAAAGTTTGCCTCCACTGTTTACCCAGGTGTAGAACCAACCCATTAACATCCCTGGTAAGAACACCATCATTGTGAAGTGTTCCCATGGCCAGAAAAGTGATCCGTTCATCGTTGCTAATCATTCATCCTCTTTATTTTTTCACAGATGAAGAGGAAATTATTGTGTGTTTAGAAAAGTGACAGATTGTCCTTAATTGACTGAAATAATTACTCAATGAAGAAATAATTAACAATATTATTAGGTTGTGTTTAGATAGCTACTTATAATTGTGTTTTTAGATTTTGTGCCCAAGCTGCCCAACGCTCTTCTTCATGTGAAAGCAGAAAGTAGCATTAATAATAATGGTGGAGAATCTTATTTTCTCAGTGAGATTATACACTTATAGAGGAGATATTGCAAGAAAGGGGTTGGTTGGGACTTTGTATGAAGCACACAACTGGAAATTAGTATGCAAAGACATTTTTAATGATTCATATAAAATATACATTAAATCCACAGTAAAAATACATTGACTTAATAACAATATGTGGCACCTTGATAATTCATTTATGTACACATATTCCGACATGATTCACAATGTATAATAATAGAGAGTATTAATATATAGCCCATTCTCTGGTTCATAGTAAACATAGCTTGTTTAAAAAAATACATATATAATAAAAATTCATAATACTAAAGAATCTCAAACACATGATTGCAATGGTGTAGCATATGACAGAAGTGTAGTCCCCAACTGGAAGTTGTAATATTAGTAAATACTGTGTAAAAAAAAACTCCAGAAGGCTTCTGTGGAAAGAAGAATGTGTAACTATATATAGAACTCCACAACTGGCAGAGAGGAGAGCTACAGCCCATAGGGCATGTAAGTGTCAGGAAACCAGGTAGAAGGTGAAAAGCAATGAGTGGTAAGAACAGAGTATTTGTCGGAATATGTGTACATACATGAATTATCTTATTAGATTGTAAGCTCTTCTGAGCAGGGCCCTCTTAATCCTATTGTATTGTATTATAATTGTATTCTCTCCCTTTTATATTGTAAAGCGCTGCGTAAACTGTTGGCGCTATATAAGTCCTGAATAATAATAATAATAATTATCAAGGTGCAACATATTGTTATTAGTTCGATGTACAGTAAAACCTTGGATTGCGAGCGTAATTCGTTCCAGAAACATGCTTGTAATCCAAAGCACTTGTATATCAAAGCAAATCTCCCCATAGGAAATAATGGAAACTCAGATGATTTATTCCACAACCATTTATTGATAGGTCCTTCAGTTTAGTCCCTATAAAAAGATTATAGCAATGTGATAGTTTGTGTTACCATAAAATGTCCATCCACAAATGGAAGCCTCCACAAGAGGATTATAAAGATGATTTAAAGAGGCACATCTAAGTATACAGGCATCCGGGGTAAAGCTGTTCGCATAGACCATCCTCCACACCACCGGCTCTCACTGATGTCAGTCTGCAATCGTGACCGGAAAGACTACCCTGCAGTAGAGCAATCTGAAAGCGAGGCTTTAACCGCTCGTAGAGCATAGCGTAGAAGGGACGACGTTGATGGCGGTGAGGAGGATGGTCTATGCTTTACCCCGGATGCCTGCATACTTAGATGTGCCTGTCTTAATCATCAACCATGTGAGTTGCTAAATGTTGTACCTTCATTAAATGTAACCATACTGCTACACTTAGAGGCGCCTCCCTTCTCTTTTATAACCACTTGTGACTTGACACTACTTGTATATCAAGTCAAAATTAATTTAAAAATTTTGCTTGTCTTGCAAAATGCTCTCAAACCAAGTTACTCTCAAACCAAGGTTTTACTGTATTTTTACCATGGATTTAATGTATATTTTATATGAATCATTAAACATGTCTTTGAATACTAATTTCCAGTTGTGTGCTTCATACAAAGTCCCAACCAACCCCTTTCTTTCAATATCTCCTCTATAAGTGTATAATCTCACTGAGAAAATAAAATTCTCAACCATTATTATTAATGCTACTTTCTGCTTTCACATGAAGAAGAACGTTGGGCAGCTTGGGCACAAAATCTAAAAACACAATTATAAGTAGCTATCTAAACACAGCCTAATAATATTGTCAATTATTTCTTCATTGAGTAATTATTTCAGTCAATTAAGGACAATCTGTCACTTTTCTAAACACACAATAATTTCCTCTTCATCTGTGAAAAAATAAAGCGGATGAATGATTAGCAACGATGAAAGGATCACTTTTCTAGCCATGGGAACACTTCACAATGATGGTGTTCTTACCAGGGATGTTAATGGGTTGGTTCTACACCTGGGTAAACAGTGGAGGCAAACTTTAACTTTTGCTTTTAATAATAGCAATACTTATTATTTCTAAGCATTGACCTTGGGATTGAAGGTCTGTTCCTTCCAAATTTGATAATTCAGGTTTTCCTGGCTGTCAAGTTGAAATGCATGATGACTTCCACTCCGAAGACAAACGATTCTGTCCCACTTGCTTGAATGTGTCTCTTATATTCACAATAATCAAAAATAATTGAAGAGCCTGGTTGTAAGAGAGTGACGTAATTACTGTAGTCTTAAGTATGAGGGGTGGGGGGAGCAGATGTACGATGACAGAAGGTGATTGAGCCTTCGGGTGTCTACCATTATGCTTCTCAACTTCTCTGTAAAGAAATTATTACAAAGCTCAGCCTTGACTTTAGACTTTAGACTAGTAGATGTTATTGTACATGGAAGAATCTGTTTAGCAGGTTATCTTAGAAACAGAAATGAGGTTACTTTTGAATGTTTGAGTGGACTTCTCAAACAAATGCCGCTGGATACAATGGTAACATGGATACCATTGTTGTATTTCAGTTGAAATTTGGGTCAGGCTATTGTTCTGTAATCATGGTCAAACAATAGCTTGACCTTCTGGCATATATGACCTATGGCATGTATGATACAAAAGTGCCATCCAGAGGGTGAATTGGAGAATGTTTCTCCCATTGAAACTCAGTATTGCATAAGGGCCCACACCCATGCAGGAATGGTAAACTTTCTAAATAAAAGGTAGTCAGGCATAAGCTGACAAGAAGACTCTAAGATAACTTAACACCAAGGAAGATCTCTGACAGAAGAGGAGGAGACTTCACCAGAAGATGCTTTTGCCCGACCTTCTGCAACAGCTTATAGAGTAAGCCTGGGTCCTCATTGCCTACGGAGATCGTGAACATGTTCTAACCTGAGTTAAGTAGTTTTTTTTAGCAATGTGCTTGTTGTTTGTATATCTGCCAATCTAGTCATGTATTGTTTTTTTTCCCTATAATTGTAGAAGTTTGTATTTTTGTTTAGTAAAAGCACAATAATACACTGCAAAGGTCTAAGCTTCCTTGACGTATACCGCATAGTAACCTTTTACTAGACACTGAAGCAAAACAGTTGGGTTTTGCAACCATGTACCTCTCTACAACAGGAACAATTAAAGGATTTTTTTTTTTTTCAGTTAGAGCAGTCATAAAAGGCACTTTGATCTTCATATAAAGATTATGGCATCCTATACAGTAGTTGATCCATTTCTCTACTCCATGTCAATGGAAGGGATCGGGTCTACTAGCAGCCACATTTTCAAAACCATTATGGCCATTCAGTGACCTGCCTTCCCCTGTCTTAGAACCTGTACAGTGCTTAACAAAATCACACAACAATTCTAATGATCTATGGATTTTCTTATTCCAACAATTAAAGTGCACAAGAATAAAAATATAATATATGACAGCTTGCCAGTCCTTAGATGGGGTGGCTGCATTAGTGTTCTAAAAACATTTCAGCAAGTACAGAAAATACCTGTCAAACCTGCCAGAAATGCAATGTCCTTGTCACATAATGGGAGCAAAAACAATGGTATCTTTCTATTGTAAAGTGCAAATCCGTTCACCCCACCTATAATGGAGATAACCAAAGTAAGATATGTTTGAAGTCCAATGAAGATTTTGACTGCTGCCATGTCTTCCATGCGGCGGAGGATGCCGTCGCTTTGGCTGCCAGCTCCCAGAGCAGTGTATGGTGATCACCATGCCTTTCCCTGCTGCATGTCTTGCTTGGCTCCATGTGGATGGAATACTCCATCATATTTGTGGTGCCAGTGTTGGTTCCCACCTGCAAAAATACCAAGATTTTAACATGTAAGTGTGCTATTTTAACCACTTGCCTACTTGACACTTGTACCCCCTTCCTGACCAGGCCAGTTTTCAGCTTTCAGCGTTGTCGCACTTTAAATGACAATTGCATGGTCATGCAACACTGTACCCAAATGAAATTTTTATAATTTTTTTCACACAAATAAAGCTTTCTTTTGGTAGTATTTGATCACCACTGGGTTTTTTATTTTGTGCTAAAGAAACAAAACAAGACCGAATTTTAAAAAACAAAAACAAGACTCTGGTCCAACCGCACCTGGAGTATGCTGTCCAGTTCTGGGCACCAGTCCTCAGGAAGGATGTACTGGAACTGGAGCGAGTACAAAGAAGGGCAACAAAGCTAATAAAAGGTCTGGAGGATCTTAGTTATGAGGAAAGGTTGTGAGCACTGAACTTATTCTCTCTGGAGAAGAGACGCTTGAGAGGGGATATGATTTCAATTCACAAATACCGTACTGGTGACCCCACAATAGAGATAAAACTTTTTCGCAGAGGAGAGTTTAAGAAGACTTGCGGCCACTCATTAAAATTAGAAGAAAAGAGGTTTAACCTTAAACTACGTAGAGGGTTCTTTACTGTAAGAGTGGCAAGGATGTGGATTTCCCTTCCACAGGCGGTGGTCTCAGCGGGGAGCATCGATAGCTTCAAGAAACTATTAGATAAGCACCTGAATGACCGCAACATACAGGGATATATAATGTAATACTGACACATAATCACACACATAGGTTGGACTTGATGGACTTGTGTCTTTTTTCAACCTCACCTACTATGTAACTATGTAACTAAAACATTTTTCATAGTTTGTCATCAAATTTTGCAAACTTGTCATTTTTCTCCTTCACTGATGTGCACTGATGGGGCTACACTGATGGGCACTGATAGGCACTGATGACGTGGCACTGATGACGTGGCACTGATGGGCACTGGTGAAGAGTCACTGATGAAGCTGCACTGATAGGTGGCACTGATGGACAATGATAAGTGGCACAGATAGGCGTGATAGGCAGCACTGAAGGGTACTGAGAGGTGGCACTGATAGGCAGTACTGATAGACGGCACTGATGGATACTGATAGGTGGCACTGATGGACACTAATAGGCGACACTGATAGGCACTGGTAGGCGGCACTGACAGGCAGCACTGATAGGTGACACTGATGACGCACTGATGAGCACTGATTAGGCACTGATAGCTGGCAGCAATGATGGGCACTGATAGCTGGCATTGGTGGGCACTTATTAGCAGTGCACTGATTAGGAGTACTGGTGGGTACTGATAGGTAGCACTGATTAGCAGCACTGATGGGCACTGTGTGGGACCGATGTCCCTGTAACAGAAGACAAATAAAGCAGATGGCCAGCTTCTGTTTACTTAAAAATAATAATAGAGACGCAAATCAACCCATGTATTAGAACATAGTAGTGATGGTATTACCCTCTCTGCAAAAGGTAAGAAATATTGCGGAACTGCAATCTGCAAATAGTGGTGAAACCCCCTATATATAATAATAATAAAATGTACACTTGATGTACATATTTTACATTTTATTATTATTATTATTATTATTATTATTATTATATAGGGGGTTTCACCACTATTTGCACATTGCAGTTCCGCAATATTTCTTACCTTTTGCAGAGAGGGTAACACCATCACTACTATGTTATATTACACGGGTTGATTTGCATCTCTGTTATTATTATTGTATGTAGGGGGTTTCACCATTATTTGCACATTGAAGCGCTGCAAATTTTCAAAATATTTTTGCAGAGGAGGTGACACCATCACTACTATATTGCAATAGGTTGATTGATTTGCACTGGATTTTCATTTATAGGTTTTACCAGCGCACTTATAAGTCCATTTGTACAATTTTATAGATAAGGTGTAGGGCAGCGCTGCATTTTTTGCTTTTTATTGATACGTGTTAGATGACGGAACCAGCTAACAAGATTCTGTTATTGCTTTTGAGATTTTTTTAGTTGCATGGTAATTGTTTTACCTGATTTGTTATGTCCTCTGTATACTGGTAACCACTGGCCATGCATATTGGTGCTACGTGCAGGGTACAGAAGGGTGCTGGGTGCAGGGCTCGAGAGGATGCTACCTGTAGGGTGCAGGGTTCAGGAGGGTGCTATGTGAAGGGCTCAGGAGGATGCTACGTACAGATTGCAAGGTTCAGGAGTGCGTTTTGTAAAGAATGATGTCAGAGACTGCAGACATACTACAGTAGATGATCAGAGACTTCAGACATACTACAGGAGATGATCAGAGACTGCAGACATAGTACAGGAGATGGTCAGAGACTGCAGACATAGTACAGGAGATGGTAAGAGACTGCAGACATAGTACAGGAGATGGTCAGAGACTGCAGACATAATACAGGAGATGATCAGAGACTACAGACGTACTACAGGAGATGTTCAGAGACTGCAGATATACTACAGGAGATGATCAGAGTCTGCAGACATAATACAGGAGATGGTCAGAGACTGCAGATATTGTACAGGAGATGGTCAGAGACTACAGACATAGTACAGGAGATGGTCAGAGACTGCAGACATAATACAGGAGATGGTCAGAGACTGCAGATATTGTACAGGAGATGGTCAGAGACTACAGACATAGTACAGGAGATGGTCAGAGACTGCAGACATGATACAGGACATGGTCAGAAACTGCAGACATAGTACAGGAGATGGTCACTGCGGATATTATACAGGAGACAATCAGAGACTGCGGATATTATACAGGAGACTGTCAGAAAATACTCCACTGAAAAGTGAGCCATGTCACTTTTCAAAGGCATTTGACATGCAGTGAGGAGGTGATATTTCCTTACTGCCTATTTAACCCCTAAATACCACCTGAAAGTTCAGAGGACAAAGTACTGTTGTAGGCTGAAAAAACAAAGCTCTTTGGCTGCAGTTAAGGAAAGGGGGGAGGGAGAGAGAGGGAAGGAAGGAGGAGGGGGAGAGTCCGGTCACAGATCACTCCCTACAGTTACAGCGGCTTCAGGTGTATAATGGGGCGGTCAGCTGCTCCATAAACTTCACATCCTATTCACACACAGCACAAGGGCTGCCGGAGTGTGGGCGGACACAGGAAAGGAGGGGCGAGAAGAAGCAGAGCCGATCCCACCTCTACTATTCATGTAATGGAGGGGGCGGGGCTGTGCTGTCTGTGCTCCGTGAAAACAGAACACAGACACTCAGCCCTGTGACAGATGCAGCCATCTCTCACACAGAAGGTTGGCAACACTGATGGGGCATCCTACGCGGCAGCACTGTCCTGACACCCCCCAATGTGTGGCACCCGGGAAAGACCTCACCACGCTCCCCCTGTTGATACGCCAATGGAGCTGTCCCTGAATCCGAGGACAAAAGGGGGGACAAATTCGGAGCGGGGACAGCCTGCTCAGCCCGGGGACTGTCCCCGGAATCCGGGGACGTCTGGTCAGCCTAGCATATGGTTTCACTAACTCCAGTGTCCTTGCTCTGTTTTTTGCATACTATGTTTAAAGTCCAGCCTGTGTGACAACAATGGCTTCTTCATAGATCCAGTAGTAGAGTAAGTGTAGCCACCCATGGATAGGTAGTGTATTATGTGGTTACCAGGCCAAAATAAAAAAGGAAAAAGTATGAAAAAAAAAAGAAAACAAATACGAACACCCCTTTTAACGCATTTTACCACAGAAACATAGCTCCCTATGATCAAAAACGAAACTCATTGGTCAGTACTCACCCGTTTCTACCATGTTCTCCGGGGGCTTTGCTTGGAGGCTTTAACTAATCTTCAGGCCTAAAATGTGCATTTTAACACCTATGCAAAAAAATGCAAAAATGACTCTGGTAACAAAAAGGTTAAAGTATAACTAAAGGCAAAACTTTTTTTTTCGTTTTGGCTAGAGTGAAGAGGGATTAGAATGATTGTCAGTTTTTATTACTGTCCGCTCCCCTGTTAAGGAGATTTGTCCTGTTTACTGTTATCACTGAAAGTGAAAGTTAAAGAAAATTGCACATTTTGGATTGTCCCCAGAAAAGTAATAGAGGGGAAATCTTTCAATGAGGACACTAGTTCTGGTGGCTTAAAGCAGGGGTCTCAAAGTACCGGCCCGTGGGCCATTTACGGCCTGCGGACTGGTTACAAATGGCCCGCAAGCAGGGCCGATCCTAGGTGGGTGGCAGCAGCTGGGAGCTTTCTCTCTCCGTCTCCTCTCCCCCGCATGCTGCTGCAGCCCAGCGCGCACAACACAGGAGAGGAGGGAGGATCTGCCCATCGCCCCACCCACCTAGTTCTATCAAGAAGTGCTCGCTATCGAATGGTGCTCGGGACGAACTGCGCATGTGCCGTACGTAATACCACAACAGCTGATTTTATGATCAGCTGTTGTGTCGGCGAGGCAGCGCCTGCGCACAATAGCCGACTGAAGACTTTTTCAGTCAAATGCCGAGGCACGTTCATGTAGGTAAGGGGCGGAATTTAACATGAAGGGGGCGGATGTTTTCATTGAAGGCCAGAGCTGATCTAACATAAAGGGGGCGGATGTTTTCATTGAAGGCCAGAGCTGATCTAACATGAAGGGGGTGGATGTTTTCATTGAAGGCCAGAGCTGATCTAACATGAAGGGGGTGGATGTTTTCATTGAAGGCCAGAGCTGATCTAACATGAAGGGGGTGGATGTTTTCATTGAAGGCCAGAGCTGATCTAACATGAAGGGGGCGGATGTTTTCATTGAAGGCCAGAGCTGATCTAACATGAAGGGGCGGATGTTTTCATCGATGGCCAGTGCTGATCTAACATGAAGGGGGCAGGTGTTTTCATTGAAGGCCAGTGCTGATCTAACATGAAGGGGGCGGATGTTTTCATTAATGGCCAGTGCTGATCTAACATGAAGGGGGCAGATGTTTTCATTGAAGGCCAGTGCTGATCTAACATGAAGGGGGTGGATGTTTTCATCGATGGCCAGTGCTGATCTAACATGAAGGGGGCAGATGTTTTCATTGAAGGCCAGTGCTGATCTAACATGAAGGGGGCGGATGTTTTCATCGATGGCAAGTGCTGATCTAACATGAAGGGGATGGATGTTTTCATCAATGGCCAGTGCAGAATCTAACATGAAGGGGGCGGATGTTTTCATTGAAGGCCAGTGCTAATCTAACATGAAGGGGGCGGATGTTGTTATTGATGGCCAGTGCTGATCTAACATGAAGGGGGCGGATGTTTTCATTGAAGGCCAGTGCTAATCTAACATGAAGGGGGCGGATGTTTTCATTGAAGGCCAGTGCTGATCTAACATGAAGGGGGCGGATGTTGTTATTGATGGCCAGTGCTGATCTAACATGAAGGGGGCGGATGTTTTCATTGAAGGCCAGTGCTGATCTAACATGAAGGGGGCGGATGTTGTTATTGATGGCCAGTGCTGATCTAACATGAAGGGGCGGATGTTTTCATTGAAGGCCAGTGCTGATCTAACATGAAGGGGGCGGATGTTTTCATTGAAGGCCAGTGCTGATCTAACATGAAGGGGGCGGATATTTTCAAGGATGACCACTGCTGCAAAGATGGGGGCAGAATTTTAAATGTTTAGCTAGCTAAATAGGCCCTCCAGGAAAAATAGCAGATAAAGATTTGTTTAGCAGATTTATTTGGGCATCGTTAAAAATTCCCCCATCTTTGTAGCACTGGCCATTATTGAAAACATCCACGCCCTTCATGTTAAATTCCACCCCTCACCTACATGAACACTACTTGGCAGCGCGAGGCACAATACGACAGAAAAATGTCTTCAGTCGGCTATTGTGCGCAGGCGCCGTCTCGCCGTCACAACAGCTGATCGTAAAATCAGCTTTTGTGCTATTGTGTACGGTGCATGCTCAGTTCGTCCCAGGTACTATTCGATAGCGGGCACTACTCGACAGAACACTGGCCCCGGATCCAGGGTCCTGCTGCCACCTCAGGGCGGAAGGTTGTGGCGTTCTCAGGGTGCCCTGCTACTAGACCTGTGATGAAGCCAGGACCTGACAGGAGGAGAGGACTCGGGAGGCAGAAGATCAGGCCACCAACTGACTGCCAGGATGAGAGGTAAGTGAGCCATCACACAGAGGCTGAGCTAAGTCCCTAGTTGCGTGACTGGGGTGGAATTTTGTGAAGAGGGAGTATTTGTGGAGTGTGAGGGGGGATATTTGTGAAGTGGAATGTGGGGGGGTATTTGTGTGAAGTGGAGTGTGTGGGGGGGGAATTTGGGGAGTGTAGGGGGTAATGCTGGGTGTTAACAGTGCGTCCGCTGAACCAGTGCTGCGGGTTAATATTGCGTCCGCTGACACCAGTGCTGCGGGTTAATATTGCATCCGCTGATACCAGTGCTGAGGGTTATTAGTGCGTCCGCTGATACCAATGCTGGAGGAAAGGACAGTTTGCATGCGGCCCCCATAGGATGTTAAAATTTGTCCTGTGGCCCTCAGGTAATTTGAGTTTGAGACCCCTGACTTAGAGGGTCCCCAAGAAATTCCCTTAATTTGCAGGGATTTCCTCTCACTTCCTGTTTGGCTATGGGACAGGAAGTGAAGAGAAATCTCCACAATGGAACACAGATGGAAATGTTTTGCCTGTAATTCTACTTTAAAACATCTAACACTTCAATGTAGTAGAGGCATTATGTGGCAAATTCTGAGATAGGAATCGTTCCAAGGTTCTGTAAAACAGCTCTGTGTATTTTTCTTGGATCTGCTGTACATTTGCTGAAAACAGCACACTCTTTTCAAGTTTTTTTGTCCCGTAAGTACATTTTCTCACAGCTCCTCATTAACAAGGATGCCAGCTTTTCTGTCTTACATACAGAATATGGATAATCATTGAAGGAACCACGTACGAGTCCTTTTGGGACATATGATTACATAAATTATATGCAACGAGTACCCAACTGTGAGAATTAACATGACAAAGTACAAATCACATCAAGAAGCATTTTCATATAATAATTTGAGCTTTTCCTAAACACATATGATAATTTCTTTCTTAAGATAACCAGAAACTGTTGGGTTTATACAACGATATGAATATTTAGTCTGAAAATATAGACTAGAAAATGTGTATTTTTAATTTATTTGGCTTTACTTTTTCTAAAGATTGCTTCTTCAGCTTCAGATGCCTGATGTGTGTGATAGCGCCGGACCAATAAAAGTGAAAGTTGGTTCAGATGGATCCACCATAAAGTGATTTATCCTTCAAAGCAGGAGATCCCTGGTTAAAATATAATATTGATGGATCCTGTTCTAGTTCTAGGCTGCTACCTCTACTATATCACCAAAAGTATTGGGACGCCTGCCTTTACACACATGAACTTTAAGGCCACCCCAGTCTTAGTCCGTAGGGTTCAATATTGAGTTGGCCCACCCTTTGCAGCTATAACAGCTTCAACTCTTCTGGGAAGGCTGTCCACAAGGTTTAGGAGTGTGTCTATGGGAATGTTTGACCATTCTTCCAGAAGCGCATTTGTGAGGCCAGGCACTGATGTTGGGTGAGAAGGCCTGGCTCGCAGTCTCCTCTCTAATTCATCCCAAAGGTGTTCTATCGGGTTGGGGTTAGGACTCTGTGCAGGCCAGTCAATTTACTCCACCCCAAACTCCTAATTCATGTCTTTGTGAACCTTGCTTTGTGCGCTGGTCCAAATCATTTGGTGAAGAGCGGATTATGGTGTGGGGTTGTTTTTCAGGGGTTGAGCTTGGTCCCTTAGTTCCAGTGCAGGGAACTCTTATGAAGTCAGCATACCAACCTTGCTCCCAACTTTGTGGGAACAGTTTGGGGATGGCCCCATCCTGTTGCAACATGACTGTATATCAGTGCACAAAGCAAGGTCCAAAAAGACATGGATAAGTGACTCTAACATTCCCATAGACACACTAAACCTTGTGAACAGCCTTCCCAGAAGAGTTGAAGCTGTTATAGCTGCAAAGTATTGGCCAACTCAATATTGAACCCTACGGACCAAGACTGGAATGCCATCAAAGTTCATGTGTGTGTAAAGACAGGTGTCCCAATACTTTTGGTAATACAGTGTATGTGGACTGATGTTTCACATAGGAATTGCAAGGACTGTATATGAAGTGTGTGAGAAACCGCGTCACCTGTGTTGTTTTTTTGGTTCATGTATACATCAGTTTTGCTGACATTATTTGTTGTAGAGGAGGGTGCCACAACTATTGCATATATGGTATCACTAGTATGAGGCACTATCGTTTTTGGTGTATTCTGGGTTTGCTGTATGTGTAGCTATATCGGCAAATAGTATTTTCATTGGGGGGAGGATGTCACCATTCTATACATTGGTACAGTAGCTCTGCATTTTTTTTCTATTGATTTCCTAAGGGTATATAGACTGGTCACTTTGCAAGGGAAGTTGCACTTTGCAAGGGAATTTTTCCCAGAGCTTTGTGAATGGGGTGAAGTTCTGCTGACTTCCATTATCCAGTCATGTGCAAGCAAAAATACCAAATTTACAAATGTCTCTTACCTGTGATCAAGTATTCTTTGCAAAGTGAGATTTCACCACATTCGCTAAGCTTTGGGGAGAATGCCCTTGCTAAATGAAACTTCCTTTGCAAAGTGAACAGCCTATTTGCCTTTAGTAATTCCACCCAAAGCATGAGGCTAGGCACTTTCCAGGGCAACACTAAATAAGGGGTAATTACATGTCATCTTGCACAGCTGTTATAATTTTGACTACATTTTTAAAAAAGCATAGCCATGACTGGTCTCCACTGAAGCATACAGGACTAATTCAAGATTGTTGCATTTTTTTTTAAACTCCTGACATTGGATCTCAAGTATCATCCAAATTAATCAACTTGACATCAGAGGGAGTCAGCATAATTTTTCGGAGCTGTCAGCAAATTAGCAGATTGTAGGGAGTGGAATTGTGAACCATGAAATTATAACATCCCTTAGCTTCATCAGTTGCTACGTCTTGTAACTGATAGGTGTCAGTCCAATTTCATGGTCTGTTGAACTGTGAATATATAATCTATGGCCTCTTAAAAAATTTTAAACTAATGAATTTCTTATTTGAACTGAAACAATAAGCAAAAAAACCCCCCATAAGTCTGCTTTTTATGGTTTGTGTGTATGTGCGATTAATTACAAAAAAAGTACATATTAATGGAAAAATATAAGGTATATACTGTATATATACAGTATATAATCAAATTTTTTAAGGTATTCATTCAAAACAGGCTTATGATGCACACATTCAGAGGCAGCTCTTTAATTAGGCAAGTTAGGCGGTCACCTAAGCCTTCGCGGCCGCCTAATTTGCCAAACACATTATCCCAGTTTTGAGGGCTGGGGGACCTTAACGCTGCGGTGCTCAGGCTGTGTTAGGAGCCCTGTCTCACTCAGGAGCTGGGCCACTGGCTTCCTTAATAACCAGTAAATAGCTGGTTGGTAAGGAGCGGGCTGGGGAACCGGCCCCACATCCTTAACAATGGACGAGTCATCAGTAGGGTTCCTGTTGACAGCTGTATAAAAAAAAAATCTATTGCTGGCAATAACAAAATGTTAAAAAAATGTCATGGGGGTCCCCTCCTCAATTCATAGGATTTTAAGGGGAACCACACTCCAATTTTTCTTTTAATGGTGTAGGGTCCCCTGTAAATCCTTATCAGACCCTTAGTCTGGTATGGATTGTGAGGGGAACCCCCACGTCAAAATGTTTAACAAAAATGGCGTGGGGGTGGGGACTTGTCAAAAACTTGTGTTGTGTTTTTACTTTTAACACCTTTTTTGGTGAATGAGTTGGGGTACTATTTACCCCTACTCATTCACATGGGGGGACAGGATCTGGGGCCCCTCTTGTAAAAGGGGGCTTCCAGATTCCGATAAGCTTCCTGCCCACAGACCTCCCATAACCACCGGCCAGGGTTGTGGGGAAGAGACCCTTGTCTCCATCAACATGGGGACAAGGAGCTGTGGAGGAGCAGAGCCCCCCTTCACCAAAGCACCCCCACATGTTGAGGGCATGTGGCCTGGTATGGTTCAGGAGAGGAGGTGGTCTCTTCTGCCCCCCTTTCCTGAAACAAAATTGGTGTGGGGTTCCCCTCAAAATTCATACCAGACCCAAAGGGCCTGATATGAATTAGGGGGACCTCCACGCTGTTTTTTTCCATTTTTTTTAGTGCTGACAAATGTTTTTATTTATATTCAGCTATCAACGGGGAAATCCACTGACAGCTGATGTCTTACCCATTGTTAAGGGAACACCTGCTGTGTAGCTGATGGATGGATCACATTATTTTTTCCATTATAGATGTGAGTGAGGCCTCATGCACACATTACCCAGTGTTGGTGCCAGGCGGCCTATCTAAGGAATGCTCTAACTCAGCGTTAGTGCTGACTGGTCTTCAGTTTGTCCTGACCTGTATCCTGCATATACTTCCTATTACTGACCTGGCTCTCCCCTGAGCTATGTTGGATCCTGCTCTGTACAGCTGCCTACTACATTCTGGCCTTAGCTTCATCCATGATCTTGATTCACATGTGAATCTGTACTGTGCTACCAGATTGTTGCTTTCTCTGTGTTTCTGCTACTGTCTCTGTTTCTGTCCCACATAATCACGTAGTGCCATCTCTGGACTACTCTAAAAATATCTACAATTAATAGTAATACAGCCTATCTACTTGGAATCACTGGACTGAACCTGCTGCCTAACCGAAGTTCCCTTTTAACTTCTGATGGTTTCTCTCATGGTTCTGCTGATCCTTCAGCTGACACTTCTGGCTGTCTGCTCTGCTGAATCATCCTGATTGGCACTCAAAGGTTCTACAACCAACATCTCCTGGCACTCAAGTTCTTTCTGTCTTTTGGCACCATCATGTAGTGCTCACCTTTGAAAGGGCTGCTGATTGCCACAGGTTATTTTCCCCAATTAGTGTAGAGGCAACCAGGCACACAGTAATCGTCACTCTCTTAGGCTCATTGATCAGTCAAGAGGGTTGTCTTTTATGTTTTGTTGCAGATTGAACTTGGGTCAGGTGGAGAGAACTGTAGGATACTCCAGCAGTACTGTACAGTAGTAAGAGGACACTATGCTGTCCGTTGACAGTTCTTAGCACAGTACCTCCAATAGAAGCCCGGGGAAGAAGCAACACTGAAGAATTGTAAGCTTTGTCTCGGTCCAGGCAATCACTGGCACTCATGCACTAGGAAGAGCAGCAAAACAGTCACTAGTATTCTAGGGCTGTACTCACAATGTCCCTGGATAATTGGTTGCCTCGTTCCAATATCAGCCAGACTTTCACCTGTGAGCTCCCCAGACCAGATTCTTAGTGAAATCCATCAATCAGCACCAAGGATTCTCTGAAAAGTAGGCCCCCCAGTATCATCCTATCTGGAACCTCAATGAACGCATGTATAACTTCAGCTTAGCTGCCTAGAAGGGCAGTAGCCCTACAGGCTGTGGACTTCTACACCTGTCCAAGACACCACTGCTCCAGACCCCTGGCTTTTTATTGGCTGAGGCTCCATAAATATTCAGGCTGCTCATTTGACTTGCTTCACTCCTATGTTTTGAGGCCTTCCAGAAGGCAGGGAGAAGTAATTAAACCTGCAATCCCATGAGACCCAGATCAGACCAAATCAATTAACAAGTATTCCACTGATTACATGGTTTCATAGTTACATAGTTACATAGTTAATCTGGTTGAAAAAATTCTGCACTGGTAGAGTCTTTTCAGTGCAACCAACAGAGGAGCCCAAAAAGAACTAAATTTACCTAACACCCTAGAACCTAACTAGGAGGGTGCTACAATCTGTTCCTGTTCCAGAGGTGCTTGGAAAGATGATACAGGAGAGCCCACCCTCGTTATTTCAGTTTCTTATCAGGTACCTAACAATTTCTATTTAATTCTATTGTATGAACTGCATCAGATTGCACTGCAATGCAGTCCTGCATGTAGTCCCTATTTTCAGTGCACACTGCCATGTATTTAGGTGCTTACTGGATTTCCACTCTAGGAAGTGCCCCTGCTTCATGTGGGTTTTTGGCTGCATGGTTTGAATTGTCCTTTAAAATTAGTTTACATTTTTTTTTTTTTTTTTTGTATGAAACCATTTTAGTATTCTGTAAAAGCATTTGGACTGGGAGGAAAACATTAGCTAAGAACACTGTGCTCTAAAGTAACTCTTGGCTTTTTTTTTTAAAATAAATATCTGATGGATGATGTGTCCTCTCATTAAATGGACGCCTTAGGGAACATGCTTGTTGTCAGGGAAAAAGTTCTTTGGACTACCTGAGCTCATTATCTGTTCTATAAAGTCCTAATTGTTAGGCCTATATAGTTGCATCCATAGGGATTTTTATATCAAATAAACTGGATTTTGATGGCTGTATATCAGAGGTTCAATTGTAGAAAGCACATTTTGTTCACTTAGAAAACAGTGGGCTTTTTTTTCTGTTGTAAAAGATTAGTGTTGCTTCATAGGTGTTTTTACGTGCTTCATAAAAGTTTTTAAGGTATCTGCTAGAACAAAATAGACAAACTGTTAAAAGTATCAATTCATTATAGCAGCACAACTAGAGAAGTACGGTAATACCTTGTATTGTGAGTAACGCGGTTTACAAGCGTTTCGCAATACGAGCTATTATTTATAAAAAATCACGACTCGATTTGCGAGCGTTGTCTCGCAAGACGAGCAGGATTCAAGCCTCTGGGGTGTGCTGTACTGCATGTGGCCAGAGGTGCGGGGGCGCCGGTGATGCTCGGAGACGCTCGGAGACAGCTTGGAGACCATCGGAGACACTCTGTTCCTGAGTGTCTCCGAGTTTCTCCGAGGGTCTCCGAGTGTCTCCGGTGCCCCGACACCTCTGGCCACATGCAGTACTGCATACACCAGCAGTGGCACTGGAACGCATTATCTGAGTTTCCAATGATTCCAATGGGGAAACTCGCTTTGGTGTATGAGTGCTTTGGATTACAAGCATGCTTCTGGAATTAATTATACTCGTAATCCAAGGTACTACTGTATATATACAAATACTTGTTCTGGTCTCAAGGAAGCACCCCTTGTATTCAATGTGCATTCACTGTCATTAAAGAATAAGCTCTTTTAAGGTGGAACATGTAACATGCTCCAGCTCCTGCAGCTGCTCCCCGAACCCCCCCCCCCCCCCCAGAGTGAATGAATGGGGGTATTCCTACTCATTTGACAAAAAGTGTAAACAGTAAATAAAAACACAAAACAAGTTTTTGACAAGTCCATTATTTTAAAAAAAAAAATTAAATGTGCCCCCCCAGTGTCCCCCCGTCAATCCACCAACCCTTAAAAAGTAAAAAAAAACAAATTCCTGGTCTCGATGAAGGCAAATTCCTGGTCTGACAGCACTTAAATAATGAAGGGGCGGAGCTATCCAGTAATGTCACCTGGGGAACCCAGGCCCGTGTGGCTTCATCAATCAAGTGATTTGTTTATCCAAAGTAAAAAAAAAAAAGTGTTGGCTTTAGATATACTTTAATCACTTTTACCTGTATACGCTTCATGGACCAAAACACTTCTTACATTACATTTTTTTTCACCTACACCTCATTAACCAGTTGCTGACCGCCGCGTGCCGATGTACGTCGGCACAATGGCAGCGGTGGGCAAATGGGCATATCTGTACGTCCCCTTTAAGAGCCGGGCATAGCAGGCGTGCGTGACCGTACCTCGGGACCGGCGGACTCGATGTCCGACAAGTCTCCCAGCGATCGTGTCACGGAGCCTCAGAAACAAGTATGTAAACAAGGCATTTCCCCGTTCTGCCTAGTGTCATGACAGAGATCACTGCTCTCTGTCATCAAGAGCAGTGATTGCTGTCATGTGACTTGAAGCCCATCCCCCCCCACAGTTAGAATCACTCCCTAGGACAGACGTAACCCCTTGATCATCCCCTAGTGGTAACCCCTTCACTGCCAGTGTCATTTACACAGTAATCCCTGTGTCAGTGAGCAGTTGCTGCAGGGGGGAGTAGGGAGCACTTACAACGGCTGGGCCATGGTAGCCTATGGGTGACATCACTGGAAATCACAGCTGTTGTTGAGTGCTCACTGAGTCTGAGCTGCAGGAGCACATGACAGGACCGGATTAAAAATAGGTAAGAACAGATCTTTTTTAAACAGGTTAGACAGGATACGTAGGAGGGGGTGGAGGGAACATATTTAACCCCTTCTAGTCCGTGCTATAGCCGAATAACGGCTACAGCGCAGACCTATTTTGCCGGGAGGGCGTCAATAGACATCCTCCCGTGTTCGAGTGGCCTGCGCGCCCCCTGCAGGGCGCGTGCGGCGCGCTCTGTGATCGGCGAGTCTATGAGACTTGGCTGATCACAGATCGGAGTAAGGGGTAGATCCTGACCCCTTGCCACGTGATCAGCTGTCAGCCAATGACAGCTGATCATGTAATGTAAACAGAGCCGTTAATTGGCTATATTTTCTCCACACGATATTAGCCGATCACCGGCGGCTGTCAGAGGGACATCGATCCCGATAAAGTAAAGCAGCCGCGGAGTCATCTGTGCCCACCAGTGCCACCTGCCAGTGCACAACAGTGCCGCCTACCAGTGCCCACCAGCACCACCTATCAGTGCCCACAGTGCCACCTATCAATGTCACCAATCAGAGCCTCATCACCAGTGCTGCCTATCAGTACCACCTACCAGTGCCCATCAGAGCCACCTACCAGTGCCCATCCATGCCACCTATCAGTGCCCATCAGTGCTATATATCAGTGCCACCCATCAGTGACACCTATCAGTGCCCATCAGTGCCACCTATCAGGACCAATCAGTGCTACCTCATCAGTGCCGTCTTATCAGTGTCCATCTGTTCCGCCTCATCTGTGCCAATCAGTGCAGCCCATCAGTGCCCATCAGTGCAGCCTATCAGTGCCCATAAGTGCAGCCTCATCAGCGCAAAATTTTATAACAAACTATACCAGATTTGTTGGTTGGAGACTAGACAGTGGGGACCTTGAGCGGAGAGTGTGAACAAGTTTTCCTTTTGACTGCTGGTGATTGCTGTGTTGCATTGTAGGTTCTTTTTGGGGCTTTTCCTTGCAGCTTTTTAACACCTTTTTCCTGGCACTTTTTAAACAGCCTTTTTTTTCTTTCTTGTCTTTCAGCCTACTAATTAAGGGGATTGGTTAATTGGTCACAGGTGCTTGAGGCCTATATAAACTTCTGTAGAACTCATTTTGAGCCTGCTGGAACTCTGTCCAAGTGGAACTGGACTAAGTGGTGAGTTAAAAACCAGAGTTAGTGGAACTGGACTAAGTGGTGAGTTAAAAACCAGAGTTAGTGGAACTGGACTAAGTGGTGAGTTAAAAACCAGAGTTAGTGGAACTGGACTAAGTGGTGAGTTAAAAACCAGAGTTAGTGGAACTGGTCTAAGTGGTGAGTTAAAAACCAGAGTTGAAAACAGGAGGTTATAACAGGGGTCATAGTACCTGTGTAGTGTGAGTACCTGAGTGTTGTCTGAGTAGTGTGTGTGGATCTTTAGTACTTGTGTATTGTGTACTGTGTATCTTGAGTGCACGTAGGTCTGCGAGAGCACGTTGGTCTGCGAGTACCTTTGTATTGTCTTGTTGAGTACCTGTGTATTGTCTTGTTGAGTATTAGTGTCAGGAAGCTAGTTATTAGGTAATTTGGACAGGGTATACTCCCCAATCCCCATTAAATTAATAGGTATGATGCCCAGCAGGTGTGGAGAGGCGACTCAGTGTACATCTTGCGGCATGTATGTGTTCCTTGATCATCCAATCGAGGGTGAATACCGCTGTGCAAAATGTCAGCACATTGGGGTTTATTTACTAAAGGCAAATCCAGTTTGCACTGCAAGTGCACTTGAAAGTGCACTGAAAGTGCATTTGGAAGTAAAGTCACTGTAGATCCGAGGGGGATATGCATGGATGATAAAATCAGCAGAGCTTCCACTCATTTCAGATCTACCCTTTAGATTTAGAGCGACTGCACTTCCAAGTGCACTTTCAGTGCACTTTCAAGTGCACTTGCAGTGCAAAGTGGATTTACCTTTCGTAAATAACCCCCATTGTTTTCCTGGAAGCCCAGGTTCTGAATCTGGGGAAGCAACTGTCAGCACCGAGAAGTCCCTCCATACTAAAGGAGAGCCAGGAATGTACATGGCAGGGGCCAGCACAGAGGCGGGTGGAGATAAAGAGGTGCAGGCACTAGGAAAGAGTAGATGGGTGACATTCAGGAAAGGTAGAGGGGGAAGTGCCAGGGAGCCTGATCCTGGGCTGGAGCATCCCAATAAGTACGTTCCATTGAGTGACATTGGGGAAACCAGTCTGGGACCAGCACTGCTGGAGCTGAGGGACTCTCCTAGCTGCTGGGGGAAGAACTCCTCCAGTGAGAGTGGGGGGAAGGGAAAGGAAAGGAAAGACAGAATCTGGTGGTAGGGGACTCAATTCTTAGAAGGACAGAGAGGGCAATCTGTAACAAAGACCTGAAGCGCTGAACTGTATGTTGTCTACCGGGCGCTCAGGTTCGGCACATCTTGTATCTGGTGGACAGATTACTGGGAGGGGCTGGGGAAGACCCGGCTGTCATGGTGCATGTTGGCACAAAGTCAGAGGCAGATGGAGTTGTGAAGGAATGTGATGTAGATAATAATAATAAGAAGAAAATGTCTATTTTTTTATGTGCATACATATTTTTCTCCTTACTCATTATATAAGTATACAGGTTTGCTCTGTTCCTATATTTTCTCAAGATGGCGGGTACCCCCTACATCCCACACATCAGAAGAACGCGGAACTGAAGATAAAACCAAGGACAGCCAAACCTCGTTATGAAGATTCTCCATCTTCTTTTCTATCTTAACCAATGAGATGTACCTATTAGACTAACATAGCAATGACGTATTTTTGTGTATAAAACATTAGCACCGCCTTGAATAAATTAGAAGTGTAAAAAGTAACGGCGCTGAGCGTGTCTCAGAGTGTTTACTTTTATATGCATGCATAGCCACACTTTCCAATTAGAGACAGCAGCAGATAACCTTGGGCTCGATTGGAGCTCTTAATCATATCCTTAACATCTGGTGCCGAAACCCGGGAGCTTCAGGCTACAGTCGAAGCCATACCGCGATAAGCATTCGAGCGTTAACTGATAGATAAGAGGGGGTTTGCGCAGCCCTAACAGTAGTACGGTAAGTCTTCTTTATATTCTTACCACTGTACGACTTTCTTATCTTTTGTTTGACGGCTGGATTCTGTCGGTATGCTGAGACTGTCTTAGAGGCAGGTATTTCCTCGGCTGAGGTTGTTTTAACGAACCTGCCAATGGGTTTCTGCTGACTGTATTTTTTGTTCACTGTCTGCCATTCTTTGGGCTACGAAACTTAGCAGTCTAAAAGTGCTACATGTGTGTTCTCATCTCCAGACGAGCTGTCGGCCTCTGGAGTGAGATGGATCCTTGTAGCAGACGGTTATAGACGGGTTACTCAAGGTTTGTCGAACCTTTGAGGGTTATCTCAGCTGCTGGAGTCGCCGCAGTCTGAAAGTGTTACAGATGTCTCACCCCCAGACGAGCTGTCGGCCTCTGGGGGTAGAGGTGTAATAGACGGCTATAAACGGGTTAAAAAGAAGGGGAGTTGTCTGCCCCTGTGGTTTATCTTAGCCAGTGGAAGTTTTGCAGTTCGAAGAGTGGCAGGTGTAATTTCCTGTCGTGAGTGTATTTGTGGTTTACTGTTTGCTATACACGAGAGGGGTTGGGACTGGTTAAGGTCGGAGGGGGGCTGCCCGGGGGATTTGTTGGGTCGCAGGCCGTTGCTCCCCACTACCCCTGATGTGTTTGTTCTTGTTCTGAGATTAACCGTACATTACAGGGTTATAGCAGACAGTAGCAGCTAGGAGCACAGCCTTATGTGCCCCCACCCAAGGAATTTGTTGATAAGGAGCAGTGAGACGAATATTAACCCATTAGTTGTACGTATTCTCCTCTCAAGCCGTTAGCCGAGAAACAGAGAGAGAAAAGAATGTGATATTGTGAAGAATGTGATATTGTGAAGAGGAGAGAAGAAGATGTTGAAATAGTTAACAAAGTTGAAGGAAGTGGCGAAAGTTATGTTGCTAAAGAAACAGGGAGAAAAATCCTGTGTGATAAAGAAAATTGGATAAAGGAGATTAAGAAAGCTGGCAATTGTATTCTGTATGTGTATCACTCACCGCCCAAGCAAAACCCACTGTGACAACTCAGCCCGGCAGTCATCTTAGTGCACCCATACCTTCACTTTCTACCCAGCCCAGTGCACGTTCTGCCGGCGGCCATCTTGGTACACCCAGTAAGCTTAAACAGCCTGTACCCAGCCCTCCCTGTTTTAAACCAGGATGGTTCATACCACACACCTGTCTTCCCCAATACGGGAGCATCACATTCCCAGGCCGGATATGTTAATGATGAAGAAGCATCTGAGTGGGAAGCCCAACAGCAAGCAGCAAGGCCACCCGCTGATTTAACCCCCAATCCAGCTCCGGACTCACAGTTCCCAGAGGATCTCAAACAGATGCTGGCAACCGTAAGGAGTAATGCCCCTTGCCAGCCCCCGCCCCAACAACAATCTAAGTTACCAGAAGGGGCACCAGTGATGTATGTCGCTTTTACTCCATCACAAGCAGAGGCCTTAGTGACAAGTCTGCCTGACCCAGAGAAGCAGCCAATTCCCTTATACCACAGGATAGTGCAGATACAAGAAACTTACTCAGCTGCCTGGAGAGACTTGATCAGCCTATGCCAAATCAAAGCAGGACATGTCATTTGGCTGGTCATGCAGACGGCCTTCAATGATGCCAGCCTGACAAGTGCCACTTCCTACACCTCAGGCGTGGAGTTCTGTGCACAACTCCACGACTGGGCAAAGGAGAAATTGACAGATCAGACCACCACAATCCAAGATATTACCCAAGATAAAGGGGAGTCTGAAGTATCATGCTAGACTCGTACAGGCCTTCGATGATCTGAGTTTCTCCCACTATGAAAAGAGACACACATGTTTCCTGCGTGTGAATGGATGGGGTGCCCCGCTCCAGTCCACTTACTGAGCCACTCCAAGTGGGGACATTTCCTGATTTGCTTGCCAGATTTTTGGTGTCCTCTACATGTCCCTTGAATCTACTAGGAGCTGATGTGTTGTCCAGACTACAGGCCTCAATCATGTACACGCCTGAAGGGGGAATGAAGTTACATACTCCCCTATCTTTAGAAGACTCATCTGCTTTGTGTTTTCTGCCTCTCCTGATGACACTTCATGAAGCAAAAACTTCAAGTTCAATACTGCAGGAAGTACTTGACAGAATCCCCGCATGCCTAAGGTCCACAGAACCGGAAGACAATGGTCATTTAAAGGTGCCACCAGTTTCATTCAAGCTAAAAGAGGGGGCATCATTGCCCCGGAAACCACAATAACCCCAAGAAGAGAACCCCTAAAGGAGAACCAGGTACCTGCGGTGGATGCCTTTGACTGCAAAGTACCTCACAGAGGTGGACCTTACAAACGCTTTCTTCAGTGTCCACCCACACCCCTCCTGATGGTACCTTTTTGCATTCATCCACGGAAAGAAACGGCAACATACCTAAACAGTTGTTCCACAAGGGGCACAGAACTTTCCAAGCCAGTTTGCAAAAGCTATGGCTATCATCCTTGACACATGACAAGAGGTACACCCGGAAGTGATTCTCTTCCAACATGTTGATGACCTTCTCCTTTGTGCAGCTGACTTACCCCCTGTTGTAGTCACCTCAGAAAGCCTGTTGTGCTATCTTGCCAACCAGGGTTGCAGAGCCTCAAAGCCCAAATTGCAGTGGTGCTCAACATCTGTCATTTTCCTTGGACACTGTTTGTCCCATGGGACAAGACACCCCACTGAAGACAGGGTGCAAGTAATCTCTGACATCCCACTGCCACAAGGCCAGAAATCACTTCATGCCTTCCTTGGACTAATTTCCTAGTGCGGAGCATGGATTCCAGAAGCCTTCCTACTGATGCTCTGCAATCAGACCCCTTCCAGATGTCTCCTGAAGAAATATCTAAGTTTGAGGCCCTTAAGTGCGCCACCTCCGGCGCTAGGGCTCCCAGACTACGACAAAACGCTCAAGCTCTTTGTATCCAAACGTCTGGGACATGCTGCAGGTGTACTCACCCAATCACACGGCATCAGCCTACACCCCATAGGATATTATTGCTGTCGGCTGGATGCGGTAGTAAGAGGAGGCCTATTGTGTCTGCTACCGCACAGGACACGCGGTCACCACTGAAAACACTGTTCTACAAGCTGAAGCCTTACCACCAGTGATGTCTGCACAGGAGGCAGAGCTGTAAGCACTTACTACAGCATGTAAATGGGCAGAGGGAAAAAGAGCCAACATTCATATGGACTCAAGATATGCTTTCAGCATTGCCCATGATAATGGTGTTATCTAGGACAGAGGATTCCTGACGGCTGCCGGAACACCTGTGAAAACTTGATGGATGCCTTGCTTCTCCCAACCCAAGTGACTATTATGAGTAAAAGCACACGACAAACTGAACTCAAAGGAAGCTCGAGGCAATCATCTAGCCAATTCAGCTGCCAAACAGAGAGCTGGTGGTCCACGAGAAGTGGACAGCAGGGTGGTAGAAGACCACCCCGTGCTTACCTTACAGACTCTCCCAGTGGACAGAGTTTATCTAAAAGAACTACAGGAAACAGCAAGTCCGGATGAGAAGGAAAGCTGGAAACGGAGAGGAGCAACTCTCAGAAATGGACTATTCGAGTGCAACAAGAAGCCTTGTCTACCCAGGAGTATGTACCCAGCCGTGGTGCAATGGGCACATGGAGCTGCCCACTTGACAAAGACTTTTATGAACTCTCTTATCAACAAGTATTGCACCAAGAGTTACTCCACTGACCGACAACTTCTGCAGATCATGCATTATTTGCACCAAATGTAACCCAGGATGCACAGAAGAAGCACAGAAGAAGCACCTGGCAAAAGCCCTATACCCCTTTCCAAAGGATAAAAAATTGATCATTCTCAAGTGCTAAGAAGTGGCAGATTCGAATACACCCTAGTGGAAGTGGTCATGACTGCCAGGAACACAGTTAAGAAACTACTGAGTGAGATAGTATGTAGATTTGGGGTCCCAGAGGTGATATTGAGAGATTAGGGACCAGCCTTAACAGCAACCCTTACAAAAGAGATTTAGGCAGCACTGGGGGTTCAGTTGGCACTACACATCCCATACCACCCTCAAAGTAGCGGGAAGGTAGAAAGGATGAATGGGACACTAAAAACAGGATGTTAAAGATGGCCCAAGAGATTAACATGAGTTGGCCAGACAGTTAGCCCATTGCCCTGTTCAGTGTCAGACACACCCCCGGAGGAAACATGCCCTATCCCCTTATGAAATTTTGTTTGGTTCAGCTCCCAGACTTGGTTGTTACTTTCCACAATACTTACAGTTGCAGTCTGATGTGTTGACTAATTATGTAACCACATTATCACGAGAATTAACCTGAACGCATGTCCAGGTGTTTTCTTCCATTCCAGGTCCTGAATTAGATACAGGAACACACCAACTACTGTCTGGAGATCCTTGAGCCAAAATATGATGGTCCATTCCAAGTTTTATTGACCACAGCCACCTCAGTCAAGTTGGCCAGGAAGAACACCTGAATGCACGCTTATCACTGCAGGAGAGCGTGTTTTCGGGTGCTGCATATCCTTTTTTGTTTGATCTAGGGGGGAGGGGCCCAGGAGGTGGCCATCACAAAAACATAATTACGTTTTGGTATAACTCTTCAGGTACACATGTGACCACCTTTACCTTAGATTACTGTGACATAGTACCTTGCCTGTTTGACCCTTCATGGTGATGCCATTGGTAGAGTGATATCCCTGACGGTAAGGATATATATATGTATGCCGCACAGACAGTTACTGGGGACAGAGTTGTGGTTCCAGGGGGGGGCCAGTGGGTTGGAACACAGGGCCAGACTGGGCAACCACAGAGTGTATTAGACAAGAAAGATGAAAATAGAAAGCCCCTGATAAGCAGAATGACTTTGCAGAAGACAGGTAATAAACCGGATCCAGTCCCTTGGTGTTGTGTATTGGATCTGTGGGAATTTGAAAATCTGGACCAGTGAATGTGCCCTTGCAAAGGTCATTATGCCCCCCATATCCTAACCAAAGATACCCCTGATACATACACTGACCCAGCACACAGTCAGAGAAGGAAGCGAGCAGCTCTCTCCGGAAGCTTTGACCCTCATGTATACATAGATGTCATAGGGGTTACAAGGGGGGTCCCTGATGAGTTTAAAGCCAGGGACCAGGTAAAAGATGGTTTTGAGTCTTTGATCCCCATAACAACTGTCAACAAGAATGTAGATTGGATTAACTATACATACTATAGCCAACAGAGATTTGTAAATTACACTAAAGATGCCCTCCAGGGAATTGCTGACCAGTTAGCCCCCACTTCCTATATGACATTCCAGGACCGGATGGCCTTAGACATGGTGCTAGCTGGGAATGGAGGTATTTTGTAAAATCATAGGAAAAAAAAACTGGAACCTGTTGTACATACAGTCCTGATAATACTGGCCCAAATGGTAAGGTTAGCTATAAAGAAATTAGAAGATCTGTCATTGGAGTTGAAGAAGAACTCAGGTATCACAGACCCATGGGATCAATACTTTAGCTGGATGAGTGGGTGGCAGAAGGTGCTCGCCCAGATAGGGGTAATGGTATTAATAATCCTGGTTCTTTTAGCCCTGATTGTATACTGTATTCTACCTTTTGTAAAAAAAGTTAATGAGCAAGGCTGTAGACAATAGCACACCTACTTTTCTCCACCAAGAAGAAGAGGACCCCTTATGATGGAAGATGACAAACCCTTCACTCCTCTACAGTCACTCCCTGTCCATAACCTCACAATCCTATAGGGTTATAGGAATAGATAGCACCTGACTACACCTCTCCAGCTGTATCTAGGAGGGTAGTGAACAGTTGCTGCCCAATTCTATATACAGCCTAAAAGAGTTGCTGAGGATAAAGGCCAGGCCAAAGTAGGACCTTTAGTATTAGGGACAGAAAAAAAAAACAGCCATTTTAGGGGGGACTGTGAAGGAATGTGATGTAGATAATAATAAGAAAATGTCTATTTTCTTATGTGCATACATATTTTTCTCCTTACTCATTATAAAAGGTATACAGGTTTGCTCTGTTCCTATATTTTCTCAAGATGGCGGGTACCCCCTACATCCCACACATCAGAAGAACGCAGAACTGAAGATAAAACCAAGGACAGCCTAACCTCGTTATGAAGATTCTCCATCTTCTTTTCTATCTTAACCAATGAGATGTACCTATTAGACTAACATAGCAATGACGTATTTGTGTGTATAAAACATTAGCACCGCCTTGAATAAATTAGAAGTGTAAAAAGTAACGGTGCTGAGCGTGTCTCAGAGTGTTTACTTTTATATGCATGCATAGCCACACTTTCCAATTAGAGACAGCAGCAGATAACCTTGGGCTCGATTGGAGCTCTTAATCATATCCTTAACAGAGTGTCCTAAAGAATGATTTTAGGGACTTGGGAGCTAAATTGAGGAAAAGGACCTCCAAGGTAGTATTCTCAGGAATACTACCGGTACATCGAGCCACGCCAGAAAGGCAGAGGAGATTAGGGAAGTAAACAAGTGGCTGAGGAGCTGGTGTAGTAAGGAGGGGTTTGGGTTCCTGGAGGACTGGGCCGACTTCTCAGTCAATAACCAGTACTATAAAAGGGATGGACTGTACCTAAATGAGGAGGGTGCAGATCAGCTGGGAATGAAGATGGCACAAATGTTTTTTAAACTAGGTGACTGGGGGGAGGGTGCAGAGGTAGAGATAGTGAGCGCGGAACATATTCCAGATGGTAGTATTGGGGGCATTAGTGGTAGGTTGACCAAACCACATAAACCCAAGGTATGTATAGTAGCAAGTCCTAGTTGCAATCTCGGAACAGCCAATAAGAGGATAATATGCGACCCGTCTAAACTACGTGGCATGTTCACCAATACCAGGAGCGTGGTGGACAAGATGGGTGAACTAGAGATACTGTTGTACGAGGAGGATTCGAATTTTGTGGGAATTTCAGAGATCTTGTTCAACAGCTCTCATTATTGGCTGGCAACCATTTAGGTGTATACCCTTTATCGCAAGGATAGAGAGAGTAAAAAAGGGGGAGGGGAATGCCTATATATCAAGAATAATGTACAAGTGAATGTGAGAGGTGACATCACTAAGGGAGCTAGGGAGGAGGTGGAATCCTTATGGGTAGAACTCCAAAGAGATGAAGCTAAGGGAAAAATAATACTAGGAGTATGCTATAGGCCCCCTAACCTGAGGGAGGAAGGGGAGACAGATCTCCTTTCACAATTTGGATTAGCAGCAAGAATGGGAAGTGTTATGATAATGGGGGTTTTTTAATTATCCAGACATAGACTGGGCGGAGGGAACCACACATTCATCTAAGGCTCGCCAGTTCCTAAATGTCTTGCAGGACAATTTTATGGGTCAGATTGTATATGCACCATCTAGAAATAAAGCATTACTGGACCTACTGATTACCAACAATACAGACTGGATCATGGATGTGGAAATACGGGGCAATTTAGGTAACAGCGACCACAGATCAATTGGCTTCAGTATAAATCACACAAATAAAAAAAATAAGGGGAACACAAAGACACTGAATTTCAAAAGAGCCAACTTCCATAAACTACGAACCTTGCTAGAAGGCATAAATTGGGATAAAATCTTAGGAACAAAGAACACGGAGCAGAGATGGGTTTGCTTTAAGAGCATATTAAATAAGGGCATTAGTCAATGCATCCCATTGGGTAAAAAATTTAAAATAGCAAACAAAAGTCCTGAATGGCTTGACTCCAATGTAAAAATGCATATAAAAGCAAAGGAGAAGGCCTTCAAAAAATACAAGGTTAAGGGATCATCATCAGCATTCAGATTTTATAAAGAGTGCAACAAGAAATGTAAGGGTGCAATAAGGACAGCTAAGATAGAACATGAAAAACACATAGCAGAGGAGAGCAAAAAAAAAAAAGTATGTAAACAGTAAAAAAGGGAGGACAGACCATATTGGCCCCATAAAGAATGAGGAAGGACATGTGGTTACAAAGGATGGGGAGATGGCAAAGGTTTTGAAGGTATTCTTCTCCTCAGTCTTCACGAGGGAATCGGGGGGCTTCAGTAACCAAAACTCCCGTGTTTATCCTCATGACACATCATAGGAAGCACTTCCATGGTTAACAGAGGACAGAAATAAAATTAGACTTGGAAACATTATTAACTCACCGGGACCAGATGGCTTGCACCCGAGGGTACTTAACCGGTTCAATACAGGGCATTTTCACCCCCTTCCTTCCCAGACCAATTTTTAGTTTTTTAGTTGTCGCACTTTAAATGACAATTGCGCGGTAGTGCAACGTTGTACCCAAACAAAACTGATGTCCTTTTTTTCCCCACAAATAGAGCTTTCTTTTGGTGGTATTTGATCACCTCTGCGGTTTTTATTTTTTGCGCTATAAACAAAAGAAGAGCGATAATTTTGAAAAAAACACAATATTTTTTACTTTTTGCTATAATAAATATCCCAATATTTAAAAAAAAACAAACAAATTTTTTCCTCAGTTTCGGCCGATACGTATTCTTCTACATATTTTTGGTAAAAAAAATCACAATAAGCGTATATTGATTGGTTTGCACAAAAGTTATAGCGTCTACAAAATACGGGATAGATTTATGGCATTTTTAAAGAAAAATTATTTATTTTTTTTACTAGTAATAGCGGCGATCGCGATTTTTTTTTTTCGTGATTGCGGCATTATGGCGGACACATCGGACACTTTTGACACATTTTTGGGACCATTCACATTTATACAGCAATTAATGCTATAAAATTGCATTGATTACAGTGTTAATGTGACAGGCAGTGAAGGGGTTAACCACTAGGGGGACACAAGGGGTTAAATGTGTTTCCTAGGGAATGCTTCTAACTGTAGAGGGCGGGGACGTACAAGGGGAGGAGACCGATCAGTGTTCTGCTGTACTGGGAACACAGATCGCTCTCCTCTTACCTGACAGGACATGGATCTGTGTGTTTACACACTCAGATCAATGGTCCGGCCCGGTTAACGGGCAATCGCGGGTGCCCGGCGAACATCGCGGCCGCTGGGCACACGCACTGGGTCCCGAGCAACGCGGCGGCGCGTGCGCTCGCCCCCTAGACGGCCGGGAACCCGAGGCCGTCATATGACGTCCACCCAGGATGGGAGATCCCATCTGTGGACGTCATATGACTATATGTGGGTAGGGAAGGAACTCAGTCAAGTAATTGCCAGACCATTGTTCCTAATTTTTACTGACAGTCTACTGACTGGAATTGTACCAGCTAATTGGAGAAAAGCCAATGTAGCACCAATATTGAAAAAGGGCCCAAAATACATTCCTGGGAATTACAGAGCAGTTAGCCTAACATCAATAGTATGTAAACTCTTGGAGGGGGTGAATGAGAAAGAGAGAAGGATTGGGAATGAAAGAGAGAACAGGGGCCCCTAGCCCTGTCTGCAGTCCCTTCTGTGCACCCCCTCTCCCAGTCTGTGGGTAAGTGTGTTATACCCGGTACCTCCTTCCATGGGATGTTCACACTGGCCAGCAGCAGGCAGAGCCCTTCCACTTCTGGCTGGTGAAGATGAGGGTGCTTTGCTCTGTCATTGACCGCGGACCGTCCCCAAGAGCATCCTGTCTGTCCTCGCGAGGGCCCCCAATCCGCCTGTCCCCCGGGCCATTTTTGGAGCTTGGAGTGGAGAGGAGGGCAGGTAACAGTCCCTCGCTGCATTCGCCTCCCATCTGTTCTCATGGGGCCCCCAATCTGCCTGTCCTTTGGCCGCTGTTGGAGCTGGGAGTGAAGAGGAGGTTGGATTAATCCAGCCTCTAGGTGGCACCGCCACATTGGGGTTGCTGCTCCTTGCCTCTCTGGTGGTCAGGGAGCTCTTCTCGCTCCCGGGCACTCGCATCTCCCTGCTCCCACCGTGGCACCGTGTGTGGGAGGCCTGCACAGCATTGCACAGACACACAGTCATTACTATTCCGGCGAAACTGTGTCAGCCGCCGCTACCGCCTGGCCCAGCAAACTGCAGGAGTGATCCATCTGGGCTGGCTTGCATCCACCCAAGGCTTGGCTAGGCATTAGTGCGCCCCTAGATGGCAGTGCTCCCTAGGTGGCTGCCTAGTTTGCCTAACGGGAAGATCGGCCCTGGGAGTAGAGGTGCCTATTACAGTGATTTCTAGCTTGTAGAGGAATCCCACAGGTAAGCTGGATCTGTGTAACCATTTAAAAGTATCCATATCTGGAATTCTTCTTTAACGTAAAAAACATTTAGACTTTAGTAATATTTTAATGTGATCCTAAAGGCAAAGGTAAAAAAAGCCACACTTACCTGCTCTGTGCAATGGTTTTGCACAGAGAAGACCCGATCATCCTCTTCTGGGGTCCCCCGATGGTGCTCCTGGCTCCTCCCCCCTGCCAATAGCCCCATAGCAAGCCCCCTTGTTATGGGGGTGCTCTTGTGTGCTCACTCCCAAGCCGCCTCTATGTGTCCACAAGACAGTCAGAGCGCAGTTCAGCCCCATCCCCCTGCTCCCTTCTCAATGGCTGTAATTAACAGCAGTGGGAGACAATGGCTCCTGCTGCTATGTCTGAGCCAATGAGGAGACAGAGAGCCGAATGAGCCTCTGCACATCGCTGGATCGAGATCAATCTCAGGTAAGTATTTAGGGGGGCTGGGGGGGGGGGAGTTGCTTGCAGAAAGTTTTTGAATTTATAGCATAGAATCCATTAAGATAAAAAAAAAAAAACTTCTACCTTAAGGACCACTTGAAGGATTGTATTTCAAAATGATCAACTTCACGAAAGAAATTGGCTTTTCGGAGTCTTACAACATATCCTAACAGCATAACCTTGGAGAAAGTGGGAAGGACAAACACCATTGTTTCTACCTATCAGTTACTTACAAGGGTTTATGCTGACACTTCTGTGAACTTCCATCTTTGAACAAGAAAGAAATTATTTTAAGACCACTTATGAACATTCTTTTAAACTTCAGTATAGTTTGTCTAACTTTGAATCTGTGTTCCCTTTAATGTTAGACACATGAGTATTCTTTTTATTCCCCTTTTATGTCTTTAGATTCACAGAAAATTAATTTGCCGTATTTCACATGATTTTGCATCCATTCGTTTTTAGATCAGCACTTCATTTCTAGGGTCTAGAAATGAACAGTTATAAGTTTTGTTATATATTATATAGTACTTACTATTAGTTACCGATTGCAAATCTATCTAATTATTTTGAGAAGTTATAGCGGTTGTATACCAAGAATAAAAAAAAAAAAAACTATAAAGGCAAAGGGATAATTAGCTAGTATGCACCGCATACAAAAATGTTCTAAATGGGTATACATCCGCTTTAATCATAATGTGCCCTGTAAATTTAGGATGCTTTGTGTGTCTGATATCACTAATAAGCTCAGGTAGGTACAGTATGACCTTACTTCTTCATTCTCAGCCTGATACTCCTGTTCTGACCAGGGAAAAATACAAGTAGAGTTAAAAAAAAAGTAGTCTATTAGGACAGAGAACCCCCTTCTGAATCCATTTCCTTTGTGCCTGTTTCTATGGTTTACTCAGCTCTCTTGGTACCTTCCTTAGTAGTTACACATTCAGATGCACTGAGAGAAGAGAGTGTTAGGCTACTTTCACACTGGGGCAGGCGGGTGTCGGCGGTAAAGCGCCGCTATTTTTACCATCGTTTTAGCGGCGCTATTCGGCCTGCTAGCAGGGGTGCTTTTAACCCCCCGCTAGCGGCCGAGAAAGGGTTAAAATCACCGCTGCAGCAGCACTTTGCTGGCAGTTTGGCGGTGCTGCCCCATTGATTTCAATGGGCAGGGGCGCTTTAGGAGTGTTGTACACACCGCTCATACCGCCATGCAAAGATACCCGGGCTTTCACACTGGAGTGAGAGGAGAAGCTCTTTACAGATGCCAAGCATGCGCTATTTTTAGCACTGTAGTGCCTGTAAATCGCCTCAGTGTGAAAGTAGCCTAAAGGTTTGAAATTCGGCTGGTCCAGCAAAAAACGGCCACATTTTCCACGTGTGGTCACTGCAGTTGCACAGAAATTGATCTACCAAAGAAGTCGAAAAACGAAATGCCCATGGAACATGTTGGAGGTCATACAAACACAAATATAAAATCCATCCATTTTATTGAGTATATATCAATTTTAAAAAAAGTTGGGATGAGTTGCCTTTTCCTGCTATATCATATGTTGTGTACAAAATGAATCACTATTTGAGAATTATGCTCTAAATAGCTGTATGTATGACACCCTACAGTGGATATAAAAAGTCTACACACCCCTGTTAAACTGTCAGGTTTCTGTGATGTAAAAAAATGAGACAAAGATAAATAATTTCAGAACTTTTTCCACCTTTAATGTGACCTATAAACTGTACAACTCAACAAACTTAAATCTTTTAGTCGGAGGGAAGTAAAAATAAAAAAATAAAATACAATGGTTGCATACATGTGCACACCCTTAACCACTTCAGCCCCGGAAGGATTTACCCCCTTCCTGACCAGAGCACTTTTTACAATTCGGCACTGCGTCGCTTTAACTGCTAATTGCGCGGTCATGCGATGCTCTACCCAAACGAAATTTGCGTCCTTTTCTTCCCACAAATAAAGCTTTCTTTTGATGATATTTGATCACCTCTGCCGTTTTTATTTTTTGCGCTATAAACGGAAAAAGACTGAAAATTTTGAAAAAAAATGATATTTTCTACTTTTTGTTATAAAAAAAATCCAATAAACTAAATTTTAGTCATACATTTAGGTCAAAATGTATTCGGCCACATATCTTTGGTAAAAAAAATGTCAATAAGCGTATATTTATTGGTTTGCGCAAAAGTTATAGCGTCTACAAACTAGGGTACATTTTCTGGAATTTACACAGCTTTTAGTTTATGACGGCCTATGTCATTTCTTGAGGTGCTAAAATGGCAGGGCAGTACAAAACCCCCCCAAATGACCCCATTTTGGAAAGTAGACACCCCAAGGAAATTGCTGAGAGGCATGTTGAGCCCATTGAATATTTATTTTTTTTGTCCCAAGTGATTGAATAATGACAAAAAAAAGGAAAAAAAAAAAAATTACAAAAAGTTGTCACTAAATGATATATTGCTCACACAGGCCATGGGCATATGTGGAATTGCACCCCAAAATACATTCAGCTGCTTCTCCTGAGTACGGGGATACCACATGTGTGGGACTTTTTGGGAGCCTAGCCGCGTACGGGGCCCCGAAAACCCAGCACCACCTTCAGGATTTCTAAGGGCATACATTTTTGATTTTACTCCTCACTACCTATCACAGTTTTGAAGGCCATAAAATGCCAAGATGGCACAACCCCCCCCCCAAATGACCCCATTTTGGAAAGTAGACACCCCAAGCTATTTGCTGAGAGGCATGGTGAGTATTTTGCAGCTCTCATTTGTTTTTGAAAATGAAGAAAGACCAGAAAAAAAATTTTTTTTTTCTTTTTTCAATTTTCAAAACTTTGTGACAAAAAGTGAGGTCTGCAAAATACTCACTATACCTCTCAGCAAATAGCTTGGGGTGTCTACTTTCCAAAATGGGGTAATTTGGGGGGGGGGTTTGTGCCACCTGGGCATTCCATGGCCTCCGAAACTGTGATAGGTAGTGAGGAGTGAAATCAAAAATTTACGGCCTTAGAAAGCCTGAAGGCGGTGCTTGGTTTTCGGGGTCCCGTACGCGGCTAGGCTCCCAAAAAGTCCCACACATGTGGTATCCCCGTACTCAGGAGAAGCAACAGAATGTATTTTGGGGTGTAATTTCACATATTCCCATGGCATGTTTGAGCAATATAACATTTAGTGACAACTTTGTGCAAAAAAAAAAAAAAAAAAATTGTCTCTTTCCCGCAACTTGTGTCACAATATAAAATATTCCATGGACTCGACATGCCTCTCAGCAAATAGCTTGGGGTGTCTACTTTCCAAAATGGGGTCATTTGGGGGGGGGTTTGAACTGTCCTGGCATTTTATGCACAACATTTAGAAGCTTATGTCACACATCACCCACTCTTCTAACCACTTGAAGACAAAGCCCTTTCTGACACTTTTTGATTACATGAAAAAATTATTTTTTTTTGCAAGAAAATTACTTTGAACCCCCAAACATTATATATTATTTTAAAGCAATTGCCCTACAGATTAAAATGGTGGGTGTTTCATTTTTTTTTTCACACAGTATTTGCGCAGCGATTTTCAAACGCATTTTGTGGGGAAAAAACACACTTTTTTAAATTTTAATGCACTAAAACACACTATATTGCCCAAATGTTTGATGAAATAAAAAAGATGATCTTAGGCCGAGTACATGGATACCAAACATGACATGCTTTAAAATTGCGCACAAACGTGCAGTGGCAACAAAATTACTACATTTTTAAAAGCCTTTAAAAGCCTTTACAGGTTACCACTTTAGATTTACAGAGGAGGTCTACTGCTAAAATTACTGCCCTCGATCTGACCTTCGCGGTGATACCTCACATGCATGGTGCAATTGCTGTTTACATTTGACGCCAGACCGCCGCTTGCGTTCGCCTTAGCGCGAGAGCAGGGGGCGACAGGGGTGCTTTTTTTTATTTATTTTTTTTATTTATTTTTTTTTGCTTTTTTATCCTATTTTTAAACTGTTCCTTTCATTTTTTTTTTTTTTTAAATCATTTTTATTGTTATCTCAGGGAATGTAAATATCCCCTATGATAGCAATAGGTAGTGACAGGTACTCTTTTTTGAAAAAATTGGGGTCTATTAGACCCTAGATCTCTCCTCTGCCCTCAAAGCATCTGACCACACCAAGATCGGTGTGATAAAATGCTTCCCCAATTTCCCAATGGCGCTATTTACATCCGGCGAAATCTAAGTCATAAAATGCTCGTAGCTTCCGGTTTCTTAGGCCATAGAGATGTTTGGAGCTACTCTGGTCTCTGATCAGCTCTATGGTCAGCTGGCTGAATCACCGGCTGCATTCTCAGGTTCCCTGTTGAGACAGGAGAGCCAGAGAAAAACACGGAAGACGGTGGGGGGGGGGGCATTCCCTCCCACTGCTTGTAAAAGCAGTCTAGAGGCTAATTAGCCGCTAGGATTGCTTTTACATGAAAGCCGACCGCTGGCTAAAAAGAATGATACCAAGATGATACCTAAACCTGCAGGCATCATTCTGGTATAACCACTCAAAGTCGTGAATGGCGTACCTGAAGACAAGAAAATGGTTAACAATAAAGCACAGTAAACGGTAAAGTATAAATAATTACATACCTGAAAAGCAAACATGATAAAACATAATAACAATAAAACATTGCAGAATAGAATACAGTAAAAAAGAGCAGAACAATAGAGAGAGAATAGAGAGAGAGAGAACAATAAAACGACAACTATTTTTTTTTATTTTTGTTTGTGTTTTTTTTTTTTTTACACTTTTTTTTTGTAACTGTAACTTTTATAACTGTAACCGGGTTCCAGGTTCGAGTCTCTCAAAATGCGATGGCATCTTGGGAGACCCTGTGAAAGTGTGCCTAGTATGTGCAATGCTGTACGCTAATACTCAACTAGTGCATGGTAGCGTTCAAAACATTCACCAAGTGTTACTGCAGTGCTGGTTTGACTACGACCGGGGTGTACTACGCCGCTGGTGCTTGCCAGTTCACCAAAACGCTACAAAGAAAAGTGTCAGTGATCGATCGATACTGCACTTGGGTGGGCTGGACTGGGCCGGGCCGGGCGGAGGGGCAAAACGCAGGTGCTAGCAGGTATCTGGGCTGATCCCGCTAACACTGTGTTTTTGGGAACCCTAAACTGCTGGGGACGCTAGTATAGATCTGATCGGATCAGATATTGATGCGTTCAGATACTATACCACTAAGGGAGGTGTACGGTGCGTGTACGGTGCGTGCGTGGGTGTTCGCGGTACTGGCGCTAATCTGACGCTGCCTAGGGCGACGCATGTCACCGCCGGGCGATCAGGGGGCTAAACCTTTATTCGGTAATAAACGGCGGGTGCCCTGACACTATAAAAAATAAACGAACTAACCAGCGTCACCCGTAACGGTTATACGGTGATCAGTGGTGAAAGGGTTAACTAGGGGGCCATCAAGGGGTTAAAACATTTATTAGATAGTATATGGGGGTCCCTGTCGCTATAAAACACTGACGGCGAACCTAAATATTTACGTCCCTAACTAGCGTCACCAGCGACACTAATACAGCGATCAGAAAAATGATCGCTTAGCGACACTGGCGACAGGGGGTGATCAAGGGGTTAAAACTTTATTAGGGGGGTAAGGGGGGTACCCTAGACCTACAGGGGGCTAAACCTTTATTCGGTAATAAACGGCGGGTGCCCTGACACTATAAAAAATAAACGAACTAACCAGCGTCACCCGTAACGGTTATACGGTGATCAGTGGTGAAAGGGTTAACTAGGGGGCAATCAAGGGGTTAAAACATTTATTAGATAGTATATGGGGGTCCCTGTCGCTATAAAACACTGACGGCGAACCTAAATATTTACGTCCCTAACTACCGTCACCAGCGACACTAATACAGCGATCAGAAAAATGATCGCTTAGCGACACTGGTGAGGGGGGGTGATCAAGGGGTTAAAACTTTATTAGGGGGGGTAAGGGGGGTACCCTAGACCTAAAGGGGGGTAATACTAACTGTCCCACCACTGCTAACTGTCACAAACTGACACTATGCAGTAATCAGGAAAAAAAAAAAAAAAAAAACCTGCTTGGTGTCAGTTTGTGAAAGGGGGGGGGTGATTGGGGGGGGATCGGGGGGCGATCGGGGGGGGATCGGGGGTGTAATGTATGCCTGGCATGTTCTACTGTGTGTGTGTGTGTGTTTGGTGCACTTACATGTCGTCTCTCCTCGGCGCTGGAACGGAAACTGCCAGACTGAGGAGAGATGACATCACATCCTCTGCCTCTGTGTACTATACAGAGGCAGGGGATGTTTCACATTGGCTGGGAGCGATCGCGAGGGGGGGGCCACGATCGGATGGCCTCCCCCTCGTCTCTCATCGCTCCCAACCAAATGCCGACCGCAGCTGGCACCGGGGGGGGGGTCCGATCTGACCCCCCACCCGCGGGAAGGCAATCACGTTTCAGGTACGTGATTTTGCCTGCCCGTGCCGCTCTGCTCACGTATATAGGCGTGAGGCGGTCGGCAAGTGGTTAAACTAATACTTTGTTGAATTACCTTTTGATTTTATTACAGCACACTGTCTTTTTGGGTATGAGTCTATCAGCATGGCACATCTTGACTTGGCAATATTTGCCCACTCTTCTTTGCAAAAACACTCCAAATCCATCAGATTGCGAGAGCATCTCCTATGCACAGCCCTCTTCAGATCACCCCACAGATTTTCAATCAGATTCTGGTCTGAGCTCTGGCTGGGCCATTCCAAAACTTTAATCTTCTTCTGGTGAAGCCATTCCTTTGTTGATTTGGATGTATGCTTTGGGTTGTTGCCATGCTGAAAGATGAAGTTCCTCTTCGTGTTCAGATTTAGTTTTCAGATCTAGTTTTGTGCCAATATTGGTATTTGGGACTGTTCATAATTCCCTCTACCTTGACTAAGGCCCCTGTTCCAGCTGAAGAAAAACAGCCCCAGAGCATGATGCTGCCACCACCATGCTTTACGGTGGCTATGGTGTTCCTTTGGTGATGTCCAGTGTTCTTTTTGCACCAAACATATCCTTTGTAATTATGGCCAAAAAGTTCAACCTTGGATTCATCAGACAAGAACACATTTTCCCACATGCTTTTGGGAGACTTCAGATGTATTTTTGTGAAATTAAGCCGGACTTGGATGTTTTTCTTTGTAAAAAAAGGCTTCCGTCTTGCCACTCTACCCCATAGCCCAGACATATGAAGAATGCGGGAGATTACAGTCACATGTACCACACAGCCATTACTTGCCAGATATTCCTAAAGCTCCTGTAGCCTCCCTGACGGTATTCCCGAGTGTGGCTCGGGGTTAAATTTCAGCACCATTAGCGGTAACCCCAAGCCACACTTGGGATTACATCTCAGGATCCTGGTGTGGTGTTACTTACCTTGTCCCCAGGTTCCTGTGATGTCCCCTGCTGTGTCCATGGGCTCTGTCCTCCTCCTGAAGCCTCTCCTTGCCAGGCTCCATTCCCTGCGAGGTCACGACGCACGGGGGCGAAGCCTGGCGGCAAATTCAAAAGAAAGTAAAAATCATAACACATACAGTACTGTAATCTTACAGATTACAGTACTGTATGAAATTATTTCACATCCCTTTTGTCCCCAGTGCTTTGTCCAATGCCCTGCATGCAGTTTTATATTATATATACTGTTCTTTCTGCCTGGAAACTGGAGATTGTCCATAGCAACCACAAAGTGTCCCTTTACGTCAAAAGTGGCTTTAGACCAGCTAGAAAACAGCAATAGTAAATTAGAACACTTGCAGAATTGAGCGATAGTGAATCGTGGGGAAATTTATTTTATTACTATTATATTATTATTTTTTTTAATTATTTATATTTATTTATGATATTATAATTTATGTTTTTGTGTTTCAAACTTCATCATACCCGGCATATCTACTAGACTCTGGTTTGGACAGATTTAAGTGTGTTATTGCTAAGAATTACAGGCCTACAATATAAAACGCCAAATTTCCATACAAAATAATTGTACCGCTTTCAGCGCCTAAAATCCAAAATAATCATACCACCAAGGAGGTTAATGTTGCTGTAGATCTCTTGGCAGCCTCCCTGACCAGTTTTCTTCTTGCCTTTTCATTAATTTTGGAGGGACGTCCAATTCTTTGTAATGTCACTGTTGTGCCATATTTTCTCCACTTGATAATGACTGTCTTCTCTGTGTACCATGGTATATCTAATGCCTTGGAAATTCTTTTGTACCCTTCTCCTGACTGATACATTTTCAACAATGAGATCCCTCTGATGCTTTGGAAGCTCTCTGCGGACCATGGCTTTTGCTGTAGGATGCGACTAAGAAAATGTCAGGAAAGACCTACTAGAACAGCTGAACTTTATTTGGGGTTAATCAGAGGCACTTTTTTTTTTTTAAACAATAGATTTTTATTGAAGGTAATGACTAACGTGACATTGTCTCGTTCGTCATTGTAACCAACTTAGTTACATTGGTTCATAAGATTATTCTTATAAAAATGCAATATTTGATAGTCTGTACCAGCCTACCCCTATTGGGTTCATACTGTAGGCATGGATATGCCACCAATTGCGTTAATTAGTTGAATACAGAAAATTATAAAGAAAACAGAAAAATTATATATATATATATATATATATATATATATATATATATATATATATAATTAAAATAACTGAACAAAACTTGCTTGCTACATAGGTTACTAAAGTGGGTCCAGGATGATATCCTACATCTGGGGTAAGCATATATATATGACTTCAATGTACTTCAAACTTGTCAATAGATTATATATTACACTCTTTTAAGTATTTGGATGCTTTTGGATGGGAGAACCAAGCATTCCATTTCTTTCTGAATGTGACGGTGGAGTAGTTTTTATGAGCCAGCATTAATTCGTACTGGGCCTGTGTATTGATTCTGGCTATAACCGTCGATAAGTTGGGTGCATTCCTGGATTTCCAGAGGCTGGTTATAGTGAGTCTTGCTGCTATTAGTGTGTGGAATACAATTGTTCTAAATTCTTTAGGATATATATCCAAATGAATACCTAGTAAAGCTGTGGCAGGGTTTAGTTTATTTAGGATACCCGTGAGATCTGCTATGAAGGAAGTTATTGAATTCCAGAAGCTTTGCCGATTTTTACAGCTCCATAGAATGTGTAAAAGGATACCTGTCTGATCGTTGCATCTCCAACACAAATTAGACGTTGAGGGATATATTTTTGATAATTTTTGGGGGGTTAAGTACCACCTATTCAGTATTTTTTGTGCATTGTCCCAGTGCTCAATACATGCTGACAACTTACTAGATATATGAATGGCTTTTTTTTCCATTGGTCCCAGGTAAATTCTTGCTCTAGATCTCTCTCCCATTTAATCATGTGTGTGTTTTTATTGTCAAATGGGTGAGTCGATAATAGATCATAAAAAAGAGAAATTCCTTTTATTGATTGTTGACTTTGACGAGTGAAAAATTGCCATATAATTAAGGGGATTTCTACAGGGTCAGTCGATTGAATTCTTTTAGTCTGGTATGTTTCCTCAATTTGTTTAGAGTGATCTCTTTATATTGCAAGGGTAGATTTACGTAAAGATGATAACCTTCCTCGACCCATTCATCAACATTTAGGCGTATTCTACAATAATTGATTGCTCTTGTCGGTATCATTAAGTTGATTTTATTTTGGATATTTTTAGTTTTTGAAAGTATATGCTTCCAAGCTATTAATGTGGATCTGATACTGACTAGATTGGGTATGTTAATCTTTGGAAGTATAGTGTAAGTTATTGCTAGGGCATATAGGTTGTGTCTTTTTGTGACTTGTTTTTCTATGTTTAGCCATAGTTTGTCTTCCATGTTGTAATACCAATATCTCATCTGATCTAATAGGGTTGCATAATAGTAGTTCTTGATGTCAGGTAGGTTCATTTCTCCTAAAGATTTTCTGGTAGTTAAAATGGAAAATGCCACTCTGGGTTTTTTTTTCCATTCTATATGCACTTTCTAAGTTTTGTGTTCAGTTACGTGAAAAATTTGGTCGGGATTGGGATTGGTAAACATCTAAAATGGTATAAAATTTTAGGGAGGGTTTGCATTTTAAATGCGGCTCTTTTCCCCACCCAGGAAAGTTGTGTTTTTTGTATATTTTGTAGGTCGTTGTTGACTAAGTCTAAAAGGTGGGGGAAATTAGCTTTGTATATTTAGGTTGGTGGGTAGGAGAGTCGTATTCCCAAATAGCTTATTGTTTAGTTATCCCAATTAAAGCCATTTTCTTTGCGTAGTGTATTAATTAGCATCATAGGAATGTTCATAGGGGGAGCATAGTGTTTGTTTTGATTTATTTTGTATTACGGTACCTCACCAAATGTAATACTTTTTGAGCTTCTGGCAGGGAAGAGGTAGGATTGGTTAATGTAAGTATGATATCATCTGCAAATAGTCCTACTCTATGTTCATATCGTCCTATAGTTATACCTTTGATTTTGAGGGATGGTCTTATATATTCCGCAAGTGGTTCTATTGCTAGTGAGAAAATGAATGGGGATAATGGGCATCCTTGTCTGGTTCCGTTAGTAAGGGGGAAAGTTTTAGAGATTATACCTGATGTGAATACTTTGGCCTTAGGTTGAGAGTATAGCGCCATAATTGCCGAATGGATGAATCCTTGAAATCCGAATTTGGCTAGAGTTTTGGAAATGTATATCCAGTGCATTCTGTCGAGCGCCTTTTCTGCATCTAATGCTAGAAGCAAGGAGGGAGTTCGATCAGTGTGAATTTGGTCAATTAAGTTAAGAATTCTTCTAGTGCTGTCTGGTGTTTGTCTCCCCTTAGTGAATCCTACTTGGTCGGGTCCTATTAGGTAGGGGACTATGTTTACTAATCTTTTGGGCAGGATTTTTGCATAGATTTTTAGGTCAGCATTTAATAATGAAATGGGTCTATAATTTAGAGGGGATGAGAGGTCTTTGCACTGTTTCTAATCAGAGGCACTTTAAATGATGGCAGGTGTGTACTGACTCCCATTTAACATGAGTTTCAATGTGATTGCTTAATTCTGAACACAGCTACATCCCCAGTTATAAGAGGGTGTGCACACACATCATTTAAGTTTTTTATTTTTACTTCCCCCCCTAAAAGATTTCAGTTTGTTTTTCAACTGAGTTGTACAGTTTATAGGTCACATTAAAGGTGGAACAAGTTTTGAAATGATTTATGTTAACAGGGGTGTGTAGACTTTTTATATCCACTGTATGTGGGAAATAAACTCTACCTTTGGGGGTTCTTTCTTTGGTCTGAAACAATATATAGGAACAAATCTGTGCTTTTAAGGTGTGTTTCCCCTAGTATGTCCTTTTTTATTATCTTTGCAATAAAAACCTTTTTACCTTGATATATGTAGTGAGAATTATTGTAAGAGGAGGTTCCCAGCACTGCTAATGTCCCATACATTGCAATATGTTTTCTCCAGTTACTATAAGGATGTGGTGTTGACTTTTCAGCCAAGCTGTCAGAATACAATTGCGCAGTGGTGAGGACCCCCCCCCCCTTCCATCTCAATTGTATTAAATTTGATTACTGTGTAAATGTCACTGGCAGGGAAGAGGTTAACACTAAGGGGCGATTAAGGGGTTAAATGTGTTCCCTCTTGTGTGTTTCTAACTGTGGGGGCAGTGTACTGAATGGAGGTGGAGACATATCGCTGTTCCTAATTACTAGGAACAGCAGATCTGTCTCTCCTCTCCTGCCAGAACAGGAATTTGTGTGTTTACACACACAAATCCCCGTTCTGGCTCTCGTGCCCATGATCACAGGTGGCCGGCGGACATTGTGCCTGCTGGCCATGCGCATTGGGTCCCCCGCCCTGCTGCCAACATTCGCCCGCCTGCTATGGCTCTTGAAGGAGCAGACTAAAAGGTACGGCGATTCGCGCAGAGGAGTCAACCTGAGCCGGTCGGGAAGTGGTTAATGTAAGTGAATTTAGTACTTCAAGAGTAGAGGTTCTGATCATAAAAAATGAAAATTGGTGTCTTGTTACAGATATAGGAGATTTTTATTTTGTATTGCGTTTTAATACATTTCATTCTCATGTCTTTTATTGGTATTATAGGGGACAAATACAGGAAATGTTTGAAAAAAATGAAAACTGTTCTGGTTATCTTACACTTAAATGGGAAGTCCACCCTAACACTAAAATCGCTACATCTACAGGCCTCCACAATCTAAAACGAACCGATCTAGCCCTGTAAAGAAGAGATCAGTATACATACCTTTTTTGAAGCCGATCCGGTCCAGTCTCCAGCGGCGGAAGCTCTGCAGAGGACACAGCCGACTGGGAAATTAATGGGGAGTGACGTCACCCATAGACTTGGTCCCCTTTCACACTTATACGACTTGTCCCACGATTTTGTACTGAAAAATCGTATGACAAGTCCTTCTCCATGATTTTCAATGACTACCATTCATATTGGCATGACTTTAAGTCGTGTCGACTTCAAAGTAGTCCCTGCACTACTTTGGTCCAACTTCCATGTGAGTTGATGTCCATAGACCTCAATGTTAAACCCTCAAGTAGCGTGCAAATCGTACCTGAATAATATAGACACGATTTCAGTACGACTTTGTAAGCACAAGCTGTGCTTACAGGAATGGCAGGAAAAGGAATTGCCTCACACCATGTATGTTTTCATTGGTTAATGCCAAAGTTGTGGCAAAGTTGTACAAAGTAGTACTGATCCCAAATCTCGGCAAAATTGTGGAAAATCACTGTAAAATTGCGGCAAAATCGTGGCCACGAAAACGTGGTAAAATCGCGTGACTTTGAAGTCGCACAAGTGTGAAAGGGGCCTTAAGCTGAGCTTTTAGGCTGGGTTCACACTTGTACGACAAACGCTCCGACATTGGGAGCTCATGTCGCATGACGTGTGAAAATCAATGTTTCCTCAATGTTTCCCTATGGGATCGTCTTAACTGGTCCGACACAAGTCGGCCCGACTTTGAAAAAGCTCCCTGCACTACTTTGGTCCTACTTCAGTCCATTGAATATAATTGAAGTCAGATCAAAGTAGGATCCTTGTCCTAACCGTCCAACTTGTGACATTTGACATGGTGATTACAGCAGCAGTAAAAAGAATTTATGTAACTCTGGGATTGTTGAGATTGGTCAAAGGACAAGTCGTACTATCTCAAAGTCAGAGCAAAATCTTAACTTGTTCATTCAAGTCGGATAGAAGTAGGACCAAAGTAGGACTGATGTAGGACAGATGTAGCAGGGCAAAGTAGGATGATAGTCGTACAACAGTCGTGTCATATTAGTGTGAACCCAGCCTTACTATGGCACTTCTGTTGTAGGTTAGGGCTAGGTAGGTTAGTCTTAGATTGTGGATGCCTGTTGATGTATATGTAGTGATTTTAGTGTTAGGTTGAACTTTTCCTTTAAAACACAAATTCAGGCTAAAATATATTTTTTTTAAGTCCCCTTGGCAGTGTAAAAAAAAAGTACACTCTGGCTGCAATACTCACCTCTTCAACGGTGCTGTCCCCCACAGTAATAGCTTTCTGTCATTTGATGTTCTCAACTTTCCAGATTGAATGATGCCCATTGCCATTCAGCCAGGAAGACTGAGTCCTGTGAGTGCATGGTTTTATGTACTCGTCAGCTTTTCTCTCTGCATCTGGAACTATGCTAACAATTCTCATCTGACAGGGAGAGAATACAAGTGAATAACAGCACACCTACCTATCCCTAAGAGGTAAGGCTGTATTTCTAAAAATAAATTGAAAACGAAGATTCAGCTTCCTACAAATGCCCATCCCTGACATAGTTATCTTTCTGCATAAAAAAAAATGTATCTGAATATTTATTAGTGCAGCATGAGATTCCATCATAAAAATGTTGCAGATAAAATATTATTTCCACTGCGCATTTACCTATTTGCGTTTGTCAGTTTTTATTTATTTAGCTATCAATGGCAAAAAAAAAGATAAGTGTCGGCTCAGAAGAAATCATACTATAATTATTAACTTTCTTTCTCTTGACTTCTCTTTCATGCCAATAGTCTGGGAAAAAAGCCGAACAACTTGCAGCCGTTGTCAACATTTTCAAAAGAAATGTTCTGCACTATGAATGCCTTTTGTGGCAGACTCCAGTAATGACACACACATTACAAATGGACTAGGGTTGTATGAATCGCCTTAACCACGCACTTCATACATCTCCCACGTTCCACTTTCAGCCCATAATATAAAAAAACAAAAAAAAAAAAACCAGAAGAACAACTTAATAGACTTTGCAGACCGGTATACATAGAAAACACACTCTTGTTATTCATTTTAAGGGAGAATAGACCAAATTAGGAGAGCAACGGGAGTTGCATGTGTTGCCATTCTGTACCCTGCAAAGTAATTTATCACAACATGAAAACTTTTCCATCTGAAAAGGACTTCAACCAACGAAATAAGTGGTGCCTAGAATTATACATTACCCTGTGAATAATGCGCCCTGCTTTCTCAAGGTGAAAGAAAACTTTTGATAGAATTCAACAAAAAAAAAAAAAAGGAAAAAATAAATGTTTGTGTTTATTACATCTGTCTGGAGTTCAGCAAGGTATTTTTAAAACATTTCTTTTTTCCTTTTTTTTGTAAAAAAAAAAATAAAAAATAACTTGCTTGATTAAAACAGAACTCCAAACACAAATTAATACTTCTACATTAATACTCTTTAACAAATGCCCTGAACTCATTACACTATAGGAGTTATCTACTAAAGGCAAATCAGTGGCAGCTGGTGTTTCTTTTTTTTTTTTTTGAGGGGGTGGCAAACAAACACCTCCCCCGTAGCGGCCGGAGGCACCCCCCCCCCCACTGTTTGTGGGTCGGTCCAGCACTTACCCCATCTAGGCGGGGTAGCAGGTGGCAGGTAGCGTGTCCTCACCTCCATCGGTGGTTTCCAGCATGCAGGTCCTCCCCTCCTCCTAGGCGTCCAATAGGATAGTAAAATCGGTTGGTCAGCAACTCACCAACCAGTCTGGTCAGCAGACTGTTTGGTGAGTTGAGCTATGCAATGTTCGGTTTTTGTCTTTTATGCATTTGCCCTTCCATGTGCTCCTTGCTGTGAAGGCCAGTTATAGGTGGGGGCAGGAGCCATTTGTTTGTTACTAGTGTAAACGTGGTCAGGGGACACACTGGGCACCTTTGCTGCCACTGTGCTACATGCTGGGTGTCCAGTATGCTTCTGTTCCTTTAATGGGGATTGGGCTATCTCCAGGCCCACCTGCCCCTCATCTATCCATTGAATGCTTGTGCTTCCACTGTGGGGACGCTCATAAATTCAGTAGCGTTAGGATTGCAAGCAATACACACGGTGCCGTGAAGAGGCCTTGCAGCTTACGCATGCGTTTGCAAATGCGTGCCAACTAAACCCCTGTTTTTAACGCAAACTGTTGGACAGGTTAATTCGGTTGGTCAGCAGACTGGTTGGTGAGTTGAGCTGTAGAATGTTCTGTTCTTGTCTTTTTTGTCCAATAGGATCACCTGTCCTTTCATCCAAATTGGGTGATGGGTCTCAAAACCTGCTTCCTGATTGTCCGGGAGGTGGATCAGTGTTACAATAGCGAATATTAATTCTCTGCTGTGACACACCTAGGTGTGCTTCGTTCGCATTCTCTGCACCCTGAGTCAGCCCTATTTTGAAGCCTATTAGAGCCTCTGGGTGCTTAAAAAAAAAAACACCCCCCATTGGAATCCCTGCATCTGGCGTCCTGCAAGGGGCCGGATGCATGGATAGGGGGAGCTGGAAATGGATCGGGAGGGCCCTGAATGGACGGGCTGCCCCTGCATAAACCTGACAAATTATTACTTTGTGAAATCAACCATGCAAAATCAAGAAGAGACTAGAACATTTGGTGCAGGAGGGCTATCCTCCAAACAGGCGAAAAAGTTTAGGCAAACGCCAGGGCATAATGCACAAAATAACAAAAGGGATAAAGTTTGGAGACAAAGAGGAATATAAATACAAGGACACCCCAAAGCAAGCTCAAAAGAAAAGTAGTCAGATCAATTTCCTCCTAGCCAAAGCTAACACTCCTTGTTCTAATACTAACTAAACTTGGTTCTCGAATCCTGCACTCACCAGTAAATAAATAATAAAATATCAAACAACCTGCTCCCACAAACCCAACATGTTTCGCCCAGTTGGCGTTTCATCAGGGATATATTATTGTGACATACTGATATATAGGCAGTCCTTTAGTTATGAACATTCGAGTTGTGAACGACTCCTACTTACGAACGGAGGGAGAAACAGGAAGTGAGAGGAAATCGAACCCTGGGAAGGTAAATTCACTCCTGTAAGAGATATCATGCAAAAAAGGTGTCTCCACTGAAGGTTTATCACCAATGCTTCTTTCCATGACAACCCAAAATTTTCAAAAATCCAATTGTCACAGGGACAGAAAGTGAGGTGAAATCTTCTGAACAGGAGCACAGACAGCAAAACAAACATTATGGGAGTGTCAACCCTTCCCTATGCTATCCAATTTTTTTTTTGGGCTGGAGTTACACTTAAAACTTGTTCCAGCTTACATACTGTACAAACTCAACTTAAAAACTGCCTGTAAATGTGATAATAAATGTGCCCAATGGATTAGCCTGAGGAAGGCAGGTGACTGAGTGACGAAACACATTAGGCGGAGCTTTGGGTGACATCATCGCGTACATCACATACCCGGAGGTAAACAGATTGTTTAACTATTCAAGATCTGCAGATGTTCCTGCGTATATACTTTCCCATCTAAGTGCACGGATGTGAGGTTCACCAAATAATGTGAGTGTTTTCTGCTGGGTTTATTCACAATAGAGTATTTTTAAAATGGCAAAGCAATATTGGAGTTTTCTTTTCTGTACTATCGGTTCTGAGGACTGGAGGAGCAGAAATACAAGGAATAGTGAAAGACAAGGGGACCCCATTTAAAGGGAAGCATACTTTACATGGTATAATATAATACATGGGTCATATTGAGGAGGTGAGAGCACAACTGGTACTATTGCAGTGGAGTGAAAGTGGAAGGTCGCATATTTATGTTTGTGAAAAAATGTATCATAGAGTCTTTAATTTGATGTGAATGTTTTTTCACCCTAATGCATCCTATCTGGGACCCCAGAAGTCAGTCTTACCAGAAGGTAAGTATGATATGTTTGTTATTTAAAAAAAACAAAAAAAAAACGAGGCCTTACAATCACTTTAAGTTGGTACGATTGAAGAGATTATCATCACTGACTTGGTGTGTTTATATTTTATGTATTTTATTTTGATTGAACAAACATTGCACTGTTTTGTATCACATCTGTAATCATTAATACATTATTACATTTTTTTTTTAATGCAGCAGTATAAGTACTTGAATTTGATTTGGCATCAGCCTCTTGCACTCTCTGTACATTAGGGCTTAAAGTAGTTGTAAACCTCCAACATGAAATATAAACAAAGAATATCTCTCTATAGTGTGTACTTGTCCCAGTCCAGAGCACTAAATTACATTTCTGCCTGCTGCTTTGTTCCTCTGCTACCACCATGAGTCACTTCTGACACGTTTTCCTGACACCAAGAGAAAACTGGTGACAGGGGAGGGAACTCCAGCAGATTGACAGGCTCAGAACTAGTCTTGTGAGCTATGTGAAGGGGTGTGTCTCTTTCCTCCAATAAGCTCTCTGTGATCTCCTCACTGAGCTCCGCAGAGTGTAACTTCAGCTCTCCACCCCCTTTTTTTCTGAACTCTCAGACAAGCTTATAAATTGAGCACTTTAAATGGATGTAGAGAAGAGGAGACTGCTCATATACATGTACAACCTATGTAGGAAGATTTGTTTCACCTCTGTGTATCATCTGAGAATAGTCTTTCACTGGGTATATATAAGGGTTTATAACCACTTTAAGTCTGAGGAAGAATCAGTTTATGCACTGACAAGAAGCATACTGATAGCCCTAGGCTGGTCTCAGAGGACCTGAGTGGAATGATGCTGACTTTCAGACTGATGGCATTAAGTGTCTGAAAAAAGTCAAACTGGAAAAATGGGTGGGCGGGCAGTGAGAGCGAGCCGCACTCATCACAGCACCGTTCACCAGGGGGTGCTGGTTCACAGAAAGGAGTGAGTATCCCACTTCAGCAGGCCCCAAAACTGCAGCCTCAATTTTGGCAAGCCGGACATGAGTCCAGGCACCCACTTGGGGGGGGGGGGTTAAGCAATGTGGCAGGAATCCAGACCGCTGCTACGGTGTAACCCAGGCGCCAGGACTCAATTTCCAGCCGCCATTGCGACCTGGCGCCTGGGTTTTGTCGAGCCCTGCTTTAATGGCATACCAGTCTTAGTCCGTAGGGTTCAATATTCAGTTGGCCCACCCTTTGCAGCTATAACAGCTTCAACTCTTCTGGGAAGGCTGTCCACAAGGTTTAGGAGTGTGTCTATGGGAATGTTTGACCATTCATCCAGAAGATCATTTGTGAGGTCAGACACTGATGTTGGATGAGAGGGCTTGGCTCAGAGTCTCCACTCGAATTCATCCCAAAGGTGTTCTATCGGGTTGAGGTCAGGACTGTGCAGGCCAGTTAAGTGCCTCCACCCCAAACTCGCTCACCCATGTCTTTATGGACCTTGCTTTGTGCACTGGTGCAAATCATTTGGTGGAGTTGGGGGGGATTATGGTGTGGGGTTGTTTTTCAGGGGTTGGGCTTGGCCCCTTAGTTGCAGTGAAAGGAACTCTTAAGGTGTGAGCATACTAAGACATTTTGGACAATTTTGTACTCCCAACACTGTGGGGACAGTTTGGGGTTGGCCCTTACCTTTCTGCATTTCCCAACTTGTAGTGTTTAGCAATGTTTATCTTGAAACCAGTATTCAGCATCCTGATTGACGATTTATTGATCCCTGCACCTGGCCCAGTCAATGAGGATTTTCCATCAGTTATACTATACATGCAATTGGGCCATACCATACAAGTTTCAGTACAAACATTGCTCAACACTACAAGTTGGGAAATGCAGAATAGAGTGTTGCACATATTTTTGGATGTGCTTTTATGGTTTTAAATATGATGTATAAATACAATTTGTATATGTATAAAGAAAAAAGGTTGAGTACTCGTTTCTTCCTTTGGGATTATTTATGGTAACCTTTAAAGTCCTTATCTCTTTCCCTTTTTTGGTTTGAATTTTCATGAATGTAGTCCCATAGTAATCGAGTCAAGTTTCCTTGTCTCACTAAGGCTTAAAAATAGTTAATGTTGATTAAGAGAGGGAAGTTCCACTTTAAAATACTACCCAGTCAGTGATGTTGCCTTTAAGGTTATGTATGTGATTTTTAAGGTGAGTATACTAGGAAATAGATCCAGAAAAACATATTAAAAGAAAAACATTTTATTTGATTTTATTTTAACATTAGTTAAAAAACAATTTCACAGCGAGTACATATAGTGCAGCCCTTATTGATACAGCAAGTTTGATGCAGTTCCCAACATGTTTTGCCCTCAATCTGGGCTTCCTCAGGGAATGCTGTCCACTTAGGGCACAAACCTTATAATAGAAAAGATATATACATTGATATCAATATAAAGCATCTTGATATTTATATTAATAGCTTTATATTGATATCAATGTATATATCTCTTTCTATTAGAAGGTTTGTGCCATAAGTGGACAGCATGCCCTAAGGAAGCCCAGATTGAGGGCGAAACATGTTGGGAACTACATCAAACTTGCTGTATCCATAAGGACTGTACTATATGTACTCGCTGTGAAAATGTTTTTAGATATTTTGTAACTAATGTTAAAATAAAATAAATTTTTTTTCTTTTAATATATTTTTCTGGATCTATTTCCTGGTATGTGCACCTTAAAAATCCCACACATACTCTAATATCTTCTAAATTCAGGGATGTGGGCTCCATGGTTAAGAAACTCTCCATGTATGGGACAGGAGTTTGCAGATGATCAGCAGGACTAAGATGTATATATTTATATTGAAATGGTTTATTATACACAGTGTTTTAGCACTTATATTTTGATTAAATTATGGCCATTTTAAGGCTAATAGGCAAAGTAAATGTCATTAAATTAGAGTTTACTTTTTATGGTGGCGCAATCAATCACATGTGCAGATGTTGAAGCCTGGAAGCAGGATTGGTGGTGCTGCAAGCAAGTCACAGAATAAAAGCCTATCTCCATGTTATTTTTATTTCTCTACAATACCAACTCACCCAGACAGCATCCAGTGATGAGAAATCACTTTTGAGTATTTCAATACCGTGATCGCACAAACCTGCTGAAAAGAATCATCAGGTGCTGTGGGTGACTACAAACCTTTATACTTTTTGTATGCTCAGGAAATGATATAACAATCTGTATCACTGTACATGATGAGTTGTCCAATTCCACTGAGAATTCTGTGTCTGTCTATCTCAGATGACGATATGACAGCTGAAAATAGTTGGCATCATTTTGGTTCCGGAAGCCATTCCGTCTGTCTATATGGTGTCAGCAGAAGATAATGGATTAGAAAACAAGCACAATTTGTGGGGAGTGTAAAATGAAATGATTCTTTTTTATCTAAAAATGCTGCAGTAAAAAAGTTTACTCAACTCATCATTTAGCAGCAGAGTGCAACATGCTTCCCACTGAATATGTTTGTAGCACCCTCTACTTTAGGTAGGTGCTAGAAGTAGGATTTTTGTGAGGGCAGGTAAATTCAATCAGGTCTAGCTGTAAGCTAGGCCTGTTTGTTTTGACCTATGTGGGTTGGGAGTGGGTCAGTGTAGGCTGGTGACTCACAGATAGTATCATCTTTCAGTTACCTCTATCTGGCTTCTAGAGGACTCTAGAAGAGAGGAGGGGAAGAGAGGTGGAGCTGTGGTGTCTCAGGGAGCCCTGACCAATCCCCAACTAGGATTGACAGGGGGCAGGCCTCCTTTATATACCCAGGGTCAGCCCAGCTGGGGAGGAGTTGTCGGGTGGATGAAGCTGGAGATTTAAAAATGTATACAAGTTCAGTTACACAAAGTGTAACAATATTACAACCTTCCAGCCACAGCACCCTTAATGTAAAACTATTAGTTTAGTTGTTTACATTTTAGAAAGGGGTGCCTCAAGATTGTGCCCATTTTCAAAGGCTGAAAAAAGGTTGAGAAACATCAGTTTACACATCTTTTCTAGACATTCCTATAATTCGTTCAATTTCATTATTATTAACCCCTTAACGCTAGCAGGTCCTGGCCCTTTAAGAGGTTTCTGATGCTGGAAGGCAGGGCAGGGTTTCTGATCATGTGACCGGCGTGATTGGCTATCACAACAGGCACATAATTGGAAAGCTACCAATCGTAAGTAGAGATCGGGAGCTTTCCGTTAGCCGCCGGTAACTGTGCCGGTAGTGCGTAGGGCACACGCTCTCGGCACAGCTCTGTTTACATTCTGGTATGCATATTTGCGGCCGCTCGGCATGAAGGCCCATCCGCTGAGAGACCTCATATATGCGTACCGCTTGTGTAAATGGGGTTAATGAAAATAGAGCAGGCCTGGGTGTTAAATATACTGTACACCACATTTTATTTATTCTTTTATCTACAGGTACTGTTCATGAGAATGCCCCAGGGTGGTAGGTTTAAAAGGCAAGGATTCCTTGACATCTAAAATATATATTTTGTGGGTTCCTCCATGCTAAAACGGTTTAGAAAGCAGTGGCGGCTGGTGCTCAATATTTGGGGGGGGGGGGCAGACACTCACTCGCACTAGGGGGCTGTCCACCCCTCACTCGTACATACCACCACTGCCAATATCCCCCCTCCCCCCGTGCACAGGTCTGCCTCAGTAGGTACTCAACACACTGGCACTGGCCACACTGGCCCTCTTCTCTCTGCACCGGCTCCCGCTCGTCCACACCGGCTCCCCACTTTCTGCAACGGCTCCGCTCCGTCTCTTCCCTCCCGGGCTGCCCTCCCGTTACAGGCGTTGCTTCTCCTCCCAGTGGGTCCTGAAACCCGATTGGCCGGGAGTCTTAAGACTCCCTGGCCAATCGGGTCTCAGGACCCACTTCCTGATTGGCCAGGAGGGGAATCAGGAAGACAATAGTGAATATTAATTTGCTATTGTCACACAACTGGGTTTGCTCAGGGCACAGTGTTCTGCCCCCAGAGGCCACCGTTTTTTTAAGCCCATTAGAGCCTTAGGCTCTAATTATGTGCTTCAAAAAAAACCCTACTGAAATCTATGCGTCCGGCACCCTGCATGTAGATTAGGGGTTGGGCGCATGGATTAGCGGGCAGCTCCCCTGCGCCCCGTATGGATGGGCCGCCACTGTAAGAAAGGCTGATCTAACATCTGTGTGTCTCAATTCAGATACGCAACTCATCAGAAACAATTGAATGCCTAGGATTAAAACAGAACTTTACCCAAAAGGATAAATTATGCTTTTCTGCCTCCTCAACACAGCCCCCCCTCTTTAACTTTTGGGCACATTTTTTTCTTCTGTTGGGAGCAAGTACCTAGTTTGAATAGGTACCCGCTCCAATTTCCACTCATGCACATGCAGTAATGTGCATACAATAAGTCCCACACTAGACATCACGGTGTCAGGACCCCGAATACTGACAAAGAATCGACCCAGATGAAGACAACGCTGGAATCCTGGGCTGGTAAGTGTCCTTGTATTAAAAGTCAGCAGCTACAGTATTTGTAGCTGCTGACTGTCAATTTTCTTAATTAAACCAGAAGTTCGGCCCTCACCACAGCCAACCCATTGAGAAAGCACAGGATGATTCGCGCATGCACAGTAGAAAACTGGCTGTGAAGTCGCAAGGCTTCACTGCCGGTTTCCCTTACCCAAGATGGCGGCACCAGCACCCGAGACCCAATTCAAGAATTGGCTTGGATGAGGACAGTGCGGGATCCCTGAACAGGTAAGTAACCTAATAGTAAAAGTCAGCAGTTACAGTATTTGTAGCTGCTGACTTTTAATTTTTTTGGTGTGTGTGTGTGGGGGGGGGGGGGGGGGCGCTGGAGCTGTGCTTTAACCAATTTCGGACCGCTGCATGCCAATATACGTCCTTATTTTGAAGGGGGATATTGTTGTTATGGCAGCAGATAGCTGCCATAACCCCGGTATCCTCGTGTTTGGTCGGCGGTCCGGTTTCCAATAATAATGGTCTCTGCAGTGGATTCTACGTGAGATTTCTTTTTATCGGTGGCGGGAGAGTGCCACCCCCCTCCACCGCTTACCGGAGCCGTTGGCAGAGGCGGAGGCGATCGGATATTCACCCTTGCTGGGCATGGAGACGAGTGAGGGGAAGATGGCCCCCATCTGTCTCCATAACAATGCAGGGCGGAAGCAACGTCATAACGTCACTTCCGGCTATAGCTCTTAAAGGGCCATTTTTTTTAAATCTTTTTTTTTTAAATGACAATTTTTTTTTTATTACAATAAAGTGTAAACATGAGATCTGAGGTCTTTTTGATCCCAGATCTCATATTTAAGAGGTCCTGTCATGCTTTTTTTTCTATTACAAGGGAAGTTTACATTCTTTGTAATAGGAATAAAAGTGATACAATTAAAAAAAAAAAAGGTAAAATAAATAAAAAATTTAAATGCACCCCGTCCCGCCAAGCTCACGTGCAGAGGCGAATGCATACGTGAGTAGTGCCCGCATATGAAAACGGTGTTCAAACCACACATGTGAGGCATCGCCGTGATCGGTAGAGCAAGAGCAATGATTCTAGTCTTAGACCTCCTCTGTAACTGAACAATTTTTTAAACGTCACCTATGGAGATTTTTAAGGGTAAAAGTTTGACGCCATTCCACGAGCGGGTGCAATTTTGAAGCGTGACACGTTGGGTATCAATTTACTCGGCGTAACATTATCTTTCACAATATAAAAAAAATTGGGCTAACTTTCCTGTTGTCTTATTTTTTAATTCAAAAAAGTGTATTTTTTCCCAAAAAAGTGCGCTTGTAAGACCGCTGCACAAATACGGTGTGACAGAAAGTATTGCAACGACCGCCATTTTATTCTCTAGGGTTTTAGAAAAAAATGTATAATGTTTGGGGGTTCTAAGTCATTTTCTAACCAAAAAAAAATGTTTTTAACTTGTAAACAACACATCGCAACAAGAGGCTCGGTCCTTAATTGGTTAAGTACATGAATAATTCTTAAAAGTGATTTCTACATCCAGTTACATAATGTAACTTTTGTAGCAGCAGATAACATATAATCTACTGTAACTGATTTCTTTGTAGCTATTTGAACACTAGAAATAGAGAGCCTTGGTAAAATAAATGGGACACACTCAGAACATTTTATTTTAGAAGGTAAAAATATATAGAAATCTGACCAAAATCCCTGAAGTGTCACTTTCCCACTTCAGTGACCAGAGAGCAAAGGAGATGAAAGTGATGAACAGAGCAAAAGTTCGATTTCAGAATGTACCTAGAATCTAGGAAGAATATGGACGGAAGGAAGGAGGAAATTACATAAGATAGACTCTCTGATATACAGTAATAGGATGTAACTTTTGAAAAGTTGTAAAAACTGACCCATTTATTATACTTGGCACGTTATCAGCTTTTGTGGCTAACACTGGAAGAAAATCCTAATTGAACTGACCATTCCCCATATCCACCCACTGTTAATTAAAATCGTCAAATGTAACAACTGATTCAATTTTAATTGAAATTAGTATTCTGATCGCTTTCCAGCATCATCATAGTGTCTGACTGTCTATCCTCGAGTCACACATGGGAAACTTGCATTCAGACTGACTTAGAGGGCATGTCCTACCTGTTTTTTTGTTCCTGCCATTTATATAACAGAAAGTTGTTATAGCTGCCAATTTTTAGGTCTTATATTTATCTCTAAATCCAAGGCTAAGAAAACAAAAAGCATTGTGTTCTCTGGTTCCAGCATTACCCTCTATTTGAGCATCAGATGGAGGCTACATACCACAGAATCACGTGAGAAGAGGTTGCAGCCCCATTCAAAGAATGTGTGGAAAGTTTGCTGAATATAGCCACAGAGAAGTACACTATATTGCCAAAGGTATTGGGACACCTGCCTTTACACACACATGAACTTTAATGGCATCCCAGTCTTAGTCCGTAGGGTTCAATATTTAGTTGGCCCACCCTTTGAAGCTATAACAGCTTCAAATCTTCTGGGAAAGCTGTCAATGTTTAGAAATGTGTCTATGGGAATGTTTTACCATTCTTCCAGAAGCGCATTAGTGAGGTCAAGCACTGATGATGGACGAGAAGCACTGGATCACAGTCTCTGCTTTAACTCTTACCAAAGGTGTTCTATCGGGTTGAGGTCTGTGCGGGCCAGTCAAGTTCCTCCACCCCAAACTCGCTCATCCATGTCTATATGGACCTTGCTTTGTGCACTGGTGCGCAGTCATGTTGGAACAGGAAGGGGCCATCCCCAAACTGTTCCCACAAAGTTGGGAACATGAAATTGTCCAAAAAGTCTTGGTATGCTGATGCCTTAAGAGTTCCCTTTACTGGAACTAAGCGCCAAGCCCAACCCCTGATAAACAACCGCACATCATAACCTCCTCCACCAAATGATTTCGACCAGTGCACAAAGCAAGGTCCATAAAGACATTGATGAGCGAGTTTGTAGTGGAGGAACTCGATTGGCCTGACCTCAACCCAATAGAACACCTCTGGGATGAATTAGAGTGGAGACTGTAAGCCAGGCTTTCTTGTCCACATCAGTGCCTGACCTCACAAATGCGCTTCTGGAAGAATGGTCAAACATTCCCATAGACACACTCCTAAACCTTGTGGACAGAAGAGTTGAAGCTGTTAAAGCTGCAAAGGGTGGGCCAACTCAATATTGAACCCTACAGACTAAGACTGGGATGCCATTAAAGGTCATGTGCGTGTAAAGGCAGGCGTCCCAATACTTATGGCAATATAGTGTATATGAAAGACGAAAGTGCTACATTGAATAGAACAGTCCATAAAATATTTATTCCACAAAAAGAAAAGCCTGTCTAACTGGAGAATTCTTCATCCCAAGAGAAAGAATATTATCCTAAGGGGACATAGACAGTAACAAATAAACATATGGGTGTTTTAACTTCCTACTTTTTAAAAAAACAAAGAAAAAAGTTTGGGCTATATATATATATATAAAAAATGAGTTCTGGTCAGAGGCTTTCATTAAAGCTGAAGCCATTGATTAAGCATAGCAGTCAGGCAATTAGCAATTTCAGTAGAACTTGTCAGCAAGGACAGCCTATGTTGTTCTTTGAATAGCAGTGTATAACAATGTAAAAAAGGCCATTCTTCTTCGCCCTCCTATCTGCCCCTTCTTTGATAGTCACACTGAGAGACTATTTTATGTTTCATGGTAAATACGGCTTAATAAAATAGCAAGACACACTGCTCAATTACTCTGAAAAAGCAGCGACAAGCCAAGACATGACACATAACGGTTGAAGGAGGAAGAGTGGCCACTAGACTTTATAGAAAGTCATTATTCACACAAAACATGGATGCATGAAGTGCCTAGAGTGCTTACATTAGTGCAAATATTAGTAATTTTTCTATTTTAAGAGCGTGAAGTGTTTTTATCAAACGCCCTCGAAAGTATTATAAAACTGCCGCTATTACAGAAGATGAATATGTGTTCGGCAATTACAGTCCTTACTGAGCATATCGTTTTATACGTTGGCAGGAAGTAAAAATTTATATTAATGACAAGTAATGTGCAGCTGATAGCTTACAGCTAGCCTGTACTGACATTAAAGGTAATAAACTGACAGCAGTAGTTTAAGTGGACCTAACATCAGATACACTATATTACCAAAAGTATTGGGGCGCCTGCCTTTACAGGAAATGGCACCCCAGTCTTAGTCCGTAGGGTTCAATATTGAGTTGGCCCACCCTTTGCAGCTATAACAGCTTCTTCTCTCTTCTGGGAAGGCTGTCCACAAGGTTTAGGAGTTTTTCTATGGGAATGTTTGACCATCCTTCCAGAAGCACGTTTGTGAGGTCAGGCACTGATGTGGATGAGAAGGCCTGGCTCACAGCCTCCGCTCTAAGTCATCCCAGAGGTGTTCTGGTCAGGACTCGGTGCAGGCCAGTCAAGTTCCTCCACCCCAAACTCACTCATCCATGTGTGTAGCAGCCTCATCTCACCCCCCCTAATTACTTACCTTAGACCCATCTCTCTCCAGCGATGTCCACAAGTCCCTCGGCCATCCGGGACACTCCTTTTGATTGGCTAAGACACAGCAGCGGCGCAATTGGCACCACAGCTGTCAAAGTCAGTCAGCCAATAAGGGGAGAAAGGGGCGGGGCCATGTTGGGGCTCTGTGTATGAATGGATACACGGAGCCCTGACTCGGCTTGGGTGCCACTATAGAAAGCTGCTGGCTGAAGGGGCGCTCGATAGGAGGGAGGGGCCAGGAGCAGCGAAGAGGGACCCGAAAAGAGGAGGATCTGGCTGCTCTGTGCAAAACCAACTGCACAGAGCAGGTAAGTATAACATGTTTGTTATTATTTTATTTTTTTTAAACAAGACTTTACAATCACTTTAAATAGGGGCACCTTTGGATGTCTGCATGTAACTTTAATTATTTTTTACAGCAGGGCCATTGATATATTTTTTACGGGGGAGGGGTTCAGTCCTACCAGAGGAAAATAATTAGGCGGTACACAGTGCGCACTGATGCCCGATTGCACAAAGAGTGGGAGAGGTCTAAAACTTGAGCCTACTTATTGGGTACTCAGTAGGATATGGCACAGTCCTTGTACCCAAAATATCCTCTGATTACAATGCCATAAGCAATAGGGATCAGAAGCGCAGTTGTCGGGAGTACATAATGCATAGGTGAGTAGACAGATATACAGATCCCCCCCCCTCTAGCTCAGATCCCCCTCTACAGTACGCTTTTCCCAGCACAGATATCCCCACCCAGTGCAGATTTTAACCCAGTACAGATCTTCTCCAGCACAAGTCATTTTGGTTTAAACAAGGATATGGGGTCTCATTTACATGGCATCACCTCCCCATAATGTAGAAACTTTGAAGGGAAAGGTAGAAAATGTGAGTTTAACCCCTTCAGTCCCAGAAGAATTTCCCCCCTTCCTGACCAGGCCATTTTTTGCGATACAGCACTGCATGGCTTTAACTAACAATTCTGCGGTCGTGCGACGCTGTGCCCAAACAAAATTGATGTCCTTTTTTCCCCACAAATAGAGCTTTCTTTTGGGTGTTGCTGTGAGTAGACGAGAAAATAGCTATGAGCTATGAGTAAGCACTTGGCATAAGTGCGAAACGCGTTAGCTGATTGCCTGTACATTTTGTCTACGGTGTCCTGTATATGGTATGATCCTGATTTTACAATAAAAAAACTTTTTTTGGATAAAATCTTCCTGGTGTGCGGCTGTCTGGATTTTCTCGTCTACTCACAGCATGAATCAGCATTAGCCAGCACCTGGGGCTCTTTACTTCTGGAGAAAATCATCCACTTTATACCTGGTTTGGATCCACACTGGTGCGGGGAAAACTCTTTTGTTGTTTCTTTTGGTGGTATTTGATCACCTCTGGGGTTTTCTATTTTTTGCACTATAAACAAAAAAAAGAGCGACAATTTTGAAAAAAAAACCACAATATTTTGCTATAATAAATCTCCCAAATTTTAAAAAAATAAATAAAATTGTTTTCCTCAGTTTAGGCCGATATATATTCTTCTACATAATTTTTGGTAATAAAAATCAAAATAAGCATATATTGATTGGTTTGCGCAAAAGTTATAGCATCTACAAAATAGGAGATAGTTTTTTGACATTTTTATTATTATTTTTTTTTTTTACTAGTAATGGCGGTGATTAGTGATTTTTATCATGACTGCGACATTGCGGCGGACAGATCGGACACTTTTGACACTTTTTTGGGATCAGTGACATTTATACAGGGATCAGAGCTAAAAATAGCCACTGATTACTGTAAAAATGTCATTGGCAGGGAAGGGGTTAACACTAGGGGGCGATCAAGGGGTTAACTGTGTTCCCTGGGTGTGTTCTAACTGTGGGGGGATGGGACTGACTAGGGGAGGAGACCGATTAGTGTTCATACTTAGTAAGAGCACACGATCTGTCTCTTCTCCCCTGAGAGAACCGAGATTTGTGTTTTACACACACAGATCCCAGTTCCCGCTCTGTCACAAGCAGGGCAGGGCACGCACATCGGCTCCAGGGAAATGCTGCGGGCACGTGCGCGAGCCTGCTAAAGCGTCTTGAAGAGCCGACATACAGCTACGATGGCTCGCGCAGGAGAGCCAACCTGCCATTGAATAACTGCGGCAGCTGGTCAGGAAGCGGTTAAAGGTGCATATTAATCAATTTGAAAACAAAAAATCTGATTTATAAATTTGATTTAATAAACATCATTTAAATTGTAAATGTTAAAACCAACATGAATAATTCATACGGCCGTGGTACAAAAGTTTTTCGACTCTACATGTTTCGCCAAAATCATGGCTTCCTCGGGAGTTTCCACAAACAAGAAAAATGTATACATATTTATAAATTCATAACACATAGAGACCATACTAAGGTCTAAAAATATCAAAGTATTTAATTTACATATATACATAACAAAATACAATCATATGTACAGTATATAGGTCAATGAGGCTTTAATGATGTTTTTAAATCCCTGGTTCACATTGATGCAATTTGGCAAGCGATTTGACAGGTCAAACCGCATGCCAAATCGGCAGCGATTGCCGGCAATGGCAGCATCTGAATCGGTGCGATGACACATTTGCGGTGCCGCACCGATTCCCAAAAGTAGATTCTGTACTACTTTTGACGATTTTTGGGTGCGATTTCCATTGACATCTTTGCAGGAACCCGCAGAGATGTCTCTGAATTTGCCCCGGAAGTCGGGACTGACATGCAGGAATGAAATCGTTTTTTGATTTCAAATTAATTAATGTGCACCTTTAAAATCCCATTTTCTACCTTTCCCTTCAAAATTCCTCCAGCACAGATATTCCCTACCCAGTACAGATCCCCCCCCAGCACAGATATTCCCCACCAAGTACAGTTCCCCCGCCCCAGTCCGAATCCACCCATTACAGATCTCCCCCCCCCACAGTACTAATTCCCCCGCCACCCCCCCCCGGCCACCAATACATTAACACCCCGGCACAGAACCCCCCTATCCCCAGTTCAGCTCCCCCTCCTCCAAGATATTCACTAATCAGAACAGGCATTCCAGAGTGAGATGAAATCCTTTCTTAACAATCTCATGTAACCAGAGCCAAGGAGAAGATCGGATGAGCCTCTCTTCCTCTGAACTGCTGTTGCCGGCCTCTGAGTTCTAACAAACAGGTGCGACAGGTGCGACAGTTGCAGTGCTTCTGCTGTGCAGACTGTCAGCGGTAGCTGCTGGACCAAAGGAACTGCACGGGTGGTGGGTTTCGACCCCCTATCTCCCCTGTATTTCTACCAAGATGGCTGTTCCGACACAGACACACATTATAAAACAAGGCATGGTAAGTCAGTAATGGAGAAAAGACCACTTGCAGGGAGATTACAGGCAATGCTGGTGACTCGCTCTTTGCCATCTGCCTGCATGATTTGGTCACAGCTTCCACAGTTCCATAGCTGCCAACATTTCACCCTTTTTTTGCTGTGTGCCCAGCAAACCATTGTAGGTGGAGAATGTACTTTAACTAGGAGTGGGGTGGTTCTACAAGGGGACTCAATTCTTAGAAGGACAGAGAGGGCAATCTGTGATAAAGACCTGAAGCACTGAACTGTATGCTGTCTACCGGTGACTCGGGTTCGGCACATCACGGATCTGGTGGACAGATTACTGGGAGGAGCTGGGGAAAACTCGGCTGCCATGGTGAACGTTGGCACCAATGACAAAGTCAGAGGCAGATGGAGTGTCCTAAAGAACGATTTTAGGGACTTAGGAGCTAAATTGAAGAAAAGGACCTCCAAGGTAGTATTCTCAGAAATACTACCGGTACCCCAAGCCACACCAGAAAGGCAGAGGGAGATTAGGGAAGTAAACAAGTGGCTGAGGAGCTGGTGTAGTAAGGAGAGGTTTGGGTTCCTGGAGAACTGGGCCGACTTCTCAGTCGGTCACCAGTTCTATAGAAGAGGTGGCACCTAAATGAGGAGGGTGCATAACTGCTGGGAGTGAAGATGGCCGAAAAGTTAGAGGGGCTTTTAAGCTAGCCAATGAGGGGGGGGGGTCCAGAGGTAGATATAGTCAGCGCGGAACATATTCAAGAGGGCAGTATTGGGGGCATTAGTGGTAGGTGGACTAAAGCACATAAACCCGAGGTAAGTATAGTAACAAGTCTTATTTGCAACCTCGGAATACCCAATAAGAAGACAGAATGCAAGATGGGATGAACTAGAGATACTGTTGTACGAGGAGGATTTTGATTTTGTGGGAATTTCAGAGACTTGGTTCAACAGCTTTCATGATTGTCTGGCAACCATATCGCAGAGATAGAGTGGGTAAAAAAGGGGGAGGGGTATGCCTGTATATCAAGAATAATGTACAAGTGAATGTGAGAGATGACATCACTAGGGGAGTTAGGAAGGAGGTGGAATCCTTATGGGCAGAGCTCCAAAGGGATGAAACTAAGGGGAAAGTAATACTGGGAGTATGCCTTTAGGCCTCCTAACCTGAGGGTGGAGGGGGAGACGGATCTCCTATCACAAATTGGATTAGCAGCAAGGATGGGAGGTGTCATCATAAAGGGGATTTTAATTATCCAGACATAGACTGGGCGGAAGGAACCACACATTTGTCTAAGGCTCACCAGTTCCTAAATGTCTTGCAGGAAAATTTCATGGGTCAGATGGGAGACACACCAACTAGAAACAAAGCATTACTAGACCTACTGATTACCAACAATACAGACCTGATCACGGATGTGGAAATAAGGGGCAATTTAGGAAACATGATCACAGGTCAATTAGCTTCAATATAAATCACACAAATAGGAAACATAAGGTGAATATAAAGACACTGAATTTCAAAAGAGCCAACTTCCCTAAACTACGAACCTTGCTAGAAGGCATAAATTGGGATAAAATCTTAGAAACAAAGAACATGGAGGAGAGAGGGGTTTGCTTTAACAGCATATTAAATAAGGGCATTAGCCAGTGCATCCCACTGGGAAATAAATTTAAAAGAGCGAACAGAAGTCATGGATGGCTTAACTCCAATGTAAAAATGCATATAAAAGCAAGGGAGAAGGCCTTCAAAAAATACAAGGCTGAGGGATCATCATCAGCATTCAGACTTTACAAAGAATGCAATAAGAAAAGTAAGGGTGCAATTAAAGCGGCTAAGACAGAACACGAAAGACACATAGAGGAGGAGAGCAAAAAAAAAACAAGAAATTCTTTAAGTATATAAACAGTAAAAGAAAGAGGACAGACCATATAGGCCCCATAAAGAATGAGGAAGGACATCTGGTTACAAAGGATGGTGAGATGGCAAAGGTATTGAATTTATTCTTCTCCTCAGTCTTCACAAGGGAATCGGGGGGCTTCAGTAACCAAAACTGCAATGTTTAACCTTATGACACATCACAGGAAGCACCCTCATGGCTAACAGAGGACAGAATTAGAAATAGACTTGAAAAACGTAACATTAATAAGTCACAGGGACCAGATGGCTTGCACCCGAGGGTCCTTAGGGAACTCAGTGAAGTAATTGCCAGACCATTGTTCCTAATTTTTACAGACAGTCTACTGACCCTTTCGCTGCCAGAGCCGTTTTTGCATTTATTTGCACATAAGTTTAAAAAATAGTTTTCGGCCTGAAGATTACACGAAACCCCCAAACATTATATATTTTCTGAAAGCAGACACCCTTATGCCACGTAGACTCTGACGGTCTTTCCGACGGAGTTCCGACAGAGTTAAGCTGAAACGGACCTGCCTACACACGATCACACCAAAGTCTGTTCGTTTAGAACGCAATGATGTACGATGGGACTAGAAAAAGGAAGTTCAATAGCCAGTAGCCCTTGCGTCGTTTTTGGTGCGTCTGACTAGCATACAGGCAAACGTTTTTCCCGATAGGTATTGAGTTCGTTGGAAAGATTTGAAACATGTTCTATTAATAGGTCCGTCAGAATTTTAGAAAGAAAAAGTCAGATGAAGCCCACACACGATCGATCCGACGGAATGATTGCGTCAGACATTTTCTGCCGGAAAGTTCAGTCGTGTGTACACGGCATAAGAGGATAAAATAGTGGTAGTTACAATTTTTTACATCGCACATTATTACTGTAAAGGTCTAGGGAACGCAAAATTTCTGTAAAAAACGCACTAAAGTGAAATTTAGGGCAAACAAATGCTATAAACGACCCAAATTTTTGGTAAAATATAAAAGACGAGGTTGCGGCGAGTGACTAGATATTCAACATGTCCAACATTAAATTTGGGTGCGCCTGGCGACATACTTCAGTACCCTATATTTTCTATAGGTAACGCTTCAAAAGCCCCCTATAGGTATCGGTTTAGTATTACGGAGGAGGTTTACGTTCGTATGTGTGTATACGGGGGGGTAGGGGGTCTCAACATTTTTTAGTGGGGGGGGGGGGATTTTATGTGCTTGGGTGTAACTTTATTTTTTTGCAAAATTTTTCATATGTGATGATTTTTAGGTGACAGGTTCTCTTTACTGAGAGATCTGGGGTCTAAAAGACCCTGCACATCTCCCCTGTGCTCCACTGAATGTTTTGCAATGCAGATCACATTGCAAAACATCCTTTCCTGGCTAAGCGAGCCAGGGACACCGAGAGCTTGACCTGGAAGTGACAATAGAGTCGCCACTTTCCAGGTCACAAGAAGAAGGGAAGGAGAGCGGACGTGTTTTCGCTCTTCTCCTTTCCCCTCCACCCGCTGGCACCTGCCATGGAGATCCCGGGCCTGACGATGGGCAAGCGGAGCCCGGAAAGTATAGTGGGCGCTAATGGAGCCGCCCGAATGCTTACACCCGACAGGCAGGAGTCTGCCTATCAGTTTTACACATGATCCCGGTGGCTGCAGCCACTGGAATATGTGTAATACCCCCCGCTGTCTGGTCCGTGCAACATAGAATACCAATTATAGAAGTGATGAACAATAACAATTATAATGCAAACACATTTGGCATAAAACATTGATAAAACATCATCTGACCATTCTGCTGAGTACTGCGACACCTGTTGTGGCTGCTGATAGACTAAATGTTTTTGTAGGTTGTAAAAATCCTGGGTAAAAAACGAGTTAGGTCTCTGTCATCCAGCTACATATAATGTACAACATAGCATACACAATGGTCATAAGTATAACGTACAGCATAGAGTATACAGTGCATGGCGCATAAGTAAAATTTACAACATATTTAATGCAGCGTGGGGGTCAGGAGTATAATGCACAATATACTGTAGCATATAGAACAACATAGAGTATGCAGTGCAGGGGAGAGGAGTACAAAATAAAACATAGTTAAAGCTGATGTCAAGGTTTACTTTCACATTAAATAGTATATTTGGGCCAAGTTGGCCCAAATGAACTATTTCCTTCACTAACATGTGCACTTACTGGGCGTGCTGCACATACAGTGCCTTGAAAACGTATTCGTACCCCTTGAAATTTTCCAAGTTTTATCATGTTACAACCAAAGACATAAATGTATTGTATTGGGATTTTATGTGATAAACCAACACAAAGTGGCACATAATTGTGAATTGGAAGGAAAATGATAAATGGTTTTCAAAATGTTTTACAAATAAATATGTGAAAAGTGTGGTGTGCATTTGTATTCAGCCCCCCCCGAGTTAAAATTTTGTAGAACCAAGTTTCGCTGCAATTACAGCTGCAAGTCTTTTTGGGGATGTCTCTACCAGCTTTGCACATCTTGAGAGTGACATTTTTGCCCATTGCTCTTTGCAAAATAGCTCAAGCTCTGTCAGATTGGATGGAGAGCGTCTGTGAACAGCAATTTGCAAGTCTTGCCAAAGATTCTCAATTGGATTTAGGTCTGCACTTTGACTGGGCCATTCTAACACATGAACATGCTTTGATCTAAACCATTCCATTGTAGCTCTGGCTGTATGTTTAGGGTCGTTGTCCTGCTGGAAGGTAAACCTCAGTCCCAGTCTCAAGTCTTTTGCAGACTCTAACAGGTTTTCTTCTAAGATTGCCCTGTGTTTGGCTCCATCCATCTTCCTATCAACTCTGACCAGCTTCCCTGTCCCTGCTGAAGAAAAGCATCCCCACAACATGATGCCACCACCATGATTCACGGTGGGGTTGGTGTGGTCAGGGTGATGTGCAGTGTTAGTTGACCGCCAAACATAGCGTTTTGCTTTCAGGCTAAAAAGTTCAATTTTGGTCTCATCTGACCAGAGCACCTTCTTCCACATGTTTGCTGTGTCCCCCACATGGCTTCTCGCAAAGTGCAAATGGGACTTCTTATGGCTTTCTTTCAACAATGGCTTTCTTCTTGCCACTTTTCCATACAGGCCAGATTTGTGGAGGGCACAACTAATAGTTGTCCAGGGGGTCACCATCACTTAAAGCGGAAGTTTTATTTTTGGGTGGAACTCCGCTTTAATGCAGTACATAGATTATGAGTATAACATACAACAGTTCACAGGCCAGTAGTAAAACAAACAACATACAGTAGTATAATGTACAACATAAAGCATAGCATAATGTTCAACAGTATATATAGTACACCGGACAAAAGTAAAATATACAACATAGCATATATACAGTGCATGGCTCAGAAGTTCAACTTAGTGAATGTTGTGCAGAAGTCAGTGGTATAATATATAACATAGCATATACAGTGGAAGGTTTAGAAGTATGATGTGCAACATAGTGAATGCAGTGTAGGGCCAAGGAGTATAACACACAACATAGTGTATATAGTGCAGGGGTCAGAAGCATAATGTACAACATAGTGGATGTGGTGTAGGGGCCAGAAGTATACCATACAACATAGCCTATATAGTGCAGGGGTCAGAAGCATAATGTACAACATAGTGGATGCAGTGTAAGGGCCAGGATTATACCATACAACATAACCTATATATGCAAACATAGCTTGGGCAATGCCCAGGAAAAAATTCCAAGCCTACTTACCACCAGCTCGCAGACAACCAAATTGACCTGTCTAACAGTCTGTGTTAAAAAGGGGTTTAGTCCGCATGCATTTGCAAACGCATGCGTAAGCCACAGAGCCTCGTCACGGCATCCTGATATCTGTGGTCCTAACACTAAAATATGAGTGTCCACATAGTGGAGGCACATGCATTCTAATGGATAAATGAGAGCAGGTGGACTGAAGGGCAGCCCACCCCTTCTTAAAAGGTACGGGAGCACACCAGACACCCAGCAGATAGCACTAAGGCTGCAAAGGTGTTGGTGCGTTGCTGGACCAATACACACACCAACGTGATCTCAAACAAACTTGCCACCACCTTCACTGATAGCTGGCTATCGCAGTAAGCGGCTTTGGAGGGCTACAAACAGATGCAAACAAAGCCCGTGGAATGCCCAGAAAAAATTCCAAGCCTACTTACCACCAGCTCGCATAGCCTATATAGTGCAGGGGTCAGAAGCATAATGTACAACATAGTGGATGCAGTGTATGGGTCAGGAGTATAACACACAACATAGTGTATATAGTGCAGGGGTCAGAAGCATAATGTACAACATAGTTGATGCGGTGTAGGGGCCAGACGTATACCATACAACATAGCCTATATAGTGCAGGGGTCAGAAGCATAATGTACAACATAGTGGATGCGGTGTAGGGGCCAGGATTATACCATACAACATAGCCCATATAGTGCAGGGGTCAGAAGCATAATGTACAACATAGCGGATGCAGTGTAGGGGTCAGGAGTATAAAATACAACATAGCATATATAGTGCAGGGGTCAGAAGCATAATGTACAACATAGTGGATGCAGTGTAGGGGCCATGAGTATAACATACAACATAGCGTATATAGTGCAGGAGGCAGAAGCATAATGTACAACATAGTGGATACAGTGCAGGGTCAAGGAGTATAACATACTACATAACGTATATAGTGCAGGGATCAGAAGCATAATGTACAATATAATGAATGCAGTATAGGGGCCAGGAGTATACCATACAACATAGCCTATATAGTGCAGGGGCAGAAGCATAATGTACAACATAGTGGATGCAGTGTAGGGTAAAGGAGTATAACATACAACATAGCGTATATAGTGCAGGGATCAGAAGCATAATGTACAACATAATGAATGCAGTATAGGGGCCAGGAGTATACCATACAACATAGCCTATATAATGCAGGGGTCAGAAGCATAATGTACAACATAGTGGATGCAGTGTAGGGTCAAGGAGTATAACATACAACATAGCGTATATAGTGCAAGGATCAGAAGCATAATGTACAACATAATGAATGCAGTATAGGGGCCAGGAGTATACCATACAACATAGCCTATATAATGCAGGGGTCAGAAGCATAATGTACAACATAGTGGATGCAGTGTAGGGGCCAGGAGTATAATATACAACATAGCTTATATAGTGCAGGGGTCAGAAGCATAGTGTACAACATAGTGAATGCAGTGAAGGGGCCATGAGTATAACATACAACATAGCGTATATAGTGCAAGTGTCAGAAGCATAATGTACAACATAGTGGATGCAGTGCAGGAGTCAGGAGTATTACATACAACATTTTGGACTTTGAAGGGCTGGACTGTGGCCAGTGTGAGTAGAAAATGCCCCGACATCAGTGGGAGTAAACAGAGCCCCATCATTGGTCAGTGGGAAGAATAGTGTGCCATTGTTGGTATTGATGGGAAGAATAGTGCCCCATTGTTGGTATTGATGGGAAGAATAGTGCCCCATAGTTGGTACCAGTGGTAAAAATAGTGCCCCATTGTTGGTATTGATGGGAGGAATAGTGCCCCATAGTTGGTATCAATGGGAAGAATCGTGCCCCATTGTTGGTATTGATAGGAAGAATAGTGCCCCATTGTTGGTATTGATGGGAAGAATAGTGCCCAATAGTTGGTATCAGTGGAAAGATTAGTGCCCCGTTGTTGGTATTGATGGGAGGAATAGTGTCCCATTGTTGGTATCAGTGGAAGGAATAGTGCCCCATCATTGGCATTGGTGGAAGGAATAGTGCCCCATTTTTGGTATTGATGGGAAGAATAGTGACCCATTGTTAGTATCAGGGGAAGAAATAGTGCCCAATCAATGGCGTCAGTGGGAGAAACAGTACCCTGTCGTTGGTGTCAGTGGAAGAAATAGTGTCCCATTGTTGGTATTGATGGGAAGAATAGTGACCAATAGTTGGTATCAGTGGAAAGAATAGTGCCCCATTGTTGGTATTGATGGGAGGAATAGTGCCCCATTGTTGGTATCAGTGGAAGGAATAGTGCCCCATCATTGGTATTGGTGGAAGGAATAGTGCCCCATTTTTGGTATTGATAGGAGGAATAGTGACCCAATGTTGGTATCAGGGGAAGAAATAGTGCCCAATCATTGGCGTCAGTGGAAGTAATAATGACCCATCATTGGTGTCAGTGGGAGAAATAGTGCCCTGTTGTTTGTGTCAGTGGGGTAGGAATAGTGCTCCATTGTTGGTATCAGCTGCAGGAATTATGCCCCACTGTTGGTGTCAGTGGTAGAAATAGTGCCTTGTATCTATGGGAAGAATAGTGCCCTAAGAGCCGAATAAAGGCAGGCAAAGGGCCGCATCTAGCCCCCGGGCCGCAGTTTCCACTGCCAGTTTGCTATGTTCCATAGGGGAATAAATTTGCTTTTGAAAGAAAAAGTCACTTTTTTTGCAGCATGTGTTTATTCTCCAATTTGACCTTTGTGTTCTACATAACTCTACAATAAAGTGCTTACATTTTACTTTATGATTTGGTTATTTTATTTTTCCTGCCTGTGGTTAAAGTTTTTTTTCTAAGTGTTGTTAAGTCATTCAGCATATTTGTTACGCTGGTTATAAAAAATACATTAGTTATGAAGCCTGAAAGTTATTGATTTACACTGCCCGAATGTAATAGTTCCAAAACCCCCATTAGAACCATTTAACAATCATTCCAAGCTTCAAAGTCAAAAGTGTTTCTTTTCAAAGGAGACCTGGGTTTATATTATATTAACCGATACAATATACCCATCGGTTAAATCCACATTCCTCCGACCTTCTAATTATGAAAACCATAAAGCTTGTAAAATGTTTGATTGCTTTTTCTATGTTTGCTAATGGAACTCCACATCCACCCGTCTGCACGAGATCAACTATTTTCACATCCCATGTGATACATTAAGAGAAATTAATACCATACCTGCGTTTTAAGTGCTCTCCGTTTAATCCCCAGTGGTGATATACAATAAAACATGACGCGTGCATTACACTTGCATGAAGATAGGCCACAATTACAAAAAAAAAAAAAAAAATCAAACATCTGAATAAATAGGTAAAATGTCATGAGACCTACAAGGTTAAAGTCAATGTATTATTAAAGTATATTATCATTGTTATATAGTCATCAAAATAATACATATAAATCACCTCTTCAAGGTCAATGGAAAACAAAAACATATATTATAGTCTGTTACAGTAGTTATAATAGCATACTGTTTGTGTAAAATTACAGTTTATAAAAATTTACACAAACCTAGGGTGGTATGTTGGGCTCCACGTGTTTTTTTTCCTTGTATTGTTAACATGACATATGTCAATGCTAATTTCAACCCTTGGACTGCAATTTGAACCCCTGGAGCCTTCAGAATCCTAAATCAAATCTTTGATTCACTCACAAGTCTCTCCTTTCTTTTTCTTTGGTCACCAATTCTCATGCAGAGCGTCTCTTGTGCTGCTTTCATTCTGTACAAAACATTTTAGTTGCCATCAATTATTCTCCCTTATTCGTTTTTTTGTTGTCCAAAAATACAAAAATAACTTTGATTAAGGCCCCCTTTCACACTTATACGACTTGTCCCACGATTTTGTACTGCAAAATCGCATGACAAGTCATTCTCCATGATTTTCAATGACTACCCTTCATATTGGCATGACTTTAAGTTGTGCCGAGTTCAAAGTAGTCCCTGCACTACTTTGGTCCAACTTCCATGCGAGTTGATGTCCATAGACCTCAATGTTAAACCCTCAAGTAGCATGCAAATCGTACCAGAATAATATAGACACGATTTCAGTGCGACTTTGTAAGCACAAGCAGCTTTTGTAAACCCCAACCCTGTAAAGTCGTACAAAGTAGTACTGATCCCAAATCGCGGCAAAATCGAGGTAAAATCGCGCGACTTTGAAGTCGCACAAGTGTGAAAGGGGCCTAAAGCCAACACTTTTTTCTTGTTTTGGGAAGAGCTGAGGAAAAGGGACCTATCACATTTATACTGCAATGTGTATCCCCACTGGGCAGATTCTCTATCTTCATATGTCCTGATGACCATTGTCAATGGGACTAAAAGTAAAAAAAATGTTCCAATAGATAAAAATCACCCAGCGCATGACAGTGCTGAATCTGCACAGCCAAAGTGTTTGTTAACCCAAAAAAAAAAATATTATTATTATTATTTAAGGTACTTACAGTCAGGTCCATAAATATTGGGACATCGACACAATTCTGATCTTTTGTGCTCTATACACCACCACAATAGATTTGAAACGAAACAAACAAGATGTGCTTTAACTGCAGACTTTCAGCTTTAATTTGAGGGTATTTACATCCAAATCAGGTGAACAGTGTAGGAATTACAACAGTTTGTATATGTGCCTCCCACTTTTTAAGGGACCAAAAGTAATGGGACAATTGGGTGCTCAGCTGTTCCATGGCAAGGTGTGTGTTATTCCCTCATTATCACATTTACAAGGAGCAAATAAAAGGTCCAGAGTTCATTTCAAGTTTGCTATTTGCATTTGGAATCTGTTGCTGTCAACTCTCAATATGAGATCCAAAGAGCTGTCACTATCAGTGAAGCAAGCCATCATTAGGCTGAAAAAACAAGACAAACCCATCAGAGAGATAGCAAAAACATTAGGTGTGGCCAAATCAATTGTTTGGAACATCCTTAAAAAGAATGAACGGACCGGTGAGCTCAGCAACACCAAAAAACCTGGAAGACCACGGAAAACAACTGTGGTGGATGACCGAAGAATTCTTTCCCTGGTGAAGAAAACACCCTTCACAACAGTTGGCCAGATCAAGAACACTCTCCAGGAGGTAGGTGTATGCGTGTCAAAGGCAACAATCAAGAGAAGAACTCACCAGAGTGAATACAGAGGATTCACCACAAGATGTAAACCATTGGTGAGCCTCAAAAACAGGAAGGCCAGATTAGAGTTTGCCAAACAACATCTAAAAAAGCCTTCACAGTTCTGGAACAACATCCTATGGACAGATGAGACCAAGATCAACTTGTACCAGAGTAATGGGAAGAGAAGAGTATGGAGAAGGAAAGGAACTGCTCATGATCCAAAGCATACCACCTCATCAGTGAAGCATGGTGGTGGTAGTGTCATGGCGTGGGCATGTATGGCTGCCAATGGAACTGGTTCTCTTGTATTTATTGATGATGTGACTGCTGAAAAAAGCAGCAGGATGAATTCTGAAGTGTTTCGGGCAATATTATCTGCTCATATTCAGCAAAATGTTTCAGAACTCAATGGACGAAGATGGACAATGACCCGAAGCATACTGTGAAAGCAACCAAAGGGTTTTTTAAGGGTAAGAAGTGGAATGTTATGCAATGGCCAAGTCAATCACCTGACCTGAATCCGATTGAGCATGCATTTCACTTGCTGAAGACAAAACTGAAGGGAAAATGCCCCAAGAACAAGCAGGAACTGAAGACAGTTGCAGTAGAGGCCTGGCAGAGCATCACCAGGGATGAAACCCAACATCTAGTGATGTCTATGCGTTCCAGACTTCAGGCTGTAATTGACTGCAAAGGATTTGCAACCAAGTATTAAAAAGTTAAAGTTGGATGGATGATTGGTAATCTGTCCCAATACTTTTGGTCCCTTAAAAAGTGTGAGGCACATAAACAAACCATTGTAATTCCTACACCGTTCACCTGATTTGGGTGTAAATACCCTCAAATGAATGCCGAAAGTCTGCAGTTAAAGCACATCTTGTTTGTTTCATCTCAAATCCATTGTGGTGGCGTATAGAGCCAAAAAGATTAGAATTGTGTCGTTGTCCCAATATTTATGGACCTGACTGAATATAGCGCTATCAATTTAAAAGACCTCTTAAAAGAGCGCTACTGTTTTAGAGTAAGGCCTCTGGGAAGACCTGTCTGTGGTGGCAGTGTGTGTTGTAGACGCCTATTTTGAAATCATAATTGGTATTGCTAACTTGATGGAAGTCCTGACCCTTCCTAAAACAAACATCAGTGGTGGTAATTAAAGGGTTAATTGCGTAATTAGCCCAGTGACAATCGCTCTTAGGCTGCTGGCACCTAGATTGTGGTCCCGCAAGATGGAAAATCTGAGAGTGGCATTGTTACGGAAGTGACAGCGTGGTGTGAGGTTGGCCGGTCCTTTGTTGTGAGTTAGCGAGGAGGGCAGGGATCTGACATATTGGTGACGAACCCAGTTTAATTAAATCCTGTTCCCTTAACACATGTTATACAACACAGTGCTTGTGCTGTGTCATTTGGCCCCCTGTATCACCTAAAACACCTGACTGATCCTGAGAGGTTCTACCTTCCCCTTTCTGCGCTGACTCCGATCTATCAGGGCTACAGAGCTCTGACAGCGGAGTCAGCATACATTTCTCCTTCATACGCAGCCTGCTCTGTGCCTCCTGTGTCCTCCTCCACCCTCCTCTCCCTTCTTCCCTCTCTGCCTGACAGCTCCCCGATCCTCAACTCCTGCTCTAAAAAAAAAACAGTTTTTATTTTCTATAGTTCCCTCTGATATAGAATAGTAAGCTCCCCAGTGCATTAGATGAAACATTATATCGGTTTTCTCCGGGTGCCTGTACCTTTCTTATGCTGTCTGTTTCTTTTAATTTTCCCTCTCTTCTTTATTTATTAACTTCTCTTATCTCCCTTCACCCCTCACACGATATGATCACATGATCTCTGATACCTTAAGATCTGGTCAAGATACAGGACATTTCACCTAGTAGAAGTGCCTAACCCGTTGGGTGGGGGGCTTCTTCCCATTCCTGGGAGCTATCTCTTGACCCAAGTTCCATAGAAGTGGTCGAGTTTAATAGGCCTTTAAGTTGCAAATTTAGTTGAGGGTCATACCCCTTATGGGTATACATATTTTTCTTGGTTCTATTTTTGATTTGGATGTTGGACACTCTTGAGACTCTGTCTCATACGGTAAAACCAATTTTTTTACTCTCACAAGAAACACTGAAAAGAAAAAAGGTTGGTCATGTCACCTTCCACCTTCTGACACAGTCTGATCCCACAAGGGGTGCCTGGAGGTGGTGGGTGATTCCTTTAACGTAACACTAGCATTGTTACTGCATCCGCTGTTTAACGGCAATTGCAACTCTTGGATTACCACTGTTCATATATGGTACAACAGAGTGTACCAATGTTTTTATTTTTCTGTTTGTCTCTTTATGAAAACTTAATAAAAAACTAATTGCAAGAAAAAAATTAAAATAAAATGAAGTTCAGGTGCCAGCCATCCCCAGAGCGTATCCAGAAACTCTGTAAGAAATTGCGAAGGAGGAAAGGTGGGAGGCGCACCTAAGTGTAGTATTATAAAACACGATTTAATGCACAAGGTATTGCACTTACAAGATTGAAGAAATCATAGGCATATCTGTAATAAAACATCGTCCTCGAGAGGTGCCTGCTATCCGATATCTCCCGGCATCGGGATGGTGTCAGAAGGCTGAGCAAACACTGAACCAGAAACAGGTAATGCAGGGGATCCAGGCTTCCTGGCATGGACCGCACGAAGGGATGTGGTGGGCCTCGATGGAAGGAAGGAGGACTGAAAACTAGGCTAAGCGCTTGGAGCACACAGCTCCATCTACTGTCCAATATCATAAACCCCTATTTTATTCACAGTAGAAATTAGAAAACATATCAAATGCTTAAACTGAAAAAAATGTACCATTTTAAGAAAAAAACACGTCTCAAAAAAGTTGGGACATGGGAACAGAAAGCTGGTTAAGGTAGTGGTACCACCAAGGAAGGGCATCTTAGAGTCAGAGTGTCTCAGAAGTAAAGATTAGCAGAGTCTGTGAAAAGCTACATCTAAAAAGCTACATCTAAAAATTGTCAATTTTAGATTAATGTTACTCAATGTAAAATTGCAAAGACATTAAATATATCATCACCTACAGTACAATAATATCATCAAACGATTCTGAGAAAACTCTGTGTGCAAGGGACAAGGCTGAAACACAATATCGGATGCCCCTGATCCTTGGGCCCTCAGATGGCACTACATTAAAAACGGGCATGATTCTGTGATGGACATCACTGCATGGGCACAGGAATACTTCCAAAAATCACTGTCTGTGAACACAGTTTGCTGTGCCTTCCACAAATGCAAGTTGAGGCTGACTTCACACATGCTGCGGTCGCGGTTCACAGCAGGGGGTTCGGTGCCTCCATGTTCACCGATCCAGGTGTGAATCAGGGCAAAATTTCTGCCTAAATTTGCGCCTGAATCGAAACCAAAGACGCACAGGATCCTTTCCAAATGTGGACCGCAGCTGCCCCGGAGCTGTGTCCATTGAGAGACGGTCACACTCTCCTGCCATGCGAATTGGATGCGCATCCAATTCACACATATGTGAACCCAGCCTAAGGCTCGATTTACATCTATGCATGTTGCTTTCGAGCATTGCTGCAGTGCTTTTTGTGGTGCTTGCCGTGCTTTTGGACATGCGTTTTTACCGCGATTTGGCCGCGATTTGCCCGGGATTTGCGTTTTTAAGTTTTTTTTTACACTGTATATAGCTGGTTGCTAAGGAGGGGGGCGGGAAGCCAGCCGCTGCATCCTTAACCACTGGAAGATTTGGCTGCTCAATGACCGGGCCATTTTTTTCAATACGGCACTGCGCCGCTTTAACTGACAATTGCGCGGTCGTATGATGCTGTACCCAAATAAAATTGATGTCCTTTTTTTCCAACAAATAGAGCTTTCTTTTGGTGGTATTTAATCACCTCTGAGGTTTTTATTTTTAGTGCTATAAACAAAAGAAGAGCGACAATTTTGAAAAAAACACAATATTTTTTACTTTTTGCTATATTAAATATCCCACATTTTTTTTCAAAAAAACAAATTTTTTCCTCAGTTTAGGTCGATATGTATTCTTCTACATATTTTTGGTAAAAATCACAATAAGCGTATATTGATTGGTTTGTGCAAAAGTTATAGCGTCTACAAAATAGGGGATAGATTTATGGCATTTTTATTTATTTTTTTACTAGTAATGACGTCGATCTGCGATTTTTATCGGGACTGCAATATTGCGGTGGACAAATTGGACACTTTTGACACATTTTTGGGACCATTGACAATTATACAGTGATCAGTGCTATAAAAATTCACTGATTATTGTATAAATGTCACTGGCAGGGAAGGGGTTAACACTAGGGGGCGATCGAGGGGTTAACTGTGTTCCCTCACTGTGTTCTAACTGTAAGGGGGGGTGGGACTGTCTATGAGGAGAGAGAGATCGGTGTTCATACATAGTATGAACACATGATCTGTCTCCTCTCGCCTGAGAGAACTGGGATCTGTGTGTTTACACACACAGATCCCAGTTCTCGCTCTTTCACGAGCGATTGCGGGTGCCCGGCGGTCATGGCGCCTACTGACACTTGTATTCGCCCGGGGCACATGCTGCGGGCATGCCCCTAGTGGTCAAAAGGCGAAGCGAGGTAAGGTAGCGTTGTTTCGGCCAGCCGTGCCATTCTGCCACAGTAAAACTCTGGTCGGCAACAACCAATGAGTCATCAGCAGTAAGCGGGCTTCCCCGCTGAATGTAAAAAAAAAGAATTGCCGGCTAAAAAAAAAACGGCATGGGACCCCCCCACGCCAAAATGCAAAAAAAATTGCGTGGGGTCCCCCATAAAATCCATATCAGACCCTTAACTGAGCATGCAGCCCGGCAGGTCAGGAAAGGGAGGGGACAAGCGAGCATCCCCCTCCTGAACCATACCAGGCCGCATGCTCTCAACTTGGGGGGGTGGGCCCTTTGGGGCGGGGGGGCTCTTCTCCACCCACCCCAAAGCTCCTTGCACCCATGTTGATGGGGACAAGGGCCTCTTTCTGACAACCCTTGCCCGGTGGTTGTCGGGGACTGCAGGCGGGGGACTGATCGGAATTCGGAATCCCCATTTAACAAGGGGGCCCCCAGATCCCGGCCTCCCCCCTATGTGAATGAGTATTGTGTATATTGTACTGCTACCCATTCACCAAAAAAAAGTAGTGTAATGGGAAAAAATACAGTAGACAGTTTTTGACAAGTCTTTTATTAAAAATAAAATATTAAAAACATCTTCTCCTTCCCCGCTTCTTCCTCCGGTCTTCCCCCATCTTCTCCTGCATCTTCCTCCTCTGGGCTTCTCCTTCTCCAGCTTCTTCTTACACTCCTCTCCTTTCTCCTATCTTCTTTGACCGGTGTTCTTCTTCCTCTGCTGCCGCACCCGCAGACAACCCTCCTCTGATGCTGTGCCCCGCTAATCTGTACACGCCGATGTCAAGCATGTCTTAGATAACAATGGGGATGGGGGCGTGGCCATCGAATTACATTATCCGGAGGATCCATCCCCTTGTGACGTCACCACCCGGGGCATGATGGGCCTGCAGACCCCGACAACCACTGGGCAAGGGTTGTCGGGAAGAGTCCCTTGTCTCCATTAACATAGGGGCAAGGTGCTTTTGGGTGGGGGGTGCAAAGCACCCACCCCCCAATGTAGAAGGCATATGGCCTGGTATGGTTCAGGAGGGGGGTGATCGCTCGTCCCCTCCCTTTCCTGCCCTTTCGGGCTGCATACTCGGATAAGGGTTCATCTGAGTACCTGTCATAGTCCATCTGAGTACCTGAGTACCTGTTACAGTTCATCTAAGTACCGAGTACCTGAGTACCTGTCACAGTCCATCTGAGTACCTGAGTACCTGTCACAGTTCATATGAGTACCAAGTACCTGGGTACCTGTCACAGTCCATCTTAGTACCTGTCACCACCCTTCATAGCTCCCGAATACCAGGCATATGGCCTGGTATGGTTCAGGAGGGGGGGGTGATCGCTCGTCCCCTCCCTTTCCTGTCCTTTCGGGCTGCATGCTCGGATAAGGGTTCATCTGAGTACCTGTCACAGTCCATCTGAGTACCTGAGTACCTGTCACAGTTCATATGAGTACCAAGTACCTGAGTACCTGTCACAGTCCATCTTAGTACCTGTCACCACCCTTCATAGCACCCGAATACCAGTCACCAGCCCATCAGAGTACCAAAGTACCTATCTGTAGCCCATCAGAGTACCCAAGTACCTGTCATCAGGCCATCAGAGTACCCGATTACCTGTCACCAGCCCATCAGAGTACCTGAGTACCTGTCACCAGCCCATCACAGTACCCAAGTACCTGTCACCAGCCCATCACAGTACCCAAGTACCTGTCACTAGCCCATCAGAGTAATGGAGTACCTGTCACCAGCCCATCAGAATACCGGAGTACCTGTCACCAGCCCATCAGAATACCGGAGTACCTGTCACCAGCCCATCAGAGTAAAAGAGTACCTGTCACCAGCCCATCAGAGTACCCGAGTACCTATCTGCAGCTCATCAAGTTACCCGAGTACCTGTCTCCAGCCCATCAGAGTACCCGAGTACCTATCTACAACCCGTGCTTCATAGAATATAAGTGTTTGCTTTCCAAAATGGGGTCATTTTGTGGGTAATTCCACTGTCCTGGTGCTCAAGGACCTTCAAAAGTCTGATAGGTAGGAATGAAATGAGGTGTGTAATTTATGCTCCTAGAACGCTTGAAGGTACTACTTCAATTTTGGGCCTCTGTATGTGGCCAGGCTGTGTAAAAGTCTCACACATGTGGTATCGCCATACTCAGGATAAGTAGCAGAATGTGTTTTGGGGTGTAATTTTTGCTGTATACATGCTATGTGTTAGAAATATCTTATAAATGGACAACTTTGTGTAAAAAAAAAATGCGTTTTCATTTTTTTTCCACATTTTCCAAAAACTTCTGGAAAAAAATGAACTGTTCAAAAGACTCATTATGCCTCATAGATTATATGTTGGGGTGTTTGCTTTCCAAAATGGGGTCATTTTGCGGGCAATTCCATTGTCCTGGTGCTCCAGGGCCTTCAAAAGTGTAATAGGTGGTTGTGAAATAAGATGTGTCATTTATGCTCGTAGAACGCCTGAAGGTGCTACTTCAATGTTGGTCCATTGTATGTAGCCAGGCTGTGTAAGTCTCACTCATGTGGTATTGCCATACTCGGGAAGAGTAGTAGAATGTATTTTGGGGTGTAACTTGTGGTATGCATGTGCTGTGCGTGAGAAATAACCTGATGATATGACACTGAAGGCCTGATCAGATGTGATCAATTTTAAGTGATTGGCAGCATAGTTTGTAGACTCTATAACTTTCACAAACACCAAATAATATACACTAATTTGGGTTATTTTTACCAAAGCTATGTAGCAGAAAAATTACTAATTTGCAAAATTTTATGACAGAAAGAAAAAGGCATTTTTTCACAAAATTTATGGTCTTTTTTTATTGATAACACAAAAAATAAAAAAACCCACTAGTGATTAAATACCACCAAAAGAAAGCTCTATTTGTGTGAAAAAAGGACGCAAATTTCATATGGGTACAGTGTTGCATGACTGAGTAATTGTCATTCAAAGTGTGAGAGCGCTGAAAGCTGGACATTGGTCTGGGCCGGAAGGGGGTGTAAGTGCCATGTTTAGAGGTGGTTAAGGAAGCGGCGGCCAGCTTCCTGACCCCCTCCTTAGCAACCAGTTATATACAGCCAATGTCCAGCTTAAAAAAAAAACTGAAACACAAATCGCAAAATGCAAATTGCAGAAAAATAGTGGCAAAATCGCCGCACTTGCATTTTGGATGCCGGTCCATTGAAGTCTATTACATGCAAAACGGGAAAAAAGTCCCAGACCCTTTCCAAAAGGCAGAGGCACAAAAAATCCATTAATGAACATGTTCCATAGTAACCCACGTTAAAAAATTTCCCCGCATTTCTGCAAAATTCAAAATGCATCAAAAAACGCATTAGTGTGAATGGAGCCTAAAGAGGTAACCATATCTGAATATGAATCAGAAATGCCACTGCCTTCTCTGGGCCAAAGTTTAAAATGGTCGTTTGCAAAGTAGAAAACTGTTCTGCGGCCAGATGAATAGAAATTTGACATTCTTTTTGACAACCATGGGCAACCCATCCTTCGGACTTAAAAGGAGAGGGACCTTCTGGCTTCTTATCAGCGCTCAGTTCAGAAGCCTGCATCTCTGATGTTATAGGGGTGCATCAGTGTGTATAGAATGGGCAGCTTGCACATCAATAATGAAAGATATATCCGGGTTTCAAAGCAGCATATCCCCTCATCCAGACAACATCTTTTTCAGGGAAGGCCTTGCATATTTCAGCAGGACAATGCTAAATCACATACTGCATCTATGACAACAGCATGGCTTTGTAATAGAAGAGCCTGGTGCCTAAATGGCCTGCCTGCAGCCCAGACCTTTCACCAATTGAAAATATTTGGCAAATCTTGAAACTAAAAATATGACAAAGAAGACTTGGGACGGTTGAACCGTTAGATTACAATATCTGGCAAGAATTGGGCAACAGTCATCTCCCAAAACTCCAGCAACCGTTCTCCTCAGTTCCCATACATTCACAGAGTGTTGTTAAAAGAAGAGGGGATGCTACACTGTGGTAAACGTGTCCCTGCCCCAACTTTTTTGAGATGTGTTGCTGTCATAAATTTAAAAATAACCTTCCTTTTTCTTTTTTTTACAATGGTACATTTTCTCACTTTAAACATTTGATATGTTTTCTTTTTTTATTGTGAATAAAATATGGGCTTATGATATTTGCAAATCTTTGAATTATGTCTCTATGTAGATTTTACACAGTGTCCCAGCTTTTTTAGAATTGGGGTTGTATACAACTTCATCTCTACCAGACCATTATCCTAGATGAGGGTCTGGTGTAGATGTTAATGTAGATGTTTTCCACAAAAAAACTGTCAAAAGAACAAAACCCACCAACCAATGAATCCTCTCCTGTCACTCACTCAGCACAAATGATATCTCCCCATCCCTGCCATTGAAAGTAAACAAATGAGCTGGGACTCCCATGTGATGTCATTGACCAAATAGGGA